>CM074723.1:299865969-300500969 GCA_037306005.1 Rhinophrynus dorsalis | reverse complement strand
TTGTTTTAGTGCTATCATATTCCAGATCTCATCCTTGTCAGTTCTTTATCAGAAGTGTTTTGATGTATTGCTGGATTTTCAGATTTCTTTTGCAAGGAGTTGCATGTGCCTAACACATCTTTTAGATATACAAGCTTCTGTATCACTTCTTGCTTGACACTGAAAACTGTTTTCCTTCTGTCAACTGTCTGGCATGTAGCCAAACTACACTATTATTATAATGAAAATGTTCTTCCTTTCACTTTCTGGTCATCGATACAAACAAATACTGAGTAAAAGTCTTGGCCTTGACTGTTTAGGTGGATATTTTCCTTCATCTCTAGTAAGTTTTCTGCTGCTATTTAGTTTTTGCATGGGCTCTCATTTGTAACCTGAGGGGTTATGCACTAAGGTGTGATAAAGAGGTGAAAAAGTGGAGATAGCACATCCAGTGATATATTTTCTGCAGTTCCTGTTCTTCTATGGAGCCAATGCAGTAAGATTTCTCCAGCTTTGGAGATCTTACGCCATAGGCTCTATAGAATAACACAGGAACTGGAGAAGTGATATCCCTGGAGAAGTCATCTCCACTTAATCACCTCTTTATAATGCTTTCTGGCATAACCGATCATGGACGTTTCTGACTTGTCCCTGAGGCTGGTTTTATTGTTGTGAGTTTTGCTTCCCCCTCCCTGGAATTCTGATTGGGGTAGCTTTGGTATATCCCCATGGTTCCTCTATTGGACGAAAGAGAGAAGGGAATTTTTGTGTATTATAAATTATTTTCTCTTATTCCTTGTGGAACATGGTACTTCCCTCCTGGAGAAAAAAAGTGTTTCAGTTCAGCTGTTTGCAGGTCTTCTCTGGCATGTTGACAACCGTCATGTCCTATTTTTTGCATCTTTGCTATATATTAAAACTGAAGACTGCTGCTGCTAGTTAGATGTTAAGTGAAGCCAGAATGAAGTTTCCACCTGCATAGAGCTTTAGTAGGAAAGTGCCATGCCTCCTAGTGGTAGTAACATAACCTGTGGTTCCTGTGTTCCACAAGATCTAAAGAGAAAATGATTAATTAGTAAGTGCACGAAAATCCCCCTATCATCTAAGGTCATCTGTTGGTATTTGTCATTGACTCGTTGGGTGACAGTAAGTCCTCCCAAGAAGGTACCCTCTCTGCCATTTACTTGGCAATATACGTTAGAAGGCTAAAAAAACAAAACAAAACATGCAACCATAAAGTTCAGCATTTACCTTCTATACCTTGTTGTTATTGAGTAATGGAAGAAAAACCCCATTTTTTCTGAGGAGGGCATGTATCCAGTACATTATTTTTAAAGCATCTACAGTATCGGAAAACACAGCTTCCCAAAGCAAAGAATTCCACAAATTACTGCACAAAATAACTCTTGCCTTTGTTTTACTCAAAATTACCTTTCCCCTAATTGTACTGGATGACCTCTTGTGCTTCCTTCATCTCTTTTGGGTGCGTTGTTCCCTAGAGAACTCTTCGTATTGGCTTCTTTTTGAATGTTAACAAACCTAGTCTATTTTTATTCTTAAATCTTCCAAACCCCTTTTCGTTTTGTTACATCTCTGCTGTACTTCTTGCAGTTCCATAATTTTTTTTTATTACACAACCAAAGCTGTGCTCAAGACCATTTGCAACTTTTTTTAAATCCAGTCGTGTTTTTAATGAGTATTCTCTAACTGTATAGCTCCATGAAATATGTTGGTTCTTTTTTAATTAAATATTATAATAAAACCCTTTGATGCACATAACACGCTCTCCTGTACATTATCGACCCATTTTCTGTGGCTTTAAAATCCCCACATGATAGTAACCACATGATTAATGGCATTTGCAAAGTAGAGATGTATTATAAAATAAGGGTGTGATAAACAGTTATATTTAAACTGTATTCCAGTAGTCCAGAATTGTCTAGAACAGCGGTTCTCAATCTTTTTTTGTTTGGGGCACCTCTAACACATAGAACATTCAGGGCACCCCTAACATATTTAATGTACTTTATCAAGGGCATAATGAAGGTACAGTGCATACATATACAGTTATTATTAGGTCTTACAATCATAATAACAAAAGGAAACATAATGTGCATAACAGTATGGACGGACTGATCAAATTCCGTGGTGTCGCAGACTCCGTGTCGAAGTCGACAAAGTGGTAGGCGGCGTTGTCTTCATGTCAGAGTCAGAGGAAAGCCAGGCGAACAGGGAAAGAGTCGAAGGGATACACAGCCAGAGCTGGGTCGCAAGAAAGAAAATGGAGTCCACATCGCTGCCTGACAGCATACGAAGTCAGGTCGCAGGAAGCTGGCAGCAGGCGGTCGACTATTCAGGATACTTGGTGCGGATGGGTATCAGAGTGGACCTTTTAGACCATAAGCAATACAAGACTCCTGGACTCCTTGTTCACTCAGAATAAGACTGACTTTATTCAATCAAACTACACATATTTATACACAGAAACCACATTTCAATACATGAGCTGACAGGATACAATAGGTGAGTCGCAAGGATAATATAATCACAACATACAAGACAAAGGACTAACAGCAAATGGCCCAAGCAGTTTACATCGGCACAGACATGATTGAATTACTAATGCAGAAGGGTTGATGAATAGACACAAAGACTTGAGGGGCTTGAATGAATTAACACATGGCAGGGGGTCTCAGTAGAGTTCACAATACACTAGCTTGAGTGGCTAGAATACACATTGGAAGTAATTTTGCCCAGACTCAAGTAATTAGCCCTTACTGCCCATTTCCTTGGAAGCAAGCCAGCAGTCCATGATTGTCAGTCACTTTGGGCCCAGAAATGTCCACAGTCTTTGGGGTTCTTGGGATAACAGTTCCAGGCCCAGACAAGGGCTCCAGTAACGGACAATGCACTGTTAAAAAGTTCTATAAATATTTATTTAAAAGTCCATTTTTGGACCTTGGTTGAGAATCACTGGTCTAGAATATGATTTGCTACACATTCTTAATAACATGTTCATTGCCTTTTCTTTCAGCTGCAAGCATCCAGGCATGTATACCACTGCAAGGAGACAAGTGAGCCTTTACATTAGTACTGAAGATGTTTCACAGTTTCAAAGGTATGTTTTATTTTTTTTCTTATTATTAAAGGCAATTGTCATTAAAAAAAGTTGAAGCACCATTATACAGTTACACTCCTAGCTGTACAGATCAACCTCAAACTTCTTGCTCACCCTCCTAAAAGAACTGAATCTGACATTTACAACAAAATATATAATCTGCTGCCTCCCTAGAGCATGTAGCACTAGGTCAGGAGAGGAAAAGCACAAAGTGGAACATATTCACTCGGCCTATACATTTATGTATTTATTTATTTTATTTTTTTTTTAAGTTTCAAAATGTTTATTGAGAATTCTAAACAAATACAAAATCAAATCAGAAATGATAGTGATATTGTCATACAGCATGAATATTAAGAGTCAGATATCATTATGTTCATCAGTAGTACATCTTTTAGAAACAGAATAGCTAAGAGAGTACAAATCAAAATTTGCAAGATTTATTAATTAAGAAAAGAGAGAAGGAACACTTGTCAGCAGCATCTAAGCAGCAATCCGTCCCAAAGCGGCTAAAATTTGAGTGCAAAAAATAGTAGACTCCAGTGGTATGGGAAGAGTAGCATGCTGTCAAGTGTATACGTGGAATTTTATCAGAAATATAAAGGTCATCGGAGAGGAAATGAAATCAGAAGAGAACTGAGAAAAATAAAAAGAGAGAGCACCAGGATGGAGAATGTAGGTCAGAAATAAGAGGCAGAATAGAAGTGATAACAAGAGAAAAAGAAGAATTAGAGCAGAAGGGAGGAGGAAAATCAGGGGGGGAAGAAAGAAAAGAGGGATACCGGCCCACTGCGTGAGACGCGTAGTAGTAGAGCGGAGTACATAAAGTCGGCACTGTGGGCAGAAAGCGAGGGGGAAATTCACACTGATTCAGAATAAAAAGCATCCCAGGGAGACCACATCTCATGAAAAGCATCCAGAGTGGAGGTAGCCAAAGCATGAACCTTCTCCAATGAACGCACAGATTGTGTGCGATCCAGCCACTGAGCATGTGTCGGGGGAGAGGCACTTTTCCACAAAAGTGGAATCAGGCGTTTTTCAGAGTTAGCCAATATGTAGAATACAAAACGCTTAGATTTCGAGAGCTTCTTGAGGGTATTAGAGTCAGAAAAGAAGAGCAGTAGATCAGGAGATAGAGGTATATCTGTCTGTAGAAGGAGAGACATTGATGTCACAACAGAAGTCCACAAAAGTTGAACATGTTGGCATTCCCACCACATGTGTAATGGAGACCCTGATGTTGTGCCACACTTCCAACAAGATGATGGTGTGTCAGGATGAATCCTGTGATGATGAAGGGGTGAACGATGCCATCTAGTGAGCAGCTTAAAATTACATTCACGAGTAGCTGAGTCCAAAGCGAGGCTGCTACCTTGACCCAGATGGAAGAGTGTGTGGGATGTGTCAGCTCTGATTCCCATTCTCATATAAAATAAGGGGCCGAGGATTGTTGCGCCTTCATTAAAAACTTATAGAACTTGGAAAGAGAGTGTATTGCAAATGAAGGGGTAGTGATTGCTTGTTCAAAATTAGTAAGTGGTCTATCACTATATCCAGACGCCAGCAGTTCATTGGAATAACCTCTCAGTTGCACGTATTGCCAGAAGGAGGAAGTAGGGAACATTAAACGGTCGGTCAAGGTTTGAAATGAGATAAGCAAACCCTGTGGAAGAAGTTGGTGTATCGTATGTATACCCCTAAGACGCCAGTGCAAAAAGGAATCATCATGAAAGCCGGGTAAGAATCCCGTATTGTGAATAAAAGAGGAGTGGTGAGGGGTAAGGAACGAAATGGAACAGATCATTTATAGAAAACCATGTGTCCAAAAGGTGACCCAGAATCACATGTCGTTTCAAAGAAGAAGGGAGTACCTTGTGAGAAATCCAAAATAGTTGGGAAAGATCAATAGATAGTAGAGATACCTTAGAACAAAGGATCCATTCCCTCGTTGGTGAGTGAAGGCATTCCAATAAGTAAGACAGAGCGGTGGCTTTATAGTAGGAATGAACATGGATCATGCCTAAACCGACAGAAGGAGGGGGCTGAACAAGGTATGTCCATCCTAAGCTGGGGTGTTTATATTTCCAAACAAAGGCTGAGAGGTCCCTCTGAAGTTTGTCAAGAGATTTACAAGGGATTGCCAAGGGCATAGACTTGAAAAGATATAGAATTTTAGGGAGTACTACCATTTTAAAAAGGTTAACCCTACCCAACCATGACACAAAGAGATTATTCCAGGATTTAAGGTTAGTCCAAAAGGGACTACATATTACGTAGCATGATAGTGTGAGGATTATTGGTCAGGATGATCCCGAGGTAAACAATGGAATCCTGAACCCAGGATAGAGGACATTGAGCTTTCAGTGTGTCAATCGAGGATAACGGAACATTGATGTTCAAAACTTCTGACTTTGTGGCGTTGAGTTTGAAAAAGGATAGTGAGCTATATTCCTCTATTAATGAAAGAAGAGGGGGTAGAGATGATTCCGGGTAGGTGACATGAAACAGAATATCATCCGCATAGGCAGAGAGTTTCGTCAGTTCCGACATAGTAGGTATGCCAGAAATGGAATGAGATAGGCGAACCATATTAAGAAGAGGTTCAAGTGTTAGGACAAATAGTAGAGGAGAAAGTGGACATCCCTGACAGGTTCCGTTGGCTATCTCAAACGGGGATGAAAGGTAACCATTCACTTTCACTCTGGCATGTGGGCGAGAGTACAAGCTTGTTACAGCGTTTATAAATCATGGGCCAATACCTACATGTTTCAGGACAGCAAAAAGGAATTTCCAATTGACTCTATCAAACGCTTTGTCTGCATCAGCACTAAGAAAGATGGTGGGGATGTTACTCTCCAGGACAGAGTGGAGGATAGCAATAGCTTTCACCGTATTATGTCTTGATTCTGTACCAGACAGGAATTCAGGTTGATTGAAATCTGAGTTTCGCTAGAAGGGGAGCCAAACGTCTCGCCATCATGGAAGAAAATAGTTTCAAGTCCATATTTAATAGTGATATTGGTCGGTAATTTGGACAACATAGTATATCTTTACCGGGTTTGTGTATTACCAAGATGTGTGCCTCCAGAGTCTGGGGAGGGAAAGTATTGCCCGCCGTGACGTAATTGTAAGCTCTCAACATATGGGTTGCCAGGGAACTCTCAAATGTCTTATAGTATCCAATTGTAAAACCATCGGGGCCTGGGCTCTTCCCTTTCAGTGATCTAGATATGGCCAAAGTTAATTCTGCCTCTTGAAAGGGAGCTTCCAAAAGTGCAGCGTCATCTTGGGATAGTGGTCTGAGCTTAGAGCGAACGAGATATTCATTAATGAGAGCTAATAATGGACATTCTACAGGTTTGGGGCTGTCAGAGGTTGTTATACAAGGAACTATAATACTGATGGAATACGTCTGCTATTTCTGGGTAGGATCATTCAGTAATGGAATGAATATATGACGATTTACGTTTAATTTGTTATGATCCTCACTAGCGTTTTGCCACATTTGTCCCCATTTAGATAGTGGGAGTATTTCATCCACATATAAGACTTGTGGATTCTGCTCTGCAATAGCGTAGACATGTCAGAGTGTAGTCCCTCAAGGCGAGTGAGGTCAACTGGGGAGAGAGAAGTCTTATGGAGTTGTTCCTGTATCCTAATATTGTTTAATAATGTGACGATCTGGGTCTGACGCGTTTTCTTGCAGATGGAACCCAACTTGATCAGTTCTCCCCGTATGACGCACTTGTGAGCTTCCCATACAATCGTAGGGGAGCAATCGCCCTCCGAGTTGATCTCAAAATATTCCCGTATGCGTTTCCCGATTACCTCAACTGCCCCAGGTTCTTTAAGTAGGTCGTCATTTAGCCGCCAAGTGGTGATTCCTGGATCGGGCCCACCCAAATCCATGGTGCTCCATATAGGGGTATGATTGGACCATGTTATTGAGTCAATATGTGCTTTTGTAACTGTGTGCAATTTATGATGAGCTATAAGAATGTGATCAATTCGGGAATAAGAGCAGTGTGGGTTTGAGTAAAACGTGAAGTCCTTGGTGTTGGAAAAAAGTGACGCCAGACATCGATCAGATACCAATCACGAAAAAGTTCACATAGTTTCGAAATGGAGCCTCGTGAGGTGTGGGTAGTTATAGATGTAGAATCCAGTACCGGGTGGAAGATGGAGTTTAAACCTCCACCCAGAATAAGAGTACCAGCAGTGAACTGATCCAGGAGTTGCAATATTTTGATAAAAAATGGGATATGATCAGAATTAGGGACATAGATATTTGCGAAAGTGAATCTGTCCGAGTGAATAGTGCCCTGAAGAAACAGATATCGGCCATCAGGGTCCTCAAGGGACTTCTAAAATAACCAAGGAGTCTTGGAATCGATTAAAATGGCCACTCCCCGCTTTTTTTCGGGAGCTGAGGCGAACCAAGCATTAGAATAACGTGAGTTAGAAAGTGTGGGTGGATTCAACGAGTAAAAGTGTGTCTCCTGTACAAACATGACATTAGCCTGTAGTCTGGATGCCTCACGGAGAAGTAAGGATCTCTTTCCCTGTGAGTTTAAGCCTTTTACATTCAGAGAAGCCAACTTAAGTTGGATGGGGGACATAATGAGATCTCAAGTGGATGTGGGTGAAACTGCATGTCTGAACAGGCAGGGGCCGGTAAGAGATATGGTAGGAAAGAGGGGCTAAGAAAGAGGTAGAGAGAGCAGAGAACAGCAAGAAGTAGAGAAAAGATGGGATCGAACAGGAACACAAAAGTGAAGAGAGAGTAAAGAGAGGTATAAGCAAAGACAGATAAAGGATACTGAGAAAGAAAAGGGGAAAGTAGAGAGGAATAAGCAAGAGATGGAAATTGTAACCGTATAATATACGGAAATAGAGGGGAGCTTTAGGAAAAAACCTTAAGCTGAACACAAGAAAGTCAGAACCCGCCACCAGGCTTCAGAGAGGCCAGGGAAAGGGAGTCAGCAGCGTCAAATGAACCTGCAGAGTAGAGGAAAGCTGTAGGAAAGAATATAGAGATGAATACTAAGGAAGCAGAGGAAACATGACATGTGTCATGTAATAAAGAAAGAGGAGGTGGTGATCATATCAATTTAGGGAAGCGAGTAGTGTGGCACTTGCGATTAGCGAGCCAAATATATCAATACGCAGTAGACCGCTGCTGGCAAGTGTGAGAGCACAACACAAGAAGGCAAACAATGTAATGAGCATTAATAGTAGCAACAGAGACTGTGATTGCTTCAGCAGCAAAGCCACCATGACTAAGCAACATCCTGACAATTAGGGGGATGCGGAAGGGTCGATCTCGATGGGAGGCAGGCAGAAAGCAGCCAGGGGAAAAAAAGAAAGGGTAGTCAAAAGACCTCACGTTGAGATCGATAGGAGAGAGAGATCTACAAAGTTGCTGCAAGGCCTTAGAATAAATCCGGGTGTACAGTCCGCCAAAGCAAGCATATAAGGCAAAACAGTATCATATAATAAAGTGTGGGGCTACCCATGTATAATCTGGGAAAGGGTGTGCCTGTACACTCCAGAAGTCAGACTAAATTAAGATGAAGGTAATCTAAAAGCAACAACGATATAAGCACATCCTGGGTATTAGTATCGGTACCCCTAGATTATAAAGGGAGGAGATGCACAGGGTCCATTAAGAAAAGTAGGGGAACTAGAAGGGCGGTCAGGGCCCTAGTAACAGTCGGGTAGGACCCAAAGAAATAGAGTGGGATGGGAGGTAAATTAAAGAAGTAGTGCGTTGTCGTCTGGGAGAACAAGCTCTACCACCTGGGGAATAACAACAAGTAAGAGTAACCTGAGGTAGAAAAGTAAAATACGGCAAAACTACGCCCTTCAGCGGGTGTCTCGAAAGGGTTAGAACAGGGAAGAGGTTCAGTAAGAGGAGTTGTAAGAAATTATGTCCCCATATTAGATATGATTGAGGTACACATTCCCGGTACATTCTCCAGCGTAAAATGTGACCCAGAAAAAGCCACAAGGTTATGCTATATCAAGCCACCCAAGCTATCAAGGCCAGTCAGGTAGTGGCAGAGCATACATGATTACATCCAGTGAACTAGTTGCGGTCAATAATGTGCTCGGTGGTATTGGTGTTGTCAGGGGGTTGTAACCCATGGAGCATATATGCAAACAACCAGAGGTAGGAGGGGATAGATCCCCGGAATAAGGTCTGTAAGATGTGCACAAATGTTATGTCGAGTATGAGTCGCTAGAACAAAAGCATAATAAAGGCCACACACTTAAATAAACAAATGTAGCTTATGAAATGAGTAAGAACATTACAATATACATCAACATAGTAATATTAGTAGATGTTCCAAGGCATGCTACCGCTAAACCTAGCAGAGGTTTGTGCCGCGAGCTAGCAACATTCCCGGGGCCATGCACATAAGATACCTTCAGGAGTAACAGAGAACAGATGTCACATCTCAACTCAGCATTAAAGGTGGTAGGTTGCGGCAGTCTTTATAGGCGGAGAGTGCAGCAAAGATCTAGGGCAGACAATAGATCTGGATATATTCAGAGGCCACCCGAGTTGAGCATTTCTGGTAGGTATGTCCGGTGAAGAGGGGACACATGATCTCTACTCCCAGTCCTTAACTCCCGGGGAGCAACGTGGGTCTGTTGACATCGATATCTCCGTGTGCTTCACTTTCTTGATAGACGGTCCGGGTGTGGATGACCATCTCTACCTTCTCTCTTTGATTGGCTCCGAAGGCAAGGCCGCGGAAGGGGGACACAGGGGATCTGGAACTACAATTCCTAGTGTTAGACAGAACGCTGGTATCTCCTCAGGATCCGTCAGAGTAGCAGTGATTCCATTCCGTGAGGCGGATAAGCTCATAGGGAAACCCCATCTGTATTTGAGATCCAAACTTCTGAGATGATCAGTGTGACCAGATGGAATAATTTAGAACTATAACATTTGAAATATTGATCACTGTTTTGTACATTGTGTGACATTTGGTAAATCTGGGGAATCAGATTGCAGAGTGGGCTGTTAAGTCCAGCACTCTGGCTTGTTTAAAGAATACTCCATGTGCTAAGGAATGTGCTAAGGAATGTGAATTGACTCCTGCTGTGCTTCACTGACCAGTCAGGGGAGGTTATTACGGACCAGTTAAAATGTTCCTTTTTCAAGCACTAATTTTGTATTCTTATCTAGATAAGAGTGTCTGGAAGTATACATAAGCAGTGTGTTTTATCAATAAAGGCTGTTCTGTTCTACGCTCCTTAATACAAGTCTTGGCTGTATTTCTGGAGGAGTTGGGCTGGGGATTCTCACCTTAGCCACTGCAGGAGTGAATTCACTTGCCTCGTCGGTCTACTGGCGTAGGGCCTCTGGAAACCCCACCTAGGATTCTGCAGCTAAATTCACTAGCTCTGCCAGTCTGCCAGGGGGCAGCATCCAGTTGTTCCTGCCTGAGTATCCAGGACCTCCAGGAAGCAGCAGGGCTCCAGCCAGCCGGGGAAGAGGGGCAGAAGCAGCGGCGGTTCAGGAACCAACGACCCCAAAAGGGTCCGGTAAATCCTTGTACCGTCACATTTGGTGGCAGTGAGGTGGGATGCCCTCTTCCTAAAGGCATCCAAACCGCCAACGGGACAAGCAGCTGAAGCGATCCACGTTAAAAGAGATCCTAACTGCCAGAGGTGGAGATGCAAGTGGACCCAGAAAGACTGATTTGATTGAGGCTTTGATGCAGATGGACCGCCTATCAGTTGGAACTGCTATCCCTGCAAGCCTGCAGACCAGCATGGGATCCAGGGAGAGCTCTACAGAGCATGAGGATGCCTTCACCCGAGATGTCAAGATCCGGCTTGTTTTTTATGGGCCCAATCCATCTGCTGAGGTGGTGGATAGAGTCATGGCCATGGTGACTCAGGAGAGGACAGCAGAAAGGGAGGAACATCTGAGGATGGCAGAACTGGAGAGAGGCCCGAGAGACTCGGGATTTCCATGGAGCTGTGGATCCCGAAAGGGCAAACTGCCTCATCAAGCCTTCAGGGTGTTTGAGGAGAGCACAGGAGACATAGGCGGGTACCTGCAAGATTTTGAGAGGCAATGTGCCCTTTATGAGATTGATCAGAGAGACTGGGTAAAAATTCTGGTGGGCAAGCTGACTGGACGTGCAGCCGAGGCATATCGAGCCCTATCAGATGAAGTCAGCCGCAATTATGTTGGTGCCTGCTTGCCCGGTATGCAGTTACCTCGGAAGCCTACAGGCGGAAGTTCCGGGATACCCGACGGCAGAATGGGTGTACCGCATGGACCGTGCTTGTGCCAACTGGCTTCTGGGCTGCAATGCAAAGACTATGGAGGATTGTTGGCAGCTTTTACTACTGGAGCAATTCTTTCAACATACGCCTCCTGAAGTTCGGGATTGGGTAAGAGACCGTGATCCAGCTACAGTAGGGGAAGCGGCCAAGTTAGCCGACAAATATGTGGAAACCCGATGGAGTGGGCCCTGGCCCTCTCCGGTCCCCCCCACAGGATCTAATGCCACCCATCGAGGGATCCAGGTACCAGGGCCCTGCCCCATTCCCATCACTAGCCGCCAACCCAGTAGAAGGCGCAGTTCTGGCCTGCAGTGCTATAATTGTTTGCAGCTGGGACATGTTCGGAGCAATTGCCCTCAGAGACAGTCCAGACCTAGACCCCTGCCCCAGAGGCCGGTATCTCCACTGGTCCCACCCCAGAATGCTCCAAGACAAGCCTACTGCATGGAAAGATATATGGAGGCTCAAGAGAATGGGCCCTGTCGCTCTCCTGTACAATCCAAAGGAATTACTATGGACACTCGAATGGGCCAGATACCACATCTCAGCCTCATTCCCATCAGTCACAACCAGCCCAGTAGAGGGCACTGCTATGGACTGCAGTGTGATGATTGTTTGCAGCCTGGGCTTGTTCAGAGCAACTACCCTCAGAGACAGTCACAGCCTGGGCTCTTGCCCCAGCAGCCGGTATCTCTACCGGTCCCACCCCGGAGTGCACCAAGACAAGCCTACTGTGGAGAGGACCCTGGCACTGAACCTAGGGAGTATAATTTATCCATGCCCATGGGAGTGGATTACAATAGTGCCCCTTTTGGCAGGGACGAAGTGTGGGGACCGATCCACGAGGTGAGCCTGGTCCAAACCGCCAGCACAGATAATCGAGGACACCATGGTCAGACAGTGCTGGTGAACAGGCAGCCAGCCAAGGGGTTGAGAGACACTGGGGGCACAATCACTATGGTACAACACCACCGGGTCCCCCACAGGCAGAGAACTGGCTGGACAGTGGCAGTACAAGTTGCTGGAGGAGCCATACACCAGATTCCCTTGGCCCGGATCACACTGGATTGGGGTGCTGGTGAAAGAGACTGTGAGGTGGGAGTGATGTCTGGCATCCCAGCTGACGTACTGTTAGCAAATGATTTGGGGTATCTTACCAGTGCCTTTGCAAGCTCCATGTCTGTACAACCCCAAAGGTGGCTGCATTTCTGAATATGGTTGTAGGAAAAATGGACAGTTGGTACACAGCTGGAGCTTCTCCCTCCACCTTTACCATTCAGTGCGGACCTAGCAGGTCCAACAAAAAGGCTGATAGCCTATCCTGGCAAGAAGATACCTGAAAGACTTTGTGGACAGTGCAGAGGTGGATCCGTTGGGATCACACCTGATCTGTCCAAGACTTGGGGGGGGGAGTAGTGTGACCAGATGGAATAATATAGAACTATAACATTTGAAATATTGATCACTGTTTTGTACATTGTGTGACGTTTGGTAAATCTGGGGAATCAGATTTCAGAGTGGGCTGTTAAGTCCAGCACTCTGGCTTGTAAAAAGAATAATCCATGTGCTAAGGAATGTGAATTGACTCCTGCTGTGCTTCACTGACCAGTCAGGGGCGGTTATTACGGACCAGTTAAAATGTTCCTTTTTCAAGCACTAATTTGTATTCTTATCTAGATAAGAGTGTCTGGAAGTGTATATAAGCAGTGTGTTTTATCAATAAAGGCTGTTCTGTTCTACGCTCCTTAATACAAGTCTTGGCTGTATTTCTGGAGGAGTTGGGCTGGGGATTCTCACCTTAGCCACTGCAGGAGTGAATTCACTTGCCTCGTCGGTCTACTGGCGTAGGGCCTCTGGAAACCCCACCTAGGATTCTGCAGCTAAATTCACTAGCTCTGCCAGTCTGCCAGGGGGCAGCATCCAGTTGTTTCTGCCTGAGTATCCAGGACCTCCAGGAAGCAGCAGGGCTCCAGCCAGCCGGGGAAGAGGGGCAGCAGCAGCAGCGGTTCAGGAACCGACGACCCCAAAAGGGTCCGGTAAATCCTGGTACCGTCACAATCAGTAAGCGGCTTAAGAGTGTGGCTCTGTTGTAAAGTATGAAGCGATAGATCATTATATAACTGGATAGGTGAGCCTTCGAAGAGAATTTCACGTTGTTCACGGCTGTGTCGCATCAACTTTTCCTTGATCGAGTATTCATGCAGGCAGCAGATGACATCTCTTGGTCTAGAGCCGGGTGGACCTCTAGGCCGGAGAGCTCTGTGCGCCCTATCAATCTTGATAGATGAGCCATCAGGGAGAGTGAGAATGCGAGCAAATAACCTCTGCAGCATCGGTATCCGATCTTTAGGGAGTACTGATTCCGGTAGGTCTTTTATCCGTATGTTAGATCTCCTACTCTGATTGTCTAGATTGTGAAGCCGGGTAAGCAATTGTGCAATAGTTTCATCTTCTTGAAGTAGCATTTGCTCGAAGCTCTGCATATGTTTCAAGGAGGCATCTTGGCCTTCTTCTAATATGTGAATTTTCTGACCCAGTTGAGTGAGATCCTTGCGCAGATCCGTAATCTCTGACCTGACAGCTTGTCGGAGATCCAGTTTCATATCCTGGATGAAGACTTGCATGTCATCTTTGCTCACAAGATGAATGATATCTTGTCAAGTCAGAAATGTCCCCAAGGAAAGAGCATCGGGAAATGCATTCTCAACTGGTGGCGCCATCGGTGAAACTGAGATCAGGGATGAGCACCGAGATGGGGGAGGTGTAGCAACCTCCGAACAATCAAAGCTCTCCGCTCGAGGTATGGGTTCAGCTGGCAGATGATAACTATCACTCCGCATGGGAAACAAGGTGGGTTTGATCCCAGGCAGTGGGCCTCTCCTTGGTGGGAGATAGTCAGAAAAACGTTTCCCCGCCTGCTTCTTTGCTTTCCCGGAGCGGGACATCAAATAGAGTCCTTAGGGCAGTAGTGGGTATGAAAGATATATTGAAGTAGCTGCTAAAAGAAGCTATAGAAGCCTGGTATACGCTGAGCAAGTGTTTCACAAGTCCATCTTGTATCGCGGGTAACTCCGCCCCCCGGCCTATACATTTGTAATGCTGCTACTCCTATAGATAAGGGTAGCAGTTATTAACCAGTAAATTATCCTTCTCATATGTACACAAGTTAAGGAAATGGACCTTAAAGACATTTACCCATGCATATATATGAGAGCATTTTAATGGCCCTGGCACTGTGAGCATTTAGGCTGCATTTAGACTGCAGCTGGATCGAGATACAATTTTCTTTTGCAATGTGTTCGTTTTAGGAGCTAAATAAAACCAAAACACACAACTTCAATTGTGTGTCGAAAAGAACTTGAACTTATAAAGTAGAGGGATTTCCAATTGTTCTGTGTCAGTACCACCTTGTCAGCAGATGTGAACAATTCTGTCCTTCCCTGACCTAATTGATTCTGGGATCCAAGAGCACATATATGGTGTGGGAGGATTGTAGAGGGAAGGTATTTAGGACCCAGAATCTCTACCCTTCCACCTGTCCCCAATTAGCAGGTTTAGCAACCTGTAAATCCCAGGCTGAAGATATTGTAGGCAGAATTGATTTTCAGTTGCTGTGAGCAAGTACAGAGCAGAGCAGTGCAGCAAAACAGGATTTAAAAAGGTTGGTTAAACCTGTGGTATTTTTATTAGTTTAGTGCCTGTAAGTAGAAAGGGAAACTGATACAAGTAACATTAGTTTTAGTGTTGAGCTAGGTTTTTGTTTGTAGTGTTTTCATTTTATTTTGTAAAATTCTATATGCTTACTGTGTTTCATGTGATGTCAAAATAAACATGCACAAGATTTCCGGGGGTGGGGCCAACCGTGCTACCCACATTTTTATATGAGCTCCTCTATGACTAATTCCATCTAATGTCACAATAAACAAAACTTTCTAGCGCGTCCAAGGAACGTTGAACCTTCCTATGAACAACCACTGCAATGTCAAGTGAAGAGAACTCCTTAGGTGTGTGCTAGATAGACTCAGACCTTCCTTGATCCGTAAATAATACAAGTGATTCACAAACTCATTCTGCACTAAACACCTGAAGCAGTTCACAGTTAAAATCAAGCTCAAGTTTATTCCATATATATATATAAAAAACGCTATATAGTTAACCATGTAAATGGCTCACAGTAGGTCAACAACAGATATTTAGAGGCGTATGGACACCAACGCGTTTCGCGTATACATCTCTTAATCATGATGGCGGGGTCTGAAATCCTAGCATGCACCTTTATAAACTCTATATCCAATGAGTTCAAAGTATCCATAGAACCACGAAGTACGGATGCCGTCTCGGACACAATTATATGTAATCATACAATAAAATGATGATAAAGAACACACCGTCTCTTAACTATTACTATTCAAAATAATTTATAATACAAAAAGAAACTATAATGATCAAATAATGTGATTCTCCTATTTAAACACAATTGAGTGTTCCGCAAGCATTTGCAACATCGTGGACCCAGATATCAATCTCTTAAAGGAGCAAAGCACCAGAACCACAGATCCCCGTACCATATGTAGCTTTCTCAATGAAAGCTTGTGTCTTACAATAATCAACAATCCAGACATCATATAAACAATAAAATATAAAACTTAATATGTTCGTAAACATCATAAAGAACTGTTCTTAAATAAAGTGATGCACTAATAATAATAATAATAATGATAATAATAATCATCCAGTGTTATACTTAATCAACACCAGACTGGGGAGAATATATAGAGTACCAAAAATCAAACCTGTATTAACATCTGATGTTACGGATACACAAAAAATGTATTATATTATTTATTAAACATGACTGGGCAGTCACAGTAACCAGCTCTCTGAATTAAGAACAATATCCAATGCCGCTTCCCATTAAAAATAACAAGAAATGTCATATTCTTAATAGAGATTTAAAGGATGTCTAGTCCTAAGCCAAAACATCCAAACAACCTCTCTTAGATAATAAACCCTCAAGGTCTCCCCCCCTCACTCCTAGATGTACCCTTTCAATACCTTGAATCCGTAAACTCTTAATATTCCTATTATGGTAGACATCAAAATGATTGAACCGTGATCTTAGAACACAATCGGCATCTGCCTCCCCCACACCTGTACATACCCACAGTGGAAAGCCAAGTTTGGCTCGATAAAGTATCCCCACCTTTATAGAAAATAGGGGATAGGTGACTACCTATTGTGTTTGCTCTTTTAGGCACACATTTAATTTTTTTACAAATCCCTTGAAGTTTCTCATCTGCATCTAACATAGGTACACCACTAAATTTAGTTGTGAAGATTATTAAACCATTTGATTTTTCACTCTTTTTCTCATCAAAGTGGGTCACCATAGAAGACTCCAAAAGATCCTCCCTTCTACGTAATCTTGCCTTATTCCACGCACAATCCAGTGAGGTCCTCGAGTAACCTCTTGCCAAGAACCTACCATAGAGTTCTTCTGCCCGAGACTCAAACAGCTCCTTAGTAGAGCAATTATGCCTCAGACGAATGAACTGACTATAAGGTATAGCATTGCCAACATGGGGGGGTGACCACTGTCTGATCTTAACAGTGTATTCACTGCTGTGGGCGTTCGGTATATATCAGAAACAATCATTCCAGACTCAACAGCCTCAAATCCAAGAAAGAGATACTCCTGTCATGAAATTCCGATGTAAAGTGTAGATTCATGTTATTGCAATTAATGTAGCTCATAAAATCCTTAACGCTTGCCCCTCCTGAGCACCAAATAATCAACAAGTCATTGATGTACCTCTTGTACATCACAATATCCTCTCGATAGGGGTTTCCATCCCCAAAGATGTGGATCTCTTCTCACCAACCCATATATAAGTTGGCAAAAGAGGGGGCAAACTTTTCCCCCATTGAGGTACCACACCCCCGGAGATAGAGAGCCCCATCAAAGAAGAAAAAATTGTGTCAGAAGGTACTCTGTGACTTCCATGATGTATGTTTTTAATTCAGTAGTATAGTTACTATAGCAAGCTAGATGATATCTCACTGCTATAACACACAAATCATGCAGAATACATGAATACAATGAGCTTACATCACAACTGAGCCAAGAATACGCAGTCTTCCACTCAAATTTATCCAAAAACTGCAAAAGGTGCTTTGTTTCTCTCAAATAGCTAAATAGCCTCTGCACCAAAGGCTGTAAATAAGCATCAACCCATTCTCCCAGATTCTCATTAAGAGATCGTATTCCGGACACTATGGGTCTTCCCTTTGGAGCAGTCATAGACTTATGTATTTTAGGTAAGTGGTGAAAGATCGGTATTATTGGATCTTCCACCACAAGGCATTCAGCCTCAAACTTTGAGATAACACCAAGGTGAAGGCCTCATTCCACAAAAACCTTAATCAAAACCACATATTCTTTAGTAGGGTTTCCACCGAGTCTGGAATATACAGTAACATCACTTAACTGTCACAGCGATTCATTATAGTAATCCACTGTATTCAAAACCACCACACCCCCCTCCCTTATCCACATGCCTGATGGTAATACAATTCAATGCTTTAAGATGTTTTAGAGCAGAACATTCTAACTTGGTTAAGTTGCTTTTTGGATGTCTTTCATTCTTTATTTTATCATAAAATCAATTAAATCCCTTTCTATAGCTCTTTGAAAGGCATCCAAAACACCTCCCCTGCAACCAATGGGATAAATATCAGATTTCTTAGACAGATCTGTATTAATTCTGGTTAACATCTCAACATTCCGAATCATATCAGATTCATGTTGGACATTCTCCAAATCTGTAATGCAGCATAAATCCCTGTAAGACAGATAGGAGCTGTCCTCACTATCTATGGCACCGTGACTGTCTGAAACAACTGGCAAGTTACCCCCCCCCCCCCCCTTCATTATTCACATCCGATTTGAGGAAATATTTACTAAGGGTCAACTTTCTTACCAGTTTGTTGACATCTAACACGGTGTCAAAGAGATTGAATCTACATATCGGTGCAAAGTCCAGTCCCTTTTGTAGAACTTTCATTTCTTCCTCAGTAAGTTGATGATCTGAAATATTTACAACCATGGAAACATCACACTTCATTTGTTCTTGTTCTGCCTTGTACAATTCCCTCCTTGCAGAACCCTTTCTGAAGCTCCTCCCTCTCCTAGTGCTTCTGTGTTGACTTTGGGATCTTTGTATTGCACCCCCTTGCGTTTGTTCTTGTGGAGTTTGTTTGGGGCCCCTGGCAGTATTGGTTCCTGAAAGACCGCCACAACCTTGTTGTCTCTTGGTTCTGCTAAAAGAGATGCCGATCTAGATGGTGTATTGGAGTTACCAATTGCTGCTAATATTTCCCCAGAATCTGATGCCGAACCATAGGATGTATCAAAGTCCGTTAGATCTGTATCAACACTAGAGAAACTGACTTTTTTATTTCTCGACTGTTTCTTTAAAATCGATCTCCTTTCTTATCGTGAGACTCTAGAAATCTTTCTTCCAAATGTAAACGCATCCTGTTTCATAGTCTATCTTGTCACGTAAAAATTTATTTTTCTTGAATTCCATGACTGTCTTTTCCAATTGCTCCAAATGCTCAGACAATTTTTTATCTAATTCTTGAAACTCAGTAGTTTCCCTTTTAGACATCACCAGTTCTTGACGTTGTCTGATGTCATTCTGTAAGTTCAATAAGACTTTAGAAAGCAATTAGAGAATTGGAACATTCATTCAGAACATTATTCCATTTGACTATAAAATTGGCATCATCTTTAATGAATGTCAGTAACTTCTTTATCCGTAAGCCACGTGGGATCCTTTCAATAGCCAAATATTGTTTCAATGTCGTAACTTCCCACCAAGGTTTAATCTCCTTTGTCATAAAAACTTCAAGATCAGAAAAGACTTCTTTTAAACTTAATTCAGTCGCTTGATCCTCATTGGTTTCAGGGTCCTGAAACATACGCTCTGCATATAACTGTCTGGCCGACACATCCTCTACTGATCTGAGTGACCTCATATCTCCTTCATCCGTTTCTGCTGACAACATTGGCTACATAATAACAACAATATATTTTCTATTTGGTAATCACATCAGCATAAGGTAAAGAGTATATTTAAATGTGAGCCAGAGGCAAAATTGACATGCACATAATATAATAATGTTGAAGTTCATTCAGTATTTCCAAATGGTCCAACATACCTTAGCTCAGCTATGGAACAAGATACAAAGTCACAATAAACAAAACTTTCTAGCGGGTCCTAGGTACGTTGAACTTTCCTATGAACAACCACTGCAATGTCAAGTGAAGAGAACTCCTTAGGTGTGTTCTAGATAGACTCAGACCTTCAATAATCCATAAATAATACATGTGAGTCACAAACTCATTCTGCACTAAACACCTGAAGCAGTTCACAGTTAAAATCAAGCTCAAGTTTATTCCATGTTTATTCCACGAAGTACGGATGCCGTCTCGGACACAATTATATGTAATCATACAATAAAATGATGAAAAAGAACACACTGTCTGTTTTAACTACTACTATTACATGATTTTAACTGTGAACTGCTTCAGGTGTTCAGTGCAGAATGAGTTTATGAATCACTTGATTCAATCTAATGCTATCAAAGTCTACAAATTGCTTTTTTTTATGCCATATTTTGTGTACTACAGCTAGAGAATAAGTGGCTGGACAAGACTGAGAGTTCTTTGGGTAGCGGCTCTCCAGCAACGATTCCCTGAGTCTTACTCTGTCGAGAGCCCAATTCAGACCTGTAGACCATCTTGGAACCTGCAGGCATCATCTGGCTCTCCTTCCCATCCTGCAGACCGGCTGCTGTGGCGTGGAGGTTTCACCCGTTTGGGGCTCGTCACCTGGAACATATTGGGGCCATTGCCGATCCGGTCACCTCCTTGGTTCAGGGGTGGATGCCCGTGAGAGTCCCTTAGTCACAGGACCGTGGGGCATCATTGTTATGCTTGGACTGCTCCCTCCTTGTCCTGGTGGGTCTGGCCCGCTCTTTACCATCTGCGGTGGGGGTGCTACAGAACTGAACAGCTCAATTTACCTGATTTTGCACGCAGCATTGGGATATCGGTTGGGGCCTACTTCCAACTTAAACTCATTCGGCTCTGCCTTTTTCTATTTCTTGATCCACCTCCACTGCACTTGGGACCTATTGACAATTGCTACTGTCCATCAGCTCTGCTGGATACCAGGAGCCGACCATTCTTTTGAGACTTGTGAGTGCCTTATTTTTAATACAGTGTTTACTTGCCTTTCTGTTGGGGGGCCTACTTTCTCCTACATGGACAGTTGCTATACACCTGGTGGACTTCACTGTTACTTATGGCCATCCTATGCTTACCTCTCACTTTCTCCCATTTGGATATGGAACTTGTGACTATCAACGTTTCTAGCACTGTTTTTCAGCTGGGATTCTGGGACGGGGAGTGGATGGACTGAGCCAGCTTTTGGATTTTGCTTTGCTTCCTGCTTTTGTTTTGACATACCTCATATTGGCCCTTTGATACTTGCTGTTTGTCACTTGCCTACTTTTGAACCTTTATTCACACTGTATAACTTGCTTCTTTCAGGCACTCATGATATCAGTAGATTAAATGTGGGCAGAACTATAGTGAATCCCAATCTGACTAAAGACCCCACTTCTATAGGCTCTTACAGGCCGATTACACTGTTGAACCAACATATCAAGATCTAAGCTAACACATATGCTACCAGGTTACAAACATTTCAACCATCCATTCTGAGTGACCAACAGCTGGGTTTCTTGAGGGGTAGGCACTCAATGAAGTGGGTTAGGATTGCTATAGCAGCCACCGTGGCCTCTCCGTTTTCTCATACCACTCCCTAGAAGACTCTTATCAGTCTTGATGCCGAGAATGCGTTTGACCAGGTAGCTTGGGCTCATATGTTTAGAGTAATTAAAAATCAACACTTTGGCCAAACATTTCTTAACCTGGTCCGAATGTTATATCATCACTCCACTACTGTGGTCACGTCCAATTGGCTGGACTCGGCCACAATAACTATAGATAGGGGGGTACATCAGGGGTGCCCACTCTTACTGCTGCTTTTTAATGTGGCACTTGACCTGTTACTTAAGGTTATCTTGCATTCCCCAGACGTTACTGATATTTCCATTGGATGGACCACTGTTAAACTTTTACTGCCTTTGTTGTTGTTATATTATTGTATCTCTCCCATCCTCAACTTTCACTTCCCCCAATTTTTCAGTTGTTTGATACATTTGACCCAGTGATAGACTTTTATATTTATGGTCGTGGCTTACAGTAATGAATATAAATAAAGAGTGCTGACTCCCCTGAGAGTGAGTAATTCTCAGGGGAAGAATGGCGAGGTGAGCCTGAATAAGAGGGCTACCTTAACCCCTTAGTGATCGGTACTTAACGCCCGCTGAACATTTTTCTTTAATTTTATTCAATGACTTCTGGGACGTACATGTACGTCCTCTGTCCACCTGGGACACCCGCTCGGGGCGTACATGTACGTCTTCGGGCGGTAAGGGGTTAAATAATGTTTAGAATAAGGGTGGGAAAATTGAAGGGGGCTCTGAAACAAGATGCACCCAGAAGGGGAGAGGCTGTGACCCGGAATTTGAAGGCTTGCAGCCCCTCTTATTTATTTTGAAACATATCATTATGAAAGTTTTTTCAATATATAACAGAGGACAAAAGGGTAGACTTGTGCGAATTGGTTCAGCCTAATTCGGACAAATAAGGGTCAATCATCATCATTCGGGCCGGCCAAAAAACGGGGCCGTTCGCAAAAAAAACCCAGAAGCCGAACAGCCCTGGTCAGAAATTTCATTGTAAATTTTGGAAATTTGGACAATGGTTCTTCCCACACACATGCTACTTTCCCGGCCTCTAGTCCAATTAGCGTCTTAGTTTCATGATGGGGGTTGGATGGGGGGTTGGACTAATGACACAGACACCCAGACAGCCTGCATTTCCTGTTAATCCGTTGGAGCTCAGAAAGAGAAGCAGAGAGAGTGTGTCCAGAAAAGCGATCTTATTAGCCACTCTAGTGCCTTATTAGCCAGTATAGAGACAATCTAGTGCCTTAAAGCATCTGTCAGGAGCTGAAATATTTTTTCAGAGTGACACAGCCAATCTGGCAGTTGTTGTGAAGGCAGGCAGCATTATTGCCTTATTGCCACTGCAAGGGAGTGTCCTTTTTTTCCTGTGCAAAATAAAAATAGCAATTATGCTCCATTCTTTCTACGTTTTGGTCCCTCTGCATCACGCATATCGAGACTACCTTATGCATCTCTCTTACCCGCGACCCTTGGCAGATCCTTCTGTACCACAACCTACCACAGGTCCCACCTCCTCAGAAAGCACTCCTCCTGGCCATGCTTAAAGCTGAGAAAGCTCTAACCCCTCAGTTGAGGAAGAACACCCCCCCCCCCCACACACACACACACACACCTTGGACATGTGGGTTTCGAAAGTAGAGGCCCAACTTCTTTTTACCAAAATTACTTAGCAACATTGGGGACTTGTAGGCCCTCCATTGTGGGTTGTTAATGCTACTCTTTTGCTCTGGATACATACCCCCACTGACACAGGTCCCCCCCCCCACACACACACGTTCATTCTTTCCTTCCCTCTTTACCTTCCTACTTATCTTTTTCTTTCTGTTCTTTTTTCAATTTCTCTTTCTCTTCTTTTCTCTCATCTGTTTCTGATATAAAAAAGGGTTGTCACTCTCCCCAGTCATCTCTATATTAAACCATTTACTACACATCTTTACTGACCCTCATACTTCAGTTTCTGAACATTTAGGTCAAGTGGGCTGCCTCCTTAGGTTGCCTTCCATATCTCCATTGTTCCACTGTTTCTGTTTGTATAATCGGTAGCTTTGAATCCACATTATAGTTGTCTTTTGATGAACATTGTACTTCATTTGATTGGCTTGTCATTTGTTATATTTTCTTATCAACCCAATAAAATACTATTAAATTAAAATGTTAAAATTATTATAGTACACTCCCTACCTATTTGTAATGGATTTGAGTCCTAGTGAACAACCTGATGACCAGTGACCAAGCAACCACTGACACCACCACAGTGCAGTTGCTTTCAAGCAGAGCTAGCAGCATCAGGCGGCTAAAGAAAAGGACTGTCAGTAGGACTCGTAGTAGTAGTCAATGTCATAGTCAGACTCCGCAGCAGCACATCAAACAAAAAAATAGAAATAAGAAGGGAACTGCAGATCACTCTACCTCTACTAGCAGGGTAGAGAGGTCCAGGTCCTCCTCTGAGACCACAAAGCACCCAGCATCTATAAATCTGTCCGCTGTTTCGTGATGACCCCCCCCCCGAACCACCTGCACAATGACTAGTGCCACTACCAGTTTCATCACCAGCTCCGCTACAGCAAGTTCTATAAAACTGGGACACCTAGCGTGTTTAACACTACTGTTCAGAAACTGCGGGCAGTATCAACGTGGGATTTTTTTATAGCCATCATCCATGTAAGCAGCCCAGACGGGAATTATTGCAGTATTTGGATAAAATTTCTCATTCCATCACTGTCACTGCCACTGAGAGCATATCTTCTCCAAAAAAGGTTATTGAGGGAGATAGTTTACCATTTCCCGGTAGCCACCAGGCAGAAGAGGGAATTCAGCAGGTCTCTCCAAAATCTGCTGCTGATGATTTTTATTCCTGTCCAAACCTACATGAGGTAGAATAAGAATATGAGGGACCAAGGCCTCCTAAGTTTGATTTTTTCCCCCTGCTGCCCATAGTACTCCTCCTGTTTCTCCAGCTACAATTGTCGCCTATTGAAAACTCACCACCTGCCTCTCCAGTTCTGATTGAGTCTCCCAGTCAGGTAGTAGCTGCTAGTGTCTCGACCACCACTGTTACTCCACTATCCTCCTCCAATCACAGTCCCAACATCCCTGCTGCCATCTTTAGGTCTACTAGTACCCCTGTAAAGGTAAGTAGAACAAAAAAGCATAGTGAGGTTGCCCCAGCATGTGAAGATCAAGAAAGTGTCACATCAGTTTCATCTTCTCCATCACCTTCCATTTTAACTGGCAGTCATCCATCTCTCCAAAGCGTGGGAACATTTTGTGACACTTGGTGATGGCCGGCTAGCTAAGTGTAAATTGTGTGGCAGGGAAGTCAGCTGTGGGAGGGTGTTGGGTCATCTAACCACCAACCGGGATGAACAAACACCTGAACAACTACCACAAGCCAGTGTTGATAAGTGCAGAATGTGGCACTACTACATATACCAGTGTAACACTCACCACCAGTAGGCAGGAGAAAGGGCAGGGGAGTAATGCCACATTTGGTCCTAGTAAGAGCAGACAGTCACAGCTCATCCCAAAATCAGTACAGGCCACACTGGAAGATTTTGGTGGGTTTCATTCAAAGGGGATGTGCAGACAGCAGTCCCGAAAAATGACGTGCCTCATTGCACAGCTCATAGTAGTTGGGGGTGCTAATTTTAATTTGGTGGACTGGGAGCCCTTCCAGAAACTTATGGAGGCTGTCGCACCCCGATATAAAATTTCATCCCGCACCACATTTAGTTGAACTATACTGCCCTCACTGTACCGGTCATGCGTTGGGCTTTTGAAGGACCTGCTAAGAAAGACTGGTGGCCAGTCAGTGCACTTTAGCACCGACTTATGGAGTGCTCCGAGTGGCCAGAAGTGACCTTCCTGCCATTAATGGCGTGTTGGTGGCAGCCCAGTGTGTTGCAAGACACATTACCGATACCAACTACAAGTTCAGGTGCAGTAACCAAGCAGGGGCACCTTTTGCCTCCATGCTGAGATAATGGATCAGTAGCACACCTCAGATAACATTCGCAAAGCATTGCAGAACATGGTGGCGCAGTTGCTAGGGGAGCAGGCAGGCACACAGGCACAAATGTATCTGGTAGTTAAGGCTGCTCTCGGTGATGGCAATAACACTGGAAGGTTGTCAGCACTGCTGGAGTCATGCTGACATATTGCTGGCCACTTCCATCATAGCGTCCAAGATAGCCATCTTCTCAGGGAGGAACAGAAAATGGCAGACCTCTCAGAACACCACCTCAAACAAGATGTTGGAACAAAGTAGAACTCCACCTTAGATATGCTAGAGCATATCCTGGAACAGAAAAGGGCAATTCATGCAATGTCTTGTCACCGTTTCATTGGCAGTAACAGAACACTAGACAGGGCTTACTGGGCCCTGATGGAACAGGAAGTGACAGTCCTCACGCCTTTCCGTGCTTTGACAGAAATTTTAAGCAAAGAGAACGCTAGCCTGGCTGAAGTCATTCCCCTCTTCACACACCTCTCCTTAAAAATTGACTGTTTCCTTGCCCATAGGGAACACGTGCCTGGTGCTGAGGGTAATATAATGCTCAATGTTGCTGCCCTTTTATGTTTGCCACAATTTGCAATCCTCGAATCAAAGGCAAGATGGCACTTAGTTCCAATTCCATCACTGCCTGTAGGGAACAATTGATAGCGAGGGTGCGTGAGAGGCAAATAAAAAATAGAATGCTTCAGAGGAAGTGGGAGAAGATTCCACAGATGAGCTGGAGGAGTGTGGTGGTCTTCTTGGACTCATCCGTAGCAGCGCCAGTATCACTTCATCTTGCTCCAGTGGAGCAGCTGCTGCTTTTTATGCTGAGGCAATGGACAGATTATGCTTATGACAAAAGAAAGCTCTACCCATAAATAGAAAAAGTGCTGAGTTTGAGGTTAATGCTTACCTTGCAGAACCTTCTTTGCCCCCAAGTACAGATCCCTTGAGTTTCTGGCATAACAAGAGGACTGTGTGGCCTACTTTGTCCCTGGTAGTCCGGGAGTTGCTTTCTTGCCACCCAACCACTGTCCAGAGTGATCAATTGGCCCCCCAGCTCATGGAGCAAGTTACTTTTTTTTAAAGTCAAATCTGCAGGGTAACCTTCCAAAGGTGGGTTACCCTGCTCTGAGGTTCGATGCAGATTAGAAAAAAAAAACTTCATCTACAATCATCCATAGTACCATAATACGATGAGAGCTCCACCTTACCCAGCTCTAGAACCGTGGTAGGTGGGGCAGAGGATACCCCCCTGACTTGGTGGGACATAGGGGGGAATTTAAAGTCTACATTGTCCCACTCTACAGGTTGTAAAGTCTTGCTCTTCTAAAAAAGAGTCTGTGGTATCGATCTACTGTGTCCTGCCTTCTCCAGTGTTCTGCAGTTTGCTGGTGGCTACATCTACAGTGTTCCTGTCATGCTGAGTCCACCCTGCACTAGTCATCCTCAGATTTGTAGTCTCTTCTAAAAAAAAAAAAAAAAGGTCTGCGGTATCTATCTACCGAGTTCTGCACCAGTATTCTGCAGTTTGCTGCTGTCTACATCTATTGCTGAATTTCGTCCGAGTCGAACAGGTCTGGTCCAAATGCGGATCCTCTGAATGGCAAAACATTTTTTTGTCCAATATCAAATGTTACAAAGTTTTTTTTGCTGAGCACAAATCAACAAAAGGGGCAGGGGAGAAAGGGGGACAGCATAGATAGGAACAATCCCAATACAATGCAATGGAATAATCAGCAGTAGCGACATAAATTGCAATGAAACAGCAGTGTTGCAACATATTAAGAGGTAGGGGTGCCTGAGCTGAGTTCCAAAAGAAGGAATAAAAGAGGAGAGCGCCAGCAGAGCCAGGGAGAGAGAAGAAAGGGAGCAGAAAAAGAGTAGAAAGAGAAGGGAGAGCAAAGACCACTGAGGATCATGAATCAGGAAAAGCAAAGATATAGGCAGAGGCCTAGAGGTAAGAGCAAGGAAGAAAAAGAGAGAATAGGAGAGGAAAAGGGGGAGGGGGGACAGGGAAGGAGGGACAGGGAAGGAATAGGGAGGGGTAAATAGGGTCAATCAGCCAAGAGTATGATTTCTCCACAAGGTACAATATAGGGGGGCATATACTCCAGTTACATGCCTCCACAGTAGCACAGTGAGCCTCTACAAATGTATGGCAGTAAGAATGTACAGTTATAGGGAGTCTGCTAAGGCCCAGGAAGTATTTTCAAATGCCTTCTTATACCACATGGCCTGTGTGGAAGAGAGAGAATCAATAAAGGGTTCCAGAATTTTCCAAAAAAGGCCAATCCCTTAGATTCCAAGCCATGAAACAAGTAGATCCATTCTGCCTGGGCCATGGTAAGCGCCAAATTGGGCCACTTGGACAGGGTCAGCGCCAAGGCCTCCAACCACTGTGTCAGAAAAGCTTTCAGGACCGCTATAACTAATGCATCATATAGTCTGATCTGGGCCTTGGACAGGGGGGTAGTCTGATGAGGGATCCCTAAAACAGTTCCTGAGGGTTAAACGTGTGTGTGTGTGTGTAAATTATGTAGCAGGTCTGCCCTTGGATTTGTTTCCGTTATTCCCATATGCAAAGCTCTTGAAGGAGCAGTATAGCCCGCGTGAGTTAGCATGTGGAGCACTATATGTAAAGAAGCAGAGGAATTAACAGTCAACAGTCTATAGAAACCATGTAATATTTCCGTATGGGTCAACCCCAGGAAATGTCTAAGCCATGATCCAATACAAAAATTATCCAAATTTCCCATCTCCGATAATTCTGATCGGCAGACACGATATATGGCTATTGTTGAACACCGAACCTAAGCACCTGAAGTGACATATTTGACCCAGAAAGTATCAGTGCACTTGGCAAGGAAATTACCCAGCTGGGAATGTAGGTAGTGGAGTGCTTGGCGAAATGCAAACAAATGATTGTTAGGGAGCCTATACTGGGTCTGTAACATCCGGAAATCCAATCTTGACCTGGGAAGTGGAGAGTTCAATCAGTTCCCGCAGTGACTTAATGCCCCGTGAGTGCCATTCCCCAAAATAGCTATGAGCGTCTCCCTTTTGGAAATCTAGATATCTTATAAATGGTAGATATATAGATCGGTGTTTGAACTTAAAGAAGAGGTGGTGGATGTACTGCTAGGCCCTGCAAATATCACGGATGAGGAGATTTTCTTGAAAGACAGCAGTAGAGATGGGTGAAAATTTTCCCTCAAACTGAAGTCGGCTAATAATGGCACTTCCTGCTTGGTGAATAATTTCCTGTAAATAGTGCAGTTTTTCTGCTTTTTTTGCCTAGCTCATTCCATTTAAATCAATGGGAAAATTGAATTTTCACACAGCACACAACTATTATTTTATTTCCCAAAGGCATAGTATAAAAAGGACATGAGGGTGCCTGTGTTGGTGGGGTGTGAAGAATTAGTTGAACAGGGAGTGTTTTTTGGGTGGATTGTTTACTGGAATTGGGGGCACTAAATAGAAAATCCTAAATGCAATTCTAAAATCCCATAAGACATGGTATAAAAGGATTCTGAGGTGGGTATCTGTGTTTGTGGGTGAAATCTGGGGAATGACTCAGCTGAACAGGGAATTTGTTTTGGGGGGTTGTTGACTGCCATTGGGGGGACAGTTACAATTTTTTTTTTTATGTAAAGTGATAGCGACAGGAATCCCCTGACATAAGCTGCCACAGGGGTGGACTGATACTTGACTTGACAGAGCGTTTTGTAGAGGATGATTTGTTAGATTTGTTGTTGCCTAAACCCTGAGGAAACATTGCTTTGTATGCCTTAAGCTTGCTTGGCACAAGTCCTAAGGAAACATTGATTTGTAGGACTTAGGCTTGTTAGAAACAAACCCCCAATTTTTTTTTTTTTTTTTGTAGAACTGTTTTTTTTTTTTTTTTTTTTTATATTTTTATTTTTAAAATACAAGCTTTAAATGCCCTTCTGACCTAGTGCCAGCAGGTAATTTTGTCCAGTGGCCACTGGCCATTGTCAAATGTCCTCCTGAGTCCATAATTGCAGAATTTGCAACTGCTATTGGTGCTGCTGCTGAGTTGTTTAAGCAGCAGGATGATTAGGCAGCTGAAAGGGAATGGGATCAACAATAGCAGTAACATGGGTGATGGATGATGAAGGTTCCACTTACCACGACTAGCTCCAGTGATGTGCCTGAGGCAGCAGCACAATAAGTAGCCCCTAGTATATGTGGAGAAAAGAAGTTTGCCAGCAATTCTTATCCACTTGCCCCTCCTCCAAAGTCTTGAGTTGTTATCAGAATATACATTTTTCCTTTGAGAGCAGGCACTGTGCCCCTCATCAGCAACTGCAATGTGCACAGTGTGTGTGGTAATTAACATCTGGGGACACAACTGTATCCAAACACCATGACATCAGAACCCAAATATTGCCGCTCTCACTATACCCTTTATCCAGAATCCACTAAGGACACTTGACAACTTGCTGACAGTTTAATAGTAATGATGAGCCCTCCCTGCCAGTATCTTAGCATATTCTGCAGGATGGAATCTACTCAGATGTTGCTTGATGCCCTGCTTGCAATTCTCCTCCACCACACTGCCATGTGTGGTCAGTGCACCACACAGTGTGCAATGGGTAGACACAAACTGCCACATCCTAACATCAACAGAGTGGCTTTCATTTGGCAAAGAAGGTAAGGATGAACAAAGTGGATTGGTAGAAGATATATAAAAATAAAAAAGAAAAATGCAATAGTGCGCCAACCTAGTCCACTGTACAGTAAAACAAAGTCAATGATAAAATGCCGTTTTCAGCCTGCAGCTTCTTGAATTGGTGTCCGCAGTCACACCTCCATAGATATCTATATGCAAAAAAAACAAAACACAAGAGCGCAACGGATCTGAGAGCGGCTGTAATTGAAAGTGAGGTATACGCAACAATGTTGCACTTACTGAATAGATACTTGTCAAGATGCCTTAAGAGAATGTTGTTCCCTGGGGATGTCAGAGGTTTCTTCCGTGCAGAGATGAGATTCGCCTCAGTTTTCTCGTGCCTTCTTACACCCTGGAAGCTTGTTGTATATCCAGAGGTATGGATGACACCGTCCAATATAAGTGCAAGGAATAAGAAAGAAAAAACACCTCTAAGTGTACACTGATATCGGAGCAGAAGTGTAATAAAGCCCCTAATATATTACACTCACCAGATATCCATAAATCACAAGCAGATATTAGTCCATTTTCGGCTGCATCAGAAAGCAGAGGGACGTAACGATGTATGTCTCAAAAAATAAACTGGTTTATTGGAAAATGTATAGTATAAAAATAAAGATGAAAAAACACACTGAATACAATTCCCTACGTATTAAACGTTTCGCGAGTTCTCTCGCTTCATCAGGGGATAATTTGTAACATTATTTGGTTCTATTTGAATCTTTTTTGCCCGCATTACCGACATTCACATCCGGTACACAATGCTGACCGCTCTCTAGAAACGAGGTTTGGCGGTCCCAGACCTCATCTTCGAAACCAAAAACTAAACCAAACCTCGCTTCCAGAAATTAATGGCCCCCACTGATGCTCTTCACTCATCGGAACCCAAACTAAATACATAGCCCAATAACGGACCGATGGACATACCACACAATGTTCCATCCGGTCTTTCCTGGGCAACAATATTCCAAGACATCAGATCATAATAAAAGAGAAAGATATATATATGAAAAATATGAAAACTATGTGAAAACAATAAAAATATATACTTAGAGGCTTATATATATATATAAAAGCACACAATATCACATATCTCAGATCCGTTGCGCTCTTGTGTTTTTTTTTTGTTTGTTTTTTTGCATATAGATTGGTAGAAGATGTAGATCTAGTTACCCTAGAGGAAGGTGGTGATGGCTAGCTAGTTGTTTCACTCATCATGGAACTTCCAGTGTCTGTCTGGATTTCGCTATTCTTCCTCCTCTTTGATCTGCGCCTTGCCACTGGTTGCCTTTCTGGAGAGTGAGGGGGTACAACAACAGCACTGCTTTATTTCTGTTGTGGGTGTTTGGCTTTAACCTGTTTGACATAAATGTCATGGTGTCTGTGTTTCATGTGTGTTATCAGGGTGGTTATGCCTTTCCTCTTCTCACTGACTTGTCACAAATTGTGCACAGCGCCATTGGTGATGACTGCACTGTGCCTGCCTCAACAGAAAAATTGTCCCACACCCATGACTTCAGGGTATAGGGCTAGGGAACAGGAAGAGAAGAATGGCTTCTTTCTTCTTGTCCTCCACATGTCCCTTCACTGTCTGTGGCAGGGGATGATGTTGCTGCTGTTGTTGCTATTGCCTCAGAATCAGCACTGCAACTAGGACCAGGAGTATTGCTGCTGGAAAGAGGAACCTGTCCAATCTCACATCACTTGGTAACCCCATTTCCACTGTGTCCACGTTGGTCTGTGGCACACTAGCTTGCTCTTCAGCATCATGCTGCTCTTGCAACTCAGCAGCAGCAGTTGCAAATTCCAACAGCTTATTGCTGGTGGTGATGCCCATCGTCATCCCTGTCTCCCGGTTCTTCTTAGTTTCTGCTAAAATGGCCTTTAATGTCTCTTCCACCCCATCTTCTCACTATCATCACCGCCACCACTAGTCCCTACGTGCTGCTGCTCTATTACAGACATTCCACTGCTGGTTGTAGGCAGTCACAAGCAGTGTGACAGAGGGTCCCTTAATGTCACACTTGCCATTTCTTGGTGACGTGAAGAAGGCAAACTGGCAGCAGTAGCAGCAGGCACAGGCTGCTGATCTGTGCTCCTGCTGGTGGTGGTTGTATTATTTCTGCACCTGCTTTCCCCCAACAGTTCTAGCCTCTTCAGGATTGTGTTCCACCTGGACACTGTAGTGAAAGGAATGGGACTCCCAGGGCCAGAGGAGTAGTGTGGGCTTCCTTGACTGCTAGTCTTGATGCTTTCAAATGCTTCCCCTCCCATTCCCCTAACACTGGTCCCACTGGCTGTTTCACCATTACTGTTACTATTACTAACACAACTACATGAAGGTCAGCCCCAGAATCTTCATCCACACAGTCACTAGTAATACGATTACCCCCTCCATCACTCCTAACACTAACAAGATGCTGGACCTTCTTTGAAGTAGTACTAGCACTGGTGGGACTGCTTAAGTATGGCAAGTGTGATTTAGGTTCCCCTGCTGTCACACTTGGCATCATCTTCTCGTTCCCCCTCCTGAGTATTACAAGACACACAAGCAGCAGGCACAGCGCAGCACATCTGACAGCAGGCACAGTATTGGTGGCAGTAGGTTCAGCACTGGCAGCAGGCACAGCACTGGTTGAAGCAGGCATAGTGCTGGTGGCAGCAGGGGCAGCGCTGGCAGCAGGCACAGAAATGGTTGCAGCAGGGGCAGCACATCTGACAGCAGGCACAGCAATGGTGGTAGCAGTAGTATGGGCAGCACATCTTACAGCAGGGGCAGCACGTCTGGCAGCAGGCACAGGCGGCTGACCAGTCCTGCTCTCACTTCTACACTTTTCTTCCTCCCATCCCATTAAATTCCCCAAGATCCCTAGGGGCAATTTAGGGGGACTGGACAGCATTGATACTGTAATGCTGACTTCCTCCTCAGCCTCAGTGGACACGTAAGGGTCCTTCCATTTCCTCCTTTTATTAGTTTTAAACTTGCTGATAGTGATAGCAGTCGCTATGAGACTCTCATGCTGTCACGGACTCAGAAACGAGACTTGGACCAATACAGTAGGTAACACAATCTTTATTAAGATAACACACTTATCGAGTAACATTACAGCAAGAACACCATACAGTACAAGGATGTCCAGACGGAATGTTCTTCTGTAGTAGAAATGAATCGAACCCCAGCGGCAACTAGGAGAGAACCGACTCAGGTCCGCACCTGAGCCTCACTACAGGTCCGCACCTGTACAGACAAGGAACAAAGTAGGATGCTGTACTACAGGTCCACACATGTACAGACTATGTACGAAGGACAGAAACTGCGCTACAGGTCCGCACCTGAACGCCGCAGTATGGAACAGGAGCAAGGTGAGTCTGCCAGAGCCACCGAGATACCCACCAGTTATACACTGGAACGTTTGTATGCTGGGTGCGCAGCGGACAACCTGGGTATAACAAGGTGTGTCGTCAGACAGGCCCACAGTCAGCTCTAGTACAAATAGTCAGCCAGGCCAAGGGTCATACACAGAGCAGGTATACAGACTGCGCCACAAGTCAGCACCAATACAGATAGTCAGCCAGGCCAATGGTCATACACAGAATGGGTTTTCAGACTGCGCCACAAGTCAGCACCAATACGGATAGTCAGCCAGGCCAAAGGTCATACACAAAGAGGATAGTCTACAAGAGCCACAGGTTCTGCACCAGAAAGGTTCTTAGACAAGCCGGGGTCATATACAGAGCCAATTGGTCAAAACCAGGATGGATAGTCAGCCTAAACACCTCTACACCTACCAAAAACACTGGACACTATGAAAGGGCACTTGAGAGTGGTGTCCAGGAGGTTTATAATCCCAACCTCAAGGAAGAGGAGGAGCCCAAAACTGATGCCTGTCACTTTAAATATGACACGCGTCCAACCTGGACTTGCATCAGAGAACAGTGTGGGACTGACGGAAGAGGCTGCGGTCAGCTGCCGGGCATCGCTGAGCACTCGCAGCCGCCATTCATGGCCACTCAGTCAGACCCTGCACTCCGATGCTACAGTTGTCAAGCAGGTAATGTTGAGGTCGGCTCGGCAGCCGCCGCTATGACACATGCATCAATTTTGCTAAAACGATCACAGCAGAACTGCACAGCACGTCTACCTCACTCTGTAGCTGCTTCTTTAGTTTTCCACTTCCTAGAATACGTCACGTTTTTACAGCGAAATATGCGAAAACTACGTAAATCAATGGTTGGAAACTATCTAGCTATTGAAATAATTTTGGCCAATGGGAGAAAAATGCAAAGATTTTAATTGCTTGTTTTAAAGTGGATTTTCCTGTGAAAAAGCAGACAACGTGGTTTTCACAAGATTTCTTGCGGGAACACAGTGAGAGCTTTCACCCACCCCTAGTCAGCAGTCAGCTCAACTTAGAGGGGCATCTTATGCATACCAAAGATGTATGGAGTGGATTAAACTGCTATCCCTCGCTGTGCAAGTGTAGAGATCAGAACAGTGTAAACAATCAATAGCCACTCTCAATAAGCTTGAGACGTACAATTTAAGGTCAGGTAAACTGATGTCTGCCGGAGTCGAGGGGTTATTGAGATCCCTGAGGCTGATTCCAGATCTCCTCCCCTCCAATCAAACCGCTGAAATGCTCTGTTCAAGGCGGATATATCTGATTTGTTAAGAAGAATCGGAACATTTGGAATTTATAAAGGAGGCTGGGGAAACAGATCATCTTAATCATGTTACAACGACCTATAAAGGAGAGGGGAAGGGAGCTCCATGTCTCCAACTTGTGCAGAGTCTGGAAGATCGCTGGCTTATTGTTCAGCTCATAAGAGATTGCAGAGGTTTAGGAAGCAAGATACCAAGAAATATTATGGATTGAGGGACACATTGAAAGGAGAAGGAGCTACGGATAGACTCATCAGGCACCTCCCCCAGTGCCAGAGCCTGGGACTTCAAATAGTTGATGCAGAGACCCAACACCCTCCCAAATTGGTGCAAACGTTCCACAATTTTAGGCAAAGCCCTGGCATAGCCATTTAATGAACAATAAGAGGTCGTCCGTGAAGGCAGCCACCCAGAGCCACCACCCCCCTACCCACTGCAGTGCCGTCAAAACCATCCAAGAGGTGGAGTCTCTGAATCAGAGGATCTAGAACAAGATTAAAAAATAGAGGTGAAAGTGAGCAGCCCTGCCTAGTGCCCTTCTGCAGAGCAAAGAGGGCAAAGTTCAATCCATTAACGGTGACAAATTCCTCCTGATGCTTATATTTAGTATGAATGAGGCCCAGACCGAAGCCCTGATAGTTCAATATACGAAATAGATGAGGCCAAGTGATGCTATCAGAAGCCTTCTCTGCATCTAAATTCAGAAGAACCCCTATGGTGTGAGCAACTCTAGTGGTGGAGAAGATGGCTGCCAGGTTGTTGGATAGATTGGGTAGAATAACGACCATGGACAAAGCCTGTTTATTCTGGCACGATCAAGTGGAGCATGATCAATTTAAGTCTATTTGCCATCATTTTCCTGAGGATTTTAAAGTCAGAACTGAGCGAAGAAATCAGGCGTTAGGAACCCACAAGTCCCGGGTCCTTTCCCGGCTTTGGTAAAACAATGATTCTGGCCTATGTGAAGAGGAGGGGTTTGCCCAGTCTCCAAAACAGTGGAGAAAACATCCTTCAGGGTAGGGGCAGTCTGATCAGAGAGAATCCTGTAGTATTCCCCTGGGAGACCATCTAGTCATGGGGATTTCAATGTAGGGAGGGTTTTATCACTGATTTGATCTCCTACAAAGAAATAGGAGCCTCCAGTGATTCCCTCTGGCCAACAGTTAGACCCGGCAGTCCTGCATTTTGGAGGAACTCCAGACCCACACATTCGTCATCCTGGGAAGCACTGTGTTGTGATTCATAATAAGATTGGAAAGCCCTGTTGATAGCCTCCAATGTGGTGTGGATCTCCCCCGAAGGGCCCCTTACTCCAAGGATCACAGTCACACCCCTGGTGTGCCTAAATGGATTGTAAAGGTGGCAACTAGATCTGTTGGTCTCTTTGAAAAACCTGCTGAGGGCGAAATCGAAAGAGAACTGAGCCCTCTCAGTGAGGACACCATTATAAAATATGTCTGGCCTCTAGTTAAGCCATTCGGTTTGCATCCGAGCGGTTTGTATTATACGCCTGGTACAACCGAGTAAGTGCCGCGTCCAGTTCAAGAAGTTTTGTAGCAATTTTTTTGTGCTTGTTAGCAACAGAAGCAAAGATACTGCCCCTGAGGGGACCGCCTTGGAGGCTTCCCAAAACAGAAATGGGATAGAGAGATGGGATATAAAGAATAGAGATACGGGCATGGTCTGAGATAATTATGTTGTGTATATTGGCAGAGAATGTGTGGCATCAGAAGAGGAGAGATCAGAAAATAGTTTGTGACAAAAAATCTGATGATGGTTGGAATAAAAGGTGTAGTCACATTCCAATGGATGCAGGACCCACCAGGGATCTACCACCTTCAAATGTTGCTTCAGATATGAAATTAGGTTCCTGGTGGCGATGGGGCCCACCTGAGAGTCCACACTCTGATCCAGCTGGTTGTCTGCAAGGGCACTGTGACCACCCCCCACAATTAATGTGAGGGCAGGTTTCAGGATTCTCTGATGGAGCAGGGATGCAAAGGCTTGGTTGTAGAGATAAGGGGCATAAACATTAAGAAGAAGGTAAGAGGACCCCTCAATTATGTACTCCAAAAGCAAATACCAGCCTTCAGGATCCTCCACAACTCCTCTGATTTGGTAATTTAAATTTTTGCTGAATAGGATCACCCCCCTGCCTGCTTCTGGAGAAGGACGAAGCCTGCCAATCACCCACCCAGCCATGGTGGAGCTTCCAGTGCTCGACACAAGTCAGATGAGTTTCTTGGATCATGGCTATTTGAAAACCCAGGGAATTGAGGTGGGAAAGGACCCTAGTTGGTTTTATAGGACTATGGAGTAAATGAGATTTCTAAGTTTGATGCCTATCCCATGCCCAGGGTTGATGTCTTGATAGAGAGACTGTGACAATCCCATTATTTGACTATGCTGGACTTGACCAAAGGTTACTGGCAGGTTCCCCTGGCCAAGAGAGCCAAAGACAAAATTGCTTTCTCTACACATTTGGGCTGCACGGTGCCCCTGTGTCCAACGTATGATGGCTAGTATTCAGGGCCGGATTTACATTTCAGGCACCCCTAGACACAACACCCTCTGGCGCCCCTAGCTCCGCCTTTGCCTTAGCAAACAAATGACTGCTTAAAGGTACAAGGTCCCTTTTAGGACAATTCCTTTATTTACTGGTAACGCAGGATCTCTATCTACTAATAAGGACATTGTGAGCTTTATTTAAGCTACCCTTAGAAATTGTAGGGAGCTTTTGGGTCAAGGTTTTAAATTATTTTAATTAGCTTTGAATAAAACCTATATTTTTAAATAAGTGTTGCTCTGAATGCCTTTAACATTTATAGCACTGAACTGGACTGGTCCCCTATATTGTTAGTGGTGTGTATATATATATATATATATATATATATATATATATATATATGAACTTTGGTTACCTTTGAATTTAATCTACCACAACCTCTTTCTTTTCACACATTTGTTTATATATAAGCATTTGGGACCTGTGGTGTGTTCCAATAAAAAGAAAATCTTTTTCTTGGCATTATATTGTTAGTTGTCTGTACCTCCACTGAGCCAGCCATACACGACACTCCATTGCGCTATGCACAGCCGCCAGATCTAGGCCGTAGGCTGCTTCCTGTGGCTTTTATGCATCCGCGCAAGCTACACTGAAGTAACTGGCTGCCACTACATGCATTGGCAGTGTCAGACTCATGAAGTTACAGGATGTCCCAGGGAGACCAATGAGAATGTATGCAGTGGCACTCAGCTGTTGGTCACATGGGGCGGCACAGGTCAAGTGAGCACAGGCACAACCTCACGCAGCATAATTATTTTCAGATTAAGTGGCAGTACAGTCTGTGTGACACAGCATTATTATTATTATTAAGCACCCTGGGGCAGAATGGTGGGCGTGACAAGGCCATTGCCAGGCGCCCCTGAAAAACGGGCTCCCTAGGCAAGTGTCTTGTCTGCCTTTTGACAAATCTGGCCCTGCTAGTATTCTGAAACCCCAGAATGAATATGCAGCTGCCTACCATGATTATGTGATTATTCAGACTACAGATTGGGAAACACACATCCCACGAGTTCAGGCTGTACTGGAATCATCCAGGATGCAGGCTTAACTGACAGCCGTGCTAAAAGCCCTGTAAGTCTAGAAGTGGCTAAGTACGATTGGGAGAGGTCTCCGTAAACCCCAGAAAAGTAAGATGGAGTCCATCTGGGATTGACCACTAATGTAAGAAAAAAAAAAAAAAAGTAAGCACATTTTTAGGCTTGACAGGCTACTGTTGTAGGTTTAGCCACACTATTGTAAACCCTTTTACAGAGCTAACAAAGGGGAATAGTCCAGTAATGATGAAATGGACTCTAGTCACCTCCCCCAGTGCCAGACGGAGGAGGCGGCGTGTGCTGATCCCATTTTGGTCAGCCGACTTCTGTAAGGAATTTTGGGTACAGACCGATGCATCTGATGTAGGCCTCAGGGTGGTTCTTTCCCAAGTACACAAGGGAGAAGCACATCCTATTTTGCAAAAATGTGAATCCCCATGAACAAAGATATCTAGTGGTTGAAAACGAGTGCCTGGCCATTAAAGGGCCCTGAAGTATTATCTATTGGGGAGAAGGCTCAAATTAGTTACGGATTATGTACCCTTAACATGGATTAGGCAAAACTAGGAAAAAAAACTCAAGATTCACTACGTGGTTTCTTAGCCTTCAGCCCTTTCATGGAGCATAGAGCTGGTAAGGATCAGGGAAATGCAGACGGTCTATCCAGAGTTCATTGCTTGTTGACAAAGATTGCAAAGACTAATTAGTCTAAGCTGGGGGGGGGGGTGAGACAAAGTGTATGGGTGGGATTGTAGAAGGAAGCTATTTGGGACTCAGAATCTTATATAGCCTCTACCCCTCAACCTGTCTCCAATTAAAACGTTCAGCAACATCTAAATCCCAGACTGCAGAAATTGTAGGCAGAATGGAGTTTCACTTGCTGTGAGTAAGAAGTACAGAGCAGAGCAGTGCAACAAAGCAATACCTGTGGACTGTGTGTGATACCCCCTAGAAGACCAGCCTTACTGCCAATTCACAGGCAGCCCCCTTATGATTTATCACTCTGTGTGTGTGTGTGTATAAATATAATATATATTATAATGATGCCACATTCAGTGGCAATTGGTAATTAATGTTCAATGTGGCATCATTATAATTCTGTATTCTATTTTTTGGGGTTCTGATGAAGTTTTTATACTTAGAAAAGCGTAAACCCATACTGAATTATTGTTAGCTATTATATTTTTTTTATTAAAATTAATTTACTAGTAGTGGATTTGTTACTTTGAGTGCAGTCTGAATCGGGGCTGATTAAAAATCCCCATTTGATAAACCGGTTTTATGTTGGAAACCGGTATCCATTGACAGCTGTGAGTATCTATTTATTATCTACTCTACAGCACATGTATTGAGGCTTTGCGCCCTCTCTGGTATTTGTTTTATCTTGTTTAGGGGTGTCCAACGCCTTTGAAACTTCTGGAGGAACTGCATACTATATCCAACAAAGGAGTGACAGAGTGGGGGCTGTCTTGTATCTCTCATGTGCACAGACATTTTTATCTCTTGTAAGTAAGTTGGTATAGTGGTGGTGGTTTCAGTACTCTTTAGATGTTTATCTTTGTATACTTCCAAAGTGGGCTCTAGCAGGCAGACAAGTCAGTATGGCTCCCGTCCTTAATGTATGTAGTCCTCTGTTTCAAGCTTCTTCGCAAGCAGGGATGTCTAGAGGTATGTAGCTGTTTCTGCTTAAAGGTGCACCTTACTTTCTCTCTCCCAGCTTTATGTATTCCATGCTATTTATGTGATCAGAGACAGCTGTTATGGCTGAAATATATTCTATTTACACTCACTATCTTCTTAATGTGTTTGTGGGCAGGTCCAAATAGTGAAAATCAATGAATAGTTAACTTTCTTTCCAATGCTTTGGAGACACAAAATAAAAAATCTATTTTGCACTACAATTTCTCTTGACACATTTCACACTGTGACCAATAGATTGCAGACTGATTTTATATGTATTATATATATTATATCCTAAGTGGTGAACATTTTGTATTAGAGTGCTTTTTTCTCATCTGTTTTTCTCTCTCTGACTGTCCCCTTCTGTTATCTGTCTGGTCTTACAACCAGATTCCACATCTGAGAAGAGATGGCTTACACTAGGTAAAAGGGGCAGGAGGGGAAACTTTGCTTGTGAATATCTCTCAAACCATAAAGGTTTGAGAGCTCAGACTTACATCATTCTTCATGTTTTTTAATGCCTACAAAATAAAATAAAGATAGAATGAAGTATCACTATCCCTCTAAGTGTCAGAAAAGTGCAGTGCTTTGAAAAGCGAAATGTTGCTCACCTCTATGGCAGTCATATGGTTAAATGTAGAAAATTGCATATGTTATAGTTCAGCAGTCTTAAACTGTATTCCCATTGATCTGAGACAGTGCAGGTTTTAGGGAAGTATCAGTATTTTGTTGGGTGGCTTTATACGAATTCAGTGTGCAAAAGCATGGATATCCCAAAAAAACCTGCACTGTATAGGTCCTTTAGGAATGCAGTTTAAAGGGACACTAATGTCCCCAAAATTTTTTTTACAGTTATGTAGAGTTTAAAATATTAATCAAATCGCTCCAAACCCCATCTCTCAAACCGCTATGGTTTGAGAGAGATAAGGATTCAAAGTTCCCCCTCTCCCTCCCCTTCTCCTGATATCAGCGTGTAGCCAGGCACATGCACACACAGACACCAAGGGGGGCTTGAGCACCTTCCCTTTTTGTCCAAAGTGCCCTTTTAACAAAAAAAAAAAAGTTGCCTCGCTGCCCGCACTAGCCCCCTACCGGCCAGTCTGGTCTATGCCTCCTTCAGGACAGACCTGTAGATGCTGCGCTCTCTCGTCGGCTTTTTAGTATTACAGAGTGCTGGGAGATGACATCATCTCCCAGTGCTCTGCATGAAGAGAAGACCGCACGGGAAGTCCAGCAGCTACAGGTCTGTGCCAAAGGAGGCACATACAGTCCTCTCCTGCCGCTGGACCACCAGGGAAGAGGTAGGAAACAAACACTGGGGTGCAATATGGATCTGATGGGGGGCAGGATGGGGATTATGGCAATGTAGAGATGATGGGGCAATGTATGTGCGGATAAGTTGGAGCTGATGGCAATATGGAGCTGATGGGGGCAATATGGAGATGAAGGGGGCAATGTGAGGGTAGGTTGGAGCTGATGAGGGCAATATGGAGCTGATGGGGGCAATATGGAGATGATGGGGCAATGTGAGGGTAAGTTGGAGCTGATGGGGCAATATGAAGCTGATGGGGGCAATGTGAGGGTAAGCTGGAGCTGATGGGGCAATATGGAGATGATGGCAATGTAGAGATGATGGAGCAATGTATGTGCGGGTAAGTTGGAGCTGATGGCAATATGGAGCTGATAGGGGGCAATATGGAGATGAAGGGGGCAATATGGAGTTGACAAGGGACAGTGTAAGGGCAATATGGAGATGATGGGAACATTGTGAATGTGTCTAGTGGAGATGGCCAATGGGGGGGTGCACTTCAGATTTCTGTGTCTGAGATGTAAATTATTTTCTTTTTTTTAAATATATATTTTGAATATATAATTATGAGAAGTGCCCTTTTTTTCATTTGAGCCCCTGTCCCCCAAAATGTCTGTGCACGTCCCTGCGTGTAGCTGACAGCAAGAGATCCCGGTCCGGGGACCAGCAGGCAGCTCTGCAGCAGAGCCGAAATCGCGGCACTTAAAAATAATTCATTAATTGGAAAGGTCTACAAAGTGTGCTTGCAAACCAGGCACACTTTTTTAAACTTTTCCAGTGAATTAATTATTTTTAAGTAACGCGATTTGGGCTCTGCTGCAGAGCCTTCTCGAGTCATACGACTCAATTCTCCTGCTGTCAGCTTTACAGCTGACATCAGGAGAAGGCGAGGGAGGGGGGGACTTTGAATCCATATATCTCTCAAACCATAGCGGTTTGAGAAATAGGGTTTGGAGCGGTTTGATTAATATTTTAAACTCTACATAACAGTAAAAAAAATTTGGGGACATTACTGTCCCTTTAAGACCCACATTTTATAGAAGTAGTTGTCAAATGAAAGTGTATCATGCCTACTTGAAAAATCCAAATTTAATTTACTTGTGTTTCAAAAAAATATAGGGAAAATATTTACATTTCATAACATTGTCCCTCCCCCTTTGCCTTTTTACCTAATTTACATTTTACAACTGAAGATTTATACCTTTAACCCTTTTGTGTGCCGCAACCATATGCATAAGTCTGTGGCAATCAAATGGTTAAGGCTATAAATCTTACTCTGTAACATGTAAACTATGTAAAACACAAAGGGCGATGGACAGTCGTATGACAAGGGACACAGTGTGTAAGACTGCCCAAGTAGTATGTATCTGTGTGTATTTGCTCTATGTGTGTGTGTGTGTGTGTGTTTTTTCAGTGTCTATGCATAATATGTGTGTATGCCTGTATGTCGGTGTATGTATGAATGTCTGTGTGTGTGTGTCTATATCTCTGCATGTCTATGCATGTATGATAATGTGTGTCACTATGTATGTATCTTTGTGTCAGCTCTGTACTACACACCCTTCATAACACACTTGAACCAAAAAGAAAAAAAAAAAAAAAAAAAGACGGGCAATGTTGTACCACACTGCTAGTATAATATAATTTAGGATAGCCATGTTAGTCCAGTGGTGTATATGCCAAATTAATGACTATCACAGTATGTAATAATACCTTTTTTATTGGACTAACCTTTAAATTTAGGGACAAGCTTTTGAGAGCGATGCTACCTTTATCCAGTCTAAAGCATACTGGTTTTAAAAAAATTCAATATGTATATTAAAAAGACATGCTAACGAAAGCACAGACTGAAAAGTAATAAATCGCCTAAAATTCTCATAGAATTCTTGTCACATTATCACATAGTGGATTAACCTTTCTAACAGACCCACTGGCATTGTAAATACCTCTAAAGCCTCAGGACAAGTTCAATTTACAACTGACTGATCAAAGTATCTGGATCTGGGTTGAATTCTCTTACCTGATTTCCATTCTAAACAATGCAATGTGTACTTGTATTTTACCCCTTATGGACCGGCCACAGACACATGCAGCTGGCACTTAAGGACCACAAACCTTTTTTTTTTTTTTTTTTTTTTTTTTTTTTTCCCGGTTCCAAACTCCCTGAACGGTGTTCAGCCGTGAGCAAGAGCACCAAGGAAAGCCATGCTAATCCGGTGGTGTAGATGCCAAATGAATGAGAAAGACATTTGAAATTAAGATCAGTTTTTTGAACACCAAACACACTGTACTAAATAAGGTCTTGAGATTCCTTGATGTGGCAACAAAACAACACGTAAGTCTTACATTAAGTCAAAAAGAGGAGTATGGTTTTTATTGATCATCGTTTTGGCTCCCCTGAGAGACTTTCCCAAGACAATCTTACATGAGCGAGCAATAACTTTAAATACAGAACACTTCAAAAGAAGATGCCAGGTCCTAACCATCAACACACAAGGCGGATGTTACTCATTAGGTTTTGTGCATCAGCAAATTAAGTACACACAGCAGAGTGAAGAAATGTGAAAAGAATAGAGGCACAAAAGATCCCTAATAACATTTAAAAGATGAAAAAAGCACATCAAATACATTGTTATACTATTTCACAATTGAAAAAGTGCTGGGCAACTCACCAATATCAGTGGGCATGAGTGTAACTGCTATATACAGTCAAACCTATGTGACCAGAAAAACATTTTTGAACATAAAGCAATCTGAATGGCAAAAGCAATTAATTCCTTGGGTAAGGAACAGACCTTACGTATAACTCTAGTGTTCAATGTAATCCAAAATGTCCATAATTGGAAGTGCAGATGCAACATAATAATAATTTCCACTGTGGACAGGATGTCTACTGCAAGTGTGGGTATTGACTCCGTCTCTCAGCTGGTAGGACCAATGACAAATTTCTTAAAAGGTCAGCTCCTTCCTCCGTTAATAAGCACTTCCCAGCCAATTGGAGGCTGCCAATATATTTTGAACCGAGACTGGCATATAAAAGCCAGCCTTTGTTCAAAATCCCGGCAGTCTGACTTGGGCAGCGGCCTGAGAGGTGTCAAGGGAGGTCTGCGCTGGTCAAAATGCCTTCTACCGCCAGCGGAGATGATGGTGGAGGCAAACGGGGATGAGCAATTGCAGAATTAAATATTGCTAAGCAATTTTGAAAATATTTCATTATTTATTTACAAAGGACATTAAGATGCTACCCATATTAACACTTTAAGCACCACCACCGGCACTCAAAGGGTTAATGGTTGCATCTTTGGGGGCTTCATTTTTTATTTGCACTGACAGCACAAATGTTGTTTAAAAAGAAAAAAAAAAAAGATGAAGACTGAAGAAAAGAAGACAGAAGATGGCCTCGACCCCACTGGACATCAGGATTACTGGTAATTTTATATTTGTTGGGACATGTGTTAACTTTGTAGATTAACCCTATGAGTGCCAGTTGGGTATGCAATGCTGTATAATGGTTAATCTTTTTCTTTTTTTTTCTTAACCACAAGTATGTGTTGGAAACCAGTTTTCCAACACATGCTGGTGTTTTTCACCATGTGTTAGGGACTCTCTGCCTCCTTTTCATGGCACAGGGTTTTCTCCATGAAAAGTGTGTTCCTTCACCACATGGAATAGGATAGCAAAGTCTGCTTTTTTACGTGATGTCCAATAGGTGCAAATGTTGTAACCGTTGGACATTTTTGTGTGGCGGCGATTGTTGACAGCACAGTATATAGAATTGCAAACTGTTCTGTCATAATCACCACCGCTTGTTTTAAAAAAATAACAGGGATAATGGTATTGAGCCCCTGGTTCTCAGACTTTATAAGGATGTTAGTTCAGCCTCCAATACGACTACCAAACATTGCAGATCTTCTATCCCAGGGTCAGTTTTGGCATTCAAATCCGAAATTCTTCAAGCTGATAGCATGGTAGCTGAAAGGAGTTTTAAGTCTACCGGGTATTTCAGCTTCAGATGCAGAAACGATTATCTTACTAAAGAGTTTGGTCCATTTCCTACAAATGGTGCCATGAGGAGAAATTCTCCTAGAAAGATACTTCAGTCACCACTATATTAGATTTTCTGCAGGAAGGATTCCAAGAAGGATTAAAACCAGCTTCAATAAAAGTGCAGATCTCTGCTTTATCAGAAATATTTGCTACTCCTTTTGCAGAACACTACATAATTAAGTGATTTGTAAAGGCAAGTTTTTAAATTAGGCCTACTATAAGAGAATTATTCCTGAAGAATCATACTCTCAAGACCATTTTTCTAACAGTCATTACCTCTGCAAGAAGAGTAAGTGAATTACAGGCATTTCTTGTGCAACCCCTTAGCTATTTTTCCATCAGTAGAAGGTTGTCATAAGAACAAATCTACCTTTAGGTCAAAGGTAATATCAGTATTTCACCCTAGCCAAGAAATTGTTGTGCCCTCATTTTGCCATGATTCAAAGAATGAAAAAGATAAACAACTACATAACTTAGATCTGATGCGATGCCTTTCTATCTACTTAAGTAAAACTACAGACTTTAAAACCTCAGCTGTTTTATTTATTCACCTCTTTGGTAAAACCAAGAGATCTACAGCCTCAAAACCTTCCATCTGTTGATGGATTTGGGACTGCATCATCTTAGTATATAAATCTGCCAACAAAGAACCTCCAGTAGGCATAAAAGCCCATTCAACTAGAGCATCCACTTAGTGGGCACAAAAAGCTGTTGCAACTCCAGAGGAAATTTGTAAATCAGCCACCTGGATTTCCATTTCAGCATTTATAAAACATTAAAGACTGGACATACAGGCCTCAACAGATGCAAAGTTTGGCTGTGAAGTTCTACAGGTAGTTATTCCACAGTAAGGTAATATCTTGCTTTTCTTTATTCCTCCCTGAGATGGTAATGCTTGGGTAAGCCCCACACTTACTGTGGACAGGACACAGAAGAAAAGGTGAAATCTACTCACTGATACTCATTTTTCCTCTGTGTCCTTAAACGGCACACCTTCCCAAAAGATGTAACCTTCTAAGCAGGTTCAATCTATATGACAATGGAGTTACAGCATGTAATACCTGGTGATGGTTGTATTTCTGTTTTTTATTCTACTAACCTATTCTATTTTCCAGCTTGGACACAAGTATAACTGAGGAAAGGGGATCTGAGCTGACCTTTTAATACCCACACTTACCGTGTAAGGACACTGAGGAAAAACAAATATTGGTGAGTTAATTTCACCTTATTCCCCCAGCTCGACATTCACTGCCGCTAAGGCAGACATCAGGGAGACCTATATTAGGGGCTAATTTGGAACTCATCACTCAATTCTCATAACAAACAGCCATAATTGGAAATGTCTATTAATATACTTGATGATTTTTATGAACCCCTGGCTCTACATGTGCTACAGATTTGCAGACATCACTGAAACCGATTTCAGGGTGGGTTTCTTGAACACACAAGGTTAAAGATCCATTGTAACAGTCCAGTGCCAATATCATGGCTGAAGAGTGTTCAGTGCATTTGCATAAAAGATTGACCTGCTGGAGGACCTACCGTCGGATTTTGCATGTTGTAGTAGAGATAGCGGTCCTTGTCCCAGTAGAGCAGGTAATCCACAATAATGTCATGTTAACAATACCAAGATAACTCCATGCTGCCAATCTGTAATACCTTATAGTGTGTGGTAAGAACTTACTTGACCCCTGAGAGTTTGCCATGTACCATCTGAAAAAAAGTTATAATTATTACCATGGAGGTATGGCTCTTATATGGAACAAACCAAAACCTCCACGGCAATAAAGAAACCCATTCAGTGCTTTCCTTTGCCTCTATATAAGTGAATAGTGGCACTCAAAACATAACCTTTATTGAGCCTCCTATAAAAAATGGAAGTCTGGAATGCGTTAATTGAAATATAGTAATACTAGTTGAAGAGCCTGTTACATGGGCCACAGTGCCACTGCCAGCCGCGGCGCGGGCAGTCTCTACTGCGCATGACTGCAGCACGCTCAGCAGTCTCTACTGCGCATGACTTCGTCGTTACTCATGTTTTAGCAAATTATTATATAGGATTAGGAGTATATATTAAAGTTGTTAATTACAAAAGGCATCCTGGTGTGGCCTCCCTCCAGGGAAACACTTTGCATATTCCAGATGAACCCCTTAAGGACCGGCGGTCCTGGGACATTTCCGTCCCATAATGACCGCATAGGAGCACTTGGACGCGCCGGTACACGTGACCTGTCGCGTGTATCGGCGTGTCATTATGGGGCCTGATAGAGATCGCTCCGATCTTGGAGCGGTCAATTTCAGGCCCTATTTTTACTTACAGCGCTCCCGGTAGAGCGATGTAAGTAAAAAGTACATGACGTACTATGACCGTCATCGGTCCTTGAGTATTTCAAGGACTGTGACGGTCATAGTACGTCACATGTCGTTAAAGGCTCAGGTCAATTGTCCCCATTAGGGCTATGAAAAAAATGCTGACAAAAAAAAACCTTGCCGTGCGATAGTTAGAGGCATTTTGGCCCATTGACAAATAAAACAACTGCCCCTTATCAATACATCCAAAGTACCTAAAAAGTGTTCAGTGCTAGTAGAATTAACCCTATGAGTGACAGTGGGGTATAATTTCCCCTCAGGCACTCATAGGGTTAACCCGATTAAGGTACAAATCAACCCTGCATAAAAAGTAACACTTACATTAATCCTGGCATCCAGCAGAGTCCTCAGCATCTTTGTCAGCTACTGTCTGTCTTCTTTCTTCTTGTATCCTCTTTCTTCTCTTTTGTCTTCTTTCTTCCTTTCTTCTAGCTGTAACGAAAAAGAAATGTGTAAATGTTTTCCTCAAGTAACCTGCACACTTATAGTTTAACCCCTTGAGTGCAAGAGGGGCATGCAGCGAATTGCAGAGCAATGTGTTGCATACTTCTCTGGGGTTCAAAGGGTTAAACCATGTATGAGTGTGCAGGTGATGATCCAAAAAGATGCCTCCGGTTATTAAATTTTTCCCCTTTTGTTAATATAAATATCCAATATATATTGCAAATAAATATATACTTCCCTATTTCTCTGCCACTGTGGAGGTTGCAGTGGCAGAGAAATTAATGTGCCAATACCTTTTCCACACTGAGGGAATTTTAACAGAGACTGCCTTTATATATGGGCAGTCTCTGTTCCAATTCCCTCACAACCATTGGCTGGGATGTGTGCTTATGCACATCCCAACCAGTCAACTTTGAGAGGGCGGTGATTGAAGCTGATTGGCTGGGAAGTGCGGAGAAATAGGGAAGTATATATTTGCAATATATATTGGATATTTATATTAACAAAAGGGGGGAAAATGTAATAACAGGAGGCATCTTTTTGGATCATCACCCACACACTCATATGTGGTTTAACCCTTTGAGCCCCAGAGAGGTACATAATGTATTCCTCTGGCACTCAAGGGGTTAAAATATGTATGAGTGTGTGGGATATTTGAGGAAAACATGCATTTACACTACTTTTTTGTTATAACTGCAAGAAAGGAAGACAGAAGAGAAGAAAAGAAGATAATATAGAAGGAGGAGGACAGTGGATGACTGGTAAACTTAACACAAATAATCTAACAATTGGCACTTGATAGTGTGTCAGGCATCAATCGTTAGCTTTTTTTCCTTTGAAGTTCCCAATATTGCCGCTATTTAGCTGCGTTTTGGGAACTTAACACACAAAATAGACGTTTGCCCACAAGACCATTTCTGTGGCATAACGTCAGTTGTGCTTTTAGCCGGTAGGACTATTGAAAACTGACTTAGACATTTTTGTTTGTCTGTCAGTATCCAGTCTGTATCCAAATGCTATCACTCTACTAATTGTTTCCTGCTGTCAGAAAGTGTCTTGTAAACACATAGTAGCAAGGGACCACTCAAAGTAAAGTCTAATTAAGGTTATAAATAAGGGTGGGTGAAAAGTGAGAAAAATTTCCTGCATGACTTTTTTAAAAAAAACAGATGATTTTTCTCGTTTTTCATGAAAGTTTTCTCCTTATCTCCAATGTAAAATATTCCTCCTTTTTGCCTATTCCAGCAAATGTTTTGCCTATTCCAAGACCTTTTTGTCCTATTCTAACACATTTTTTGCATTTTCAACACATTTTTCCCCCGTTCTAACAAATTATTCTCCTACTAGTGTAAAAGCCCGTGTACACAGGCCAAGCGTTTGGGCAGTGTCTACTGTGCAAGACTGCATCGGACAAACATACAATCTGGCATTTTATATATATAGAGATAGATTCTAATACATTTTTCCCCTGTTACAACACATTTTTCCAATTCCAACATATTTTTCTCCTATTCTTAACATGGTGCAACATTTATCAGCACAATATTACTTTTTCTGAGGGCTTTAGTGGAGAAATAAGTAGATGGAAGTCAAAGTTGTGAGTCCTTACTACAGCAACATATACCTTGAAAAATGTGTTTGCATGCAGAGTGTATTTGTCCACAACACTTACTTCCTGCTTAAGTGACACTGGCACATATTCACCAAATTTTGGGTCAACCTCCTTTCTCCCTTGTTCTCCCACATTGTGCCCCCAGACTCCCCTATTACAGAGATCAAATGTCCTCCCTATATGACTCCCTAAACTAAGCTTCAATTCCCCTTTATTTGCCTATCTTCTCTAGCTCAAAAACACGCTGCTCTCTCCTCACACAAACACAGGATGGAATGTTGTGAGAGCATGACACCCTTTTTATATGGCTGCTGAAAATGTGGTGGAGAAACATTTTTCTATGCAATGAGCTACGGGAAAAATGGCACTTTGGTGAAAAATTTCACGTGAAAACAGTGACATTTTTCGCTGATTGCAGTTTGAGGTGAAAATTTTAACCCACCCCTAGTTATAAATAGCTTACTTATTGCTTCAGATTCAGTTGTCTTATTCTACTTGTGCAAATGAAGGAAAACAATTCAAATTAGTATCTCTCTGTAGAAGTGACATAGCCAGTTGGGAAGCACTCACACCAAAAAGTATGCTGGCCTGGGTGCTATTGCTCATGGGAGATCTTTAACAAAAGAAAAAGAATAAGCCAGCACTCTCAGTACTTTTGAAAAGTACAACATTTACTTAAATAGGTGTCAACATTTAAATGTGCGTTTCACATTTTCTTCAGGACCTTCCTGAAGAAAATATGAAACTCACAATGAAACATTGACACCTATTTAAATAAATATTGCACTTTTCAAAGGTCCTGAGTGTGCTGGCTTATTTTTATTCTTTGTAGAAATGGATGGAAGGAATTGGTATCACAATCAGTAAAATAAATTGAAATAAAGAAGGCTGTTCTGTTGTTTTTTAATACGGCTCTGTGATTTAACCCTTTCAGTGCCTAAACAAGCTTCTATCCATGTTTTAAATGCAGTAGTAATAGTCTTCTAGTCCCATTGTTGAAAAAATTTTGCTAGGACCAATGTTTAGATACTTTCTATTTAATGACTGTAAACACTGCTGCAATACTATGTGTTTTGTTAGGAGGTGGAACAGGGGAGTTGAATCCCTAATGTTTCAAGTATAGCTTGGAAACCTCGAGAGTATTGCCACATCAATTAGTGTTTTGAAGGTTAATTGAAATATAGTAATATTGCACAAATAGAATCCTCAAACTTGCCTATCAAAGAGCTTTATATGCCAATAGAGAAGAGCTATTGAATCCTTCATTTAAAAAATTACAAATATGAAGGAGGAAATATACCTAATTGGAACTTATAGCAAACAATAAGAAATATTCTCAAACATTGGAATATATTAACATCAGACAATGACAAGTGAAGAAGTGGAAGTAATATAAAAACAGGAGAAAGAAAAATCAGAAAGATCTCCTAGTACGAAGCCATTAAAAAAAAAAAAAAAAAATTAAAAAGACTTGGCTAGATGAAGGCCTTAATGGCTTCTATACTGTTCAGCATGCCAATATGGGGGGAAAAAAGAGAGACATTTTCCATCACTAAGATGAACAAAACTTATCACAGCCACCTCTTTGATAATTGTAAAACATCTGGAGTGATATACCTATTGAAAGCAAATGTGGAAAACCGTATGTTGGCAAGACCAAAAGGGAACTTAGAGGCTGAGTGCTAGAATATATGGGAGATATCGGAAACCACAGGGACAAACCAGTGGTGAAACAAATAAATGAGAAGCATAATGGAGATATAGACTTCTCCATTTTGAAGGCAGAGATACAGTAAAGATGATTTGGACCAAAAGCTTCTCCAAATGGAGGCAAAATATATATATATATATATATATATATATATATATATATATATATATATAATTAATAATATGAAGGTGTTCTGTCATGATTGTGTGAATCATTATAATAAACTTGAACTTACCTAACATCCTTTATACATAGTAAAGGAAATGCTGTACTCCTATACCGTTCAAAAGTTTGGTGTCACTTATTTTCCATCAAATGAGTTGCAAAATGAATAGGACATATAGTTAAGATGTAGACAAGGTTAGAAATATTGATTTTTAATTTAAATAATAGTGTCCTTCAGACCTTGATTTTGTTGAAGAATCCTTCATTTGCAGGAATTACAGCCTTGCAGACCTTTGGCATTCTAGTTTGTTGAGGTAATGTGAGGAGAACAATGTAAAAGTAAGGGAATATTTGGGTAGCGGTGACCACAATATCCTTTGAAATTTTTTATGAGGAACCCAATAGCAAGGTTTTAACTAAAACATTCAATTTTAAAAAGGCAAATTTTACTTAGTTAAAAGAAGTATTAAAGGATATTCAGTGGTGTATAATTTTCAAAGCTAAAAATGCACAAGAATCATGGAATGTATTTAAAATGCTCTTAGACAAGTATATACGTCAATATATACCATTGGGGAATAAGCACAAGAGGAGTAAAGGGAAACCAATGTAGCTTGCAGGGAACTGAGAAATAAAAAACAGGCTTTTAAAGTGTTTAAGTCAAACAGGTTAGATGCAGCATTTAAAAAATATAAAGAATGTAATAAAATCTGCAAACAAGCAATTAAGCTAGCTTAAATTGAAAACGAGAGAAATATTGCTAATGAGAGCAAGAAAAACCCTAAACAATTCTACAATTATATTAATAACAAAAAAGTTAAGGTTGTTATTGGTCCTCTTATGACTGAGGCAGGTGAATTGATTAGTAAGGATAAGGCTATAGCTGACACCCTAAATACATTCTTTGCTTCAGTATATACAAAGGAAGCAGCAATGCCGGGCTATGGGCAAACAGACAAAAACATTTCCTACATTATTTACATGGCTTACTGAGGACAAGGTCCAAAAGAGAGTGGAGAGGGTTATAGTGAATAAAGCACTGGACCTGACTGTATACACCCAAGGGTACTTAAGGAACTTAGTTCAGTAATAACAAGACCATTATACTTAATATTTATTGATTCACTTTCATCAGGCATAGTGCCCTGTGATTGGAGGAAAGCTGATGTAGTTCCATTATTTAAAAAGAGAACAAGATCCAAACCAGGAAATTATAGACCTGTGAGCTTGACTTCCATAGTGGGTAAGATACTAGAAGGGTTACTAACTGACACTGTTCAGAACAACGTGAAGATAAACGATATTAGTAGGTATCAGCATGGTTTCATGAAGAAGAGATCATGTTAGACTAATTTACTTGCATTTTATGCAAGAGTAAATAGTAATTTGGACAAGGGAATTGCTGTAGATGTAGTATACTTAGATTTTTACAGTGCCTAACAACAGGTTATTGCATAAATGAAAAGGCTTCGGTTTGGGCGGTGTTATCTGTACATGGATTGAGAACTGGTTAAATGATAGATGGCAGAGAGTTGTTGTAAACTGAACCTTTTCAAGTTGGTCTAAAGTTATAAGTGGGGTTCCACAGGGTTCAGTCCTGGGCCCAATGCTTTTTAATTTGTTAATGATCTAGAAGTGGGAATTGAAATCTTGCGGATGACACTAAGCTATGTGTCAATGTTTTGCTGAGCTGCTCCCATTCTGCCTATTGATTTTGCTGTCTGAGCTAATCTAGGTCTCTGCTATCCACTGCTGCTGTCTCCTGAGTTTCTGGCTCAGGCTGAATCAGCTGACCTCTCTGATTACTCACCTGACTGTTATAAGCCAGCCCTCTCTGTATTTATAGCAGCTTGACTCACTTCCCCATTTTCCTTGTGTTTGTTTGCTGACCTGTTGCTTCTGGCTGCTGTGGATTTTCCTGCTCTCCTGTTCCAGACCCTTGGCTTGTTCCAGACTTCACTGACTTCTGTGCTTCTGACCCTTGGCTTGTTCCTGACATCGCAGACTGTTTTTTTTGCACTAATAAAGGTGTATTGCATTGTACCTTTTTGTGTCCTGTCTGGTTCCTGGTCCCTAACAATCTCTTTGCCTCGGACAAATAAGTAAGATTCTGTGGTCCGTGAGAATCAGAATTGGATCGCTAGTCCCTTCGAGTAGATATTGTCACTCCTGAAGGGCTCAAATAATGGGCAAAAAACTTAGTCACTGATGTCATACAGGCTTTCCACCTTGGACAGTTTCTTCTAGAAGAACCCACAGCAAAGCAATGCCTCCCCCGGAGCCGAGCCCTGAGACAGGAGGGTGCCTACTCTAGTCTCGGATGTGTAAACCTCAAGGGAAAAAACAAAACAGGGTTCAGATGGGACAATATCTGAGCCGCTGCAAAAGCAGGCTTGAGGTTCTCGAAAGCTAGAAGAGTGCTAGGAGACCAGTTGGAAGTATTCACCCCCTTATGAGTCATGTCCGTGAGGGGTTTAACCATAGCAGAAAAGTTCTGTTTGAACTTCCTATAGTAATTGGTAAACCCCAAAAATCATTGTATAGACTTAAGTCCCACATGAAGAGGCCACTGCAAAACTGCCGATAATTTTTGGGGGTCCATAGCCAACCCAGATGAGGAAATAACATACCCCAGGAATGTCACTTGGGGTCTATGAAATTCGCATTTCTCCAGTTTACAATATAGCATATTCTCCCTTAGGAGTTGTAGCACCATGGACACACCAGCACGATGGGCCTCAAGCATCAGAGAATGGATGAGAATGGTGTCTAGCTAGACAACTATGCAACATTGTAGTAATTCTCTCAGCACATCATTCATGAACTCCTGGAAGACAGCTGGAGCTTTGCATAGACCAAAAGGCATGACCAAATATTCATAATGCCCGCTCCGGGTATTGAATGCTGTCTTCCACTAGTGGCACTCTTTGATTCGTAAAAGATTGTAACTGGCCCTAAGATCAAGCACAGAGAAAATCTTTGAATCCTTAAGTCGATCGAACAATTCAGTAATCAAAGGAATGGGGTAAGCATTCTTCCCCATCAATTTATTCAAACCTCTGAAGTCAATACAAGGTTGTAGCTCCCCATCCTTCTCCTTTACAAAGAAGAAACCTGCACCCTCTGGTGAGGTAGACTTATGGATCAGACCTCTAGACAGGGCATCAGACATCTAGTCCTCCAAGTCCTTATTCTCCTCTACCGACAGAGGGTACACGCAGCCTCTAGAAGGAAAAGTACCTGTGAGGTGGTAACGTACTAACCTGTACCTTGAATACATCGCCATAAGGCAGGTACTCCTCAGGCAGGGCAGAGGAAAATTCTTGTGGGACACTGGAAGCAGGTAAGACCAGGACAAAATATCACAAGTGCACCAGTCAATCCTTGGGTTATGCATCTGCAACCAAGGAAACCCAAGGACAACAGCATAATGTAAAGAATTGATCAACTGAAACTGAAAAATCTCACTGTGACGTGCCCCTACCCTAAGAGTATCCGTGAAACCTTGTCTAAGCAGGCTCAGAGTCTGTACGGTATAATTAATGGAGTTTATTGAAAACAACAAACAAAAAATAGGCAATAGGCAAGCATGGGGTACTAGTCAGCAAACACTATTACCAGAAATAATAGGCTGGGTCCTAGACCACCCTGCTGGAGACTTGGCCAAAGCCACTGGTAGCCTCACATACAAGGACAAGTGATGCAGCAGCAACCAGAATGGCAGTCTTGATCCGACGAACAGGAAACCAGGATGCTCAGGAACCGAAGAGAAGCCACTAATAGTGGTAGTAAGAGTGAGTCTCAGGTACGCACCTGCAGACCGTAAGAACCCTCAGAACCACACCTGCCGCCAGGTGGGAACTCCTATAGGCTATAGGACACAGGTACTGAATCCTCTGACTCAAGCAGCAGTCAGATGAAGTAAGGTGAAAACTGACTCATGCCCGCAGTCAGCTATGCAAGTCTACCGGAGCCCCAGGCCAGCACTATATTGGGTGTCTGATCACCACTGGAAAAGACGAAAGAATAGTCAGAGCCACAATTCAGCACCAGAGGGGGGTAGTCAGACAGACTGGGTCATACACAGTTCAGGTAGCCAGCCAGAGCCACAAGTCTGCACCAGATTGGATGTCCACTATTAGGGGTTAGGCAAAAGAATAGTCAGGCAAAGCCACAGGTCAGCACTAGAATGGATGGAAGACTAGCCAGGTCATACACAGAGCCCAAGGTAACAGAACTGCTATGAACAACAACGCAAGGGCAACTGAGTCAGGCCTCAGTCTGCCCTTTAAACCCCTCCACAGGAAGTAGGAGGAGCAGCTCAGAGGGAAGAAGTAGGAAGTTGGTAGGAGGAGACTACAGGAAGCAAACAGTGGCCTGCAGCATGGTTGAAGCCTCGCACCTGCAGATGATGCTGAATTCAAGGTAAGCTGTAACACAAGGGAAGAGTCTCATGAGTAATGTGCGAGGGTTGTAGGGGCCTTCCATCAATGGCCTCAATAGCCAATGGAGAGAAGCGAAGCTGCAAAGGAATGGAGTGTTTGCCCGCAAACTCAGCATCAATGAAATACCCGGTAGCACCCAAGTCTATTAAGGCAGGGGCTACCACTGATGGATTGGCCCAAGAAAGAATAAACTCCAGTAAAGGTTTACCTTGCAGAACCTCCGGGGACTGAGAAATTCCACTCAAGGTCTGTCCCTGACAGGACCCAAGGTGCGAGCATTTCCTGGCCAGATGGGACAGGCCCTCAATAAGTGCCCAGCTTTCCCACAATACAGACAGAGACCCTTCCTCTGACGGAAGGCCCTCTCCTCCACCGAGAGGCGAATGAAACCCAGCTGCATTTACTCACCACCGACAGGGTCAGAACCAGGAGGCATGGGAGGCAAGGGAGGAATGCGTGGGTGCACAAAGTTAGGTGCCAGCCGAGGAGGAGGCCTATGCATACGCTCCCTAAAAGACAGTCTCTCCCTGATCCTGTATCATTCAGGACAGTGAATGTAATTAACTCATCCAGATCACTGAGCAGCACACGGGCTGCAGTTTCATCCTTTATTGTGTCGCACAAACCTTGGGAAAAGGTGGCCACAAGTGCCACATTTTCCAACCCACTTCTGCCACTGTTCTTGCGCCCTGCCTGATGATCATGAGGTGCTTGGCAGCAGAGACTGCATGGGCCGGAACATTGAACACCCGCCGAAATGAGGCCAAAAACTCCGCAAAGTTGTATATAATGGGTTTGTCTACCATAATAGATTGGCCCATGCCAGTGCTTTGCCCGACAGGAGTGAAATCATAAAGCCAACCTTACTTCACTCATTAGGGAAGACTTGTGGAACCGTCTCTAGGAATATGCCCAACTGGTTGAGGAACCAATGACACAGTGTTCGGTCACCCTCATAGCACTGAGGGAGTGGAGCAGAGCCGGATAGGCAATATTGGCTTCAGGAGCCGCAAGATCAACTGGTGCTGGCGTAGAATCGGAGGAGGCCACCTGTTGCCTAACAGACCGGTCAAATGGCGCGGTGCGATCTGCATGGTCAAAGCTAGTTGATTAATACATTGATCCTGCCTCTCCATCCTGGCCGAAATGCTCTCAGCAGGTGGGTTCCCTATACTGTCTGTACTCATGGCCCTTACGTACTGTCACGGATTCCAATAACGAGACAAGTACAGTAATTGAACTCCAACTTTATTGAATCTGCGCAGTAAAATGAAATAGATAATGACAAATAAACCCCTCCAGATAGGGAGTGTACCCATAACCAGAGCAAGAAGTTCCTACCAGAATTAGGAGGTCTGGAAGGTCACAAAGTGGAGGACACCGAGCCACGCGCCAGTGCCAGGAATATGACCCAGCCAAACGCTAAACAGGAACCAGGAAAGACAATCCCCCAAAGGCAAACGGAGTAGTACTAGGCCGTAGCCACTGGTCTAAACCAGATTGGATGGTCAGACTATAGCCAGGGATCATGAACGGAGTGGGTTCTCGGCTAGAGCCACAGGTCAGCACCAGAGAGAGTAGTCAGACTATAGCCAGGGGTCATGCATGGCGCAGGTAGTCATCCAGAGCCACAGGTCAGCACCAGAGTGGTAGTCGGACTATGCCAGGAGAAAGGACACAGGAATAAACGGAGGCTAAGCAAAGGGTCACAAGGATCAATATAATACAACAAGCTACTGCACTGGACACCACGTAAGGGCATCTGAGATGGTGCCCAGGCAGATTAAATACTTAAGACCAGCAGGGAGGTGGAGCACATAACAAGCCTCCAGGACATATGACCGGCGAGTGACATCCCTGGAGGTTCCCCAGATGATGAGCGCCCGCTCAAGGAAGACTAGAAGCGGCAAAGATTGCAGATGTGGCATTACAGCTATGAGGATGGAGAAGCGTCCAGTTCGCCTAACCTGCCACTCCAAGTGAGTCCCATAAAGTTAGAAGCGGCCTGCTCATCCAATGCCAGCCGCCCTGAGAGGCACACTGTGACAGAAAGATTTAGGAGTGCTGATAGACGATACACTTCACAGCATTGTGCACAGTCACTCAGCTGCTGCTAGAGCAAATAGGGTATTAGTCTGCATAAAAATCGGTGTAGATGCAAGTGATACTAATAATATCCTACCTCTGTATAAATCCTAGGCTAGGCCCCATCTAGAGTATGGAGTACAGTTTCAGGCGCCAGTTCTTAAAAAAGACATTGTTGAACTGGAAAAGGTGCAGAGACGTGCAACAAAACTGATAAAGGGATTGGAGGATCTGAGTTATAAAGAGGTTTGTTTACATTAGGGGTGATTATCATTTACAAATACATTCAAGGTCAATACAAAGAAATAGCCAATTAATTATTTACACAAAGAGCTGAGGTCATCCATTAAGACTAGAGGAAAGGCGCTTTCGACTAAAACAAAGGCAGGGATATTTTATACATTAAGGGTGGTAAAGCTATGGAATTCTTTGCCTCAGGATGTTGTACTTGCAGATGATACAACTGCTTTCAAAAAAGCAATGGATGCCTATCTAGCAGACAGCAATATTGAAAATTATGACAGATGGCTTCAAAGCAGAGAGGATGTTGATCCAGGAAAATATCTGACTGCCATTTGGAGTCAGGAAGGAATTTTTTTTACCCACTTGGGGCTAAATTAGAAATTGCTCCAGAGGGTTTTTTTTGCCTTCCTCTGGATCAACAGGGGTGTTTTTGGCATGGTCTGGACTTGATGGACGCATGTCTTTTTTTTCATCCTCATCAACTATGTTACTATGAGTTCACTCCATGCTTCCTGAAGCACCTCCTACAATCTGAATTGCCTTGATGGGCACTTCTTTCATACCATACAGTCAATTTCTAGAGATTAGTGCCATGATGCCAATTGTAACTGCCAATTTTAATGTATCCCCCATTTACAAACTGGCAACTATAAGACACATCCATCAGACAACATATTAATGTCCTGGGTATGTCTGACACCACCAGTCAGGACACGCAAGGAACATGAGAAGTAATGGGCTCAAATTGAAAAGACATACATGCTTAATAAGTCACGATTTGTCGAAGTGTCAAAACTTAGGTGTTCTGCTAATATAAAGGATTTGAAAGAAAAGGCAATGAGGTAAAGAGAGATAGTAATACAACTAATCAAACTAATACAGGTTGTGAGCCAAGGCATGACTCCATATAGGGCATGAAATGCTGCTCCACAGGAAATCCCATATATGCTCTAAACCAGCGTGAAACTAAAAGGCTAGAAAATACAAGATAAAGGGGGTTATGCACTAAGGTATGAAAAAGAGGTAATGAAGAGGAAATTACTTCTCCAGTGATATCACTTCTCCAGTTCCCATGTTATTCTAAGATCTCCAAAGCTAGATAAATCTTAGTGCATTGGCTCCATAGAATAACATAGAACTTATCTCTGGATAAGTAATCTCCACTTTATAACCTCTTAGTGCATCTTTTCCCAGAAGTGACAACAAAATAAAGATCTGCATATTTACACTTCCCATGCCCTCCCGGACCCACTGGCCACATAGCTGTCCAGGTTATGGCCAGACATATGGTCAACTGGCTACCAAGGAGACATGGAGATGAGATACACAGACCCTGGATAATCAGACAAGGGGTCACTATAAGAAGAACCCCAAAGTGTAGTTCCCATGACCGCACAACCTGGCAGAAAGCAAGTAATCTAAGGGGGCTGATCACAAAAAACAGTTTAAGGAAAAAGTTTAATTTAACCCTCCAGGCACCACAGTATCTAAATAGTCAATCCACTTTGCTTCTTTTTACAACGGTTTCCCTGCTCTATCACCTTCTCTTGCAAGAGGTGGTATCCATTCTGTAATCATATATTGAAGACTTGGTAACGGAGAATTAAAATTAGCAAAATGTTGTGCTACTGGTTGTTCTTTGATCTTAGATAAAGCTTTTTTTGCTGGGTTATTCTTGATTTCTATTGCTGCTTGAATTGCTGAGAGGTGATTGCCCATCCTTTCTTTAAAAGCACTACTTGTTTTGCCAACAAGACTGATAAGGTTTAATTTACAAACAATCTACAGCACTTGTACACAAACTATATACAAACACTGGCCCATCATTGCTTCTGACCCATCATTACCAGCAGAAAAATATAGATGTGAAAAAGTGTTCTTGCTGCCAATGTATTAAATTCCCGGTGAGACTGGGTCCCGTCTGTGAGCATCCCGTGTCCAAAATTTCCTTTTCTGCACATAGCCGTCTTATAGAAGTCTTGTAAATAGCCCTTCCCTGGGCATTCACCCCCTGGAGCCATGGAGATTTTAGTGTAAAGACAAATGAAGAAGGCGCTTCTGGTGCAATATTGTTTGTAAGCAGGAATATTCACCACCCTTCACCTCTTTATAGAATATACTCACAAAACACGTGGTCAGTGCAACACTTCTATGTTCACTGACAGTTGTACTCAGGGGTTCCTTCTACCCTCCACCATTTCCTCCACCCTATGTTTATATCTCTCCTTCACTTCTACTGTCCACACTCACCTCTACACACCAACTCCTTACTCTTCTCCGCTCCAACAGTCCTCCACACCACACAATCCATAAACCAAATACACACAAATCACTCTCTCATCTCCTGTCTCTCTCTCTTCTTCTTTTAATGGCAGCTGGAGATATCTCTCCAAATCCTGGCCCCATCGCCATTCACAAACACTCTACCTCCAGTCAGCATAGGAACAATTCAAATTTAATCACCATTCCCTGCCTTCAACCTCAGTTTCTTCCCTTTTCCTGTGCTTTGTGGAATGCTCGCTCCATTACTAACAAATATAACACTGTGCATGATCTCTTTTTCTCTCTCTCCCTCAGTTTACTTGCTATTACTGAAACTTGGCTCTCTCAATCTGACACTGCTTTAGAGGCAGCAATCTCCTATGGTGGTCTCTCCTTCTCTCACACTCCACGCTCAGCTGGACGTGGGGGAGGAGTGGGTTTGCTGCTCTCCGAACATCGTCATTGCAAACCAATTTCTCCCCCATCTTCACTCCGCTTCTCCTCTTTTGAACTGCATGCTGTCCGTATCTTTGCTCCAGTCTCTCTACAAGTTGCAGTCATCTATCGCCCACCTACCACTACACCTTCAGACTTCCTTTCTGACTTTGAATCATGGCTCTCCTTCTTTCTCTCATCAGACACACCTTCACTTCTTCTGGGGGACTTCAACTGTCATGTGGATGATCCCTCCATCTCCTGGGCATCCCGTTTTGTCTCTTTAACATCTGCATTTGGACTAACCCAGTGGACGAATGCTAGTACTCACAAGGACGGTCACTTCCTAGACCTTGTGTTTACTAGAAGCTGTGCACTCTTGGATTTTAATATCTCTCCTCTACCACTATCAGATCATCATCTTCTAACTTTCAGCACTACTTATACACCTTCCGCAATCCCTGCTTCCTCTCCCCGCATCACGCGTAACCTCAAATCCCTTAATCTCATGGCTCTCCAGTCCTCCCTTGCCACTGGACTTTCATCTATTCCCATTAATCCTGACACTAACAGCCTTGTCAAAACATACAACTCAGTCCTATCCTCCTGCATGCGCCTCTGTCTCTCCGATCGGCTCGCAGAACTAACCCGCGGCCATGGCTTAATAAAGACACCAGCTTCCTCTGCTCCTGTACCCGTTCAGCTGAACGACTGTGGAGAAAGTCTGGCTCTCTGGCAGACTTTCTCCACTACAGGTTCCTCCTTTCCTGCTTTAACTCTGCTCTGTCCCTTGCAAAAAAAACATTACTTCTCACAACTAATTAACACTCATAAATCCAACCCCCGACGACTTTTCTCTTCCTTTGACTCCCTCCTTCGCCCTCCATCTGCTTCCCCCGCTAACTCCATACAGCCACAAGACTTTGCTGACTGCTTCAAAGCCAAGGTGGACTCCATCCGGGATAATATACCACCTTGTATATCTCCTCTTAGCCTCCCTCGTTCCCCTCCTGGCACTCTGGACTCTTTCTCACTAGTCACGGAGGAGGAACTGACTAACCTACTATCCTCCGCTCCGTCCACTACATGCGCACTTGATCCGCTCCCCTCTCACCTCATCCAATCCCTCTCCCCCACACTAATCCCTATCCTATTACAAATCTTTAACTCCTCCTTTGCCACCGCTACCTTTCCTGATGACTTCAAACATGCCTTAGTAAAACCTATCCTTAAGAACAACTCTTCTGACAGTAACACACCCTCTAGCTGTCGACCAGTTTCTCTTCTGCCTTTTGCCTCTAAATTCTTGGAACGCTTAGCCTACTCACGCCTGCTTGACTTCCTCAATGCATACAACTCGCTCGACCCTTAACAATCTGGATTTCGTAATGCTCACTCCACTGAAACTGCTCTTACAAGAGTTGTCAATGATCTTCACATTGCCAAATCTCAAGGTCACTATTCAATTCTTATCCTGCTTGATCTCTCAGCAGCTTTTGATACTGTTGATCATGCACTCCTCCTCCGCATTCTTCACTCTTTAGGGATCCGCAACACAGCACTGGACTGGCTCTCCTCTTATCTATCTAACAGATCCTTCAGTGTCTCCTCCGCCACCTCTTCATCCTCCCCCATCCAACTCTCTGTTGGGGTTCCTCAAGGTTCTGTTCTAGGACCGCTTCTGTTTTCTCTTTACACAATAACACTTGGTGATCTTATTAACTCATTTGGTCTCAAATATCACCTCTATGCAGATGACACCCAGATTTACTTATCTGTACCTCAACTCACTTCTGATATCCAGGCTAAAGTCACAGATTGCCTCTCGGCTATCTCAGACTGGATGGCTCATAGGCACCTCAAACTCAATATGTCCAAAACTGAGCTGCTCCTCATCCCACCTAGACCTGGCCCTGTAGCGCCCTTCCAGGTGACTGTAAATGGCACTACCATAAATCCAGTATCAGAAGCACGGTGTCTAGGGGTGATAATTGACAACTCTCTCTCATTTTCCTCTCATATTAATGCCATTACTAAATCCTGTTGCTTTCTTTTGCATAACATTGCAAAAATCCGTCCCTTCCTCTGTTCCTCCACAGCTAAAATTCTTATACATGCAATCATCCTCTCCCGCATGGACTATTGCAACATTCTTCTGTCTGGCATTCCTGCTTCCCATCTCCAGCCACTTCAATCTATACAGAATGCTGCAGCACGAATTACTCTTCTGTCACCTAGGTTTGTCCCTGCACCACTCCTCCTCAAAACTCTCCAATGGCTGCCTATCAAACTCCAGATATCTTACAAAATCTTACTTCTCTCTTTCAAGACACTTCTCTCCTTTACTCCTTCTTACATTTCCGCTCTGATCTCCCGTTATACCCCATCCCGCCACTTACGTTCAGCCAGTGACTGTCGTCTCTCAGCTCCTTTTGTCTCTACAGCTCTGTCACGTATCAAACATTTTTCTCTCATTGCTCCGTATCTATGGAATGCTCTACCATCCAACCTGCGCCACTGCACCTCTCTGATAACCTTCAAATCTCACTTGAAAATGCACCTCTTAGATAAAATCGCAGCATGCTAGAAGGCACTGATGTTGTACAATGAACTCTCTTATAAATTATTTACATTACTGATGTTCTCTATTATCATGAAAACTAGCACTGTATTCAGCACTTGACCCTAATGTACTCTGTATGTCTCCCATTACCACTTTAGATTGTACGCTTTCGGGCAGGGACCTCGCACCCAATGTTTCACTCTACAAAGCACCTGTAACCCTGTATTGTTTAAACCCTGAAATTGTAAAGCGCTGCGTACACTTGTGGCACTATATAAATAAACATATTCATTCATTCATTCAGGGGATATTCTTTCAACACTGTCCCCCATGCAGTGGTACTTTCTCAAAGAAGTTCTCTGTCGGGCTGCTCCTTACATCAACTCGAAAGAAGTGGATATATGAAAAGAACACAAACAGGAGGGCGCCAATCATGCCTGTTATCCCAATATCATCACTTTTAAATATAAAAAATAATTATACTCACAAATGGAGTTGTTACTCGGGTGCTTATACCCACAAATAACAGAATGTGCTAGCAGAGAAAATACCTGTCTCTGCTCAGGTCTCCTCATATATTAAAGAAATTCAGGAACTGTGCTGTAGTCTTTGTTTCAAAAAAAGTATTTTTAATGCAGAGAAGAATAGATTTTACAAATAAAACATGCTCTGCCAAGCATTAAGATAATAAAAATTGAACAATAGATTCTTTAAAACCAAACTTGTTGGCTCTACATAACGTTTTGTAGCTCCCTAGCTACTTTCTCTCTGCCTCAAAATCTAAAACAAACTGACTACAGCACATAGAGTTTTAATACCCCTCTCTTTCTCCTGATAGGATAACAGGAGAGCTAACTACAAACATGGTCCAGACTGTATAATAACCTAGTAATTTAAAACCTCAATGTCATCCAAAAACATTACATTATATAATATCTTCTCCTAATAGAGCTTCTCAGAAGTATACTCGACAAAAATGATTCACCAACGCCCATCTAGGTGATATCAAACTACTTCCTCTCTCCCAGAACTCGGATGATGATATAACATTAGTTTTACAGATAGAGCCCACAAAGCTCCATCTGTAAACAACATAAACCCTATAATATAATCGCAACTTAGCATACATTTCCAATCTCTACCCTACAAACTTACCCCATATCACTCACCGAATAGATATCTCCTTCACATGTAGATAAAACAAACTTGAGAATATTCACCCCGGATCACAACTCACAAAACCCCAAGTATCAATGCCGTCCCACAGCGCGTCACTGGAATGCAAGCCAGAGATGGCTGTGCGGGTCAAAAACACTGGCTGCATCTAGGGGACCGCACCACCATTCACAGGCATACCACAAAATGACCACATATAACTCCCCAAAATCAAATCCGCCTACATACAAACAACATTCAAGTTCTAAAAGGGACCAAACAACACTTCAGATAAACCTGTCCGGAACCGGTCTCATGCTAAATGTGATGCATTGCATATAAAAATGTACAATCAGCACATATATATTAACCGAATTTAAATACAGAATTAGACACTGATGAACTACACACATCCATAAATGGACCGCCACATAACTGTATATAAAAATGCCCATACAACAACATGCATTACTACACAAAGTATGTAATATATTATCAATCTCACCTTCAATGGTATAATCCCAAAATTATAAATGCTATTCAAATCAAATAATTTGACTCTTCATATCCAATGTATTATAACCTCTCCAAAATGTAATCCCTTCTAGCCATGCCAACATACATAACTAACTTTATGGATACTGTCACTAAGTGTGATAGTTAGACAACCAAAAAGGTGTATTTCTCAATCCAACCCGTCATAATCTCCATAAAAGACTGTACTATCTCAAAATATATCACTTTTCAAATGAACCCAGTGAAAATTATAATAATAGTGAAACAAATGTGACCCAAACAGATCAATCCGAGAGAACCTGTTATTATATCAAAATACTAACCATCATAAAAAACTGAAAATAGCAGTAACCATATAGCCCATAGTCTGATGCTCTAAACCAACTGCCCTACAGATGTACTGACAGGAATAAAAAGGACCCAATGCTATCCAGAGATATCCAGTGACTGTGTCTACTAGACGTGTAATATGTGTGTGTATGTATGTATATATATATATATATATGTGTGTGTATATATATAATATAAAAAAAATCCCATTAGCCATTTCAAATCTATGTGTACCTAAAATGTGTCTAGAATCTATTAAGATTGATTCGACTCTTATACCATAAGTGTCTACATATCAAAAATTATATCAATCTATGTGAACTCGGTAATGAGCCATTAAACAGTGTATATTGTGAAATAAATCTTCCCTTATAACCAATATTAAATGATGTGTAACCTATATTTGCATGTGTGTGAACCAAGTGAACTAAAATGTGTTGTGAATCATATTACATATAAGAAAAGAATGTTAACAATGATGTGTGTTGTGAATAGTGACTGAATTTACCAAGTCATCTCTATAGATTCATTGAGACCCCTCGAGTGCATCATATCCAGTCTATAAATCCAATAGGCTTCTCTTTTGATCAGCTTTTGCAATCTCTTATTGGAGGGACTCACCAACTCTATCGGTGTCACACTCAGACACTTGGGATTCTTATTATGTATTTCTATATAGTGATTGGAAACCCCATGTAAAGGGAAACCCTTCAAAATGTTGCGCCTATGCTGTCGTTCTACCAATATATTGCGATTTACAAGAGCAGGACAGCATATATACAACATGCCGTGTGACACATGACATATGATGATTAATTTTTAAAATTTTCTCCAGTTCAGACGAAAAACAAGAATTTTTGTTAGTTATGTGGGCACATGTTAGGCATCTGTTGGATAGGCACTTGAATATGCCCTTGACGCCAGTCATATTTGTGGCCAAAATATCTCAACTTTCCACTTTGATCTTTTCGATGGAGTTGCTAACTTCATTTTTCTTGAATTTACTTGGAGCTAATATGTTCTTGAGAGATTTAGTTTTTCTAAATGTACTTTTTGGATGATCTGAAATATCCTTAAGAATTGTATCATTCATCAGTATACTCCAATGTTTTTGCATTATATTTCTAATTTTATTACTTTGAGAGCTATGGGTTGTAACAAAGCTCGGAAATTTGTCATCCCATTGAGGACTCTTCATTTTTCTCGGCATTCCTAGAGTATCTGTGGTGAACTAAAGACGCCAAAACACATATGTGGTGCAGGGGTTGTGAATTTATGTGCTTGTAGTTGCACGGCTCATGACGCCAGGGTAGTGTTTTACACCACACTCCAGGGGTGAAGCAGGTCTCCTGGGCCCAGCGCTGGGGCAATAAAACACCAGACTGCAGGGTTACGGATAACTGCGTTTACTGGAGAAGCAGGACAGGTGAAATAGTCCATTAAAGCAATGCAGAGGTAAGGCAGGGGCAAGTGCAGAGGTAACAGGGAGCCACATGGCTTGCTGAGACTTGTAGTAGACTTTACTCTGAATCTTGACTTTACTAGTGACAACTTTAAACTTTACTGTAGTTACTGAAGACTTCTGACTTATGTGGCCACATACACTGTCTGGACCATAGGTCGCTCTTGTACACTCTACCACCAGGTTAACTAAGGACTTTTGACTAGGATTTTTGAGACTACAGAGCGGAGGCCGCCGTAGGCTAATCACTCACAATAAGTAGTACTCTCTATGGGGCCCATTCGCATTCAGCACTTCTCCCCACAGCTCTTCTTGTTGACAGACACAGACTTGGACTTGGACTCCTGTGCGGTGGAACGCCAATGGTTGTGCTGTGGAACACTGTAGTTGTTTAGCTCCACTGGTTTCCTTCGCCTTCTCCTCTGTCTTTATCTCCACACACTTCCTCCAGTTCTCTCTCCTCTCCTCCCACATCCTCTCTCCACAACTTCCTCACTAGACTCCTCTATACTGAACACACACTAGCTTGCTCCTTCCTGTCTGGCTAGCCCAGGGGGCTGCTGGGTAAAAAACCTCATTGGCTCCTGTGGTCACATGTTACCCTCTGCACTGCTCACCTTAAAGGCACATGAACAACAAAAATATTACAGTTATACCAACATTATACAATCACACAAATATATAAATAACCATGTTTTAAACTTAAAGCAACATATACCAGAAAGGACTGGTAAATGTAAATGTTCAACTCTGGGACATTACATATCCTTATCTGAATAAATCCTTGCTCTAGAGTATGAGTCATCTATAAGTTTCTGAGGATAAGATTTTGCTCTGAATTTACTCTTTGGGACTTCAGATTGTCTATCAAAATCTTCAAGTTGCGAACAATTCCATTGAATGCATCTAAATTGACCGTAGGGTATATTCCGTAACCACAGTCCTATCACGGTGCCTGTGATTGCTGCAATCCAGTGTCTATCACCTGCAGGGGGCTCCCATTGGCTGCCTGTCATCAGCCCGCCTCACATTGCCTTTTTAAACTCAGTCCGTGCACCCTTTGGTTGCCCTTTCGTGGTGTCTCTGACAGCATCTTATCCGTCCTGTCTGCTGTAGCTGATTGGGCCTGTTCCTGAGTTCCTGAGTCGACCTGTTCCTGTGTTCCTGCCTGCTTGTCGTTCCAGTCCGGTTCCGGTTGTTCTCCGTGATTGCTGATGTTCCGGTTGCCAGTCGGCTCAGCGGTTCTCGACCCGGTTGATCCTCTGCCTGGTTCCAGTGGTTCCCTGTCTTCAGTCGCTGAGGCGACATTGCTCTCCTTTCGCTCCGGCGATATTACTGTTCGTTGGTTCCAGCGTGCGGACGCTGGTTTACTCCATTAAGCCTTGCGGCACATTACTGTTGTTGGTCCCAGCGTGCGGATGCTGGTTTACTCCATTAAGCCTTGCGGCTCATTACTGTTGTTGGTCCCAGCGTGTGGACGCTGGTTTACTCCATTAAGCCTTGCGGCTCATTACTGTTGTTGGCCCCAGCTTGCGGATGCTGGTTTACTCCATTTAGCCTTGTGGCTCATTACTGTTGCTGGTCCCAGCGTGCGGATGCTGGTTTACTCCATTAAGCCTAGCGGCTCATTACTGCTGTTGGTCCCAGCGTGCGGATGCTGGTTTACTCCATTAAGCCTTGCGGCTCATTACTGCTGTTGGTCCCAGCGTGTGGACGCTGGTCTACTCCATTAAGCCTTGCGGCTCATTACTGCTGTTGGTCCCAGCGTGCGGACGCTGGTCTACTCCATTAAGCCTTGCGGCTCATTACCGCTGTTGGTTCCAGCGTGCGGACACTGGTTTACTCCATTAAGCCTTGTGGCTCATTACCGCTGTTGGTTCCAGTGTGTGGACGCTGGTTTACTCCATTTAGCCTTGCGGCTCATTACCACTGTTGGTCCCAGCGTGCAGATGCTGGTTTACTCCATTAAGCCTTGCGGCTCATTACTTCTGTTGGTTCCAGCGTGCGGACGCTGGTTTACTCCATTTAGCCTTGCGGCTCATTACTGCTGTTGGTCCCAGCGTGCGGACGCTGGTTTACTCCATTAAGCCTTGCGGCTCATTACTGTTGTTGGTCCCAGCGCGCGGGCGCTGGTTTACTCCATTAAGCCTTGCGGCTCATTACTGTTGTTGGTCCCAGCGTGCGGGCGCTGGTTTACTCCACTAGCCTTGCGGCTCACATTACTGTCAGTTGGTCCCAGCGTGTGGACGCTGGTTTACTCCCTGACTGCAGTCAGGTACTTGGAGGTTCCGAGTTGCTGTCCAGTCCTAACAGCAATTAGTCCTGTAGTTTTCTGGCATGAGACTTCTGCTTGAGTGAGACCGCTTGACCAAGTCGCTATTATTTCCATCCTACTGTCATTGTCATCTGACAGTCATTTGGTCTCAGTAGTGTCTCCTCTCTTGGTATTGGTAAGGTCGGTAGAACCTTTTCACGTTGCCATCCTTAGGTTGCCTTGCCCGGTATTGGCGGGGCCGGTAGAGCCCACTCCTTGTGTTTCCCTCAGGCTGCCTTGGCCAGTATTGGCAAGGCCGGTAGAGCCTGCTTCTGCTATTCCATCTGAGTCGCCTGGGTTGCCTTGCCCGGTATTATTGGCAAGGCCGGTAGAACCTATACCTATGGTCATTTGCGTCTATGTATTGTTTGTATGTGTATGAAAACCCTATGGGATTGCCTTAACTTTTCAATAAAGTTATGTTTTTACCTAAACCTTACTTCTGAGATTCTTAACAAACTGTGACAAGTCCATAGTGACAACTACTAAATTCAAGGTAAGTATTCAAGTCCACATTTTTAAATTGGGTTTGAGTCTTCACCTTTGTTCCTGGATTTCCTTGCAATACGAGATCCAGAAACTGAATCTTATAAGGGTCAATATTACTAGTGAACTCGATGTTCCACAAGTTGTTATTCATGAAACTAACAAATTCACTATTCAAATCTCGATAACCTTTACAGACGATCAAGAAGTCATCGATATATCGACGGTAGAGCACCAAGTTCGCGCTGAATGGACCACCTCCATAGATCTTAAAATGTTCTAGGTAGCCCATAATTAAATTTGCATAGCTTGACACGAACTTGGTGCCCATCGACGTTCCCTTCCCCTGCAAATAAATCTGATTGTTAAATTAAAAAAAATGTTGTCAACACAAACTTAATAGCCTGGAGAATGAAATCAGCTTGAGAAATCGGCATTAACACATCCTCCAAATGGAAGAATCTGGGTTCCTCCAGACCCCCCTCATGGGGGATATTCGAATACAGGCCTGTCACGTCTAGAGTCACCCAATGATATTCGGGTTGCCAAATGAAATCTTTAAATAATGTAAGTACATCAGCAGTAACACGTAAATATGACTCTACGTTGGAGGTGGAGATCTACGTATGAGGACAAATGCGAGGTTAAGGGAATCAATCCCTGATATTATGGGCCTGTCTGGGGGATCAGAGAGGGACTTATGAATTTTATGGAAAATGATAGTACACTGACATCCTAGGATGAGGTACAAAAATAAAGTCCCTGCCGCAAGCAGGCCCTCCGTAGCAGACCATCTAGCTCCATTTGAAAAGGAATAGTAGGATCACTAGCGAGAGGTGTGTAGTAAACAGTATCCGACAGAATCCTATTAGCCTCAGCTATATATCTGTCCAAATCCTGTACCACCACACCCCCTCCCTTATCTGCCAGTTTAATAATGATCTCAGTATTATTCTTCAAAGAATCCATAGCCTTTCTTTTCTTAAATGACAAATTTGAAGGGGTTTTCTTATTGTGCTGAGCAGAAGTTCTCCTAAACTCATCCATTTCAACTGCCTGAAAAGCTTCAACATAATGGCCCTTGAAATTCGTAGGGAAGAAAGTGGACTTAGCCTTGAGACCAGTAGGTACCATACCCTCAAGTATAAATCTAGTCTCATCATCTATGTATGGAATTAGCTCCTGACCAGCCTCATCCTCAAGACATGCTCCAGTTGTTATAGGTACAGAGTAAGGTACCTTTTTGAGAGTCTTGCTCGCAAAATATCTTTTGAGTGCTAACTTACGAATATATTCCTGTACATCAACAAACAACTCGAACATGTCTGGGCCAGACATCGGACAGAATGAAAGACCCTTCTCCAAAACCCTAATTTCATCTTGTGTTAAGGTGTATTTGGACAGGTTGAATATACAACTCGCTCTTGGTCCAGTTTTGTCTTTTTTGGTCATGATCCCGCTACCCCTTCCTCCTCTAAACTTGCTCTTTTTGGAAGACCCTCTTCTTTGCGAGAGAGATATCGATTTTGGGTTCTCCACCAGGGGGTATCTGTCCCCCCCTGTAGATGTAAAAGAAGGGACCGGAGTACCAAAGGAATTAGAACCTACTCTTGTTAAAACTCTGTTGGAAGGACCCTCATTTGGGTCTCCAACAGAATTAATACCAAGATCAATTAACTCTTTCAAAGTCCCACTGACATCTTCATTTTTCTTATTCATGATACCAGTGACATTAGAATTTTTGGGAGCCAATCTAGTCTGTTCATTCTCTGTAATTTTCTCCTTTTCAATTGCCACCTCTGTAATTTTAGGCTCCTCAGTTCGTCTGGAACCACGACCCCCAACATTGGTCCTTATATATGTCCTTCGAGACCTATTAGTAAACTGTGTTCTGATTTCCATTCTTAGCTCTACTGACATTGGATTTATTAGTATCATACTGCCTGGACCAGTTTCTAACTTTACCACTTTTATAATCAAGCTGATCTCTCAATAATTTTTTCTTCTTCCTTTCTAAAATCTCATCCTGATATTTAATCACAATATTAATAGTCTATTCTTCCAATCTGCCTCTTCTGTCATATTCCTCTTACTATTTAGTCATTGTTCCAGTTCCCTAGGATACTATGTATACTGGCATTATACCTAATGGGAATGTCCCACACTCTGCGGGGCATTGGTACAGGACAGTTTATTAGGAGGGTTGTGAATGCTCTGCACTGCTTCCCCTATTTGCTCTCACACTGGTACTCCTACACACCACTAAGTAGGGACCTCCATTTCTCGCTATTGCTTACCCTTTTTAAACTTCCCCCACTCCGTATGGGGGATCCTCAGCTGAACTTTGGCTCATGACTCTTTCACAGCTCACTTACTGACCCATGCCAACCTTTAATACCAGGACGTGAACCGTGACAGACATCTAGTCATTGCCTCCTGTTCTTCATGTATTACGTTTGAGGTGTAAGATTCAACTCAGACTATAAGATGCTTTTCAGTCATTTTGTTGTAGGGACTCTCCTATATATGGACTGCAGAGCCTGTCTTGGTTAGTGCCCTTAGGTAGACAAGCTCACCCCATACACCAGACAGGCCTCCCTTCTTGTCTGTAGGTGAGCAGTTCCTTTACCCACTAATGCTTTCCTAATTATCTTATATGTCTACCTGCTCCTGTTGTTAGTCTTATCAGGGAACTCAGACCCCGCAATACTAAGTTACATACTAGCATCTTCCACAATCTGTTCGTCAATATTTCCCTCTCCGACAGCAGCCCCTACTTCTGACACTCCACTCTGAACTGACTTCCTCTCATTCCACAGCCTGAATAGATTTACATCCTTTATGTCTTGCTTACTGCTGTAAGCCCCACTATCCCCCCTACACTGTACCCAATCATGCATGATAGTGGACTCTGTAATATAAACTTCCAGTATGCACTGTATTACTCCTCACTCACTCTTCGTGGTTAGTCAGACACCCACACCTCATACCAGCACATTTACCACCTACCATCCACTGTTTCTACACCTCCAGGACTTATTGTCACATGGACCTTGTCAATCACACTCATGCTACCACAATCAATTCACTAAGTCAGTTAAACCTCGGCACCCCTTAGGTGCTTATTCCTTCCCTTCCTCACTTTCCCCTTCTTGTCCTTCCCTCCCCCCTTTCCCGACCGGAGTCCCAGAGAGTCATGCTCATCTGAATCTGTGGAATCTAGCCCACTACCATGTATACCCTGACAGTCATGACGCTCCATGCCAAGGGTCTAAACACACCCAAAAAAGGATCACATCTACAAATGGATTGTACAAGACTTAAACTCATTTTAAATCACCATCTCACCCTCAACTAACTTCCAGACAATACCCAATGTCATATTTTGCATCAGCCTCGGAAAAAAAAAAGAGGAGAGTGGGTGTACTCATTAGCTCTAACTTAACCTGGACGTTGCTTGACAAAATGATGCTAATGGTAGATATATACACCTCAAAGGGCGGCTCCACAACCAAACTTACCCACTAGACAGTCTATGGCCCCAACACAGCCCAGATTTCCATCCTAACAAAATTTTTAAACAAATTGGATACATGGGCAGAGGGACACATTATATGGGGGTGATTTCAATATGGCACTAAGCCCAGCACTGGATACATCTTCTGGATGCTCTCCTTTTAAACTTTCCCACCTGTCCGGGCTTAAGAAACTGCTAGCATCCAGCCAACTTATTGATTCTTGGTGGACACGCCATATCTAGACCGTGACTAGACATTCTTTTCTAACCCACATGTCTCCTTCAGTCGTATAGACTACATCCTGACTTCCCAGTTCCCCCTCCAATTCCTTAAATCTGCAGAAATTCAGGCAATCACGTGGTATGACCACTCTGCGGCCCTACTTTCTCTCTATCCCTGGGTTAATGAAACCCTTTTGAAGGATAAGGTCATAATACAGAACCTTAGTAAGGTAATTAAAGAATACTTTCACTTTAACTCCACTAATGAAGTAGTGGCCCTGATAGTGTGGGAGGCCCACAAAAGTGTACTTAGGGGGCTCCTAATCAAGTTTAGCTCCCACAACAAGAGGGAAAGGGTAGGACACCCTTCCTATAGAGCCTGCACATTTGTATTGCAGGTTCGTTCCTAGTTGAGCATCTCTTTTGATATACATATGCAAATTACCCTTGGAATTTGTCACCCCAAGAGTAATAGGGGGAATCTAGCACTGGACCCCTTGTTCACAGTGCTTGGAGACATCAGCTACACCTCACTGACTAGGCCCAACAAGAGGAATTGCCTGGCATTTTGTGGTTGGACTGCTGTAAGAGCAGGACCAATATGATATGCTTTAGAATATTTCCTCCCTGTGAAAGGCACTAGTGGGCTAAAAGAGATTGCACCCTGGGTAGGACACCATTCCTATAGAGCTTGCAAATTTGTATTGCAGTTTCATTCCTAGTTGAGCATCTCTGACTTTTGATATACAAATTGTTACCACCGGCAATGCCATTTACACATTACTTCCGTTGAACTTTTGTACACTTTGTTTGAGTGGATTAATCTCTACTCCTTATTTCACAACTGTTTCTTCTAACGTTGTACTGTTATCTTTTTTTCTCTCCTGTTCTGCATTTTCTTTCAATAAATGTTTTAAGTAAAAAAAGAATCACTTCCCATTTGAATTTATAGAACTTAAGCAGGATTTTTTCTTGCAGGTAAAATAAGGGGAGTCCCATTTTTAATAATAAATATGTATATTCCACTACCTTTTTGCCTACTATCCTGTGAAAATATGATTGTATGTATGGGTGACATGAATATGATCCTTGATCCAGAAATGGACTCAATGATTCCCTCGTCATCTGTCACAGCCAGGGCCAGGGCCTTATTCAAGAGTTTTATAGATGACATGGGTCTCCTGGATGTGTGGAGAACCTTGAATCCTGAGGCGAAAGGATATTCATGCTTTTTTTCCACCCATAGGACATTTTCTAGAATAGATAATGCGTTGGTTTCTGACGGCTGTGGTCTGGGATGGAGGACTGTAGTATGTAGTCGAGGGTTGAGTTGGATTCTTCTCCACTATCTCTGGTTGTTGCTTTTGGGTGGTCTGACACTATCCACCCAGGGAGATTGAGACCCTTTTGGCTTTTGGTGGACGGCGTACTGAAAAATCACCGTTCTGACTTAAAGGAATACTTTACATTGGACTAGACCCCTCAGGGGATGATCTGGGAGGCAGCAAAACCCTGAACTCAGGGCTCTTTCTTCCCACATTGCATCATATAAGAGATCGAGGATGGAGGAGGTCGAGGGTCTGGAGAGAAATCTGAAACAGATGGAATCAGATTATGTAGAAAAAGGGGATGTAATGTCCTAGAAAACATTTATGGCGGTGTCTTCATTGTATAATAACCTCTCAGAACAATATTAAAACCACATTTTTTACAAGCAACAATCTCTATTTGACCAGGGGGACAAGGGGGGTAAGTTGTTTGCGATACTGGTCAGGAATAACAGGGAAAAAAGCAATATTCTTGCAATTGTTAATGACCGAAGGAAGACACTGCTGGGAGGTCAGGATATTAATGGTGAATTTAGGACCTTCTACAGATTACTTTATGAACCCCACGCAAGGAACACAGTGGTGTGGATAGACCAATATCTTTTGATCTGTGACCTGCATCTCTGTCGTTGGAGGAAAGGCGGATATTGGATGCTCCAATTATGCTGAGGGAGGCCATTGATGACCTCCCTAATAACAAGGCCCAAAGTGAAGATGGCCTGCCATCGGAATGGTATAAAACTTACAAGGTCGTTCTCTGTCCACAGTTACTCCTTACCTTTTATGACTCCCTGCATACTTCTAGGCTACCCCCTTTTCTAAATTAGGCCAATATACTAGTCCTGCTCAAGCCGGTTAAGTATCTTCATCGCTGCAAATCCTACCATCCAATCTCTTTATTATCTGTAAACATCAAAATCTTGGCTAAGATCCTTGCCAAAAGACTGACCGCAGTCATTACGTCACTTGTGCACCTGGATCAGATGGGATTTATGCCGGGCAAATCAACTTTCCACAACCTCAGAAGACTCCTCCGTCATTTGCAGACTCCGCACGCAGGATCCTGAACGACTGCAACGTTAGTATCACGGTCCCCGTGATTCCCTGTCAGTCTATGTAGGTATACATTTGCATTGGAGGAGTCTGATTGGCCCGCCCAGGATGTGCCTTTATATGCTAGGCTTGGGCACTTGTCAATTGCCCTTTCGTGGTGTTGTGTTGCTGCGCCTAGTTATTGCTCTCCAGTGTCTCCTGTGTACCGACCCGGCTAGTCTGACTCTCCTTCTGTTCCTGCTTCTTGATCTAACCCGGCTCTGGCTGACGACCCTGCACCGTGATCTGACCCAGCTCTGGCTGACGACCCTGCACCGTGATCTGACCTGGCTCTGGCTGACGACCCTGCACCGTGATCCGACCCAGCTCTGGCTGACGACCCTGCATCGTGATCCGACCTGGCACTGGCTGACGACTCCGCTCCCTGATCCGACCCGGTTCTGGCTCCTGATCCTGCTCCGTGATTGTTCCACTCTCCGGTGGTGTTCCTGCGACTCAGTCATCCGGTTCCGGCTACTGCTCCTGTCCGGTTGCTGCTCCTGTGTACTCCGGTCGCGTGGGCGACATTCTGACTGTTCTCAGTTTCCTCGCTTATTTCGCTGTAGCCGAGGTTGCCTGCCTTGTTCTCGTGGCATTGCTCTTTGCAAATGTACCAGATTAACCCTTGCACTGCCGGTAGTCTCCGATTACGTGCCACTTTGATACATTGCCAAGCTCCGGTGATTCTCTGAGCCTTTACACTTTTGAGCCTCCGCTTTACGCTATACCAGTCCTTGCAGAGCTCCGCTTGTTCGATGCCCGGTGAGCATCGTGATTACGCTGGTTGTCACTGGTAGTCCATTCGCTCTTGCATCAAGGATTCTGGGTGACACCTTGTGGGTGTCTGGGCAGTACCTCATTCGCTTAATCCCAACTGCACTACTCTGTGCATCGGCTCTTCATAGCTTGGGCAATTCCGTTCTACTGTGGCCTCCCAAGGGCTGGCATATTTCCGTGGCAGACGCAGGGTTACTCGATACTCATTCAGGGCGATTTCTATTCTGGTTACATCAAATTGGCAGTAGCAATCCTCATAAGCCCACTGTGGTGGTACGGGCTCAGCTTAGAGCAACAGGGGCTCATCCTGCTTGTGCTTCAAGAGTGTTACAGCGCTTCTCCTGAGTTCCTGATCTACATTTAAAGACTATTACCATAGACTGCTATATATCTCCTGGGCGTTGGCCAATCTAGTCTGAGCCTTACCAGTTGCTCCACTTAACCCTCTATGCACTACTGTTTGTAGTTTACTCCATTCTCTGTTATATTGCCTGTTCTTACCTTTACTAGCCTCTAGGGGCAGTGTTGTTCATTTTTTATTTCAATAAACTGTGTTTTATGTTACAACCCGGTCTGAGTGTCGGTAAAACCGTAACCGTTAGATGCAACAAAAGCGTTAGTCTATTGAATGGCAGTTCTTGTGGTGCACATGGCCTAAAATCTAGAGTATGACACCTCAACTATAATGGATCACCATATTCAGTGGTAATTACTCACTGACTCACTCACTCACTATCTATCTTTCATATCATTATTATGGAGCCAAAGACAAGTCTTCCTAACATATGATATTCCCATTTGGTGATAGTCATATGCAGTGTGTAGCAGGTTTTAGTGATTAGGTAACAAAGGCAAATAGGAATTGCTTCCAGTTATAATATGACCATTTTAATGACCATTGTTCCAAATCACATAAAGACTACTACTACATCAATAGTGTCTGCAGATTAGGTAACAAAGGCATATACGGAGTTGCTTTTGTATTATAGTTTAAACCTATGAATGACATTTTTTTCCACTTATTAGCATATGTAGACTACTGCTATCACAACTGTCTCATCATCTGAAGCTCTGTCTGCTGCATTCTACCACCTGGGAGCATCTAACATACTCCCAGCCGATCATGCAGTCTCATGACCAGAGCATATATAGATTACTACAGTATCAATGACTAATCACCAACCGCTCTGTCTGCTACATTCCACCACCTGGGAGTATCTAACACTAATATCTGGTCATGTACTCTTATGTCCAGAGCTGAACACAGAAAGGAGATATAAGTGGGAAATAAGGTGGTTATTAACACTGTGTCTGCTAGCTATAAACTCATAACCAAAGAGGCAAAAGAATAGTTAAGCATCAATCATGAATCACGAATGGCTAAAGAGGAATTAATTAAAAGAAAATTATTAGAATAAAGTCAACTATCTGGAGTTCCAAGAACAAGCCCATATAGACTACTATTAGAGTGATGTAGCAGGCAGAGCCTTTTTGTGAGATAGCATTACACCACCTGGGAGCATGTGAAGTACCCCCAGACGGTCATGCAGTATTACCACCAGAGCTAATAGGAATAATGCTGCGTTAGCTGACGGCCAAAGTAACAAAGTTTCTAATAACTCAGAATTGTTAATGGGCAGTGCATGAAAGCATTTCACACTGTTAAAAGTATCAAAAAGATAGAGACACCTAATACATTTCACCTGTTAATCAGGCTTCATTAGTGGCAAATGCTGACTTATCAGAAAAAACCTGAATTAATTGAATTATTGATAACCCGGTACAATTTAAATTTGCAAACAGAATCTACAGCAGAGAAAATAATTTATACAGAAGGGTCAAATAATATCCAACATAAGAACACCAGAGGGAGATATTATCATACACAGACTAGCATGGTTATTAAATAAAGACTCCAAAATGTAAATTTTTTTCATTCTATGGGAATATAAGCGGTTTAGATGAAAAATGTATTCACAATCCTTGCGTGGGAGGGCATTAACCATATCACCTCCTCTAATTCCAAAGGACTGCTCTTTTTCCAATCCCCAGATATTAAATGAGTACCCTTTGCCATTATGTATGTCATAAAAGTGCCTAGCTACTGGTTATATTTTTTGCCCATTTTTCTGTCCTTACATGAGTTGTGTATATTTTTAAGATGTTCCATTATGCACATGTTTAGGCTTCATTTGGTCATACCAACATACCTCATATTGCAACAACAATGGATACAATATATAACCCCTGTACTTGCGCAATTTATATAATTCCTTATATTATGATTAGTCACCAAATTATCTCTAATTTACATCGTGAATTTACCTGCACTACATCCATAACATGGATAAGACCCAATGATAGGAGGTTTATATCTGGTTGTAGAGATGCGACTGCAAAACAGTTTATCCCGTAATGTAGGACTTCCCTGAAAGTAATCTGAATAATGGTGTTAATAACCTCTAGTAAATCTGGGTCACTCCGTCATATATGAACATATTTATTGTGTCATCCAGATAAATTGTGTGTCACCCCTAAAATCTGTAATAGATCTTATTGGCCCACCACTATTCCGATCATTCTTATTAGTAGGATGTTTGCATCTATCAGTATGTAGAGCATGATGATAGGCTTTCTTAATGCTAATATTGATGTATCATCTAGCTAAAAGTCTAGATTTAAGTCATAGGCTCTGAGATTGAAATAAATCCAAGGTAGAAAATTGTAGATTATGCTGGCGTAGTGTACTAATAATCTTGATTTTAGTAATGACAGGAGGTGCATATTTTGCATTTCTTTCTTTACTTTAAAACTCCATAGCAGCACAGATTTACAATAAAAATTGACCAATGAAAACCCCAGACTGAGACCATGTAAAAACTAGCTTGAGCCCAACCCTTCCTCTTTATTTGAATCAACACAAGCAATCACAGAACAACTTGAAGAAAACTTCAACACAAGAACATTGCACGGAACTTCACAAACTCCTCTAACTGAAATAGAAAGAAAAAGGTAAGAGAACCCAGCAAGGTCAAACTGGTACATAAAATGCATACATGAACATCACATCGTGAAGCAAGCCATAAACATTCCAGGATGAATAACATTCTCTGAACTTCACCATCTACCCAAACCTCCCCAAAACAAACACCCATAAGGCTATATCAAGTACCTACCTGAATACCCAGACCTGTACCCCAGGGGAAAAAGGGCATGGGAGGGTGGGAAAAATATCTGCCTCCTGTCATTACTAAAATCAAGATTATTAGTAGACTACGCTAGCATAATCTACAATTTTAATACATGACAGGAGGCTTCATATTTTGCAATTTTAACCGAGCCAAAAATGAAAGAAGCATGTGCAGTCGGCCGAAACTAAAAAAAAAACAAACTTGAAGTCTCTTACCGCGACCAATCTGCCGCGTGCAAAATCTCAGACAAAGAAGCTCCCGCAGAGAAACCTCCAGAGGCTGCCGCACTCAGTACTGAATGGGCACCAAACGAAGTGTCCACACCCGCCAAAGTCAGCAGCCACCGTACCCATCTAGCTAGAGTAGTGGAAGGTACCGGCTTATGTGGTCTCACGTAAGAAACAAGAAGTTGACCTATGTAAGATGCCCGCAGCGGCCTAGTAAACTCCACATATTTAAGCAGTGCCTCCACCACGCACAGCTGTGGCTTATCACTGAAAAACGGATAAAATACCGACGTAGAATCAGATTTGGTACGCCTAGTAATCGCAAAAGAAACTCCCTCTGGCAGGACGCCAAACCCATCAACATCGAATACTCGAACGTCTGATACACTGAAATGAGACCAAACAGAGCAACAAAGTGCGCTTAGCTGAGAGTTGGCATAAAGACAACGCATCATTTGCTGGGCAATTCTGCAAGAAATTAAGCACCATGGACACATCCCAAAGTCGACCATACTTTGTCCCCAGCGGGGCAAGCAAGTTTAATCCCTCTAAGCAAACGGCACACCAAGGGATCTCTCTCAACCGGAGTCCCTGCCACCGGAATGTGGGCAGCCGAAATGGGCGACTGAACCACGTTAATGGAGCAGTTCCTCTCCACACTAGACCAAGAGTTCATTGCTGAAAGATAACATCTTCTTGTGTCAGGAGCCCAGGAGTCCCACAAAAGGTCTTTAGTTGTCTGCGATAGTCCTTCGACCGACCAAGAGCCCCGGAAAGCATCCAAGCCAATAGCTGTAGATGATCCTGCAGCAACAAAGGATGCTTCTGTCCCCGGGGTCCCGTGAGTAGTAAAGGAAAGGATGACAGAAGGTGAGGATCCTCGTTGGACAATTCCAGAAGGTCCAGGTACTACGGTTGACTCGGCCATAGTGGTGCGATGAGAAGCAGCGATATTTACTGAAGCCTGATTTACCGGATCACTCTTGACAGCATTGCAAATGGGGGAAAAGCGATTGTTGGTGCGAGAAGCCCCTTGAAGGGACAGCAGCTGATGGAATATTTCTACATGCAACTTCCAATCGCTGCTGTCCCTTCAGTGGGGAAAGATTGGACTCCCCTGGAAGATACTCTGCCTTGAAGGTAATGTTGCGATTGAAGCAAAATCGATAGATGTCCTTTGTAGCCTCTCTAAGATCTTGAGACCTGGCTCCTCACAGCCGATTGATGTAGTGCACTGAGGAAATGTTGTCCATCCACAACAGAATGCAACAATTCGACATGTTCTTGGCAAAACTGCATACAAAGAAGGACCCCGCTATCAATTCCAGACAATTGATATGAAGATCAGCTTCTGCCAAGGACCACGGACCTCCTGTAGAAGATGTTGCACAATGAGCTCCCCAGCTCCACAGACTGGCATCCGATTCCATGACAACATCTGGAGACGGGCCGAAAATGGCCTTGCCATTCCAGGCTGCCATGTGAAGAAGCCACCAGTGAAGCTCTGTACACTCCTCCGGGGTAAGCGACACTGAGTGATCGTAAGAGTAACCTAAATGAAGATGGTGAGTCTTCAGCCGCTGCATTGCCCAATAATGGAGCGGTCCTGGATAAATGGCTTGAATGGAAGAGGACAGAAGTCCTACCACTCGAACTAAAAGCCTCAATGGAATCACCTTGCAATGTAAAATTCGACGGATTTCCTTGCGAATGGCTGCAATCTTGGACAGCGGGAGACAATGAAGACAACTCCTGGAATCTATCTCGAAACCCAGGAACTGAACCACTTACGATGGAACCAGAGCTTATTTTTCCCTGTTTACAATGAATCCCAAGGATTCGATAAAGTGAACAACAAATTCCATCTGCGAGTAAATACGGGAAACATTGTCGTAAAAAATCAGTAAACCGTCAAGGTAAATAAGGCACCTGATACAGAGTCATTGAAAATGCACCACCACCGGTTTGAGAAGCTTGGTGAAACACCACAGCGCCAAAATGAGGCCGAAGAGGAGGCACTTGAACTGACATGGACAATTCCTCCAGAGGAAACGCAGATAGCGCCTGCATTCCAGCACAACCGACACAGACAGGTAATCATCCTTCAGATCTAAACTGGTGAGCCAATCATCCTGATGAAGAAGATCACGCAATAGATGGATACCTTCCATCTTGAAATGGTGATAAACGACAAAAGCATTGAGGCCCCTTAAGATTATGACTGGGTGAAAATCCTTGGTCGTCTTTTTTACCAGAAAGATGTTGCTGAAAAACCCGTTGTTGTCTGGTGCAAACTGCACGGCGCCTTTGGAAAACGACTGGACCTCTGCATCTTTCAGTGCCTCGTCTGTCTTGGACAAGAACGGCGGGAGTGGAGGCTGCAGTTGAAAGGAGGACAGGTAAACTCAATGACATAACCTTGAACCATCTGAAGCACCCAGGCGTCCGTGGAAATCAACTCCCATGCCTGCAAGAAAAAAAAGAGACAGCCTGCCTGCGGTACAACCCTGAGGTGCAATCAGCTGAGGACTGAGGATATTTACCTGTTGGGAACGTTCCACATCCTCAGCCCCTCGCTCCTTGAGCTGTGTCTGATCCTCTTGCAAACGAAGGTCGGTACTGATTGGCCGGGAAAAAGGCTGCGGACGGTGGATTGGAGCGGAGGCCAGAATTTCTAAATCTGCTGTGGGCCTGTCTCGCTGCTGACCAGCCCTTCCAAAAACCCCTCTGGATGGTGTGGGGCAGAACACCTGCTTCATCAAGGACTGTGCCTTGTTCAGTCGTGAACAGATTCAAGTGCCGTTTCAGCTCTCGAATAAACGGTTCACCAAACAAAAGCTCCACTGCTGCAGGACCTAATTCCTTAGTGATGAGATCCACTAACTTGGCATCTATGCGGAGGAGGGCAGCCTTCCTTCTCTCGGTTGCTATTGCCGTATTAGAGTTCCCCAGCAAACGGCGCATAGTGCCCATTCTCTGATAGCATTGGCATCCAACGCCTCCGTTGTGGACAATGATAGATCTGCAAAGTGTACAATTTTTGCCAAGGGACCCAATACATTCAGCAGTTTGTCCTGGCTGACTTAAGATCCTGCTCAATGCCCTTGCCAGGGTCACGACCTGTACGGGTCATAAACATCAAAACAGTCGGATCAAAATACGGTTTAAGTGCCACCTTGTCCGAGAGAGGGTGCGGAAATACGGACTTGAGCCAGTTTCTCACTTCTCTGTCCAGAGACTTTCTAATCCAGAAATGGACAAATTGTGCCAAATGATCTGGGAGGGTCCACTCGGACGAAAGTGGATGGTGAATATGTTGTGGATCAAATAGCAGATTCCCTCAATCGTCATAGAAATCTTCCTCCCCCAATGTAGCAGGTGCACCATGACCAGTGTCACCAGGAGTATTGTTGACAATCCACCACAGACTCTTTGACATAGCCGGAATCCTGCCAGTGATCCTCATCCTCCGAAGCAGAAATGTCAGCCGGTCACTCATCCAGCACCTCCAAAGGAACAGAGGGGGAACGTCAATCCTCATCAGATGAAAGAACGTCAGGTTGCGCCAACTCCAGGTCAGCCTCCAGTCTGGGGCATTTCAGCGGCGCCTCCTTGTGTAGAGGAGGAGTCTTTCCAATACCGTTTGGACCCAGGCAAAATCGAATCACCATGCTCCGCCACTGCCATCTCCTACCGCAGGGATCTGGATGGTACAGAAGAAGGTGGCTCAATGGGACAATTAGGAATCATTCTCGCGAGCGCCTTTTCCACAGACGCCGCCACTGCCTCGCTAATCAGCGCTTGGAAATCAGCAGAACGGGGCGATGAATCATCCATGATGAACTGTAACCTGTAACAGACAGGCACAATGAATACCCCCAAAGAGGAATGGGGGAGCCAACCACGACTGAACAATAAACTGACAAATTCTACGTGGATGGCAAGCGACTACAGTAAAAGGGCCCCAGGATAAGCGTACCCAGGAAACTCACGGGGCTCACCAGCGGTGCATAGCAGAGGGCTCACCCCTGCAAGCATGAGCAATACAGCTGAATCAGATAAGGCCTAACCGGCCGAACACAATCACCATGGATCTTGTGAGACGCGAGATCCAAGATGGCCACCGAACGAGGCCTGCAAAACAACCTCCCGCGGGCCCCGGACCCAATACAACCTACAACAGAAAACTTGTTCCCGTTAACTGGCCAATACCCTGCTAAAGGACCCTAAGGATAGGGAGGACTACAACATCTAACGCTGGGACTGCCAAAACCGTGGCTCCCCCAGTGAAGTAGGCTGCAAATGGGTAAGCCCAAATGTCCACCCCAGCGCAAAGGGGCCAACAGATTAGTGGAGCAACAGGGAACATATACATAGAACACAGTATATAAAACAGTTCAAACAAGGCAACCGATTTTATCACATTTGTACATAAAACAATCTAACTTCGTAAGATAGAACAAATGAGATACAGAACCCTGAGGGAGGGTTGGGCTCAAGCCAGTCTTTATATGGTCTCCCTCTGGGGTTTTCATTGGTCAGTTTTTATTGTAAATCTGTGCTGCTAAGAAATGCAAAATATGAAGCCTCCTGTCATGTAGTAAAATTATATTTTCAAATATAAATTTACCAGTTCGTATGTTGTACCTCACTGATGATAAATGAAAACTATCAAAGTATAAGATAGAATTATTCACATTCATTTTTTTAAAAAAGGTCTGTAATTATAACATCAAGAACTCTACATATGATCAGATCCAAGAAGTCAACACCGTTTGCTTCAATGGAGAAGGTCAAATGTAAGTTTAAATTATTATCATTTAGGACATGTATGAATTCTTGGAATAATTCATTATTCCCTTCCCAAAAAATCATCGATATAATGAAGATATAAAATTACACATTCGGTATATTTATCTTTGGCTTCATAAAAGATGTACTTGTGCTCCCACCAACCCAAGTATAAGTTGACATAGGTCAGAGCACAAGCACTTCCCATTTCAGTTCCTCTCATCTGTAGATAAAATCTATCATCAAACGTAAAGAAATTGTGAATATGAACTGCAATAATTTAAGAATTCTTATGAATCTTAGGCAATAAATATAATGTTGCTGTCTTAGGGTTATTGACCTGTAGAAATTTTTATTCTATTAACAGGTTTTTCCTAACAGATTCAATGATCTTATTATATTTTTTCAGAAAATTCCCTTTTCAATGTATTATTTCCCCACAATCCACCAACACAGGCACCCTCATGCCCTTTTTATACTATGCCTTTGGGAAATAAAATAATATTTGCTATGTGTTGTGTAGAAATGCAATATTCCTGTTAATATGAAATGAGCTAGGCGAAAAAAGTGGAAAATCTGCACTTTTCGCTGGGAAATGCCATAATTTTGGTTTGAGGCTAAATTTTTCCCCTATTCCTAGTGTAGAGTTACTACACAAAAAAAAAAACAATTCTCTGTTCTTTAGGCATGTTTTTTAGTTCAGTTGGTACACTCTACTGGGTAAGACTATTGCAACACTCTCCTTGTAAGTCCACCAATTTCTCAAGAGTGTCCTCTAGCCAGGAATTTATTAGTGTTCTTTTCTCGATGCCTGTGTTGTCTGATTAACCTGAGGAACTAAGATAGCTTAAAAAATGTATTTCCAAACTATAGAAATAGAAAATAGCTATTGTATGTAGAATAACGTGTACAAAAAAAAAAAATAGTAGTTCACCTGTTGCACTTCTCCTAAAGAGTACAGGATCTGAAAAAAATGTTTGTATAACAATCAATAATATTTAATAAACAGGGAATAATAGAAAGTCTTCAGACCGTGCATACAGATTAATAAATAAAGAAGATTCGCTCTAAGAGTAGTATTCAAACAATTCAGTCCTTCACCAACACCACTTATAAAGAACTCAAGGAAATGTACTCACATTCTTCAGAGGCTCAAACCAGGCACCAGGAATAATTGCGTGCACTGGCTCACACCCCAGTCAAGTGCTCTTTTTAACAGCTCCGGTATTTTTCTTTTTTCCAAAATGAGAAGATGTGGGAGTATCAACAAGTGCAGGGCAACCACAAACCCAGCACTATTATTGATAGAACCTGCTTTTCTCTCAGAAACGGATACTCTTTATGGTAAACCAGAGTTAGGGGATCAAAGTGACGCCAGCAGCCTCAAAAAAAAAATTAGGTATTTTTTTTTTGGGGGGGGTACGATCTTGTTTAGGGCTTCCCTAACAGTGTGCAGCTGCGCGAGGAGCCCTGAAATCCATGAAGGTCCTGGCACTTTATGGGTCCTTATGGCTTGCCAACCCATGACGTGCCAGGACAGTTATGTGCAGTGTGTGTCTATTTTGTGTGCAAGGATAAAAAAAAAGTGTGTGTGTGTGTGTGTGTGTATATATATATATATATATATATATATATATAAAATAAATATTGTTACGTGCATGTCGAGGAATGTTTTATTTATTTTATTTTTCCTACTATTATATCCACAAGCCATTTGTTTTTTTTAAAAAAAGTTCAGGGTCCACTACAAATTTATACATGAATGAGTTTCTATTAGGGAAATCAAAAAAATTATAATTAGGAAATAGATGACTTCTCATGTTAATTCTGAATTTTTAAATGGTTTTGTATTTTACAGCACAACCAAAAACCTAGTACCATGCACTGTTGTTTTCCTTGCCATCTCCCTATATATTATGTTGGCGTTATACTGCAAAGTTAAAGACCAATATGAAGAGAAGAAAAGTAGCATTGTGTTCCTTCAGGATAACTCCCCAAATGACCAGCAGCAGTATGTAATTATAGTGGATACAGGTTTCCGGTCCAGTCAGCGGTTAACATCCAAGGTATTTATAAATTCCACAAGTGAATGGTTTAAGTTTACTACGTTATCTAAAGCTGCAATAAATGTATATATTATATTGTTCATGCAGTATTAAATTGCAATAGACAAAACCTGGGCCTTGACGCACTAAAGGTGGAAGAGGGCTACGATGTCGTAGGCACTTCCTCAGTATTCACAAAGTGTCTAAGACATCACTTCACCAGAACGCCGCCAAAAAAATACCCACATTGACATCAATCCGACATGCCTTCACCATGTCTACGAATTTTTATTCTTCGAATCGACAATTGCTTATTTCCATATGGAAATGAAGCATAATGAGATACATTCATATGCAATGGGGTGTGGTGAAATCATAATGTGACACTTTGACTCATTCAGTAAACTCCGATAGCAGCCTCTGCTGTCAGAGTTCAAAGTCTCCACTTCACCTAACTCAGCCTGTCATAGCTGGGATCTCCCCTGTACTCTTCTATGGAGTAACAGCAGGGAGAGCAACGACAGTCTGAACAGCATTCTCTGTGCTTCCCTACCCATCCAGTAGGGGAAAAATGTTTATTGTAACCCTTTGAAATGCCACAGGGGTGAGCAATGCACATCCCTATGGCATTCAGTGCTGTCCATGGTGCTGAAAGCCTCCCCTGTATTCCCCTACTAGCTGGGTAGGGAATCACAGAGTATGCTGTCCAGGATTGTCATAGTGTTGGTGATGCGTGAGGGGAGGAGATCCCTTCCACAACGACAGCACTTCGAAAATCCTGTATGCTAATAGGGACCTTCTCTAATCCTCTGACAATTTTTGTGAATATGTCGATGTGTGTGCAGTGATTCGAACACATTGACAATATCATACCGACACCACATCAATATTTAGTGCATCTAGGCCTTGGCGTTATAAAGCATAACAGTTGTACATACTTTGTAGGCTACTAAGATTTATTAATGTTAAGTTATGTTGTATTAACCCTTTAAGAAACTTGGCAATTTCACACTTAAATCACATCAAATTCACATTTCTTTCTATGGCATGTTAAAATAGGAATCTCATTTGTTTAGTGCCCCTGGCTAACCATATATTGTTTTGGGGTTTTTGTTTCATTAGTTTGTGGGATATAATTATCTTTAAATTGATACCATATAAAAATATAATTTTTAGTGATAAATTATACTTGAATATTGTTGCATATCATTTAGTTCAGTTGTTAATTATTCTATCATTTACAGAAATTACCTATATGTGTAGAATTTCCATGTATATTGGCAGGGATTGCACTATGCATTGTTTACCCCTTTTTACACCATATATATATATATATATATATATATATATATATATATATATATATATATAAAAGAATAAGCCTCATTGCATAATTTATGGTACCTCACACACATAATTTATGTCTTCTCAGAAAACAAACACACATTGAACAGAATGCCTCATTACATAATTTATGTCTCATTAGGAGACACAACTTCTATTGTGTGATTCAATGGGGACTTTACTGCTCCTATTGGGTGATTCAATGGGGGCATGTTTATCATACAGGGAGTTGGCCCGCCCCCTCCAGCCCGCCCACCACTATCCAACTGACAAGAAAGAATATAGCTGCCACTCGCTCCTGAAGTAGGGGTTATCAATAAATTCTCCCGGTCCACACACACTCTCACTCAGGATCATGACCCCACAAACACACTGTGTCACCTCCCACAGATAATAGTAACCCTCCATACACTCTGTTTCAGTACGAGGGTGTAATGTTTCCATTAAATACAAACTCAGGGATAAACTTAATACAACTCTTTTATTTAACTCTTTTCATCTCTTCAGTCACCTCACTAACTGTCTGTTTTCAACTGTCACTCCTCCACTCCCTGATTCCCTCCCTTTCTCCTTAAAGGGAGAGAGGTGCTTTGCTGTATGTTACAGAGAGCAAGCCTCAAACACCACTATTTGTTCCCTCAGCATATTGCTATGCTACCTCAACTGAAGAGCCACTGTGTGTTATATTGCTATGTTACCATAAATAACTTGAGTAAGGAGGATTTACTGTTCCCATTTGGTGATTCAATGGGGGAGTGATTTAAATCATGCAGGGAGTTGGCCTGCCCCCACTATCCAGCCCGTCCACCACTATCCAAGTAACTGAGAAAACAAAATGGCTGCCACTCGCTCCTACACCACAAACACATCAGCCAAAAAACACACACACACTCACACTCAATCATACACACTCACAATAATTCTCACACTCACACATTCACTCAAACTCAATCACACACTCAATCACACACACTCTCATTCAATCACACACTCACACACTCAATCACACACACTCTCATTCAATCACACTCTCACTCAATCACTCATACACTCACACACACTCGCTCACACTCTCACTCAGTCTCTCATTCACTCTCATACACCCTCTCACTCACACTCTCACACTCACTCTCATACACCCTCTCACACACACACTAACACACTCACATGCAATCACTCACACGCAATCACTCACTCTCGCACTCACACTCACACCCCAGAAGCCAGCACGATCCACCTTCCACCATAGTCTCATTCACACTCACTCACACCCCGGGAGGCAGCACAATCCACCTTCTACCATAGTATGTGCAATTACCACATGCATTTCAACTACATGAATGAATGCCACTCACTCACACCCCGGGAGCCAGCACGATCCACCTTCCACCATAGTATGTGCAATTACCACATGCATTTCAACTATATGAATGAATGCCACAGTGGAGGCATAAGTACAAACACAAACTCATTACAATGACACATAAGTCACCCCCTTATGACTCAGTTCTGTGTGTGTGCCTGTGTGTTCTTCACTGTGTGTGTTGCATGTCTGTATCACAATCTATGTGTCTGCATGTTGTGCATTGCATGTATGTATGTGTATGACTGTGTTGCTCTTTATGCATCTCAGTGCATGTGTGTGCATTTGTGTGTGTCTCTGTGTGTGTTTGTCTTGCATCCATGTGTGTGCATTAATTCCCTATATATCCTGATGGGCAGCGCTGTCCCACATTGCTAGTATATATATATTATACACACGCGCACCTGACTGTCGTGTGATGGACTCCTACCAAGGTAAGTCCTTCTGTTACATACACAGTAATTTTATGGCATTCCCACGGAGGCTTCATATTATGCATTAAACTCTCCTCACTGCCTCCTAGCAGCAAAGACAAACTTTATTTAACATGTCAAATAAAGGGACCAAAAAACCTGCTAGCAGTTGTAACCATACCCCACTGATCACAGTAAGACCCCCCTAATAAATTGAGGTGTGAACTGTTCCTGTTCCTCTTTCTTTGCTGCTTCCTACAAGTTTTCAATTAGCTATTATCTTGTTTTCTTCCCTGTTTTCACCATGTCTAATGACAGCTCTGATTATGAGAGCCCAGTCTCTCCAATGTTAGAACAGCAAGAGAATGCTGAGGTATCAAAATCCAATAATTCTGATGGTGGTCTGGGACAATCAGGTAACATTCCATGTTTTCAACCTGAGCCCCTCCAGTTCCAAAAGTTTATGGAATTATTTCTCCAATCCACCATGCAAAAGTTGTCAACCTCCCTAGCGGAGACCTTTGCTTTGGCTCTGAAAAGCCATTGTACTGTTTCAAATAGCAACCTTACACCGTCCGATGCCCCTGTGACCCCTATGGTAGGGGCTACAACTCATTTACCCTCAGTAGTTTCCGGGGAAAATCCAATAGAAATGAGTCGCAAAGGGGGCAAATGCCTACGAAAACGAAGGCATAATTCAGACCCTGCAGGTAATAAGGTGGATAAAATATTGATAACTGATGATACTACGCCCTCTTGTGGTGACAATGAACCATGCGGCTCTGGCCCACAAAGACGACCCTCACCTCAAGAGGAAGCGTATTTAAGGAAAAAGAACCTGAGGAGGTCAAAACCAGATCCTTATTGTTCCTCGTCTAGCGAGGACTCTTCTGATGAGGACTGGGAAATATCCTGAAGTGATGGAGAGAGTTCTGAGGCGACTCCACCTAAAAAGAATAAATTTAGCGATTCAGGGTCTAAGGTTACTAACTCTGCTGGATCCACTCCCATTATTTTGGATGCCATGGGAAACCCCCTCTTTGATCCGGAGGGTATCAAACACCCCTGTTCCTCTGAGTGAACTTAATAGGGCCACTAGAAATAAACTCAGGGCTGAATGCCCTCGCCCTATTGTGGCTAATAAGGTGTGTGAAACACCGGAGTTGGATACCAGAATGGTACAATTCATATCAAAATCTGGCAAGGACCCCAGGAAGAGGCTAGATAGAGCTTTAAAATCTTGCCAGGACAAATTGTTAGATTCCTTGGGACCTCTCACCAAAAATTTTGAACTGTCAGAATCAGTCATTCAGATCAATACCCCTGTCCATACTCATGTACTCCGTGGGTGGATTCAAAGGGCCATATGCCTCATAGGTAATACTAATTCGGCCATAGCCTCAGAACGGTGGAGAGCCATATTACTATGAATAGACCCAAAGTTAGCGGATATGGCTAATTCAGAACCTGGCCCGTCTGCAAACGGACAGTTGTTTGCGAATTCTTTTATAAATGAGTTGGGAAAATTTGTATCAGCTTTTACCGCCTTGGATAAGGCTCAGACATCCTTAAAAAAGGTCTTCAACCCTAGGGTTTTCACCAAGGCCGGGAGAGGCAGGGGTCGCTCTCTCGGCCGTGCTCATTATTCTCAACAAAGATTTCAGATCCCATCCCAAACCATGTTTCGGGGATAGACCCCTCAGGACTCCGGGTTCCAAGGTCCTTTTTTCCCTTCACAGGGCAGAGTGTGGAGATCACGTTCCGGCAGAAGGGCATTCCGATCCCAACCCTTTACAGGTAAGACCTCACCCAACAACCCTTTCTTTCCCAGAAAAAGTGGGGGGCAGACTCTCCCATTTTTTCCACCAATGGTGCAATCTGACATCAGATCAATGGGTATTATAGACGGTAAGCGGATATCATATAGAATTCTATGCTCCCCAAGTCCAAAGGATAATTCCTTCTCCTTTCCAATTCTCAGAAGCAGATGCTCTTTTGGTAGATGCCGAAATCTCAGATCTGGTGAAGAAAGGGGCCGTCAGACTAGCGTCGGGCTCAGTCCCAGGTTATGTAAGAAATATTTTCCTAGTACGGAAAAAAGACTCAGGTCTCTGTCCAGTAACCAATCTAAGATCTCTAAATGAGTGCGTATTATATCTACATTTCAAGATGGAAGGCATCCATCTCCTGAGAGATTTACTCCTTCCGTCAGATTGGATGGTCAAGATAGACCTGCAGGACGCTTATCTGATGGTACCAATGTCCGCTTCCTCCCAAATTTACCTTAGTTTCCTCTGGCATGGTCAGACATGGCAATTCACTTGCCTTCCTTTTGGTTTGTCCTCGGCACCCTGGTGCTTCATGAAGCTCCTAAAGCCTGTCATCGCTTATTTGAGGAATCGAGGAATTCAACTCATCATTTATCTAAACGACATTTTAATTATGTCTCAGGATCAATCTCTTCTATGCACTCATGCCAATTGCACAATTCGACTACTCACGAGTCTGTGTTTCCTAATCAACTGGAAGAAATCCCAGCTGGTTCCATCCCAAACCATAGAATTTCTGGGTTTCTTGGTGAACTCACTAGAGAAATCATTGAGCCTTCCGGGAACAAAATTTCGAGCTATTCGCAAAGAAATTCGATCCATTCTACAGAGGGACTTGATCTCCTTGCGGACACTTGCCCGGGTGGTAGGCCTCTTGTCAGCTTCCTTTCAGGCAATTTTTCCAGGTCCTCTCCACTATTGGGCACTTCAGAGATTAAAGGCTCTTCATTTACGCAGAGGCCTCGGTTACGCCGATTTTATTACTCTTTCTTCCGACGCAAAGGAAGAACTTATCTGGTGGCTAAAACATCTCGATGCATGGAATGGCAAAGCCATTTTTGGTATGGGGCTAGATCTCGTCATAGAGTCAGACGCCAGCCTTCCAAGCTGGGGTGCTCATTTAGGCGATCTTTCTACCGGCGGCAAAAGGTCCCAGCAAGAAGCGGCCTTACACATCAATTGTCTAGAGTTACTAGCGGGGTCTTTCCACTGAAGAGATTAGCAAAAGACCGTGTCAGTTGATGTATCCTTTCGAAAATGGACAACATCTCGGCGGTACAATACATCAACCGCCTGGGGGGCACGAAGTTCAAACAATTGGCGGAATTGGCCAAGGAGTTTTGGCATTTTTGCCTAGACCACAATGTCACCGTCCTTGCACAACACCTACCTGGACTTTCCAATGCAGTGGCGGATTGGAATTCCAGATACCTCTCCGACCGCAGCTATGGAATGCTACACAAGGGAGTGTTTTCCCTAATACATCATCTATGGGGACCCTTTCAGATTGATCTTTTTGCATCCCGATTGAATCGACAGGTTCCCAGATTTTTCAGTTTGAGACCGGACCCAGAAGCTCTGGCCACAGACGCTTTCCTACAATCATGGGTTCCGGGAACAAATTACTCTTTTCCACCATTTGCAATGATACCGCACACTCTTTTATTGATTCACTGTCAACAAGCAACAGTGGTTCTAATTACGCCCCTTTGGCCAATGCAACCGTGGTTTCCTCCTCTTTTGGAGTTATCCGCAGACATTCCACGTCTACTTCCATCCTTTCCCAATCTACTAACGAACCCTTCCGGCTATCCACACGATTTAATGACATCCGGGGAACTTCGACTCATGGCTTGGTTCATATCGGGAGTTCCAGCGGTAATGGCGAGATTTCGGAATCAGCTCATATCCTTTTGGCGGACTCTTGGGCACCAGGTACCAGAATCATGTATCGATCCGCCTGGTCATTTTGGAGTAGTTGGTGCCTGGAACGGGATCTGGATCCCGTTTCAGCCTCTGCAATAGAAGTAGTCAATTTCCTTTCCCATCTGTTCAATCTAGGTAAGGCATATCGCACTATTAATATCTACAGTTCGGCCATTTCAGCAGGTCACGCTCCCATAGATGGCAGTCTGATTGGTCAATCAATTGTCGTTTGTCGACTTATGCAGGGGATTCGTTTCTCGAGACCTCCCCAATCGAGATATCATTCCTTATGGAACGTGAATGATGATCTGTGCTTTCTAGAGAATTGGCCAACCATTGATAATTTTTCTTTGAAACAATTATCTGCAAAATTGACTATGCTTCTTTGCCTAGTGTCTTTCAAACGAGTCTCAGATGTTAGAGCCTTGGATCTTCACTTTAGATTTTTCACACCTTCAGGGGTCCAATTTCGAATATCCCGTTGCACTAAGACGACAATCCGTTTGGTCTCTTACCCTTCTTTTCCTGCACAACCACAGTTGTGTTGTTAAATGTTTACAGGAGTATGAGAAGTGAACTGCTTCGCTTCACAACTCTAACTGGTCTCAATTGTTGATATCCTTCCGAAAACCGTTCCTTCCAGTTTCGGCCACTTTAACCCGCTGGGTCCGATGGATCATGCAATTGGCCTGAATTAATGTTACTTTGTTTGGAGCTCACTCATCTAGAGGAGCAATGGCATCTATGGCACTCCAGTCTGGGGGAAGATTGGAGGATAACCTTAGGGCTGCAGACTGGTCAAGGGAATCTACCTTTAAAGATTTTTATTGTAAACCCATTGATCATGTTTCAACTAATGTGTTAAATAATCTCTAATATGTTTATTTATCTAGCTTTGAACTTGCATAATATGAAACCTCCGTGGGAATGCCATAAAATTTGTGGATTTTCCTAACAATGGTGAAGGAAAGTCAGAATTTTATAAAAGACATGGAGGTGAATATTATCCCTCCCTATATTTTCCCCACCCATTCATGTATATTTTCTGTGTCTCCTACAGGTTGAATGCTTGCTGCACCCTAGGAGGTTTGTTCCCTTATCAGGATACCAGTTTAAATGTTTGATCCAACATGTTCAATGTTCCTTCGGACTGTCTGGTTCAATAAATGTTTAACGTTGATTGTAATACCGAAAATCCTTATTTGAAGAAGATCGACACAGAAAGAGGAAGAGGAAGTGGTCACACCTCAATTTATTAGGGGGGATCTTACTGTGATTGGTGGGGTATGGTTACAACTGCTAGCAAGTTTTTTGGTCCCTTTATTTGACATGTTAAATAAAGTTTGTCTTTGCTGCTAGGAGGCAGTGAGGAGAGTTTAATGCATAATATGAAGCCTCCGTGTCTTTTATAAAATTCTGACTTTCCTTCACCATTGTTAGGAAAATCCACGAATTATATAGATACACCTGACTCCTGTATGATGGATTCCTACCTCGTTAAATGCTTCTCTTACATCCAGTAATTATACAGATACACCTGGCTGCATTTGATAACACACCAGTAATTATGTAGATACACCTGAATGCTGTATGATGGGATCCTACAATTGTAAGCACTTCTTTTACATTTAGTAATTATACAGAGATTTACCTGACTCAAAGGGCATACTACCATTGTCTTGAATTTACACAGGCCCTCACAGGTGGTTGTGGGAAGCAAAGATTTTGTAGGTATATAATCAGGTGTATGATTTAACAATTATGCCAAACAGGTGCTTTGCCTCGCCACTTCCTCCTTCAACACGCTTGTGTTGTGTGACATCTTCTGTGCATGCAGGTGGTCCAAGTCCGGCGTGACGGCGCAAGTGAGCCTCCATTTTTCCTGGTTCCTCATTGGCTGGACTGGTCCTATGGACTTATTTCCTGGGTCATGCCACCATCCATGTCTCTCCCCATTGGTCTCCCATTCCTTTTTAAACTGCTGTAACAGTGCTGCATATTGCCCATTCTATGAGCTTGTTTCAGCGTTCCTGAGAGATTGTGTTCCCAATTTTGACTTACTGGTTACAAACCAGACTCCCTTTGCGATCGAAAGATGTTCAGCAGTGCCATCAGCTCATAATTAGCAGAAAAAAGTGGGACCATGGTACATCCATCTACTGTCCGGTCTAGTCAGAAGTGGTCTTCATGGAACACTTACAGCCAAAAAGCCATACCTTCAAAGTAGAAACAAGGCCAATGGAATTACCTATGCACAAAAACACAGGAACTGGGGTGCAAAAAATGGCAGCAGGTGCTCTGGTCCGATGAGTCAAAAATTTTAAATATTTGGCAGTAGCAGAAGGCAGTTTGTTCACCAAAGGGCTAGAGGTTCCATGCAAGTTTGGGGCTGCATTTCTGCAAATGGAGTTGAGGATTGGATCAGAATTAATGTTCTCCTCAATGCTGAGAAGTACAGACAGATACTTAAACATCATGCAATGCCATCAGGGAGGCATCAGATTGGTCCCAAATTTAACTCCAATCATACAACCAAAGTCATTAAGAACTATCTTCAGCATAAAGAAGAATGAGTCCTCGGCCTAGATTCACTAAAGGTCGATGCTGTGGCAGTATGATCTTGTTGATGTGTTTGACTGACAAAGCACCGGGTCCTGATGGTATATATCCAAGGGTTCTTCAGGAACTCAGTGCAGTCTTAACACAACCCCTATATTTACTCTTTAAAGATTCTCTCACCACAGGCTCAGTGCCACAAGACTGCCGTAGAGCCAATGTAATGCCTCTAAGGAGGGAACTAAAACAGAACCTGGAAATTATAGAAATGTGAGTTTGATCTCTGTAGTGGGAAAACTGCTAGAAGGGATAATAAGGGACTATATTCAGGATTACAACACAAAAAATAAGATCATTAGCAAGAATCAACATGGTTTTATAAAGAATAGATCATACCAAACTAACCTTTTCAGCTTATATGAGGAAGTAAGCAGCAACCTTCATAATGGCAAGTCAGTTGATGTAGTATATCTAGACTTTGCAAAAGCATTTGATACAGTGCCTCACTGAAGGCTGGGGTATAAAATAAGGAAATTGGAGCTAGTAGGTAACCTTTGCAATTGGATACAAAGCTGGTTGAAGGATAGTGAACAGTGTGTGTTTGTAAATGGACAATTTTCCATTTTAGTTAAAGTGGAGAGTGGAGTACCTCAGGGTTCAGTATTAGGTCCACTGCTTTTGAACACGTTTATAAATGACCTAGAAGTCGATATAGAAAGCAAAATATCAATATTTGCAGATGACACTAAATTATGTAGGGTAATTAATTCAGAATAGGATAATTGCTGTCTGCAGGAGGATTTACATAAAATGGCAGATTGGGCAAACATGTGGAATATGAAGTTTAATGTGGGGAAGTGTAAAGTCATGCATTTGGGAGGAAACAATCCCAAGGCTACTTATGAACTTAATGGAATCATTTTAGGGGACTCATTGCTAGAGAGAGACCTGGATATCCTTGTCAACTACAAACTTGGAAACCGCGACCAGTGTCAAACAGCAGTAGCAAAGGCAAGGAAAATCCTGTCTTGCATAAAAAGAGGTGTTTGAAGCAAAAGTGGATATCATTATTTTGCCATTATACAAATCATTGGTAAGACCTCACCTTGAGTATGCAGTGTAATTTTGGGCACCGGTTCTGAAAAAGGATATACTAGAACTAGAGAGGGTACAGCGAAGATCAACTAAATTAATTAAGGGAATGGAGGACTTGACATATGAGGAACCCACTAGACAAACTTGGTTTATTTACTCTAGAGAAAAGACGACTAAGAGGAGACCTTATCACATTGTACAAGTATGAGAGGTCAATACAAGGATCTCTGCGGTGAGCTGTTTATTCCAAGGCCTGATCAGGTGACCAGGGGACACCTCTTGAGATTAGAGGAAAGGAGGTTTAGACTTCAGCAGAGGAAGGGTTTTTTTACAGTAAGGTCTGTCAAATTGTGGAATTCATTGCCCAAGGAGGTGGTTATGGCAGATACAATGGATACATTTAAGAGAAGATTAGATACATTTCTTTCAAAGGGAACATACAGAGTTATACTGTTTATCATTAGTCAGATCAGGAAGGTCTGATAAAGACTAACTTAATTGGTAACAGGAAAGCTATAAAATTCTCAGTTACTCGGGTATGAGGGGAAGGTTGAACTTGATGGACTTGTGTCTTTATTCAACCTAATTTACTGTGAAAACCATGTGGTTGTCTGCTTTTTCACAGGAAAATCCGCTTTAAATAAAATAATTTAAACCATCACTGTTTTTTTTTGCCCATTGTCAAGAATTTTTCACTTTTTTCAATGAGTAGAAAGTTTTTGCCCCTTTAATCACGTTTTTACCTTTTCTCTATAAAAGTGTGACATTTTCCAGGAAGTAAAAAACAAAACAATACAAGCAGCTACACAGAGAGAGGTGCTAAGCTGTTGTACTGTGAGTTGTTTAGCGAAATTGTTGCAGGAGAGGCTAATAGTGACTGCTATCAGTTTAATAATAATAGGAGGAGCTGGAAGGACCAATATGCATCCAGTGAGTCTGAGGAGGAAGTGACCACTAAGAGCAATGAAAGGTCTGGATGTCCTGGTGCACCAGACCCAATGATGGCCAGCCCCCCCTAGGGATCTTGGGGAAATTTGTCTCACGGGAGAAAGAGGAGGGCAGTACTAGTGTGAGCCGGACAGGTCAGCTACCTGCCCCTGCTGCCAGCGTGTCTGGCAATTCTGAGGGGGGTGGGCGGGTATGATGCCAAGTGTGACAGAAGGGGGCCCTATGTCACACTTGTCATCCCAAAGCAGTCATATTACTAAGAAGATCTTGTACAGACTGTTAGGAGTGAAGGAGGGGGTGATCATATTACTTGTGAGGAGGAAGAATCAGGGAGTAAAATTGATATGATTGGTGTTAGTAGTAGTAACAGTCTTGATGAAGCAGCTGGTGGTGGTGGGACTAACGTTAGGGGAGTAATTAAGTGTGGCCAGACTAGCAGTCGAGGCAGCCCCCAACATTCCCCTGACCCTGGGAATCCCTTTCCTCCCACTGCATTGTCCAGGTGGAATATTATCCTGATGAATGCAGAATTGTTTCCTAGCAGCAATAATACCACCAACACTAGTGGTATAGATCAGCTGCCTGCTGCTATGCTGCCAGTCTGCCTTCTTCGGGTCAACAAGAGATATCAAGTGTGATATTAGGGGACTCACTGTTGCATTTATCGTCACCTCTTCCAACTGTAATATCTGTAATAGAGCAGGATCAGCAAGGAGGGACTGGTGGTGATGGTGATGATGATGGTGGAGAAGCTTGGGTCAGTGAGACATTAATGGGAGCCAGAGATGGGGATGGGCATCACCACCATCACCATCAGCATTGAGCTTTTGGAATTTGCAGAGTTTGATACAGCTCTAACTCTTACTGCTGCTGAGTTGCAAAGGCAGGTGGATGCTGAGGAGCAGGCTAGTGTGCTACACACCACCATGGACACCGTGTGAATGGGTTCAACAAGTGAAGTAGGACTAGGACAGGTTCCATTTGCCAGCAGCAATACTTCTGGTTCTAGTTGTAGTGCTTATTCTGAGGCAGTAGCAGCAAGAGCAGCAACATCATCCTCTGCCCCAGCTAGTGAATTGAATGTGGAGGAGAAGAAGGGGTCAATCTTCTCCACCTTTCCCCTTCCCCGTGAGGTATTGGGTGTGGGACTATTTTTCTCTTGGGTCAGGCACAGTGCAGTCATCAGCGACTGCACTGTGACAAGTCAGTGAAAAGGGGAAAGGAGCAAACGCACCTCATCACAACCTCCCTGATAACACACATGAAGCACAGACACCATGTGAAACATGTTAAAGCCAAACAGCCATCAAAGAAATCGGGCTCCGCTTTTGCTGTACCTCTTGACTCTCTCCAAACGCAACAAGAGGCGAGGCGGATATCAAAGAGAAGGAAGAATAGAGAAACCCAGTCAGAGCCTGAAATTTCAAGGACTCGAAACACTTGGCTCGCCATCACCTTCCAGCTCTAGGGTAACTATATCTTCTGGCGATCCACCTCGTTCATATTTAAGTCCCTCACCATTTGATAGCCATTCAGTAGGTGGCAGTTTGTGTCCACCCATTGCACGCTCTTTGGTACACTGACCACACATGGCAGTGTGGTTGAGGATAATTGCAAGCAGGGCATAAAGCTGCATCTGAGGAGATTGCATCCCGCAGAATATGCTAAGCTGCTGGCACAGAGGGTTCATCATTATTATTAAACTTCTGCAAATTGTCACGTGTCCTTAGTGGGGTGTGGACAAGGGGCATAGTGACCGTAGCAGTACTTTCTGGTAGGATGATTTCACATTGGGGACCCAAAGTGTTCTTGTGTTTGGTTAGAGTTATGCCAGGTGTTTGATGTGAGTCCAGATGTACCCATTGTTCCCAGTCCTTCCCTTATTTATCTCGCACACTGTGCACATTTCAGTTCCTGACAACATGACTTTGGAGGAGGGGCAAGTGGAGAAGCATTATTGACCAACTACTTCTATTCTTCACATATACCTGAAGGGAGGGGCTAGTTATGGTGCTACTACTGCCTCAGGCACCTCCCTTGAGCTAGTAGTTGCAAGTGGAACCTTCATCATCCATCACCCATGTTACTGCTGTTGATCCCATTTTTTTTGAGCTGCCCAATCATCCTGCAGTTTAAACAACTCCGCATCAAGAACAACAGTCGCAAATTCTGCAGTGACACAGGGACATTTGACAATGGTAAGTGGCCACTGGCCACCAAACATGAGCTTCTGGCATTAGGCCAGTAAGACATTTTTATTTTCTCAGGGCTTGATCTTTAAAAAAAAAAAAAAATAATAAAAAATAATAATAATAAAAAAAATTGTGTGTGTGGGGGTTGTTTCTAACAAGCCTATGCCCTACAACATAAGTTGTATGGACTGCTGAAACCACCATGGTGTTAAGCGGAACTATCCTGATAGATAACATCTCAATCCAAAATACAAGGAACCAAAAACAACACAGAACAACAGACACAAGACAATACAAAAACAAAAAACAAGTGCGCGCCTCCATTGGGGCCCAAGCCCCCCCCATCCCAAAAGAAACAAAAGATGATGATACAGGTTAAAGCGAAAGGCTAGTCACTCCCGTGTCCTCCTCTCCAATATTCAAATGAGGAAATAAAGGATCAGTCTTCCTCCCCTCCACCTCCAGCAGTGACTCCAAGGAACTATCTGTTAAGAGCCGTTCCTCCATCCACGAGGTGTACTTAAAGCAACGGTAAAAGACTGTCCACTTGGCAGCAGGTAAAGATAAAATAAAGGGTTCCCAAAGAGAGAGAAAACGAGCACCCAGCATCTCCTTGTTGGATAAGGCAAGCGTCCAACGTAACCTGGTAAAATGAAACAACTTAAGTGTCCATTGACTAAGCAAGGGGGGTTGAGGAGATAGCCAAAGTGCCAGAATACACTTGAGCGCCACCATAACAGCAAAGTCAACTAACCTAACTTGATAAGATGACGGGAGAGCTGGAGAATCGAAATCTAGAGGTATCCCAATCTTCGTTGTGACATAAAAGAAAACCTTGGTCCAAAAGGAAAAAACATGCGGACAGGAGTAAACCATATGGAGTAAATTCGCACTAGGCGTTTGACATTTAGGACAGGAGGGAGTTGAAGCAAGGCCAATACGATATGCCACTAAAGGAATCACATATATCCTATGCAATAATCTATAAGAAAGGTCATGAAAATATGCTGAGGGGGAACAGCGCAACCTACGCAAAAAACTAGACTCCAGTAAATCTACTGTTAGTGTGGGAATATCTGACAACCAGCCAGAGGTGCCCAAAGGATTCTGATTCGCAGGAGCCATTTAGAAAATAGTTCTATAAACACGGTAAGTTTTAAAAGACCCCGCAGAGAGCTTTTTAATTAAGCAATCCAGTGGGTTGTCTGTAAGTTGCTTAGACAAGATTGGAAGAAGAGACTGTACATAATGCTTAGCGTGCAGAAAAGCAAAAAAGATGATTAGACGGTAGAGAGTATTTAGATTGAAAATCCAAAAAAGAATACAGCTGCTGAGTCAAGGGGTTGAGCAAATGACCCACAGATGTGATACCCCGAGAAGCCCAATGAAGAAAGCGGGTATCGGCCTCCCCACCTTGAAAAAAGGAGTTACGAGTGAAAGGCAGAAAAACCGAGACATAACGTGTGTTAAAAAGATGACACTATAGGAATTGCTAGCCCCTCACAGTTGATATCAACAGAGGATTAACCATACAAGGAGGGGGTAAAGCAGACAAAGGAGCATGCAAAATATAGGAAAGACTCAAGGATGGACAGAAACCTTGGTCCCTATCAGTGTCAGTATAAACTGCAGTACCATCAAGCCAGTCCTTTGCATATCGGAGAAGGCAGGCAACATTGTAAAATCGTATGTTCAGAAACTTAAACCCACCAGACCTGTTTAGGTTGAGTTAATTTGGCCAGACTCATCTTGGGGCGTTTGCCATCCCATATAAACCCCTGAAAGCGACGGTTGAGAGACTGAATATCCGCTGCAAAAAGATATAGTGGTAACATATGCAATAAATATAAGATACATGGGAATACTATCATTTTAATTAAGTTAATGCGGCCTATAAACGTCAGAGGTAGAACCTTCCAAGCAAGAAAGTCCGAAGACAACTTAGTAAGGGAGAAAAATTGATCTGGTGAAGCGTAAATACATCCCTAGGCAGAAAAATACCCCAAAACTTAAGATGGTTAGTGGACCATTTTAACGGACATGAGAACGGTAGAGATGGAGAGGGTCGCGGAGAAAGCCATAGGGCCTCCGACTTTCCGAAATTAATCGTAAAACCCGCTACTTGCAGAAAATTCTCAAAGGTCTGCATGAAAGAAGGAAGAGCGGATTGCGGATTACGAAGAAACAACAGCAGATCCTCTGCAAATGCAGCAAGTTTAGTTTCCACAGTACCCACCCGTATACCCTGAAAATCCGGTAACGCCAATAAGGTACGAAGAATGGGGTTCAGCTCCAGATTAAAAAGAAGTGGGGAGAGAGCGCTGCCCTGTCTGGTACCCCTGAAAAGTTGAAAAAGGGAAGAGTTGACAGAGTTAGTAGAGATTGTGGCTTGAGGCTTTGTATAAAATAATTCTATCAGAGTACGGAACACTGGGCCAAAACCCTGAAGCTCTAAAACCTGAAACAGATAAGGCCAAAGGATCTTCTCGAAAGCCTTCTCAGCGTCAAGATTTATTAGTACATTGTTGTTGCAAGGAAAATCCGAGGATTTAATAAGAGCTGCGATACCTGGAATAAAGCCTGTTTGTTCTGGTGTAATGAGCTCAGGTAGTATCCGATTAAGTCTATTCGCCACAATCTTACTAAGGATCTTATAATCCGTATTTAAGAGTGAAATCGGTCGGTGGGATTCAACCTGATTAGGATCCTTTCCCGGCTTGGGTAAAAGAATAATTCTAGCAAGAGTGAAATAAGAGGGCATAACATGCGAGTCCAAGATAGTATTATAAAGAGATAGTAACGTGGGAGAGATATCTATCCTCAGGATCTTGTAGAATTCAGCTGGAAGACCATCTGGTCCTGGTGATTTAGCCGTATGTAATGATTTAAGCACCAACTCTAGTTCCCCGGCAGAGAGAAGCTTCTCTAAGAGCAAACACTGGGCAGGCGTGAGGTGGGCAAAGACAAACGTTGCAAAAAAATCAAATCGTGCGGAAGGATCATCCAGTTCAGGGCCATATAGTTTGGAAAAGTATGCAACAAAAGTCGAATTGATAGCTGCCGGGTCCATTGTGACTCTTGAATTATGAGTCTGGATTGAGCTAATCAGACTAGGACCCCTAGTGAGCCTAGTCAGATGGGCCAACATTCTCCCCTGTAAGTTAGCATTACAGTAAAAGTGTGCAGGAAGCTTAGAAAATTGAAATTGCGCAGCCGTAGACAACACCGTTTCATAAGCCCTCCTTGCATCTAGATACTTGGAACGGCTTACAGCCGAATCCACAGTAAGATAAGCAGAGTAATGCGCGGTAACTGAACGCTGCAACCGCTTGAGTTTGCAGTTTCCTTCTGAAGCTTAGTAACGTAGGAGATAATATGAGCAGTCAAAACTGCCTTAGCCACTGTCCAGAATAACACGGGATCAGAAGAATGAGGAGCATTATCAGATTGGAACGCAAGCCAAGCATTACGAAAACTGGTACAAAAATCAGGGGATTGGGTAAGAAAGCAAGACATACACCAATAAAAGGAGGAATGCACAGGAGGACGAAAGGACAAATGTAAGGAGACAGGAGCATGATCTGAGATAAGGATATCATGAATTTGACAGTCTGTAACTAAAGGGAGAATAGCAGCGGAGCCCAAGAAATCTAATCTGGTGAAAGTACCATGAGGATGCGAGAAAAAGCTATATTGTCAGTCTGTAGGGTGACGCCAAATATCCGTGAGAGGGACCTGATCCAGAAAACGTTGCAAAGGATTCAAAGAGGAAGTTGTGGAAACGGCAAGGTGTCCGCTTCTATCCAATCACTGGTTAAGAGTGACATTGAAATCCCCACCCAACAAAATGTTACCAGGAGCATACGGCAATAGGTGCGGAAGAAGAGATGCGAAAAAGGAATATGCGGAATCATTAGGGGCATACACGTTAAATATTATAAAAGGTTTTTGATCAATTTCGCAGTGTACCAACAGAAAGCAACCTTCCGGGTCACGAATGGTCTGTAGAGGTACGAAGGCCAGTGATTTATGGTTAAGTATGGCCAAGCCTCGCTTTTTGCTACAATATGAAGCGGCAATACAACTCCCCACCCATTCCCGTTGAAGTTTAGAATGTCCAACATCTGTAAGATGTGTTTCTTGTAACAGAGCCACTTGAGAATGCAGACGATGTAAATGACCCAAAATTTGTTTACGTTTTATTGGACTATGTATGCCCCCAACATTCCAAGAGGTGAAGCAAAGAGAATGAGGGATAGTTTTAGTGCGGCAGGATGGGTCTATTATGGAAGCAGCCAGAGATAAAGAAATCAGAAAGAATAGGCATGGGTGCAAAAAACAAACGCCTCTCCCAGAGGGGAGATGTCAGTTAGGCAAAGAAGACACAGACACGAAAAACATAGTCCTCAATGGACACATCAACAAATTAAAGAATATAAGTTCTAACAAACCTGTGATCTACACCCCAGAGTATTTATGACAAATATAACTACAACAGTGACATCTGAAAGCGGGGAGCCCAGCGCCACGATGGCAACCTAATCGATCCCTACCACAGCACCGCTTCCTCCCACAGAAAAGTCGAGTCAGCCCACAGTGGAGGAAAACCCAAAAATGAGGCGATATCACATGTCAACCCTATCCTGATGGATAGACTGGCTGGGGAAGCCCGGCACCCCCGCACAGCCCAAAGGGCCCAATGGGCGCGCTGCCCAAGCCTGGCCTGTCAATAGAACAGTCCCCACCTATTAAAAGCAACTTACAGATAACCATTACAGATGGCATTCAACTCACCCCACACATTCCAAAACAGACAGTCCCCAGTGGGCAAAAAGGTCTCTGCCTGACCAACCCTCAAGCATCCCGGGAAGAGCCCCGGAAAGATTCATCACCCGACCAAGGGGAAAACCATGCAGAGAGCACAAGCCCACATCAGCATGAAAATCAATCAGCACCCCAAATTCCCACCTGACCTGCCCCCCGGCAGCCCGGGAAAGCCCAGCGTTAAACGCTGGTCCAGGGGAGAGGCCAGACGGAGTAAAGACCCCAACTTGTATGGAAGCAAATAATGATTAGTCAGCAGTAGATAAACCGTGAACAGAACCCCAACAAATAATAAAAGTTCACAAATAATGAAGCAGGCCCACGTATGGGCACCATAGCGCAACATATGAATTATCAAACCTCTATGTGATATAGATGAAGGCAATACAGGACGACTCAAGTGTCACTGAAAACAGGCTTCTTCAGGAAGGGCCATAAGGTAACAAGGAAGTCACGGTAGCAAAGTGTGCCATGACGGGAGTTTATAGACTTAAGGTGACACCGATCCAAAAACTGATGTGGAAAATAACTGAAGTATTAGCGTCCGCCAGCTATCCTCTCCATTATTTGCTGATAAAGTTTAAAAAAAAGTCACAAGCCTCTGCAGGTGAGTCAAACCAACGTGTGGACGAGCCATTCAGAACTTTAAGACGTGCAGGGTACAGCAGGGCAAACTTTGTTATTCTTAAAGAGCTTGCTGCAGATTTCTGAAAAGCCACGCCACTGCGAGGAAACTTTGGCTGAAAAGTCCTGGAACAATAAGAGTTGAGAGTGGAGATATTCAACTCTATCAAGTCGTCTGTAAGCGTGAAGAAGACGTTGCCTGTCCTCATAGTGTAGAAGTTTGAAGATGACTGGCCTAGGACGATTCCCCTCAGATGGTACCGTCTGACCCAACCGATGAGCTCTTTCTATGATCAATGGAGTATCACAGTCCTCCAGTTTTAGAATTCAGTGCTTAGAAAACATAACAGGTCTTTGGCTCGAAGTGTTTCAGGCAAACCAATAATGCGGAGATTATTACGACGACTGCGATTTTCGAGATCATCAATTTTATCCGTTAGAGCAGTAGTCTTGTCTTCCAAGCTGCGAATAGTGACACGGAGGTCATCCACCAACGACTCGCAGTCGCCCGCCCTTTGTGTGAGACTTGCGATCTGTTCGCCATGAGATTTAACCTTACCCAATATAGAGTGAATGGAGGATTTGAGTGCATCCAGCTTAGTATCCAATACAGACGTAAGTAGTGCAAGGACCGCTTTGGCAGTATCATCCACAATAGATGACGATGCAACAGAAGTAGTGGCAGCTTGCGAGTCCACAGCAGGTTCACCAGCAACTGAGATCTGAGCATTTTTAGTTTTACCTTGCTTCTTTTCTCCACGTTGAGGGTGCAGGGCTTTTAGTTGGATCCACAGACTGAACAAAACGTTCCATGGTGACAATAATGAAATAAAATAAGTGAGCAAGGTAGCCAAAGCAATCAGGAGGGTTGTTGGAATTGGAGGAGGAGGCCGAGGAAATTCAAGACTTAAATATCACATGGTCAGGTGTCACAGATGAGAAACTGGGGAGACCACAGGATACAAAGGCAGCTTGCATAGCAGTTGAAGCCCCTTTAAACAGACCAGCTATAACAGTGGGCCAAAAAAGATATAAGGTCATTTTGCAAAGTATAACCTTACTGATAATAAAATACATGGGAGAGGGAACAAAAAGGGGGGAAATAACAAACAGGTCGATGAATCGAAGACAGCAATGGTATCTCCAACAGCTAACAATAGCAAATATACATGGGACAGAGGGGGGTACCTATAAGGGAAAAACAACAAACATGGGGGAGATGGCAGCAGGAGTATGTGGCAGACCCCCAGAAGGGGATATAGAGCAGGATGCAATCCCAAGTACAGGCCAAAGGCAGGCTAGTAAAGTACCAACAGTTGAGGTGGAGAATGAGGAGGCCCACGTATCTGTTATTGCCTGTAGGTCGGACAGCGGATAGCTCCAGAGGGGAAGCAGACCACCACAGGAGTGAGGCCAGCTCCACAAGTAGCCAAACAGAGGGCGCATAGGAGTGGAATGGAGACCGACATGCCACAGTAGGGTCTCCCACGGTAACACCTAAATCTGGACCGAGAGGCAGATGAGACTAAGGGGCTAGGGCCACTACAATGGAAAAAATAAAAAAAGGGACGGTGGCCCTAAGAGAGCAGAAGGGAAGAAGTGACACCACAGGGTGTAAGTGCCGCTTACCTCGCCGATGCTCATGTGGACCAGGTTGTGCGGCTCGTGGATGGAGGACCGGTGCACTCTGGCGTCCGTCCAGGCGACCGTCCTCTTAATTGCACCGTCTGGCGGCTCCTGCCACATCTGAACCAGGCGTGCGTCTCGGGGATTCCCTGGTGATGTCGCAACCTGGTTCTTAAAGCTACAGTACACATTGTGCTCCACCTCTAGGGGTGGAGCAATCAGGTTAAAAATTGCCTGGACACTTCATTTGCCCTTTCGTGGTGTTCCAGTGCAGTTGTGATTTTGGGCTCTGTGTGCGAACCAGGTTTTGTCTGACTATCCGATCTGGTGTTGACCTGTGGCTCTGTCCGACTACCCGCTCTGTGTATGACCCCTTGGCCTGTCTGACATCCAATCTGGTGCAAACCTGCTGCTCTAGCCGACGAACCTTACCGTGTATGTGTCAGGACCTAGCAGGATACACGAAGCAGGTTGAAGCCTGCAGGAGAGGGAGTGCTAGAGTGCACTGCTTTGAGATCGAAGCTCATAGAGCGGTGACTGTCACGGTAAGGCTCTGCTGCAGCTAGGGCCGGATTATAGTTGCTGTCCGCAAGGCCAGATGTCTGATCCTAGTTGAGCTAGGACCAAGACCTGGATAGCTCCTCCGTGGACAGTACGAACTCTCCTGCAGGGGGGAGTGATGGCTGAAGAGCGGTGGATAGGGAGCGTAGCTAGAGTACGGTGGCTACAGTGTAGCGATAAACTCCCCAAGAAATAGAAAAGTAGAACAAAAGCTAGGTTTAACCAGAGATCAAGAAAGGATATCCAGAAGTCTTGCCAATGGTCATACACAGAATATCACTAGATGTCCAAATCGTAAGGCAGAGATTGGTCATAAGTCTTGCCAACAGTCATGCACAGGAGATCAACAGGTTAAATTCATAAGGCAGAAGGAGGTGTCAAAAATGTTGCCAAGGGTCATACACAGGAGATCAACAGGTTAAATTTATAAGGCAGAAGGAGGTGTCAAAAATCTTGCCAAGGGTCATACACTGGAGATCAACAGGTTAAATTCAGAAGGCAGAAGGAGGTGTCAGAAGTCTAGCCAAGGGTCATACACAGGAAGTTAACAAGTTTTTGAAAGTCTAGAAACTAAGCGCACAGACAAGAGGACTACTCTCAACTGGAACACTGTGATAGTACTCCGAGCGAAGCAGGATGTCGCCCTATATACACGCCGGGCGGTGACGTCATTCCCATACCAACGCGACGAACCCGGAAGACACTGTGTATTTGAAGAGAACAGGAGGGGAAACACCCGCGATTGGTAACACGGGAAGGGGAAAGAGGTAAGCGGCGTGACACTGCCCCCCACTCAAGAGGGCGCCTCAGGAGCCCTAAGAGCCGGGCTTAGATGGGTAAGCTCGATGGAATGCACGAACCAAAGCTGGCGCGTGAACATCGGAGGAACGTACCCAGACGCACTCCTCAGGTCCATACCCTTTCCAGTTAACGAGGTACTGTAAACCACCCCGAGAGCGACGTGAGTCCAAGATACCATCGACAAGGTGGTACTCCTGCCCATCCACCGTGACAGCTGCAGGTGGAGAAGAGGGGCGGAGCGAAGTACTGGGTGGAAGAAATGCCTTCAATAATGAAACATGAAAGACAGGATGAATGCGGAGGCTACGAGGCAGAGCCAAGTGATAAGAGACAGTGGACAAACGTCTAGTAATACGATAGGGACCAATGAAACGAGGACCTAACTTAGTGGAGAGCTGGGCTAAATGTATATTCTTTGTTGAAAGCCAAACCCGATCCCCGACCTGATATACATGTGATGGAGTCCGGAGGCGATCAGCAAAATATTTCTGAGAATACTGAGCCTTTAACAGTGAGGATCGTACAGACTGCCAATGTGCGACCATAGACTGTACCCTCCTTTCAGCTGCTGGTACTAAAGAAACACCAGGAGGTAACAAAAGAAGGCGGGGATTATACCCCAAAGCCGCAAAAAAGGGAGAACAACCAAGGGAGGAATGTCGGAGGGAGTTATAGGAAAGTTCAGCCAAGGGCAAAAGAGAAGACCAGTTGTTGTGGTGTTGGTTGCAATATGTCCGTAAATAGTGTTCAAGAGATTGGTTCAATCTCTCAGTCTGGCCATTTGTCTGAGGGTGATAAGCCGAAGAGAAATGCAAAGAGATACCCAAACGGGAACAAAATCCCTTCCAAAAGTGAGCCACAAACTGGGTTCCCCTGTCTGAAGTAAGGTGAAGGGGAAGTCCATGAAGACGCACAATGCCTTCAATAAAGATATCAACAAGTTCAGGAGCAGTAGGCAATTTAGGGAGAGGTATAAAATGAGCTTGTTTTGTGAATCGGTCAACAACCACAAGAATCGTGGTATTACCAGGAGAAGCAGGTAGGTCTACTACAAAATCTAAAGCTAGGTGGGTCCAAGGTAGGGCTGGAATAGGTAAGGGTTGGAGGAGACCCATTGGTTTAATCCTAGGTGTTTTCATACGAGCACAGAGAGAACAAGTCTTCACCCATTGAAAAACATCCTGTAAGGAGGACGGCCACCAGAAATAGCGCCTGAGTAAATCATGAGTGCGATTAACTCCAGGATGGCCAGCTACAAGAGATTGGTGAGCCCAAGCCAAAACCTCCTTACGATAAACTTCTGGGACAGAAAGGGAACCAGGAGGAGTGAGAGATAAGGGACGGTGACCTGGCTGAGCTTCCTGAATGCACTGGAGTACAGCAGTCATCAAAGCACCCACAAACTTAGAAGGTGGGATAATGGGTTCCACTGATTTAGGAGGGGTAATACCGGGATCAAACATCCTGGAAAGAGCATCTGCTTTCAGATTTTTACTACAAGGTATATAAGAGATAGTAAAATCAAAACGGGCAAAAAACAAAGACCATCGGGCTTGACGAGCAGTCAAGCGTTTAGCAGAGGCTAAATAGGCTAAATTTCTATGGTCAGTGAGTATGCTGATTGGATGTACAGATCCTTTCAGTAGATAACGCCACTCCTCCAAAGCCATCTTTATGGCCAATAACTCTCTGTTGCCGGTATCATAATTCCTCTCCGAGACAGAGAAGCGTCGGGAGAAGTAACAACAGGGGTGTAATGCTCCATCTGAACCAGTGCGCTGAGAAAGAACAGCTCCAGCTGCATATTCTGAGGCATCAACTTCAAGAGTAAATGGCAAAGCAGGATCAGGGTAGGTCAGAACAGGAGCACTGGTAAAAGCTTCTTTCAAAATACGGAATGCGTTCAGTGCCTCACAAGACCAGGAGGAGGGGTCAGCACCCTTACAGGTCAGTAGGATAATAGGCCGGATAATGTTTGAGAAATGCCTGATAAACCTCCGGTAATAGTTTGAAAACCCAACAAAACGCTGAATGGCTCTAACTGTGCGGGGTACTTGCCAGTCCAGGACTGCACGGTCCTTACCAGGATCCATAGCAATACCAGAAGTGGATATGATATAACCCAAAAATGGTAAAGAAGTCTTCTCAAAGGCACATTTCTCGGGTTTAGCGTACAATCGGTTATCTCTTAAACGTTGAAGGACCAAAGAGACTTGGGCTCGATGCTCAGTAATATCCTTGGAATATATTAATATGTCATCTAAGTATACAATGACACAGGATAATAGCAGATCCCTTAAAAGGTCATTCACAAATGCCTGAAAGACCGCTGGGGCATTCCGTAATCCAAAGGGCATTACACAATATTCGTAGTGCCGAAAACGGGTATTAAAAGCGGTCTTCCATTCATCACCGTCATGTATACGGATCAAATTATATGCCCCACGCAGATCAAGTTTCGGAAACACAGTAGAACCACGTAACGTTCCAAAAGCTCAGGTATCAGTGGTAGAGGGTAACAGTTTTTCTGAGTCACGGCATTCAGGCCCCTGTAATCTATACAGGGACGTAAGGACCCATCCTTGTTCTTCACAAAAAAGAAACCCGCACCGGCCGGAGAAGTGGATGGCCTAATGAAACCACGTGCAAGATTCTCCTGTATGTACTTTTCTAGTGCTGCAGTCTCGGGTAAAGATAAAAGGTAAGTCCTACCCTTCGGAGGGACAACCCCAGGCAGAAGATCTATGGGGAAGTCGTATTCCTGATGTGGCGGTAATGTTTCCGCTTGTATTTTAGAAAAGACATCCGAAAACCGTAGATAGGGCTCTGGTACTACAAAACAAGGGTCATCAGAATTACTTAGAGGAGGAAGAACAGTAGACAGTACCACTGAAGAGAGAGGTTGAAGTGACAGAGTCCCATGTCTCCAATCGATGTTGGGATTATTAACACGTAACCATGGATATCCTAATATGAGGGGAGACAGTGGTGCAGTGATAATGTCAAAAGACAACTCCTCATAATAACCCGGGGGCATGAAGACCCGAATGGGTATGGTGGCAAGGGTAATCAGACCAGAGCCAAGAGGAGAACCGTCAATGACCCTAATATCCACTGGAGGATCCTTAGAAAGCAGTGGTATAGCATGCCGTTGAGCAAAAGCTAAGTCCATAAAGACACCTGCGGCTCCAGAATCTATTAGCGCATCAGCTTGAATAGAAAACAAAGCCCACGACAAGCGGAGTGAAACAGTGAGGCGTTGAGAGGAGGCAGAGGGAAGAACTGAGTGGCTTAGAGAGAGTCCCTCCAGTCTCACTAAGCTTGACCGTTTCCCGGTTTATTGGGACAAACACGGGCGATATGACCTGGCTGTCCACAATAAAGGCATAATCCTCGTTGTCGGCGCCTAGTCTTCTCCTCCTCAGTGAGGCGAGTAAGCCTCCCAATCTCCATAGGTTCTGGAGAGCTTTCTGCTGGAACAGCGGATTCTGAAAACGAGGTGCAAGGCGAATAGGAGGACGGAGCACAGGGCGTCGAGAACGATCTCTTTCTCTCTCTAGCCGCCTCTCTTGTAAACGAGTGTCGAGATGTACACAAAGAAATCAATCCCTCTAAAGTGGGAGGTATGTCTCGCGTAGTCAGCTCATCCTTTAATTTATCAGAGAGACCACGCCGAAAGGCTGCCTTTAGAGCTCCATTCCCCCAGTCAGTATCGTAAGCCAAAGTCCTGAATTCAATAGCATATTGTGTGAAGGACTGAGTACCTTGCTGCAATTCCAAAAGTGAGGCTTCTGCTTTGGCCTGACGACCAGGAATATCGAAGACCGAACGAAAAGCGTTCAAGAAGGCATCGAAATCATCCATTAAGTGGGATTGACGATCCATTAGGGGGGTAACCCATGACAAAGCCCTACCCCTGAGAAGGGGATACAAGAAAGGTAATACGAGCCTGATGGGAAGCATACACCTCTGGCTGATTGCGAAAGTGGAGGAAACATTGGTGCACAAAGCCCCGCAATTGAGCTGGATCACCGTCATAACGGTCAGGAAGAGGCACACGGGTAGCCACAATAGCAGATGTCGAAGCAGGAACAGATGGCACAGGTGGGGGAGTAGGCACAGGCGAAGGCAGTTCTAAACTTTCCTGCAGGTTTTGCAAGAGGGAAGCAATAGAATCAAGCTTCTGGTCTAAACGCTGTATGTGAGTAGCGTGTTTCTCTAGTACGGCTGCTTGCTGGATTACTGCCTTAGAAACATCCTTAGGATCTAAAGCCATGAGGAAGGTATGGCACTCTCACTCTGTCAGGACCTAGCAGGATACACAAAGCAGGCTGAAGCCTGCAGGAGAGGGAGTGCTAGAGTGCGCTGCTTTGAGATCGAAGCTCGTAGAGCGGTGACTGTCACGGTAAGGCTGTGCTGCGGCTAGGGCCGGATTATAGTTGCTGGCCGCAAGGCCAGATGTCTGATCCTAGTTGAGCTAGGACCAAGACCTGGATAGCTCCTCCGTGGACAGTACGAACTCTCCTGCAGGGGGAGTGATGGCTGGAGAGCTGTGGATAGGGAGCGTAGCTAGAGTACGGTGGCTACAGGGTAGCGATAAACTCCCCAAGAAATAGAAAAGTAGAACAAAAGCTAGGTTTAACCAGAGATCAAGAAAGGATATCCAGAAGTCTTGCCAATGGTCATACACAGAATATCACTAGATGTCCAAATCGTAAGGCAGAAGGATTGGTCATAAGTCTTGCCAACGGTCATGCACAGGAGATCAACAGGTTAAATTCATAAGGCAGAAGGAGGTGTCAAAAATGTTGCCAAGGGTCATACACAGGAGATCAACAGGTTAAATTCATAAGGCAGAAGGAGGTGTCAAAAATCTTGCCAAGGGTCATACACTGGAGATCAACAGGTTAAATTCGGAAGGCAGAAGGAGGTGTCAGAAGTCTAGCCAAGGGTCATAGACAGGAAGTTAACAAGAGTTTTTGAAAGTCTAGAAACTAAGAGCACAGACAAGAGGACTACTCTCAACTGGAACACTGTGATAGTGCTCCGAGCGAAGCAGGATGTCACCCTATATACACGCCGGGCGGTGACGTCATTCCCATACCGACGCGACGAACCCGGAAGACATTGTGTATTTGAAGAGAACAGGAGGGGAAACACCCGTGATCGGTAACACAGGAAGGGGAAAGAGGTAAGCGGCGTGACAGTATGACCCCTGGCTTGGCTGACTATCCTTTCTGGTGTTGACCTGTGGCTCTGTCCGACTACCCGCTCTGTGTATGACAACTTAGCCTGTCTGACATCCAATCTGGTGCAAACCTGTGGCTGTAGTTGACCAAGCTTTCCGTATTCTCTCCAGTGTGTCTGACCACCTTGACATTGCCTGGGATTGTCAACTGCGCAACCAGCATACAAACGCTCCAGGGGATAACCTGGGAGTGTCCTTGGTGGCTTGGCGTACTTCCATTAGCCTTTGGACCTCTGCGGCCTCCAGGTGCGGACCTGTAGCGCAGTCGGTCTTATTGGTACATGGTCTGTACAGGTGCAAACCTGCATATCCTCAGTGCGCATTTGGTCTCTGGATCCGTTGTCTGTACAGGTGCGTACCTGTAGTGTGTCATCAGGTGCGGACCTGAGTCTTCCTTTCTCTGCCCTCTGGATTCCGTTAGTACCATAGTACCTGTTTGATCCATCCTGAAGTCCTCTCTTGACCTGTGTTTTGTGCTATTTCCATTGTCCTGTCTTGTTGCTAAATAAAGATCGTGTTACCTAAGTACTGGTCCATTCTCGTTATTGAATCCGTGATACAGGGGGAGGGGGGTGGCTGGCCGGCCGCAGTGCACTACAGCAGTTGTTATTAACAAAGGCCCTCAGTAGGGTGACTCACCCCACTTCCAACAAGAGGCATGTAGGCAGAGGGAGGACAGATTTGGGCTGTACTCAGGCAGGCGTAGAGGTGCTGTATATGCACTGCCTATCGCTCCCGGGCACTCAACCCACGACACAATCAGCCCAAGACCCACGCGGGTAAGGTATCATACAAGGCTCCGTAAGGCAACAGTGACTCGCGGTTTGTCAGCAGGGCCCACCCAGCAGGTCACACCTGACAGCGGACCCGGCACCCGAGACCGCGGATGTGCAGCCTAGGCCATGGCTCGCTCGGCGTGGTGGCACCCGAATCCAGAAGAAAGCGATATCCACGGAAATCCATTGAGGTAATTTGTATCAGCCAGGGTTGAAAATCGCTGAATTAATGAAAGGTGAAGCGGATGCCAGTGGATGAGAAGACAGGCCGACAGATCTCTGTAATTTCATTTTTGAGTTCCTGTGTATATATATATAGATATATATATATCTCTATATATATATATATATATATATATCAGTTGGCAAAAGTGGTACAATGGCCACATCTGTGCCAACCTATTACCGTTGATAGTTTATTCATTATTAATTTCTTCCTAACCTAATTTTTCAAAACCCTGGGTTTTCCATAAGCTTTTGTTAATATTTATATTATTTTTATTATTGTGTTTAATTGAATGGGCTTTTAACACTATTGGGGCTAATATATTTTTTACATTTACATTTCCCTACATACATCTCTCACTGTTCTTGTAATAATATTCCTCAGTGCCTTCTCTTTCAACATAATAGGCCAAAATTGATCAAGTATATTTCAAAATTTGTACATTTGTTTGGAAGAAGTGATACTGAGGACAATTCCATGATTATTGCTCTTTTTCTCCCAAACAATATTATTAACATTATTATCATTCTTACATTTATATTTGGACACTCTCAATATATTCTTCCTTTTTCTCTCACTTGATTTATTGAATTTATTTTGATTACTATTAACAATAGCGGCAGAATTTTTCAAAATTAGTTCTTGGCGTTTTTTTTTCAGCTGTTTCAGCAACTAAGTTTTTATATTTTATTTGGATTCTTATTTTTACTGATAGATCTATTGAGAATATATTCTTTTATGAACCAATTGTTTTGTTATTGTTCATGACAAGCAGAGACTCTGAGGGGCATACTTGTGATGTTGATAAAAATTATTGGTACTCTAACTGAATAGATGTTATGTGTCTGAATAAAATGCAATATACACAAGAAATAATTATACACACTATATTTAATGTGTCTCTTTATGAGACACATGACTGTATGTTTTTACAAATGTGTGTATCCATATGCACTGAGCTGGGTTTTTTTTATGTATGTAATTATTATATTGTATATATATATATATATATATATATATATATATATATATATATATATATATATATATATATATATATAAAAAAAAAAAAATTAAAGTTGATTGGGGATTGCTGCTTCCTTGAGAGTGGATATGTCGATGTGCTATATACATTCAGATCATGAGATTTCTTGGCTCTCAGTGGGTTTATAATCTGATACATTGTATTGTGTCTTAGAACATGAATTTGTTGAAACATGATATACCACATCTTGCAGGTTCAGTCTTAATGGATGATCTCTTGTCTGTCCTTATAAATCAGATCCTCCAATCCCTTTCACAATTTAGTTTCGTTTCCCAGCACTTTTTCCAGTTCAGTGATGTCTAAGAACTGGTGCCCAAAACTGTACTCCATAATCTAGATGAGGCCTTAGCCAGGATTTATATAGCGGTAGAATTATATTTGCATCCCATGCATCTATACCCCTTTATATTCCAGATAGTACCATATTTGCTCTTTCAGCAACTGAATGACACTGTATACTGTGGTAAAGATTATTGTCTGCCGGTACTCTTAAATCTCTGTCTAATGAGGATTTCCATTTAGTGTATATGTAGCATGTTTGTTTCTACAGCCCAAATGCATAACTGCACATTGATCTACATTAAACTGCATCTGACACTTTTCTGCCCATTCACTCGATTTATCTAAATCTTTCTACAGAGAAAAACATCCTGCTCTGTATATATTTCCTTATATAGCTGAGTGTCATCAGCAAAGATGACACTACTTTCGATTTCCACTTCTAGATCACAACTAGAAAACAACTTAAAAAGCATTCAGACCAGGGCTGAAGTCTGTGGCACCCCACTTAAAACTTTTGACCATCTTGAAAAGATTCCATTTATAACAACTCTCTTCCCTTTATCATTTAACCAGTTCTTTATCCATGCACATATATCGCCTCCCTGTCACGCCGCCTTACCCCCTATCTCCCCAGTCTCGCTGCGGCTGACACTGTGCCTCTTCTCTCCGGTTCTCAGAGCGGTCCTGTTCTTCCGGGTTTGTGGCGTCACCCCGGCAGCGCCTATATCTAGGTGCATTGCCGGACACTCGGAGCACTGACACAGTATTCCTTAGCATCTTGGTACCTTGCCTGTGCCTCATGCTAGCCTCTGCTTTGCCTTACTGTGTTGTAGACCCCTGGCTTCACTCTTGGACCTTGCCCATAGCCTGCTGACTCAGAAATCTCACTGACCGGCTGTTTCTGACCCCTGGCTTCACTCTTGACCCTGCTTAAGACCTGCTTATCTGGATACCTCATTGACCGGCTGTTGCAGACCCTTGGCTACTCCTATAGATGTCGCTTGTTGACTACTGTATTTTCCTTGCTATCTGTGCTTCTGGAGTTCAGGTCTGTACCTTGTACTTTTGTCTCAGTTATATTAGCTTGGGAACGGGACTATTCTTGGGGAGTTTCAGCTACACGATGGCCCACGTTCCCAAGCCACAAACCCTAGCCAGCGCCCTCTAGCCATCGCTCCCCCCCTGCAGGAGAGTTAGTACTGTTTATAGAAAGTCCATCCTGGTCAGGGCCCCGGCTCAACTGGGATTAGACATCTGGCAATCCCTAGCACTCCCTCTCTTGCAGGTTTTTATCTGCTCTGGTTATTGTTACTGATCGTGACAGAGTGTCATTGCCACTACCTTTACCCTGTCTGTGGATCCCAAGGATGTCTCTAAGGCGGTGATCCAGCAGGCGGCTGTATTGGAGCAACACGCTACCCATATTTAGTGCCTAGATCAGAAGCTGGATTCTATTACATCCCTTTTGCAACACATGCAACAGCGCCTAGAGAATCCCATACCAGTGGTCGCACCAGCTCCAACTCCCCCTGTTGTCCCAGATCCCTCTGTGGGTCTCACACCAGTCCGGATTCCACTTCCAGACAGGTATGAAGGGGATCTTGCACAGTTGCTTGACTTCATACACCAGTGTTTCCTTCATTTCCATAACCAGACAGAAGTGTATGCATCACATCAGGCATGTATAACTCTCCTGGTGTCCCTTCCTAGGGGTCAGGCTCTGTCCTGGGTTAAATCACTTATGGACCGACATACGCCCTTAATGAATGATTTTGGCACCTTTCTTACCGCGTTTCGTGTGGAGTTTGACACCCTTGGACGACAAGCCAAAGCGGAGGCATCGCTTCTGGATCTCCAGCAGGGGTCTCAGTTCTTCTCTCAATACTCCATAGACTTCCGTACATTGGCCTATGATACCAATTGAGGCAATGGTGCCTTAAAGGCCACCTTTCATTTTGGTTTGTCTGAGAGGTTGAAAGACTAAATCACCACACGGGACATACCGGAGACCTTCGACGACTTGATCTCACTATGCACTTCCCTGGACATACAAATTTAGGAGAGACAACAGGAGAGAGAGAGCGATCGATCCAGACGTCCGCCTGCTTGCCCTCCTGTTCGACTGGCGGCTCGCTTCCAGAATGTTAATGCCCCATCTGATTCCCCTCTAGAACCAATGGAGATAGGTAGAGTGACTCAACTCACGAGGCGGAGAAGACTAGATGACACCAACGTGGCTTGTGCCTTTATTGTGGGCAGCCCGGCCACATAGACTGCTCGTGCCCCAATAAGCCGGGAAACGACTCAGTGAGGTTGGAGGGATGCTCTTTAAGTCACGCAGTTCTTCCCTCTACCTCATCTCAACGCCTCACTGTGCCGGTCCGTCCATCTTGGAACACCTCCTCTGTCCAGTCAGATGCCTTGATTGCCTCCGGTGCAGCCGGTGTCTTCATAGATCTTCCCTTCGCCCAGCAACACGGATTACCACTTATGTCCAAAGACCCTATGGTTGATATCACAGTCATAGATGGGTCCCCTTTGGGATCCGGTCTGATAACCCTCACTACGACACCCATTCGAGTACACATAGCCCCTATGCATTAAGAGGTACTTACGTTTTAAGTCATCACGGCTCCTCTTTCTCCGCTTATATTGGGGTTTCACTGGTTGCAAAGACTTAATCCTCGGATAGACTGGAGACAAGGACTCCTGACATTCATGCCAGAACCTGTTACCCTTTTACGGATTTCTTCTGTGTGCTCAAGTACTAGTGCATCCATTGATCCCGGTTCTCTCATCCCACAGCCTTACCTGCCTTTTGCTGACGTGTTCTCCAAGGTCCGAGCTGAGGTCCTTCCACCCCATCATACATACTACTGCCCCATAGTTTTAGTGCCTGGGGCTGTCCTGCCTAGAGGGAGGACGTATCCTTTGTCTCTCCCAGAGAGAGAGTGGCTTTAGAGATGTCCATACAAGAGAATCTTGCCCGTGGATTCATTCAACCCTCCACTTCGCCAGCAGACGCAGGCTTCCTTTTTGTCAAGAAAAAGGACGGGTCATTATGTCCGTGCATAGACTACAGAGGTCTTAATGCTGTTACCCACAAGAACAGTTATCCTCTTCCTCTTATACCAGAATTGCTGGAGCATTTACGTGGATCCACTGTTTTCACCAAGCTCGAACTACGTGGGATGTGAAATCTAATACGTATCCGTGACAGAGACGAATGGAAAACGTCATTCAATACTCATTTTGGGCATTACGAATATTGCCTCATGCCCTTTGGTTTGTGTAATGCCCCAACCGTTTTTCAGGCATTTGTGAATGATGTCTTCAGAGATCTGCTTTTGTTTTGTTTCATCGTATACCTCTATGACATTCTAATATATTCAAAAGATCTCTCCAAACACATGAGCCACGTATGCATGGTTCTCCAACGGCTCCGAGAGAACCGCCTGTACGCTAAAACAGAGAAATGTTCCTTTGAGCAGTCCTCTTTGCCGTTTTTGGGCTACATCATCTCTGGCCTGGCCATGGATCCCGGCAAAGTCCATGCCATGTTGGAGTGGCAGGTCCCACGCACCATCAGAGCCATCCAATGCTTTGTTGGTTTTTCTAACTATTATCGGAGGTTCATCAGTCACTTCTCCATAATCATCCAGCCTATCATCTGCCTGATTGTAAAGGAGTCGATCCTACGTCCTAGTCTAGGGAGGCACTGGAGGCCTTTCAGACCCTGAAGAAGGCCTTCACCACAGCCCCCATGCTTGCATACCCTGACACGTCTATGCCTTTCACCATTGAGGTGGACGACTCTATCCCAACGCACAGGTCCGTGTGGCTCTTTACAGCCATGCTCCTATTTCTCAAGGCAGTTCACTGTAGCAGAAAGAAATTACGGCACAGGGAACAGAGAACTGTTGGCTATGAAGATGGCATTGAAAGAGTGGTGCTATCTCCTTGAAGGAGCAGCACACCCAATCAGTATACTCACTGACCATCTGAATCTTGCCTACCTGTCCTCTGCTAAGTGGCTCACACTGTGCCCGGTGGTCCTTGTTCTTCTCCAGGTTCAACTATACCATCTCCTATATACCCGGCACGAAGAACCTTGAGGCGGATGCTCTCTCCAGACAGTACGAGACTGAGACCTCGACTTCACCTTCTGAGGAACCTATTGTGCCCCGTTCCTTAATCTTGGGTACACTGTCTACCAAAGTCCTGCAATGCATCCATGATGCTTAATCCAGAGTGTGCCCCTCTTTGCGATGGTACCCTGCTCGCCTTTTTGTTCCAGAGTCTTGTCATAAGGAAGTCCTGACATGGGCTGACCAGTCTTGTGTGGCAGGTCATCCTGGGATGGAACGCACTGAGGAGCTACTGACACGATATTTCTGGTGGCCCTCCTGTCAGCAGGATGTTCTACAGTGGGTGAGAACATGTTCGGTCTGTGCGCAGATGAAGACTCCTCGGGTTAGACCCGTGGATCTTCTTCACCCGTTACCAGTCCCAACCCTGCCATGGACCAATCTGGATTTCATGGTGGACTATTTGTAGTCATAGACCGGTTCACCAACCAGGGGCACTTCATTCCTGTCCCTAAACTACCTGTGCCTACGGAACTAGGAGAGGACTTCCTAGCTGAGATCATACAACTCCACGGAATCCCTTTGCATATTACATCGGACCTGGGTACACAATTCATCTCATGTTTCTGGAGAGTGTTTTGTTCCTGTCTTGGCGTCTTTACATTTCTCCTCAGCATACCACCCCCAGACTAATGGGCATACTGAGAGGCTAAACCAAAGCCTAGAGCACTACCTATGCAATCAACACCATGACAACTGAATGTCCTTGTTGCCTTTGGCGGAATTGTCCTACAATTCATTCCACCATTCCTCACTTGGATGCTCCCCCTTTTTTGCAGCCTTAGGATATGACCCACGTCATCTTCTACTTTCCCCTGGTGTATGTCTGGTTCCGGCTGCTGAGCTAAGGGTGCAGTCTATGGCCACCCATTGGGAAGCCAAACGTACCGGTCTCCAGCGGGCCCAAGGTCTTCAAAAGAAGGCTGCGGATCGTTGTCAAACCGCCTCTCACCTGTTTCAGATCAGGGACTGGGTCTGGTTGTCCATGAAGCACATACTCTTATCCCAACCTTCCATGAAGCTTGGACCCAGATACATAGGTCCATATCATATCTTGCTGTATTTGTCTCCGGTGTCCTACCGCTTGGCTTTGCCTCGGAACCTCCACATTCACCCCGTCTTCCATGTATCCTTGCTTAAGGCTTTTCTTATGGCCAGTGGCCAGCCCCGCATGCCACCGTCTCCAGCTCCAGTCATTATTGATGGGCAGGAGGAGTACGTTATTGATGGGGTGATTGATTATCGATGATCCCAGGGTTGTCTTCAGTACCTTGTCAGCTGGAAAGGCTATGGTCCAGACGAGAGATCCTGGGTCCAATCCAGTGTCTTCCATGCCTCTGCTGGTGTGTGCCTTCCATCATGCATTCCCTTCCAAACTGGCTCCGGAGGTGCCCGTTTGGGTCGGGGGCAGTGTCATGCTGCCTTACCCCCCTATCTCCCCAGACTCGCTGAGGCTGACACTGAGCCTCTTCACTCTGAGTTCTCGTAGTGGTCCTGTACTTCCGGGTTCATGACATCACTGTTAAGGACCAGGAACCAGACATGACACAAAAGTGTAAAATGCAATACACCTTTATTAATGAAACAAAAACAGAAGCATGATCCAAGAGCATAAACCAAAAGACATGCCACATGTCAGGAACCTGCCAAGCCGGAGTCAGGAAACCAGAAGTCTGCGATGTCAGGAACAAGCCAAGTGTCAGAAGCACAGAAGACAGTGAAGTCTGGAACAAGCCAAGGGTCTGGAACAAAGCAGACAGGAGCGCAGGAAAATCCACAGCAGCAACAAGTCAACAAACAAACACAAGGACCATGGGGAAGTGAGCCAAGCTTCTATAAATACCCTGAGAGGATTGGCTGATAACAGTCAGGTGAGTAATCAGAGAGGTCAGATGATTCAGCCTGAGCCAAAAACTCAGAAGACAGCAGCAGTGGATAGCAGAGCATTAGATTAGCTCAGACAGCAGAATCAATAGGCAGAATGGGAGCAGCTCAGCAAAACCTTGACAGTACCCCCACCTCAACGACACCCCCCCCACGTGGGACAGGACCAGATTTATGGTGAAAGCGTGCGTGGAAAGCACGGAGGAGGGCGGGGGCATGCACATCTGCAGCTGGAACCCATGAGCGCTCTTCTGGACCGTAACATTTCCAATGGACCAAATATTAAAGACTCTCTCAGAACCTACGAGAGTCAACTATGGATCGGACCTCGTACTCCTCATGGCCATGATCGGGCACCAAATGAGGTCAAGGAGTGACAGTAGTAACACTATTACATACCAGAGGTTTCAGCAGAGAGACATGGAACATATTGTGTATCCACATATTGGGAGGAAGGTCTAGGGCATAGGCCACAGGGTTCACACGTTGGAGGATACGAAAAGGCCCCACAAAATGGGGAGCCAGTTTCTGAGAGGGTACTATGAGGTGAAGATTTCTGGAAGACAACCAGACCCTCTCCCCAACCTGGTAGGAGGGTGCTGGTAGGCGTTTACTATTAGCCTGAAGCTCCTGGGATTGTTGTGAGCTTCCCAACGACTCTTGGACCTGCACCCATATGGAATGGATTCGCTGGAGATGATCCTCCAATGCTGGGATTCGAATTGCGGGTGATAGGCCGAGGAGAAGGAAAGTTGGATATCTAGTTGCACACAGAAGGCCCTCAAGAATCTCGAAACAAATTGGCTACCCCGGACGGAAACTATGACTTTGGAAACCCCGTGTAGCCGAAAGACCTCTTTGACAAAGACTGTAGCCAAATCTTTAGTGGATGGAAGTTTTTTGAATGGTATGCAATTAATCATCTTAGAAAATCTGTCAACAACCATGAGGATGACAGTGTGGCCATCAGACAAAGGGAGATCGACAATGAAGTCCATGGCAAGGTGTGACCATGGCTGCTTTCCAATGGGTATGGGTTGGAGAAGGCCCACTGGAAGGTGATGGGGTGATTTGGTCTGCGCACAGACTGGATAGGCAGCGACAAAGACAGCACCGTCTTTTCTAAGTTCTGGACACCAGAAGAGAAGGGAAACCGACCAGAGGAGCTGGTTCTTTCCGGGATAACCTGCTGATTTAGTATTATGGTAGGTTGCAAACACCTTGGTACAGAGATCAGTAGGTACAAATCAGCGCCCAGAGGGAGTCTCAGCAAGTAAATCTACTTGGGTGGCCTGTATTTTCTTCCCAAGGTGAGACGTTATGCTGGTATGTACTTCATCCTGAGGAATAATAGGACAAGGAGGACTCTCCTCTTTAGGCCCGAGAACTGTCTGGATAGGGCATCAGCCTGGGCATTTTTAGTACCTGGCAGGTACGAGACCACATAATTAAAACAAGACAGAAATAAGGCCCATCTGGCCTGTCTTGGAGACGAGTGCTTAGCATCAGACAAGTAGGTAAGGTTTTTATGATCTGTGAGGATTAGGACTGACATGGAAGTTCCATTGAGCAAATGCCTCCATTCTTTGAGAGCCGGCTGGGAGCAGCTCAGCAAAACCTTGACGGTCACCCGGTGGTGACGTCATCCTTCGGCGCTTATATCTAGGTGCATCGCCGGATGCTCGGAGCACTGCCACAGTGCTCCTTAGCATCTTCGTACCTTGCCTCAGCCTCTTGCTAGTCTCTGCTTTGCCTTCCTGTGTTGTAGACCCCTGACTTCACTCTTGGACCTTGCTCATAGCCTGCTGACTTGGAATATCTCACTGACCGGCTGTTTATGACCCCTGGCTTCACTCATGGACCCTGCTTATAGCCTCCTGATTTGCATACCTCACTTAGCGGCTGTTGCTGACCCCTGGCTTCACTCTTGGACCCTGCTTATCAACTGCTTGTCCGGATACCTCATTGACTGGCTGTTGCAGACCATTGGCTACTTCTATAGACGCTGCTTGTTGACTGCTGTATTTTCCTTGCTATCTGTGCTTCTGGAGTTCAGGTCTTAACCTTGTAATAACATAAAAGGGGGACAAAAGCAAACAGGGTGCCCCTGTGTATATCAGTCTATAAACAAATCAGTCAACCATCACCAAGCACCTCCAGATGTAGACTCACAATTATGTTGTGTCAGTAATGGCATATACCATAACTGACCCCACAGGCAGCTGGGAAATTGATGCTGCTCCCAAATGCAGTTTTTCTCAAGTGGGCAGCTTCTCACACAAGCACTCCCCCGTCGGTACTCCGCATACAATAGTGACAAGACCATAAAAGAAAAGAGAAATGACGCAATAGTGTAACTCTGTTGTTATACACAAAATATTAAGAAAAACTTTCTACTCACATGTAAAATCTGTCGGACCGCTGATACCAACAAATCTGACTTTCTCTGTCGTCCAATACATGTTACTGGTAACTTTGGGTAGACGATCCGCCCCTTTAACTAGGCAGGAACAATTCTAGAAGTGAATGCAGGGGGTAGAGCCTACCTTCTCTTCTTGGCTGCAGCTAGCCAATCCACTCCATTAAGATTTGTTCCTTGGTGAAGACACAAGGCAAGAGAACAGTTCTGTTATAGTTTTGGCTAATTTTGTATTTTTCTGTTAGATATGGAATATCAACACTGAGGCTTCTTCTTTTTGCAGGAAAGGTGAGCAACCCTTTGAGTGCTGCAGGTCCACATGTCCCACAGTGCCCCTCTGTGCAAGGGTTTTTCCTTTGGAGTTCCTATTGCACACTCCTGCACTGATTGGGTTTATTTGTATGTCTGTTGGGTGATTTGGAGCAGGTTTATGTGGTAACTTAACCCTTTAGCTGCTGGTTTTGCATCTTTTGGGGGTTTATTGGCACTTTCCCTACTGGGTTCAGTGTTTTTTGGGTCTGCTAACATGTTCTAGTGATGGTTCATGTAATTTTAATTCACAGTTCAACTTTGCAAAATTTGTGTTCCGCGTCTTTAAGGCGTGTTTTACCGCATAGACGGCATTGCTCCATTCACTTCTTTGGGACTGTACAGTTTGAGGCATATCTCTGCAACCGCTCAACGTAGCTCATTTTAATTGTCTAACCCTGCTCTGTCATCCGGTTAATGTTTTAATTGTGCTGGGGGGGCTCAGGGTGCTTCGGGCACTGTTAGGGTACTTTTTGTGAGAAAACTACATTTCCAATGAGAGCTTGCTTCACTCTCTTGTTTCTGATTGGCTCCCGCCGCAGCAGCCATTTTGTGCCTTTTCCTGAACGAGTATCCTATGCAGGGCTTGGACTCTCCTTCTCTTCTCTCCTCTGCAGATTAACCCTTTGTCTGCCAGATAAGTGCATTTTAGCGATTTCTGGGGTGAAATTTTAATCTTACACACTGTATTTGAGTGATTCCTTATACTTTAAACGTTTTGACACTGTGAGAATGTCTAATCCATTGGAGCTTGGGGCCAGGCCTAAGACTAAGCATGCTGGGGTCTCTGTGTCCCCTATTCCGCATTGCTCCTCATGTCATTCAGGGTTACCTAGAGAATTATCAGGTCATTTATGTCCAGCATATTCTGATGTCCCTGAGTTTCTCCCAGGGACCTCCAGCCATGCATTAGAGCCAGTTTGGGTGCAAGAGTTCAAGGCTGCTACCAGACACCTACGGTCTACATTGCAACTCTTTCTATCCCAGTTACAGGGGGTCTTCCACTCCTGGCAGACCCCTGCTTCTGTCAGATCTTCCCTGCCGAAACCGCAGGGAGTACCTGACATATCAGATTCCTCTGAGGAGGAACTGTTGGTGGATTCAGATGCTGAGGAATGTTCTGCTGTGGGCTCCTCTCAGTTTTATGGGGACCCCTTTGAGGCTGATCCTGAGCCCTCGGCTGAGGGCCTGATCAGGGCTGTCCTAACCACCCTAAACATTCCCTTAGTTTAAGAGGTTTCTTCAGATCCCACTGATGTATTTCAGGAGCCTAAGAGGCCCCATACTTGTTTTCCACCTAACCCCACTCTTGACTGCCTTGTGTCTGATGAGCAGAAGTCTTTGAACAGGAAACCTTCTATTTCCAAGAAAATTGCCAATCTTTACCCCTTCTCTGAGGCGGCGTTTGCTCAGTGGGCTCATCCCTCCCAAAGTGGATGCTCCTATCTCCAGGCTATCTAAGTCTACTGCCTTGACAGTTGCTGATGCGTCTGCTTCGAAAGACTGGACTGACAAGAACCTTGAGTTTTTGCTCAAGTCCACTTTTGCCACTGCTGGTACTGCCATGTGTCCAGTGTTCGCTGCGGCATGGGTGAACCGGGCCATTGCGGTCTGGACTGAACAGCTCACCCTGGCTGTTCGTCAGGGTGCTCCTACTTCGGGTATGTTGCTGCTTCTTGCTAACATTTCTGAGGCCCAGCACTATGTTTCTGCTGCCTTATTTGATGCCATCTGTTTGGTGGCAAGGGTTTCCACCATGTCTGTGGTTGCCAGACGAGCTCTTTGGCTCAAGATCTGGTCTGCTGACACTGCTTCCAAGAAGGCCTTGCTCTCTCTGCCTTTTCAAGGCACATCTTTGTTTGGGCCAGATCTTAAGGATCTGATTAGTGAGGCCACAGGGGGTAAGAGTACCTATGGTCCCCAGGAAGAAGACTCCTCTCAAGCGTAATCTGCTTTTTCGTTCCTTCCAGACTGAGACACATCCGGAGAACCAGGCGGTTCCCTCAGCTCCACGTACCTCCTCCAAGCCCAAACAGCAATGGAAGCCCAAGGTCTCCTTCAATCTAAGGCTTCCAAGCCTTCTTCGGCATGACTCGCCAAACCCAGGTCCCCACTCGGCTGTGGGTGGCCATCTGCGTCACTACCACAGCATCTAGGAAGATTCAGTGACGGACCCATGGGTTTTACAGGTGGTGTCATACACCCCAGAGCGCAGAGAAACGCAGTCTGTTCAGTGGGGCTATCCAGGCCCTTTTGGGCAAAGATGTTCTGGAGCCTTTTCCAGTTTGGGACAGAGGTATGGGTTTTTACTCAAACCTCTTTGTGGTCTCCAAGAAGGACGCGGCTGTCGTCCCATTTTGGATTTGAAGGATTTCAATGGCTTTGTGATTAAGATTCATTATCTCCAGGAGTCCCTAAGGACAGTGATTGCTGCTATGTCCCCGGGGGAATTCCTTGCCTCTCTGGATCTTCTGGTCACGTATCTGCACATCGCCATTCATCCAGAGAGTCGGCAGTATCTCAGATTTGCCTGCGACCAAGGGCACTTTCAGTTTTCAGCTCTTCCCTTTGGTCTGACTATGGCTCCTCAAGTCTTCAACCGTGTCCTGGGAGCTTTAGTATCTGTCCTCCATCGGGACGGCATCAGAATTACTCCATACATGGATGACCTGCTTCTGAAAGCCCCCTCTGCGGAACTTCTACATCAGCAGGTTCAGGACTGCATTCATGTTCTCACCCATCATGGGTGGATCATCAACATGGACAAGTCGGATCTTGTCCCATCCCAATGTCTGGTCTTCCTGGGCCTTCGATACTGAGCAGAGCATGGTGTTTCTCACTGACAAGGTGGCTCACCTGATCGCCCACAGGGTTTCTGCTGTTCTGGCTCGTGATCCAGTTCCAGGCAAGAGGCTGTCCTGTCTAGTGGGGAAATTCATCTCCACCATAGAAGCAGTCCCATTTGCCATGGCTCACACCAGGGAATTCCAGATGCTTGTGATCCAGGTGTGCAGGGGTCAGCCGGATCTTCTGAAGACGTCAGTATCCCTCCCTCTTCATGTGGAACTGAGTTTGTCATGGTGACTCGACCTCTCCAATCTGCTGAAGGGCAAGTCCTTCCTGGTATCCTTCTGGACCACAGTGATGACGGATGCCAGCCTCTCCCTTGCCGTCCGGATTTTCTTTTACAGGGTTACTTGTGGAAGGGGGATGTTCGTCGTCTAATTTTGATGGCTTGGAAATTGAATCCTCAATACTGAAGAAGAAAGGTTTTTCTTCTGATGTGATGGCTACTATGCTTAGTGCCCACAAACCTGTTTCTTCTAAGGCCTCCCATCGTGTCTGGTCGACCTTTTCTGTCTTGATGTGCTGATAGGGACCTTTCTCATGATTTTAATCTGCCTATGATCCTGGCTTTCTTGCAGGACGGTGTGGATATGGGCCTCAGTTTGAGTTCCCTTAAGGTTCAGACTTCTGCTCTCCCTGTTTTCTTTCAGAGGCGCATTGCTATTCTTCCTGATGGCAAGGTTTTCTTCCAGGGCTTTGCTCATACTCGTCCTGTTTTCAAGACTCCCGCTCCTCAGTGGGATCTTAACTTGGTTTTGGGTGTTCTTCAGCACCCTCCATTTGAGTCCTTGGCTACTATTTATCTACATCTGCTGACGTGAAAAATGGCCTTTCTCCTGGCGATCGTGTCTGTTCGCCGTGTTGTGGAGTTACATGCTCTGTCTTGTAGACCACCCTTTTAGGTGTTTCACAAAGACAAGGCGGTGCTTCGCACTTCTCAGGAGTTTCTCCCAAAGGTGGTCTCTGAGCTCCACATTAATCAGGAGATTGTGGTGCCTTCTTCCTGCCCTGACCCCACCTCTGACAAGGAGAGGGATCTCCACTTGTTAGATGTGGTGCATTGTCTCAAGTTTTATGTACATCGCATTGAGTCCATTAGACAGTCTGACGCACTGTTAGTCATTTCTGAGGGCCCCAGGGCATGGAGACCTGCATCCAAAGTGACTATTGCGTCTTGGATCAAGTCCACTATTTGTAAGGCTTTCGTGTTAAGGAACAAGCCTGTTCCCTTTCAGGTCACGGCTCATTCTACTCGATCTACTGGGGCTTCTTGGGCTTACAAGAATTGGGCCTCCACTGATCAGTTGTACAAGGCTGCCACTTGGTCGTCTGTCACACCTTTTCGAAGCACTACCATGTTGATGTGCTGTCATCGGCTGACGCCAGCTTTGGGAGGAAGATCCTGTAGGCAATCATGCCTGTCTAGGATCTTCTTCGGTTCTTTGGTGCTTCCTTCACTTTTGGGCCCTGTTGGCTCTAGTTCAACGTGCTGTGTAACAGTTCCTGGGGTGTTGTTACCCCTGTTCGGTGTCCGTTGACACTTCAGTGGTATTGTTGGGCTGTCTCTGATCTGATGGTTCATATCTGCTCTGCTGACTTTGGGGGCCTTGCGCCTGGTCCTTGCCTTACTTCCCGCCTCTGGGAAACTCAGTGGTTGGACATCCCAAAGATACCAGTAAGCTGTATTGGACGACAGAGAAAAGAGGATTTCATTCTTACCTGTTAAATCCTTTTCTCTTAGTCCATACAGGTTACGGGTCTCCCACCCTGTCAAGGGACCATGCTTGACTCTCCTGAGGCAGACCATGGGGGTCCTTCGGGGTCATACTCACAGGAGTCTTCTTTCCCTTCTTACTATCTAGTCAATAGTTAGTGTCTCAAATCTTAATGGAGTTGATTGACTAGCTGCAGCCAAGGAGGGAAGGTAGGCTTCACCCCCTGCATTCACTTCTAGAATTGTTCCTACCTAGTTAAAGGGGTGGATCTCCTACCCAACATTACCAGTAACCTGTATGGACTAAGAGAAAAGGATTTAACAGGTAAGACCAAAATCCTCTTTTAACACACACTGAGAAATGTCACCGTCTCCATTCAAGGTAAACCAGGATACTTTCCTCTGGATGAAGGCAGGCAGAGGCTTGAATCAGTTGAGATAAATAATAGTTTAATGAAATTAAAGATTGGCTATAATACGCTTACGCATTTCACAGCACAAAATGCTGCTTTATCACAGCTAAAAAGTAGCACGTAAAATATTAAAATGTACACCAATTAAATCCCCAATGGTAAAAAACATTGGTTGAATGAACCCGTCACTCCATTCCAGTATGGCCAGTTGTTGACCGGCACCAGAACCGACAACTAGGTTAAACTTCATTGTTTCTGTCAATAATCCATTACTATCACGGTGCCCGTGATTGCTGCATTATCATGTAAGTTACCTGCAGGGGGCTCTCCATTGGCTGCTTCCCTTATACCCGCCTTAGACTGCCTATTTAAACTGAGCCTGGGCACCCTTTGGTTGCCCTTTCGTATTTGTCTCTATGCTGTGGTTCCTGCATCCAGTGCTTCCTGGGCCTTGTCGCTGTTCCTGTTGTCAGTGGTATCCAAGTTCCTGCCTGCCAGTCGTCCGGTTCCTGCTTCTGTTCCTGATCCGGTCAGAGTTGCTGTTCCTGTAGTTGTTCCTGCTACCGTTCCAGACCCGGTCTACCGTCTGCAGTTTGATCCTCTTCTTCAGCGGGGTTCCAGTACCATCTACTACCGGTTGCCTGCCGTTCCTGGTGGTCAGGGCGACATTTTGACTTCCGCATTGGTTTCTCCAGTACACGGGTACTGGTTTGCATCACTGAGTCCAGTTGCTATTGCACTATGTGATCCTCGGCTTATCTGGTACGCGGGTACTGGTTGGCTCCACGGTAATCGGCTGCCGTTGCACCGGAACACTCATAGGTTACTCCAGTACACGGGTACTGGTTCGCTCCATTGTAACTGGCTGCAAGCCACCGATAAGTCTTGGTCTCCCCAGTGCGCGGGTACTGGTTCGCTCCACTGAGATTTCTTGCTATTGTACTATTTGAGCCTTGGTTTATCTGGTACGCGGGTACTGGTTGGCTCCACGGTAACCAGCTGCCGTTGCACCGGAAGACGTATGGTTTCTCCAGTACGCGGGTACTGGTTCACTCCACTGAACTGGCTGGTAAGCCACCGACATAGACTTGGTCTCCCCAGTACGTGGGTACTGGTTCGCTCCATTGTAACTGGCTGCAAGCCCCCGATTAGTCTTGGTCTCACCAGTACGCGGGTACTGGTTTGCTCCACTTAAACTATCTGCTATTGCACTATATGAGCCTTGGGTTATCCGGTACGCGGGTACTGGTTGGCTCCATGTTACCGGCTGCTGTTGCACCGGAAGAGTTTTGGGTTTCTCCAGTACGCGGGTGCTGGTTCGCTCCATTTAAACCGGTTGCTGTTGCACTGGTAGAATCTGGTTTCTCCATCATGCTGTACTGGTTCGCTCCACAACAACCGGTTGCTGTAGCACCAGTGGTGTTCAATTACTCCAGTACTTGGGGCTGGTTCACCCCATTGAAGGAGGCTGTCCTGTCCTAACAGCCTGACATGTTGAAGGTTTCTCCCAGTACACTGGTACTGGTTTGCTCCTCGCATTACTGGTAATTATTTCGCTTCCTGATTGTGGTCACTGCTCGTTATTGCTCAGTCCTTAGTGAGTGGCAATCTTTTGCTACCTGTTATCCTGTGGCCTAGTTTGTCATCTCTGTGACTGGTCTCTACCATCTAGCCAGTCACCTCGGCCACCTTATTGCCCTCACTATCTGCGGTGGGCTGCCTTGCCCGGTATTGGTAAGGCCGGTAGAACCTGGTCGTGACTATTCCTTTAAGGGTTGCCTTACCCGGTATTGGCAAGGCCGGTAGAGCCTCTTACCAGCAGTTCCAGTGACGTGGCTGCCGTTCCCGGTATATTGGCACGGCCGGTAGAGCCTCTTTCTTATGCCTTGGCTGCCGCTCCTGGTATATTGGCACGGCCGGTAGAGCCTTCAGTATTCCTTGTATGTGTCTCCAGGCTGCCCTGCCCGGTATATTGGGAACCTGTTACCATCTCGTGCCATCTAAGGTTGCCTTACCCGGTATTGGCAGGGCCGGTAGAGTCTGTATCCATCCAATGCATCATTATCATGTGCCTATGTAATTGCTAATAAAATATATTTTGTATTTGCTTTCACCCCAATAGAGTTCTCTTTAACTTTTCAATAAAGTTATGTTTTTACCTATTCTCTGTGTCTGAGAGTCATAACAAACCGTGACAGTTACATCCCAATTGTGAGACATTTTTCACTCAAAAAGTTTCCAAAGGTTACCTTGATCGCAATATATGTCTCATTTAGCTCACTTAGCTCATAATCATTCTGAAAGAACTTAAAATACATATATTTCTTAATGTTCTTAACTCTCTGAATTCCGATAGATGGATTTCTATGTATCCTGTTGACTCTGACACTTAGAAAAAAGTTTGTATTTTGGGTAATATCTGTATGACTAATAAGTTATATGTAGAGTTGTTATGCAGACACTAGTAACATTGTATCTACTAGGCACTATATTGAATCTGGAGACAGCCCTTCTGTCCGGAATTCGGAGAGTTCAGAACATTAAGAAATGTATGTATTTTAAGTTCTTTCAGAATGATTATGAGCTAATTGAGACCTATATCGCGATAAAGGTAACCTTTGGAAACTTTTTGAGTGAAAATGTCTCACAGTTGGGATGTAACTGATTATTGGCCAAAACAATGAATGTCGACGTAGTTGTCGGTTCTGGTGCAGGTCAACAATTGGCTATATTGGAATGGAGTGACAGGTTCATTCAACCAATGTTTTTTTACCATTGGGGATTTTGATCGGTGTACATTTGGAAGGCGGCTTTTGTGTATGTATTTTTATGGATTACGGGCTACTTTTTAGCTGTGATAAAGAGGCATTTTGTGCTGTGAAACGCATAAGCGTATTATAGGCAATTTTTCATTTCATTAAAGTTTTATTTATCACGATTGATTGAAGCCTCTGCCTGCCTTCATCCAGAGGAAAGTATCCTGGTTTAACCCTAAGGGAGACGGTGAAATTTCTCCTTGTGCGTTAAAGTCAGATTTGTTGGTATCAGCGGTCTGACAGATTTTACATGTGAGTAGAAAGAGTTTTTCTTAATATTTTTTATTAATAGATATTAATTAGATGGTATTGCTAGGGGAGTGGCATTACTGAGAAGTTTTAAGTTATTTCATGACCTATTGACATCTCTTTGTGTAAGTAAATAACTGGTTTTGAGCACGGCCAACGTTTTTCTCCTTTGCATTGCAATGCAATGTACCTCTCAGGCACTCAAAGGGTTAAATTTACACAGACTAGTTTATAAACACAGATAGTGAAGTTGAAAGTGAATATTATTGGTGTGGAAGGATGTGATACACTTATATACATACTCTACACTGTGTGGTCTCATAGAAAGAGGAACAGCAGGGTGGAAAGGAGGGACAGAGGGATTTAGTGTCAAAGATGTACACTTGGAAGGTATGAGTGGGGGCAGTAGTGTATGTGGGTCAGTGATTACCAATTAGAAGTGGGATGGCAGAGAGGAATAAGCTCTCCATTCCCCATGTCTTTTCATACAGTTTTAATGTAAAAAATGTTAGAAGGTGTGTGTCTACCTAAGGTCATCTATGAGTCCTCGCACCTCTTACATCCATTCTTAGCCCCCACTCTGGCTGTTTGTCGCTCCCAACTCCTTTATGTGCAATTATTGACATATCTTAACAGCTCACAAGATTTTTCTGTCCCCTGAACCTATCATGGGCCATTTCAGTGGACCTCCAGTATGTCGCAGGCCGTTCTTGGCCCACCTACCTCTCACGAGTAGTTTTAGGCCCTCCTACGTCTCGTGGGCTATTTTAACCTAATTTCTGAAACCTTTAAATTGTGGCAGCTACTGGCCACTGCTCTACCCACCCAGGACACATTAAGGCCAATCACACATTTGATTCCTCTCTCATCCAAAGTAAGGTCCACCCACTTCTCCAGCTATTTGCATCACTGAAAGGTTTGTGTCCACTACGCTCTGTCACTGAAGTCCCAGGAGGGTTTCACCTCTCCTCTGTCCTTTCTTGCCGTCAGACAGGGGAGGTAACTTTCTCCTTTCTCCCTCTCACAACTATTCCTCAGAACCTGCCAGGGACATGTCACCTCCTTCAGTGACAGCCCAGGGAGCTCTCTCCTTCCTCGCTGTCCCCCTGCCTTTCTACCAGTAAAGCGAATTGACTTTAGGACACGGGCAGCCAACACATGGCTCTCCATTCGTGCTGGAGTGAGGATGATGGGACTTATAATCAAACAACAACTGGAGTGACCCACGTCTTCCTTTGGTGCTTGGCTTAATATGTCAGGCAGTATTAGCGTTCGACACCTATTTCAGGCAGTGTGTGTAATTGTTTGCAAGTTGTTGCAGAACGAAGTGGGAAGGAACAGATGAAACAAACACTAACAGCATATCCCTAACGCAAGTAGTGCATACATGGATTAACCCTTTGAGTGGCAGAGGGATATGCAATGCATTGCTATCCCTCTGACACTGAATGGGTTAAAAATAGGTGGTGTAACTAGCAGCAGTCTCTATCCCCCGCAGACCCCCAGTGGTGCTGGCTTCTTACCCGAGGCCTGCTGGATCTCTGTTCTCAGTCCCCCAACATACAGTATGAGCTCCTGTTGGTGCCTCTCACAGTGCTGGCCACAACCCCCAAACTTCTGCAGCACTTTCACCAGCTCTCTGTCCACCGTCACACATTCATCCATAACAGCTGGTTAGGAGGAGGTAACCGGGCCCGGTGTTTCGGGGCAGGGGAGCCCCGGGGCTGCCGGCTTCCACTGACAGCAACAGGAACTTGGATCTGGCCGGCCCCTACCACTTCTGACCTGCGTATGCCAGTGCAGTTATGTCGCTGAACCCCTGATACCCACTCCCTCTCTCATGGCCCCACGTATCCTTGACCCGATAGCTGTTCCGATTTTAATGCTGCCACATAAGAGGCTGTCTTGATCTCTGCCGCTTGTTTTTGCTTTTAACCCTTTCAGTGCAAGAGGGATACGCAAGCATTATAGAGCAATGCGTTGCTTATCCCTCTGGCACTGAAAGGGTTAATGTATCTCAAAGTTGACCTTTGTAGGTGCAGTGCTGTGGCATTTAAAGGAGGTGATATTAGTACAATAGGTTAGCAGAATGGTGTGCAATGAATGGTGAAGGGTGAAAATAAGTGGCGCAAAACAACTGTTAACCCATTGAGTGCCAGAGGGGTACATAAAGCTTTGCGTACACCTCTGGCATTCAGAGGGTTAATGGATGTGCCATGACAGAGGGCTTTGGAGCACCAGGCAGATGGGGACTGCAAGTATAGGGTATTGGGCGACATTGAAAGAAGGGTCAGAAAGTAAGGAGTGGGGACAGCTAAGGTCGGCAGTGTGTGTTCCAGGTATGGCCACCAAGTGAATATAGTAGTTCAGGAGGGGATAGGAGGCAAGTGGCAGTGCAGTGTCCCTGAAGTCAGGGTTGCTTCACAGGACATGCAGGATGGATGAAGCAGTTGAGAGTGGTGACGTGGAGTGAAGAGATGATGATTCGTAAATAGTGGCGACTTGCAGGTTCCGTTCAGCACAACAGTTACAGAGTTGAAGGCAAAATAAGTGAGGGATTGAATGTGTAACAGAAGGTGGTGGCGGTTTTTTAGATGCCATGAGGAGTGAGGCAGCCATTTTTTTGGTTTCTGTGAATATGCTAATCTCCTCCCTAGCTGCGCCCTGGGGTTCGTATGTTGGGGTATGGCAGTCTATAGGAGAAATGCATATGTGCTCCTATGTGCCAGCCGTGGGGTGTGTTTATTATAATTTTGTGTGACATATGCAGATCTCGTCCTTGTGGGTGGGTGTGGCACGGACATAGATTTGTGGTCACCTGACCACTTCTTCTTTTATAGTATAGGTGTACAAATATAAAATGATAACCCAAGTGAATAAATATAGATAGAAGCAAGGAATGATGGAGGTATCCAGGCTCTCAAAAGTTAGGCTGAAGCCTGAGAGAAAGCTAAAACAAAAACCAAACTAGCTCTCCTCCATATAAACTATCCAGATGTGAACACTGCGTAAAGAATATATGAACCCACTTTAATATATTTGAGGTTTTTGTTGCATAATTTCCCCGAAATATGTTTAAGCTTGCCCACCATACTAAGGTACCCCAATATCAGATGAGCCCTATCTAATACACACTGTATCCCTATCTAGGTTAAAAAAAATTCCCCTGAGGATTTCCTGTTAATATTAAGCAACGAAAACCTCAAACTTATTAAAGTGGTATAAATTTATGCTTTACACAGGGTCCACATTTGGATAGTTTATGAAAGTAAACACGTCTTTCACTGCTCTGGTCACTATATACTTCCACTCCCTGTGGAGAATTTCTGATGTCACACTGTTTCCTTTGGAATGCAAGGCCCTAAGCGCTTAGAAGAAAGAAATAATAGACACGCAGACAAGGTAAATGCTAAAATCTCTTTCTGAGTTTGTTTCTCGTATGCCACATGCTTATATAGAAAATAGGTGTCCACATACCACTTGAATGTTCCATCCCCTGATACATGTCGCAACAACTCATGAACACATGTAAACAACATCTGCGAGACAGCAAATGAGGAACTTGAGATACAACCACTTGGCCAGATGCCGCCAAGCTCATGTTATACCACAAAAAGAACAGAACACCGCAGAAAAACAAGATCATGAGTATTTTTAAACATTCCAGTAACTTAAGCCAAAAAAACTGTTGTGCCACAGCAATTTTGAGTATTCCTGTAATTTAAACATTAACTAATGAGCTAGAGCTTTAGATCATTAACCCTATTTATCATTTTAAGAAGCCTAAGTGTTAAAGCAAAGAAACTGTAAATGCTAATTTTACCCCTTCAGTCCTTCCTTTTTTCTGAAAGAACAATCACAAAAATTCTGGGCCATACACAGAGGCCCATGCCCCAACCGCAAACGGGGCTTGTCCACCAGGGCTCATGTTGGCATTGAGAATCCTGGCCCTGACAGGGTGATTGAACATTTTCAGCCAGTGGGAGTAGGTAGGAAACCAATGGCTAGTTGTTTTAGCGAAGTAAAATTGGGGAGTCAAGACCATAACCAATCCCATCAACCGTTCCCCCATACATCTTTAAACTCTGAATTTGTTCATGTATAGACTTGGAATGGTCTGATAGATTAAAGCAGCACATTCCCTTGAATTTTTGACACCCATGATTATGCATCAATAGGAGTTAATCGATAGCTGTCTTATTTTGTAAGGACATTTCTCTTATTCCCTGGACATCCATTAGGAGATCCCCCAAGGGGGGGGGGTAGGAGGTGTGGTTAATAGCCTTAATCAGGGCACAGGCCAGGGTGTTAACAACCCTAGTGTTATGTATAGCTAGGGAAGGGAGCCCTACAAGGGATAAGGCTAAGGACACATATTCTACCTTGGATAATAATGTAATCTGTGGATCGCAGTCCTCAGGGATCTGAATACTATCACTCCTTTTGCAGCGTGACTGGGGGTTGGACTGCAGCTCAAGGTGCCGTGGGGATGGGAGTACCATAGTAAGTCTTTTAATGGTGCATGGGCCTCCACTGGCATTGGCTGGTATATATGAGTATGTTGTATTGCCACAAGAGTAGAACCAGCCTTTGTACAATTTCCAGTTTCTAAAATGAAAGGGGACATTAATGGTGGTATTACAAGTCATTTTATTAGCTAAAGATAAACATTGTTTGCCTACTTTCTGGTGGGTACACCCCGTCATAGTAAAACATAATTGAGTTGGGGTGATAGTCATAGTTCTGAAGGAGGTAATATTGGACCATGTAACGTTCAGTGGTGTCCACTGGCTTATGGTAAAGAAAAAATTAAATATACGGCCTCCTTGGTTTCCCATCTGATTTCCATACACTATAGTGCTTAGATTAGGCTGACTGGTGGTCAAAAATAACTTTTCTTTTGCCCTAAAAGGGACTAACACACTGATAAGACAGGAGGGCGAGTATGTCAGCTGCACCAGTCATTTGCGACAGGCAAAAATCAGTTACAGTCATAACATCCCTGGCTAGGGTTAACCATACATTGCTTTTGTGTATGTCCCTCCTTAGCCTATGGTAGCCCATATCCCTACTGATGAGGGTTGTGGTTCCCAGTCCAGGTTGGTCTACCATTTTCCCTGGAAAATGCACATAAAGGAGCATGGTAACCATGGTTATAATATGAATGACACCTAGGACCAAAACATAAGTACGCTCAACTCTGTGGTATGCCACTAGAGATTTGCTTAGTCCGAATCAAGAGTATCCTGGCCAGGTAAATGAGTTGATTGGGGGCAAATGGGTGGGGGTAAGTTCATCAGGGTGGCTTTCTTTAGGCTGCACGCATGAATCCATGTTGGACTGATGTCTGTCAGCACTTCCGTTCGAGTCACAGCAAGGATGGTGGTTGGTTCACCAAATGGGGGATCCAAGGTCTTGTTCCTGAAGAGCTGTTTCACCAGGACCATGTCCCCTGGATGGAAAGGAATATTTGGTTTACTTGTGGGAAGAGGGAGAGAAAGAGAAACCGCACCATAGATGCCATTTAACTTCTCAATCAACTTAGATACATATTTCTCTTTAATGCATTCCAGGTCACCTAGTGACTTGGGGGCACCCTGTGACTTGGCCCATGGGGTAGGGAATGGTCTACCCATCATGACCTCAAAGGGGTAATACCCAGCTGTTTTGTTAGTTGTCATTCTGATTTCTGCCAGCATGGCAGGTACAATGGCCAGTTCACAAAGGTGCCTCCGGTACCTTTCCTCAATTTTTCCTTAATTGCCCTATTAGTTCTTTCTACCTCACTGTGGGCGGTATGGTATGTTGAATTTCTATTCCACACCTAACTTCTGGCAAATCATTTGAATAATTTGTGCCATGAAAGGTGTTCCTTTATCACTATTGATCACTAGTGGGCATACCAATCTAGGGATGATTTCCTTACACAATATACTAGCAACACCTGCAGCATTTTCCTTGGCCACAGGAAAAGCCTCAAACCATTTAGAAAACTGATCACAGATGACCAACAGATATTGAAATCCATTTGACTTTGGCATATATGTAAAATCAATTGGCAAATTTTGCATTGACCCATCAGGGGGTGGTAGTTGTTCATTTTTACCATGTGTATTGCCATTAGGTTATTTCTTGCACACACCAGACACGTAGATAGCTGATTGTCAACTAGTTCAGTCAGACCTGGTATTACAGACTGTTTCTGTATGGTGTTAGTTATCTGTTTCTTTCCTTTGTGTCCAAAGCCGTGAAAATGACTGATAAAAATAGGTGCTGCTTTCCTTGGTATACCTATTCTTCCCTCTTTATCTGACAATAACTTTTTAGGGTTTAAGGTCAGATTAGTCTTAGTCCAAAAGTATTACTTAGATTGTAAGCGCTACAAGGCAGGGACCTTTTATCCTAATGTATACTCACTTGCTGTTCGCCTTGTGATTGTCTTTATAAGCACTTAATCACTGCACTTATTGTACCCCTTCTATATCAAATGTAAACCGTAAAGTGCCAAGTACACTGGTTGGCGCAATATAAATAAAATATACAATACAAATACAATACAATTTCTCAGTCAGAAGCCATTGCTTGCAGTGCTGCAATATCTACACTGGCGGTGGGGCGTATCATCAGCATTGCAAGCTGTGTATCAAATGTAGTGTCATAATCATTATGCAAAGGCCGTTTAAGGGCAGCATCTTTTTCAGCCTTATCTGCCAAGGCATTAACCCTAGCCTCATCTAAATTCTTAGAACTATGACTCTTAGATTTAATATTCACTAGGGTTCGGGGTAGTAATATGGAGTCAAGCAAATTGTTAACCAATTGAACATGTGAAATACCTTTGCAGTCAGCTGAGACAAAGCCCAATTTCTCCAGATAGTACTAAAATCATGAACAACTCCATATGCATTCCTGGAGTCAGTGTAAATGATGACATCCTGATCTTTAAGCAACTTACAGGCTTGAGTGACAGCAACAAGCTCCGCAGCTTGTGCAGACACAAATGATAAAGAATTAGCCATTATAATAACATCATGTAACTGTACAACAGAGAATCCAGTGTAATACATACCATCCCTGATTTAAAGGAGGAGTATCAGCAGTAATAGTATCTAAGCAATCATGTGGCTCTTCATTTGTTTGTAATTGCGACAGCAATTTGAGTAAAGTTAGTGATGTACCCATATGTGAGGGATAGTACTTGATGGATAGATTCTGTGTGGATGTCAGTATGGTTTCATAGCCTGATCTCCTTTGCACAGTCATATGTTGCATGTTAATGTTGTTGAGTATGTGTAAAACTTGATGAGTGGTGTGTAATATCATGGGGTGGGATAACACAATTGTCTGAGACATCTCAACTAAAACAGTGCACGCAGCAACTGACCTTAAGCAAGCTGGCATTCCCCACACCACTGTAGATAAAACTTTAGAAAAATATGCCAACGTCTGGACTCCACAACCATGCTCCTGAGCTAAGACACCTGCAATTGTAGATCCTCTCTCAGTGCAATACAGGTGGAACAGAAGGGAATAATTTGGCAGTCCTAGTGCAGGGGTGTAGAGCACAATGCGGTTTTAAGTGCAACATAAGCCTTATCCATTTGGGGCATCCAGCAAAGTCTTTATGGAGTGTCTTTCAAAGTACTTTGTCTCAAAATATGGTCACGGTATGAACAGTCAGGAATCCATTGCCTTCAATAAATCCCCATCCCCAGAAAAGACAACATAGCTTGCTTAGGCTGTGGTTTTGACACACTCATGATTGTCTGCACTTGGTCTGGGGAGAACTGTCTCTGTCCTTGTTACAAAACAAATCCCAAGTATTTCACTTCTGACAGGCAGTACTGGAGCTTCTTGGGTGACACCTTGTGACCATTCATGGCTAAATGTTGTAAAAGGCTCTGTGTGTCTATTTGGCATGAATCCTCATCAGGACTGCATAGTAGTAAATCATCCACATATTATTGCAGTTTGGAACCTTTCTGCGGGACCCAATTCTCAATTGTCTTATGGACATCTATGGAGTAATTCTTGGGAGAGTTCCAAAATCATTGCTGACTCCCTCTTTGTGAAGGCAAAAAGTGGTTTTGTATTGGGATGTACCAGTATGCTAAAGAAATCACTGTATCAGTCTATAACAGTGTTAGGGACCAGGAACCAGATAGACTCAGAAATCTAAAGTTCAAAACACCTTTATTAAAATAACAAAAGCAAACAAAGCAAAATCGTGATCCAAAAGCGTAAACTAAAAGACAAGCCGGGGTCAGGAACTAAGAGAGGTACTCTGCCAAGCCGGGTTCAGTAATACGGATATCATCGGTGTCAGGAAAATACCAGGGAGTCAGGAACTAGAAGGGATGTCAGAGGAAGCCAGCTCATGCACAGGAAATCAGGAAAGCAGTAGAACACTCTTGCAGCCAGAAGCAAACACAGGGGCACTAGGAAGTGAGCCAAACTGCTTTGTGCCTGATAGCAGTCAGGTGAGCAATCACAGAGAGGTCCGCTGATTCAGCCAGCCTCAGAACAGGGAAGGCAATAGCAATAGATAGCAGAGCATTAGATTAGCTCAGACAGCAGAATCAAGCAGAGAGAGAGAGCAGCTCAGCCAAACTTTGACAAACAGTGAATTTAGTGCTAGTAGTAGAGTTAACATCTTGCACTAAAGGCACTAGTGGTTGGACAATATCACTGATGCGCCTTAAGTCCTGTGTCAGTCTCCATGTCCCGATCCTGTGTTTGGGGACCGGGTTGATAGTAGTGTTGTGGGGTGATAACTGTGGGTATAATGATACCTTTCTGTCTTAATTCCTGTATGATGGGTTCCATCCCCATCTCTTTTTCCTGTGAAAGAGGGTATTGCTTAATGTGTGAGAGAGTACTACCTTTTTTGAGTGTTGCTTGGTAGGGGGAACAGTCAATGTTTCCTGGATCTGAATATGAAGTAGCCCATAATGTGTAAGGTAAGTCAGTTAATGCTGGGAGTAGGTCAGAGTCACAGTTTGTGTGTACAAAGGACATTGTCAGAACTGGGTCTAAAGGAATATACAGTTGCTTATTTACCAAATGGCTACCCTCAATCCACAAATAAACTCCTGTAGTAGTAACAATATACACAAATTGTTCACTGAACCATATCCCATGGATCCTTTCTGCACCAGCTTCACAAGTTGTTCTCAAAACACGCTCGGGTGTCCAACGTTGCATAGTTACAGTAGCATTAGGTGAACATACCCATCTGTATATGTTGTTAAGCACACAGAGAATGTCATCTTCCACCATCTTTCCATACAAGGAGCTCAGAGCAAGTAATAAAAGGAAATGAAAATGCAGAAGAACACATCACCCCTCCCTTCTCATGTATTTGTATGGATAATTGCAATTTGGACTTAAGGTCTCTGCCCAACAAATTTACAGGGAATTGGGAATAATCAAAACGGAATGGGACAAATTTTTAACACAGTCAACATCAATATACAGTTTTGGAGTTAGTTTGCTCTCAATTTGGACCCCTACACCCACAGAAGATTCACTTGCAGTAGTCAATGGTCCGCTGTAGGACTTCATAGATATAGAAGACCTAGCGGCCCCTGTATCAAACAGAAAGTCATACTCACAGTTGTTAACCCTAAGGGTCAACATAGGGAGTTTGTCCCATTTTTCTGACAACTGAGCAACAAAGCAAGCAAGGGGTTCAATCCTCTGGGGTTGGGGTCTCCACTGTAACAGGTGTGTCGTGGCCCCCCCTCCATCTCGCAGTGTTTTGCTCCTATCCTCTGTGGGAGGTGGGGTGCCTGTCCTGTCTGTGGGGGTGTCCAACATTCCTTTTTCCAATGTTCCATCTTCCTACAATTAAAGCATGGTCCCTAGGCTGTTGATCGCCTGCCTAATTGATTCCCAGACCCCCCTGAGTATCTTCTTCCTCTGCCCTTAGTATTCTGCCATCTCCCTCTGTATTGTCCTCTGAACTGACCTCTGCCTCTTCCTCCCGCAGACTGGGAATACATACTAACTTCTTCTATGCCAGTATATCCTGTTATATTACCAGTCCCAGCTTTAACTGGGAAGGCTCCAGGTTTGTCTTTCATCCTCTCAAGCCTCTCAACCTTCTCAAATGTCTCAGCATCTAACTGGCACCAGTTATCTACACACATTTGTATAGTCTGTGCCAATTCAGGCCTCATATTAGCTAGTAGGTGCTGGACGTATAGTGGGCCCAGAGTTGGGTCTTTTTTTCTCAAGTCCACACTCATTTGCCCGCATATCACTAAAACTTTAAAAAATCTGAAATTCCTTCCCCAATCTTTTACTTACATGTTATAGCCCTGGTAATATCCTTGGTATCACCACCTATGGCTGTTACCTTTGCCTTCACTTGCTCCCACATGGCAGTTATGTGCTCCTCTTTTGTCCATTTATTGTCATCCATGTTTTGGGGAAAGTAGTTGCCGGGGGTCAGGAGAGCACAGTCTTTGGCCCAGTCAATTCCAATGTGTTTAGTGCAAGCATCTAATAAGAACCTATAATCCCGTCCAGTCAGCTATGCCCCTTGGTACACACTATGAGGTCTGACACCCTGAAGAAAGGATCCTAGTATCCAGAAACACGTTGGTGCTTTTTACATTTTGTTTGTTCAAATTGTATTTATTTTAATAAACCTCTTTTGGATATTGATGGTTTGCTGTCCTGGTTAAAGAAATTGAACACTGTGAGTGGATTTTGGAGTGCATGTACAGGGGCAGAATTATCAATCCCCAGGTGCAATTACCCGTTGTCTTTGTCCCAACTGGTTGATTCACAGTTGTGAGTAGTGAACCTTTAAATTTGCTTTTAAGAATAAATGCTGTTCAGAAGAGCGCCCCTGCTTTGTATTCTGTGTTCCTGCCGTTTGAGGTAAGCAATTGCTGCACTGGGGGATTTAATGGTATTGGGGCAGTTCTTAGCCCATGCATTCTTTATAAGGACATGGCTAATTGCATATGATTATCCAGAGGCATTGTGAAAGTGTGGTACCCCCCCCTGTTCCTTAGGTGCTGTAGCTGGCCGGATCAAGCGCGGACTCTGAGTGTACCTATGCTGGGGACAAGTCCTTGTGACTTTCCCTCATGTACAGTCGATTCAGCCTGTCTTCCTGCTGTATCTCTGCAGCTCTCCTAGCCACGGTAGCTCATCTCGTCTGAACCCCTACTTCTGCTCCCAGTGCCGTCTTGACTTTCCCTTTACTGTCGTCTGAAATCACAACCTTAATGACTCCCTTTATCTTTCCTCTGTGAGTCCCACACCACTAGATGACTCTCTGGTGGATGTCCCTTGAGTTCCCTCAGTCTCTGCAATGTCATTCCCCATCTCTCCTTCCTCTCCCGAGGATCCCTTCTCTTTTGGGAACCTGAGTGGTCTACTGGCTGCTATTGCTTTGAAATAGTCATCAGTCATCCCTACCCCTACTGGGGATGGGTAAAGTTGAGAGAAAATTGGAGCTACCGGGTAAGGAGGTGGTAAGGGAGGTGCATTTGGGGTGGGGCTAGGCATAAGGGGTGGGATACTTGTTTTTAATATTGTGAGGACACATGCATATGGGGCCAATTGTACCCAGACCTTAGCACACTCGGATATATATTTCATATCACAGTCTGGGTCATGTCCGAACCATTGCCACTGTGGGTCAGGTAAACACAGTCCCTTCATCATGGATAAACGCCAATTATAGAATGCCCCATCTCTAGAAAACAGGTTAGAGAACTGCAGAGCTTCAGTCCATCCAGTGAGATTGTCACAGAAAAGTTTGGCATAACAATTGCCAGCCTGTTCAATGACAAACTCCTTGGGTGACTGGTCTGGCTTCATCTTGCACACGGAGACTTTTATAGTCTTTGAACCTGACTTAATTGTAATCTTTAGTGCCTTAGGCTTGCTCTTGTTAGTTCCCATTGCAGCAGAAAAAGTGAAAGCGCAAATATAGTAAAAAAGCTATTTGCAATATAAGTACAAGGATAAACAATATGATTAGAACAATAAAATGAAACCAAGGCATTGAATAACCCCTGACCTTTCTATCCCCAGGAAGAGTGTGCGTCCAGCACAGCAGCCTGGTTACCCTGTATAATCTATAGCACTAATCTTTACTAGGCCAGGACTGTAACCTGCCTATAAACCAGGTGGCACTATAACCCACAGTATTCTCTCTAGGTCAGGACTGTAACCTGCCTATAAACCAGGTGACACTATAACTCACAGTATCCTCTCTAGGTCAGGACTGTAACCTGCCTATACACCGGGTGGGACTATAACCCACACTTGAACTGTAAGGTGGACGTAAACCACCTGCAATAACTCCTGACTAGTAGCAAGGTGAGGATGCCCAGAGGGGAGCAAGCAGATTAACAATAATATATGTCCACTTATCCCCTGTGGAGATTCTGACAAACTACGCCAATTAAAAGTAAACACATTTCACTGCTCTGGTCACTATACATTTCCACTCCCCGGGGAGAATTTCTGACGTCACACTGGTTCCTTTGGACAGCAAGCCCCTAAGCGCTTAGGAGAAATAAATAGACACGCAGACAAGGTAGGTGCTAAAATCCCTTTCTGAGTTTATTTCTGATATGCCACATGCTTATATAGCAAATAAATAGGTGTGTCCACATACCACTGAAATGTTCCATCCCCTGTTGCAGTAGGTCATAAACACATACACATTACTAGCCTTCAGCCAGGGGGCAACCTCTGCCTTGGGGTATGGACCAAGCCTCAAGTACACATCATCTGCGAGACAGCAAATGAGGAACTTGAGAGACAACTCTTGACCAGATTCCCCCAAGCACGGGTTATACCACAGAAAGAACAGAACACCACAGAAAAACAAGATGAGTATTTTTAAACATTCCAGTAACTTAAATCAAAAAACTGTTGTGCCACAGCAATTCTGAGCATTCCTGTAATTTAAAGGGATAGTAATAGTTAAGATGTAAAAAAAAAAAAAAAAAAAAAAAAAAAAAAAAAAAAAAATATATATATATATATATATATATATATATATATATATATAGATAGATATATATCTATATATATATCTATATATATAAAAGAATAAGCCTCATTGCATAATTTATGGTACCCCACACACAGAACATAATTTATGTCTCCTCAGAAAAGAAACTCGCATTGAACAGAATGTCTAATTACATAATTTATGTCTCATTAAGAGACACAACTCCTATTGGGTGATTGAATGGGGACTTTACTGCTCTCATTGGGTGATTCAATGGGGGCGTGTTTATCATACAGGGAGTTGGCCCGCCCACCACTATCCAACTGCCAAAAAATATAACTGCCACTCGCTCCTGAGGTAGGGATATCAGTAACTTCTCCCAGTCCACTCACACTCTCACTCAGGATCATGACCCCACAAACACACTGTTTCACCTCCCACAGATAACTGTAACCCTCCAGACACTCTGTTTCAGTATGAGGGTGTAATGTTCCCATAAAATACAAACTTAATAGCAACTCTTATTTAACTCATCATCTATTCAGTCACCTCACTGTCTCAACTGTCACTTCTCCACTTCCTGCTTCCTGATTCCCACCCTTTCTCCTTAAAGGGAGAGAGATTCTTTGCTGTATGTTACAGAGGGGCAAGCCTCAAACACCACTTTCTATTTGATCCCTCAGCATATTGCTACATTGCCTCAACTGAAGAGCCACCATGTGTTATATTGCTATCTTAGCTCAACTTAACCCTTTGAGTGCCAGAGGGGTAAGCAAAGCATTGCAAAGCACACATTCTGTCTCACACTCTCACAGTCTCTCACACAGTCTGTCTCACACACTCTCAGTCGCACACACTCTCAGTCGCACACACTCTCAGTCGCACACACTCTCAGTCGCACACACTCTCAGTCGCACACACTCTCAGTCTCACAGTCTCACACTCTCTCGCAGTCTCACACAGTCTCTCACACTCTCACAGTCTCTCACACTCTCACACTCTCACACTCTGTCTCACACTCTGTCTCACACTCTGTCTCACACTCTGTCTCACACTCTGTCTCACACTCTGTCTCACACTCTGTCTCACACTCTCAGTCTCTCACAGTCTCTCTCGCAGTCTCACACAGTCCCTCACACTCTCACAGTCTCTCTCGCAGTCTCACACAGTCCCTCACACTCTCACAGTCTCTCTCGCAGTCTCACACAGTCTCTCACAGTCTCTTACACTCTCACAGTCTCTCGCAGTCTCTCACAGTCTCACACAGTCTCTCTCACAGTCTCACACTCTCACAGTCTCACACAGTCTCTCTCGCAGTCTCAGTCTCTCACTCTCAGTCTCACACTCTCAGTCTCACACAGTCCCTCACACTCTCACAGTCTCTCTTGCAGTCTCACACAGTCCCTCACACTCTCACAGTCTCTCTCGCAGTCTCACACAGTCCCTCACACTCTCAATCTCTCACAGTCTCTCTCGCAGTCTCACACAGTCTCTCACACTCTCACTGTCTCTTACACTCTCAGTCTCACACTCTCTCAGCCCCTCACACTCTCACAGTCCCTCACACTCTCTCAGTCCCTTACACTGTCTCAGTCCCTTACACTCTCTCAGTCCCTCACACTCTGTCTCACACTCTCACAGTCTCTCTTGCAGTCTCACACAGTCTCTCTCGCAGTCTCTCACAGTCTCTTACACTCTCACAGTCTCTTACACTCTCAGTCTCTCACAGTCTCTCACACTTTCACACAGTCTCACACTCTGTCTCGCACTCTTTCTCGCAGTCTCACACAGTCTCTCGCAGTCTCACACAGTCTCTCTCTCAGTCTCACACAGTCTCTCTCTCAGTCTCACACAGTCTCTCTCGCAGTCTCACACACTCTGTTTCACACACTCTTAATCTCACACTCTCAATTTCGCACTCTCACAGTCTCTCGCAGTCTCACACAGTCTCTCTCGCAGTCTCACAGTCTCTCTCGCAGTCTCACAGTCTCTCTTGCAGTCTCACACTCTGTCTCACTCTCTGTCTCACTCTCTGTCTCACACTCTGTCTCACACTCTGTCTCACACTCTGTCTCACACTCTGTCTCACACTCTGTCTCACACTCTGTCTCACACTCTGTCTCACAGTCTATCACAGTCTCTCTCGCAGTCTCACAGTCTCTCACACTCTCACAGTCTCTCAAAGTCTCACACTTTCACAGTCTCACACTCGCAGTCTCACACAGTCCCTCACTCTCACAGTCCCTCACACTCTCACAGTCTCTTACACTCTCAGTCTCAGTCTCACACAGTCTCTTACACTCTCAGTCTCACACAGTCTCTCACACTCTCACAGTCTCACACTTTCTCTCACAGTCTCTCTCGCAGTCTCACACACTCTCACAGTCCCTCACACTCTCACAGTCCCTCACACTCTCACAGTCTCTCTCGCAGTCTCGCACAGTCTCTCTAGTAGTGTCTCACAGTCCCTCACACTCTCACAGTCTCTTACACTCTCAGTCTCACACTTTCACACAGTCTCACACTCTCACACAGTCTCACACTCTCACAGTCTCTCTCGCAGTCTCACACAGTCTCTCTCGCAGTCTCACACAGTCCCTCACACTCTCACAGTCTCTTACACTCACAGTCTCACACTTTCACACAGTCTCACACTCTCACACAGTCTCACACTCTCACAATCTCTCACACTTTCACACAGTCTCACACTCTCAGTCTCACACTCTCACAGTCTCACTCTCAGCCTCACACACTCTGTCTCACACACTCTCTGTCTCACACTCTGTCTCACACTCTCGCAGTCTCTCTCGCAGTGTCACACAGTCTCTCTTGCAGTCTCACACACTCTGTCTCTCACAGTCTCTCTCGCAGTCTCACACTCTCACACAGTCTCACACTCTCACACAGTCTCACACTCTCACACAGTCTCTCTCGCAGTCTCACACAGTCCCTCACACTCTCACAGTCCCTCACACTCTCACAGTCCCTCACACTCTCACAGTCTCTCACACTCTCACACACACCGTCTCACACTCTCACACACACCGTCTCACACACACCGTCTCACAGTCTCTCACACAGTCACAGTCTCACACACTCAGTCTCTCACACTCTCACAGTCTCACACTCTCTCACAGTCTCACACTCTCACGGTCTTACACAGTCTCACACACTCAGTCTCACACACACTCAGTCTCACACACACTCAGTCTCACACACACTCAGTCTCACACACACTCAGTCTCACACACACCCAGTCTCACACACACACTCTGTCTCTCACACACACACTCTGTCTCTCTCACACACACACACACACTCTGTCTCACACACTCTGTCTCACACACTCTGTCTCACACACTCTGTCTCACACACTCTGTCTCACACACTCTGTCTCACACACTCTGTCTCACACACTCTGTCTCACACACTCACACTGTCTCACTCTCACACTGTCTCACTCTCACACTGTCTCACTCTCACACTGTCTCACTCTCACACTGTCTCTCTCAGTCTCGCACTCACAGTCTCACACTCAGTCTCACACTCACAGTCTCACACTCAGTCTCACACTCTCACAGTCTCTCTCTCTCTCACACTGTCTCACTCAGTCTCGCACACACAGTCTCGCACACACAGTCTCGCACACACAGTCTCGCACACACAGTCTCTCTCACACTCTCACAGTCTCACACTCTCAGTCTCTCTCACACTCTCAGTCTCAGTCTCTCTCACACTCAGTCTCACACAGTCTCACAGTCTCTCACACTCTGTCTCACAGTCTCTCACAGTCTCTCTCACACTCTCAAAGTCTCTCTCACACTCTCAAAGTCTCTCTCACACTCTCACAGTCTCACACACTCTCACAGTCTCACACACTCTCTCACACTCACATTCTCTCACTCTCAGTCTCACACAGTCTCTCTCACTCTCTCAGTCTCACACCCAATCACTCAATTACACTCACACAGTCTCACTCAATCACACTCTCACAGTCTCACTCTCACACTCAATCACTCAATCACACTCTCACAGTCTCACGCTCTCACAGTTTCACACTCAATCACACTCTCACACTTAGTCTCACAGTCACACTCAATCACAATCACACTCTTACACTCAATCACACTCACCCTCAATCACACTCACCCTCTATCACACTCACACCCGCAATCACACTCACACCCTCAATCACACTCACACCCTCAATCACTCACACCCTCTCACTCACACCCTCTCACTATCATACTCACTCTCACTCACGCATTCTCACTCAATCACACACACTCACTAACACACTCACTCAATCACTCACACGTAATCACACCCCAGGAGCCAGCACGATCCACCTTCCACTCTGTCTCACACACTCTGTCTCACACACTCTGTCTCACACACTCTGTCTCACACACTCTGTCTCACACACTGTCTCACTCTCACACTGTCTCACTCTCACACTGTCTCACTCAGTCTCGCACTCAGTCTCACACTCTCACAGTCTCACACTCTCACACTGTCTCACTCAGTCTCTCTCTCTCTCACTCTCACACTGTCTCACTCAGTCTCACACACACTCTCTCACACACACTCTCTCACACACACTCTCTCTCACACACTCTCCCAGTCTCACACTCTCTCACAGTCTCAAACTCTCTCACACTCTCACAGTCTGTCTCTCTCACTCTCTCACACTCTCAGTCTCAGTCTGTTTCTCTCACTCTCTCACACTCAGTCTCACACAGTCTCACAGTCTCTCACACTCTGTCTCACAGTCTCTCACACTCTCTCTCACACTCTCAAAGTCTCTCACACTCTCAAAGTCTCTCACACTCTCACAGTCTCACACACACTCACAGTCTCACACACTCTCTCACACTCACATTCTCTCACTCTCAGTCTCACACAGTCTCTCTCACTCTCTCAGTCTCACACCCAATCACTCACACACTCAATCACACTCTCACAGTCTCACTCTCACACTCACTCAATCACACTCTCACGCTCTCACAGTTTCACACTCAATCACACTCTCACACTTAGTCTCGCAGTCATATTCAATCACAATCACACTCTTACCCTCAATCACACTCACCCTCAATCACACTCACACCCTCAATCACACTCACACCCTCAATCACTCACACCCTCAATCATTCGCACCCTCTCACTATCATACACACTCTCACTCACACATTCTCACTCAATCACACACACTCACTAACACACTCACTCAATCACTCACACGTAATCACACCCCAGGAGCCAGCACGATCCACCTTCTACTCTGTCTCACACACTCTGTCTCACACACTCACACTGTCTCACTCTCACACTGTCTCACTCTCACACTGTCTCACACTCACACTGTCTCACTCTCACACTGTCTCACTCAGTCTCGCACTCACAGTCTCACACTCACAGTCTCACACTCTCACACTCTCACTGTCTCATTCTCACAGTCTCACTCTCACACTGTCTCACTCAGTCTCTCTTTCTCACTCTCACTCTGTCTCACTCAGTCTCACACACAGTCTCACACACAGTCTCACACTCTCTCTCACACTCTCTCTCACACTCTCTCTCACAGTCTCACACTCTCTCACAGTCTCACACTCTCTCACAGTCTCACACTCTCACAGTCTCAGTGTCTCAGTCTCTCTCACTCTCTCACACTCTCAGTCTCAGTCTCTCTCACTCTCTCACACTCTCAGTCTCTCTCACTCTCTCACACTCAGTCTCACACAGTCTCACAGTCTCTCACACTCTGTCTCACAGTCTCTCACACTCTCTCTCACACTCTCAAAGTCTCTCTCACACTCTCTCACACTCTCACACACTCTCACACACTCTCACAGTCTCACACACTCTCTCACACTCACATTCTCTCACTCTCAGTCTCACACAGTCTCTCTCACTCTCTCAGTCTCACACCCAATCACTCACACACTCAATCACACTCACACAGTCTCACTCAATCACACTCTCACACTCAATCACACTCTCACAGTCTCACGCTCTCACAGTTTCACACTCAATCACACTCTCACACTTAGTCTCACAGTCACACTCAATCACAATCACACTCTTACACTCAATCACACTCACCCTCAATCACACTCACCCTCTATCACACTCACACCCGCAATCACACTCACACCCTCAATCACACTCACACCCTCAATCACTCACACCCTCTCACTCACACCCTCTCACTATCATACTCACTCTCACTCACGCATTCTCACTCAATCACACACACTCACTAACACACTCACTCAATCACTCACACGTAATCACACCCCAGGAGCCAGCACGATCCACCTTCCACTCTGTCTCACACACTCTGTCTCACACACTCTGTCTCACACACTCTGTCTCACACACTCTGTCTCACACACTGTCTCACTCTCACACTGTCTCACTCTCACACTGTCTCACTCAGTCTCGCACTCAGTCTCACACTCTCACAGTCTCACACTCTCACACTGTCTCACTCAGTCTCTCTCTCTCTCACTCTCACACTGTCTCACTCAGTCTCACACACACACTCTCTCACACACACTCTCTCACACACACTCTCTCTCACACACTCTCCCAGTCTCACACTCTCTCACAGTCTCAAACTCTCTCACACTCTCACAGTCTGTCTCTCTCACTCTCTCACACTCTCAGTCTCAGTCTGTTTCTCTCACTCTCTCACACTCAGTCTCACACAGTCTCACAGTCTCTCACACTCTCAGTCTCACAGTCTCTCACACTCTCTCTCACACTCTCAAAGTCTCTCACACTCTCAAAGTCTCTCACACTCTCACAGTCTCACACACACTCACAGTCTCACACACTCTCTCACACTCACATTCTCTCACTCTCAGTCTCACACAGTCTCTCTCACTCTCTCAGTCTCACACCCAATCACTCACACACTCAATCACACTCTCACAGTCTCACTCTCACACTCACTCAATCACACTCTCACGCTCTCACAGTTTCACACTCAATCACACTCTCACACTTAGTCTCGCAGTCATATTCAATCACAATCACACTCTTACACTCAATCACACTCACCCTCAATCACACTCACACCCTCAATCACACTCACACCCTCAATCACTCACACCCTCAATCATTCGCACCCTCTCACTATCATACACACTCTCACTCACACATTCTCACTCAATCACACACACTCACTAACACACTCACTCAATCACTCACACGTAATCACACCCCAGGAGCCAGCACGATCCACCTTCTACTCTGTCTCACACACTCTGTCTCACACACTCACACTGTCTCACTCTCACACTGTCTCACTCTCACACTGTCTCACACTCACACTGTCTCACTCTCACACTGTCTCACTCAGTCTCGCACTCACAGTCTCACACTCACAGTCTCACACTCTCACACTCTCACTGTCTCATTCTCACAGTCTCACTCTCACACTGTCTCACTCAGTCTCTCTTTCTCACTCTCACTCTGTCTCACTCAGTCTCACACACAGTCTCACACACAGTCTCACACTCTCTCTCACACTCTCTCTCACACTCTCTCTCACAGTCTCACACTCTCTCACAGTCTCACACTCTCTCACAGTCTCACACTCTCACAGTCTCAGTGTCTCAGTCTCTCTCACTCTCTCACACTCTCAGTCTCAGTCTCTCTCACTCTCTCACACTCTCAGTCTCTCTCACTCTCTCACACTCAGTCTCACACAGTCTCAGTCTCTCACACTCTGTCTCACAGTCTCTCACACTCTCTCTCACACTCTCAAAGTCTCTCTCACACTCTCACACACTCTCACACACTCTCACAGTCTCACACACTCTCTCACACTCACATTCTCTCACTCTCAGTCTCACACAGTCTCTCTCACTCTCTCAGTCTCACACCCAATCACTCACACACTCAATCACACTCACACAGTCTCACTCAATCACACTCTCACACTCAATCACACTCTCACAGTCTCACGCTCTCAGTTTCACACTCTCACACTTACAGTCTCGCAGTCACACTCAATCACAATCACACTCTTACACTCAATCACACTCACACCCTCAATCACACTCACACCCTCAATCACTCACACCCTCAATCATTCACACCCTCAATCATTCACACCCTCTCACTCACACCCTCTCACTATCATACACACTCTCACTCACACATTCTCACTCAATCACACACACTCACTAACACACTCACTCAATCACTCACACATAATCACACCCCAGGAGCCAGCACGATCCACCTTCCACCATTGTATGCAATTACCACACACATTTCAATTACATGAATGAATGCCAGTCACTCACATCCCGGGAGCCAGCACGATCCACCTTCCACCATAGTATGTGCAATTACCACATGCATTTCAACTATATGAATGAATGCCACAGTGGAGGCATAAGTACAAACACAAACTCATTACAATGACACATAAGTCACCCCCTTATGACTCACTTGTGTGTGTGTGTGTGTCTCTGTGTGTGCCTGTGTGTTTCTCACTGTGTGTGTTGCATGTCTGTATCACACTCTATCTGTCTGCATGTATGTGTTTGACTGTCGCTCTTTAAGCATCTCAGTGCATGCGTGTGCATTTGCGTGTGTGTCTCTGTGTTTGTCTCGCATCCGTGTGTGTGCATTAATTCCCTATATATCCTGACGGGCAACGCCGTCCCACATTGCTAGTATATATATATATATATATATATATATATATATATATATATATATATATATATATATATATATATATATATATATATATAATAGAGAGAGAGAGAGAGAGAGAGAGAGTAGTGAAGGCATAGGCAATGGCACTCCTCAAAAAAATAAATAACCAGTAAATTCAATAAATTCAAAAGGGTGCTCATCCCATAAAATGTATAAAGAGTGTACTCAGCCAAAGCCAGAGCAGCGAGACGGCACACCAGGATCAAAGAAGACAAAATTTATTCAAAGCATATAATCCATAAGTCCAAACGTTTTCGGTCCCCTTACAGGACCTTCATCAGGGCAACCAGAATGTACCAATTCCCCATCTTAAATATCCACAAGAACACTCACCCCTTCACGTGCATTATGGCGGATCACCGCCCCGACGCTCAGCCCCACAACCGGAATAGCGGTGGTGACGTGCCGAACGGGAGGCGGACCATCCGCCCAATTGGCACGTAAACAAAAACAATAATAAACGGCAGCGATGTTCATTAAGAAGCCGCATCAGGACCCGAAGCCAGCACTCGCATCTGCTGGACAGGTCCATAAGAGATACAATATTACTTAAAGTGCAATCCTCCGTTTGCAACAAAATGTCACAAAAAGTAAATGCACATTCAACCATGATATTAGTTTGTCCCATAACATCCCACATAAAACCACTGCAGAGTTGAATACACAATGCAATACATGATGCTGTGCCTAAAAAATTTGAACACAGCCACAATAAATGAACCTGATGAAAATGAATATTGAACAAAACATAAATGCAAAGAACAAAAAAACTCACAAAACAAAAATAGACAATCAATAGTGGCTTGATGGTTAGAAAAATCAGTAGTGGCTTAAAGGTTAGAAAAATTACTGGTAAGTCCCTCTTATGTTCATTTCAAAGTTGTGAGTCAATCTTTTAATTATGAATCAGTCTTATTAATGAACAATATATAGTCCAGGAGCAAAATAACGCTCAGCTAGCGGTACTGTCCCACTCTATTAATCCTGTCCATAACCTCAAGCCGAAGTCACTCCTTGATATTTAAGTTCCATATTATATCCAAACACTTCCAAGGGATCAAGTTATTCATGAATTTGATAATTTTGAAATCCCATTAAAGGACTGGTTACAGCCTCTTGTGCTTACTCAAAAATGTGGCTGGGTGTAAAGCCTTGTGACTAACACAGAGGATTCACCTCTATGCATACCACATTCAATGAATAAAACAATAGTTATAGAAAGGAGTTGAACGAAAGTTCATGATTTAAACCCCTAGGATGTAGGGTATTAAGTTTATAAATCATTCTAGCCTCCATCTGCAGAAGCAACCGATGTCTGTTGCCCCCTCTCCTGGGTACTTGAACTTGAAAGATTGGCATGAATTTAAAATCCACCATAGTATGTCCAACTTCTGCAAAATGTCTAGCCACTGGTTGGCGGGCAATCTCGCTTGAACCCAAGTGGCCCTCAAGTGCTTTTCTGATGGAACTCTTGTGATTATTTATTCGTTCCTTCAATGTGGTTATGGTCTTGCCCACGTAGTATAATCCACACGGGCAAATAATGATGTAAATAACATATTTGCTATTACAATCCAAATATTCTTTAATGTCATATTTTCTGGACAAATTGCCCTCCATTGTTTTGTTTTAAAAGAAATAGTAACTTACGAGACTTGCTGATACAGACAGACCCTGTAGATAAATACAGTAGTGGTGCAGGCTGGCTAGTGCGTCCCAAAGGAGTGTACAAATGCAGGGGCTGCAGTAATTGTGGCAACATTATTACTGGTAAATCTTATCAAGACCCTCATTCGTCCAGAAAATATGACATTAAAGAATATTTGGATTGTAATAGCAAATATGTTATTTACATCATTATTTGCCCGTGTGGATTATACTACGTGGGCAAGACCATAACCACATTGAAGGAACGAATAAATAATCACAAGAGTTCCATCAGAAAAGCACTTGAGGGCCACTTGGGTTCAAGCGAGATTGCCCGCCAACCAGTGGTAGACATTTTGCAGAAGTTGGACATACTATGGTGGATTTTAAATTCATGCCAATCTTTCAAGTTCAAGTACCCAGGAGAGGGGGCAACAGACATCGGTTGCTTCTGCAGATGGAGGCTAGAATGATTTATAAACTTAATACCCTACATCCTAGGGGTTTAAATCATGAACTTTCGTTCAACTCCTTTCTATAACTATTGTTTTATTCATTGAATGTGGTATGCATAGAGGTGAATCCTCTGTGTTAGTCATGAGGCTTTACACCCAGCCACATTTTTGAGTAAGCACAAGAGGCTGTAACCAGTCCTTTAATGGGATTTCAAAATTATCAAATTCATGAATAACTTGATCCCTTGGAAGTGTTTGGATATAATATGGAACTTAAATATCAAGGAGTGACTTCGGCTTGAGGTTATGGACAGGATTAATAGAGTGGGACAGTACCGCTAGCTGAGCGTTATTTTGCTCCTGGACTATATATTGTTCATTAATAAGACTGATTCATAATTAAAAGATTGACTCACAACTTTGAAATGAACATAAGAGGGACTTACCAGTAATTTTTCTAACCTTTAAGCCACTACTGATTTTTCTAACCTTTAAGCCACTACTGATTTTTCTAACCATCAAGCCACTATTGATTGTCTATTTTTGTTTTGTGAGTTTTTTTGTTCTTTGCATTTATGTTTTGTTCAATATTCATTTTCATCAGGTTCATTTATTGTGGCTGTGTTCGAATTTTTTAGGCACAGCATCATGTATTGCATTGTGTATTCAGCTCTGCAGTGGTTTTATGTGGGATGTTATGGGACAAACTAATATCATGGTTGAATGTGCATTTACTTTTTGTGACATTTTGTTGCAAGCGGAGGATTGCACTTTAAGTAATGTTGTATCTCTTAGGGACCTGTCCAGCAGATGCGAGTGCTGGCTTCGGGTCTTGATGCGGCTTCTTAATGAACATCGCTGCCGTTTACTATTGTTTTTGTTTGCGTGCCAATTGGGTGGATGGTCCGCCTCCCGTTCGGCACGTCACCACCGCTATTCCGGTTGTGGGGCTGAGCGTCGGGGCGGTGATCCGCCATAATGCACGTGAAGGGGTGAGTGTTCTTGTGGGTATTTAAGATGGGGAATTGGTACATTCTGGTTGCCCTGATGAAGGTCCTGTAAGGGGACCGAAAACGTTTGGACTTATGGATTATATGCTTTGAATAAATTTTGTCTTCTTTGATCCTGGTGTGCCGTCTCGCTGCTCTATTTGATTAAAAAAATTATGACAGCTCAAACTTGAATTTTTTAGGTGCAATATCACAGTGGCCTGAAAATTTACAGTGGGGCTGTTGCTTCACCATCCTATGGAGACTTATGGTCTACAGACTAGAGTATTCCTTAGAATAGTGTAGCAACAGCGCCACTGAAAATTTTCAGACCACTGTGATATCGCACCTAAAAATTCAAGTTTGAGCTGTTATAAATTTTTAATAAAATATCTCTCAGCAGTGGGAGTACCCTTGTTTTACTCAGGTGAATAAACCCTACAATATATATATATTTTTTTACATTTTAAGTATTACTATCCCTTTAAACATTAATTCCTGAGCTAGAGCTTTAGATCATGAACCCAGTGTATCATTTCAAGAAGCCTAAGTGTTACAACAAAGGAACTGTAAATGTTAATTTTACCCTTTCTGTGTATATGGGGGAGGGCAGGTTTGTTTTTTGAAGGACTACAGAAAGCATTTTCAGACTCCGGGGGAGATTAAATTCTATAGGTCACTGGTGTTTATTGTTTTCACCTCCTTTTGGTTTAACTCTGTGTTCTTTATCAGGTATATTACCATTACACCCTGAAGGAAAGACAAAATATCAATTCAATGTCACTTGAGCCAAGGCTATAGTTTGACTGTATATATCCTGATCTTATATTTAGGAGTGGACTGGTGTTTTGATCATGAATGCAAGTCCTTTTGCTCTTACATATCTACTGTGTCAACAATATAACAATATTTATTTTTATCTAATCATTCTGATGTTATTACACATGTTTATTCAGACGTATTGGGTGTTATGCAGCCACTGAGTAGCCGCCTTGTTTATTATGGTGCTACTAGGTTAAAGCCCATCATTCGATGGAATCTAATTCATGCAGAAACGTTTCTGTTCCTCTTCCTTATGGAGGGGGAGGGGGACAGCGGCGGTATTGCGGTGATCACTGGAACGTGCAGATCTTCTGCTGCTTTTCCCTCAACTCGCAATTTTCTAGGAGGCATTGCTTTCTGTGTCCTTGCGTGTTTGGCACACAGGCAGCAACGCAGCCTAGCAAATTATATATATATATATATATATATATATATATATATATATATATAGATAGATGTTTGGAACCTTAGAGGTGTTTGTAAGGCAACAAGGCCACTATCGACACCCAGCATGTGGATTTGGCAGTTGCCATGAAGATAAAGATGCAATATGATTCACACCTAGAGTTCTCATCTGTGATGTAGTTTTGATAGTCTTATATTGACATAACCTGTGTGAGATTAACATTTAACAACATACACTAATTATTATTAATGCTGTTATAAGTAGCAGTTCACAAGTGTAGAAGGCATAACTTGAAATTTAGTCAAGATAGACGCAAAGCTAAAAATGAGATGGTGCAAATTTATGAAGATATTCATTTTTGTGTTATGTTATTAGGTTCATATTGTTCTACATGGTGAAGATGGAGTGTCTGAAACAAGAGAACTTCACTGCCCTGATAAAGCTCTTTTTGAAAAGAATTCACGACACACCTTCATTATGAGGTATTGTAAAAAGCAAATTGAAAACTTATTTTATAATTGTGGTCAGGGCTTCCAGCGTTTTCGGGTAAAGTAAGGTATGCCATAACCCCGAGCTTACCGTAAGCTTGGGTGCCGTTCGACGAGGTAGGCCTGAATGGAGGCAAAAAAGACAGTTTGATACAAACAGTTTATTACGATAATACAGATAATACAGATATATACATTACTTTGCTAATTCAGTAATAGCTTTATGAATTTCTTCCGATGGATTATGGACATAGCGGGAATAACAAGAAGACTGCCACCTGCCTAAGCGTTGAATAATGTGAACAGGGACACCATTCTTAGAGGCTGAGGAAGCTGCCCCAATCCTGAAAGAATGCACAGAAAATGTATCCGGGTTTAAGCCTAAGCGAGTAAGGATAATGCAAATATATGACATGAATTCTGGTGTGGTGAGAGGACCAGAGTGTAGTGGAAGAAGAGGGCTGTCCGCGGCTTCATGCTGATGGAGAGTAGTGAGATTAACCAAGGCTTGGTAGGGACACCAGGAATCGTGAGTTGCAAAGTATGGAATGTGAACACCTTCTCGGGCTTGGTCAGTTTTAGAATGGGCCAAAAAAAGGGTGAAGTGACTGGTGTGCCGGACGAGTTGGTCCCGGCGCACAAAGACATCAGACTTTGAGCGGCAGGAGAACTCGCCTGGCCTTAGAAAGCCGAAGAAGGCCAGGCAAATAGCAGCTAGGAGAGTGGTATTAGTATGGTGAGAAAAAGGGGCTAATTTCAACAGGTCATACATTTCCTTATAAATCTCTCCTGTAATTGGCAGCCTAGTACGAGTAGCCGAAGGTTGCAAGCAGGCCAAGCCTCTAAGAAAAAGCTTCACACTGTACAGTGAGAGAATAGAAGGAGACAAGGGGTGCATTAGTGCGTGATGGTGCTGAATTCCTGCCAGGTATGTTCTGATAGTGGTTGGTGACAACTTAAGGCCTACGTGGCAGTGAGTCGCGAAAGCTAAAATAGTGGATTGTGAGAAGGAGAGGGGTGAATTGGTAAAAATTAGGAAGGATTGAAAGGACTTCCAGGCTTTGTCATAAGACCTCCTGGTATTGGGGGCCAGGCCATGCTGCATGACAGAAGAGGCTTCGGCAAGCAGGAAACTTAGATTGTAATTAGCTCCGTGTATGACAGAGGAATTGTAGCATCCTGATGAGGTTCGAAGGGGTTCTGCAATTGAAGTTGTGAAAGGTAGTTAGTGGCTGCGTTTTCCTGACTAGAGGTATAAGAGGGATGGATACTAAATTTGTTTGTGAGAAAAAAACAATTTAATTTCTTTAGCAGTTTATTGACAGTGGGGGATGTGGATCTGCCTTTTTGAATAAGTTTAACAATGAGTTCAGATGAGGAATAGAGTATTACCGCCTGTCCTACCCATAAGTGGGCCCAAGAGGCAGCCGCGGCCACCATGGGGTAAATGTCGGTTAGACCTAAGGAGGTCAATAGGTTAGCAGAAGAACTAATTTCTATTGGCCACCTGTTGCAAATCCATTTATGACCCCAGGAAGAGGCAAAGCCAAGATTGACGTTAGCCTTCGTGTATACTGCTGGGCTAGATGAGGAGGGGGCGGGGGGGAACATGGTCCTACCATTCCAGTTAGACAGGTGGTTAGCCCACGTAGTTAATTCGGCTTTGGCTTCAGCATGGATATGGATGCGTGAATCGGAATTTGGGGCGGATGGGAGAAGAGAGAGTAATTGGGAAAGGAATGCCCAACCTTGAGGCAAGATTCTCATGGCGAAAATTAAATACCCTATCAATGATTGCAGCTCTGTTTTGGTCAAGAAATCTGAATTAGCCCGTTGGATATGACAGGAATAAATCTGTCTAATTTTGTTTTAGGGATTCTGGCTTCCAATAGTACCGTATCTAGAATGATCCCCAGAAATTCTAACTCTTTAGTAGGGCCACATGACTTACCCGGGGATAAAGGGATATTAAGATATTCAAACAATTCCTGAAGTTTGAGAAGACTATTAGGTATGGATGAGGAATTTTCTATGAGGAGAAAATCATCCAGGTAGTGTAGAACTCCTGGACAATGGCAATAATTCAGTAGTAGCCAACACAAAATTTCCGCAAAACTATCGAAAATTTTAGGGCTGCTACGTGATCCAAAGGTAAGAGAAGTGGCGAAGTAATACTGACCTGCCCATTTAAAACCCTGGAGATGCCAGAGCGATGGGTGAATGAGGAGTAATTTAAAGGCATCTTTAATATCAGATTTGGAAAGCCAGCAGTGAGGGAGTGATTGTTGGATGAGGCAAATGGCGTCATCAATAGTAGCATACTGGAGAGAATATTATTCAGGTGGGATTAGGGAGTTTATGCTTGGCAGGAGGTTAGAGTGGGGAGCTGATAGATCAAGAATCAATCTTTTCTTATCTGAGAATTTATGTTTGGCCAGTCCAATGGGGTTAATATGCCATACAGGAAAGGGGGGGGGGAAGGGGCCAATGATACATTTTTTCTCTGCTTCTTTAGCCAGCAAGGAAGAGACTATGTCAGGGTCATCCAAAGCTGAAGCTAAATTAGGGCATTCCAGAGATGTCACTGGGCAGGCTACGACACCTGTATGGAATCCTTCAGAAAGGCCATTGACAATATAATTAACTAAAGACCTGTCGTGATGATTAGTAAGAAGACACTGGAGCCCCGCTACATAAATTCCACCATGTTTTTTATTAAAGAACCCAAGCTTGGGACAAATGGCCCTGGAATGGGAATCCCTGCAGTTAGAGCAGATATGCAGCATCCTACAGCCACCAAAAAAACAACCCCGAGAATTAAAATTATTACAAATAGGGGTGTTCCCTTGATAGTATATAGGCCTCCCCTGCTTGTCATAGGTCGGGCGGGAGGAGGCTCTGGCCAGGGGAGCCGGCTGGGGGGAAGCATCAGCTGCTTGTAAGCCCGAAGGGCCGGCCACTGGGGGGGCGGTAGGACATAAACCTGTGGAATGGAGGGAAGACTGGCAGTTTTGGCACACAGGGGCCTTAAGTCCGACGAAGTGCCGGCAGAACAGCTCCATATCCAAACAGCTCCAATCAGTCACGAAATTGAATTGCGCAAGCGTGGCAGCTGCCTTAGTAGACCGGTGGTAGTCATAAAATGTATGGCCGCCGTACTTATGCGCTAGATCTACCACTAGATGTAAATAATGATCCAACTCCTGGCGCCTATGCGGGAAAGCCGAGCAGACAATGTCCCGATAGATGCCAAAAGCCAGCACAAATTCTGTGACTGAAAGCTTTTTATTGAGCCGTGGGTCTTTAGACTTGAGAGTAACCGACACTTCGCCGCAGTTAATAACTTTACTTTCTGCCAGATCCTGTGATGCAATAAGCAGTGAAACCAAATTAACATCCTTGCCTTCCACAATGTCTCTGCAGATATTAGCAGGAATAAGATGAGCAGGTGAAACTCTGGGGGCTGCAACTACTGCGTTACCTGGAAGAGGAACATTTGACATCATAACGGCAGGTGTTAGTGGATGAGGAGCGTTCTCTAATGATGCTACTCTGGCTTGAATGTCGGCCAGCATATGTGTAATTTGAGTAAACTGATCAGGAGCCGTGTTGGCCGGGAGAGGGGGAGATAAGGACAATAGTGAGGGGACGATTGGGCTGGGGAGGGGGAGGGGAACAGGAGCTTGAACAGCTCTGCCTTTCTAGCTGAAGTGGGAAAGGGGATGTGCAAGCTTCCCCACGGTCCAGCTTCTTAAGGAAGGGCTCCTGGGAGTAGGGGCTGGAGCAGCCGCTTTAGGAGTCTCATTGCCGGACTGGGCCAATTGATCGTTGTTTTCCATGATAATCTAAAAGAAAAGAGACAATATAGGACCTAAGATTCTACCCAGAGGTGAGTATGACAGGGAACCTTTGGTCTACATGAAGAGGAAAGACCTAAACTAATGAACCTACCCTCTACGAAGAGAGAGGTAAAATACAAGGAAACCCTCAACTTCTTGAAGAGGGTAAAGTGAGATGGTAGGGAACCTACAACCTCTACTAAGAGGTAAGGCATAATACAGCGGTACCTTGCCTCAATGATGAGATGAGGTCTAATACTAAGATAACAAACACTAGGGTGCCTCCGGTCTCTACTACTAGGAAAGGGGCGAAGCTAGTGCGCCTATGTTCGCTACTATGAGAAAAAGGCGTACTGGAGAAGTACCTTCGGCCTCTATGAAGAGGTAAGGCATGAATCCTAAGGGTGACTTCTGCTTCTACGAAGAGGTAAGGTATGAACCTAAGGGTGCCTTTGGCCTCCACGAAGAGGCAAGGCATTGAACTAGGGTGCCTTCGTCCTCTACGAAGAGGTAAGGCATGAACCTAAGGGTGACTTCTGCCTCTACGAAGAGGTAAGGTATGAACCTAAGGGTGCCTTTGGCCTCTACGAAGAGGTAAGGCATGAGACTAAGGGTACCTTCGACCTCTGCGAAGAGGTAAGGCATGAAACTAAGGGAGCCTTCGACCTCTACGAAGAGGTAAGGCATGATACTAAGGGTACCTTTGACCTCTACGAAGAGGTAAGGCATGAAACTAAGGGTGCCTTCGGCCTCTACGAAGAGGTAAGGCATGAAACCAAGGGAGCCTTTGGCCTCTACGAAGAGGTAAGGCATGATACTAAGGGGTGCCTTTGGCCTCTACGAAGAGGTAGGGCATTAAACTACGGGACTCTTGGCCTCTACGAAGAGGTAAAACAAAACACTAGGATACCTACGGCCTCTAAAAAGAGGTAAAGTATGATACAAGGGGGTCATTGGCCTCTACGAAGAGGTAAGGCAAGATACAAAAGAGCCTTCGTCCTCTACGAAGAGGTAAGGCAAATACTAAGGTACCATGAATCTACGAACAAGGGGGGTGGAAGAGCATGCATACGAACTATGAACTACTGATATTGGGACATACATAAGGGGGGGGGTTTCCTATGGTTTAACAAATTGAATGGTGCAGTGAACCTACTTCCTGCAATATGTACAGGAACATAATAAGGGCCCTTGCGTTTGCTGAGAGACAGCACCACTAAAATAAATAAGAAAAACAGCAGAGAATAGAGCGGGATTCTGACTCCCAGCAGAGGCAGAATAACCGTGCCTGGTGTAATCTTACCCAAAGTGAGGGGAAGGCAACCTAACGTCCTCTCTGGAGTGTGAGAGAATGCAACGTGTGCACCGTACGCGAGATAAGCATGTCAAACAGGATTCCTTGTATTACAATAGTGATGGTGAGGTGAGGACCGGAGCAGGACTCGGCATGGGGGAGAAGTTCCCCCTAGGTAACAACCTCTAAATGCAGATCCTGAGGCGGCGTGACAGTAAATTTGAGAGAGGGAAAACTGAATACTTGTGCAGAGTGACTTATAACCATAATAGCTTACCTTTGAATGAGCTTGACGGACTATTACAGAGAACATAGGATATAATTAGGACCTGTCAAGACACCGAAATGCAAAACAAGAGGGAGCGGTAACAGGCCCTACCTGGCGGAGAATTAATCTTGCCAGATGGAGTTTTAAAGAGAAGCTGGGAAATTTTTTCGGGATACTGCTAGTAAGCCTGGACTGATTGGCTGCTGGAATTAACAGATCCTGCTAGGAAAATCAGGTCAGGGAGAAGAAAGAAGGGAAATATGAGGACAGAGATGTTACATTGAGGAGTCATGAATATTAAATACTTTTTTTATTTTTTTTTTTTTTTTAGGTTCTAGAAACCTAAATAGTAAGGGAAATAATCTAGAGATATGAAGCATCAAACCTGGGGACTGACAGTAAAATGTATGTATGATGAATCATGACTTGAACAGGCAGCCTGAATCAAAATTGCAGTAAATTAAACCATTAGTAAAGCATAAGTGCAGTAGACAGGCATCAGGAGAGTTAATTGTGCATTTGCAAAGAAGTAATTACTGAGCTGAAACCATTACTAGGATGAACCTTCTAAAGAAGGAGCAGACATAGAAAGAAAACACTGTAGGTTTCAACCGTTCCATCAGGAAACCTGTTTATAATGATATTGCATAAGACCATACTGCCACAGGTAACATAATGCTAACCCAGGGACTGATAAAGTAAACATAATGCATGGATGACTAAAGAAGGCTTGAGTATAGTAGACAGGCACTGGAAGGGTTAATTGAGCATTTGTTAGGAAGTAGACACTAAGCTATAACAACCTTGAATGACCTTATGATCATTGTTATTTAGTTTGCTAAATAAACTGATGGATGCCCATAATCCATACCTCCAGTGATACTCAGTAATCGGAGGGTTAATACTACCATTTAAATGTAAATTTAACCCAAATTGTTAATTGAAAAGTTAATGTGAACATTTAATCCACACTAAGATTCATCTGGCAATCGGAGGGTTACCATAATCATCAAAATCTTTATACCAATTAATAGGAGTCTAAGGGGGAAGAGTTCAACATAAATTGTATATTGTAAGTGAATGATACTATTCTTATCATTTAATGAGAATACTGTTGAATACCAACGAAGGAACAACGAACCATTTGCGCGATTGTGATGACCAGAGACATGGGATCATAAGATCCATGAATAGTAGCTTGTTTCCCCCCAATGGCTTGCCCGCATTGACTGGCAGTGAACGGAGGAGGACTCGCTTACCTTCCTCGTGACGATCGAAAACCGGAAGTGACATATCGGCTTAACCGGAAGTGAGGAAACGAATACTTACAAGTGACAGACGAACTCAACAAATGGCATATACGCTGATGGCGCGTCCCGTGGAAGAGACTGCAGGTAGAATATGAAGCCTGCAGCACCTCCCACAATTGCAGGCCCAGCCTTTTATTTATACAATTGTAAGATGTTACCAGGAAAGTTTAAGTGGGTGGGGAGCAGGAGAGGACTGACAACACCCAGGGCAGTGGAGGCCCCCTTTATCCATCCCCCCAGTTATGCCCCTCCCGGTTTTATATCTTTCCCCCAATTATTACTCTAACCCACTGTCCCAGCCCACCCCCTTTTACTAATGTTATATTTGGCATTAACGTTCTGAAGTAACGCAAGTAACCCTGCAGAGCTTACAATTGAGTTGGAGCTAAAATAACAATGTAGCTCCATTTTTAACTTTAAGCTCTGTGGTATCACTTGTGTAGCTCCATTTCAGTTGTTATCCCACAGAGCTTACATTTGAAAAGTAGCTACACTAGTGATGCAATAGAGCTTACAACTGAAACGGAACCACAGAGCTTACAACTGAAATGGAGCTGCAATACCATTGTTTTGCCATTTCATCTGTAAGCTCTGTGATATCACTCATGTAGCTTCATTGCAACTGAACCACCATGTAGCTTACAAATGAAAGTTTCACTATTGATAAAACAGACCATACAATTGAAATGGAGCTATACAAGTCCCACCATGAGTTTACAACTGAAACGGAGCCACACCAGTGATACACAAAGCTTCAAATTGAAATGGTGCTACACTACTGATACCTCAAAGCTTACAACTTAAATGGAGCTACGCTAGTAACACACCAGGCTTACAATTAAAATGGAGCTACATTAGAAATACCATAAAGAAACTAAAAAAGTATCCCTGAAATGTTATCTTTATAAAGGTAGTGTTCCTCTTCAACCTTGTGTATCAGAACCCAAAAATATTTTTGCACTATTACCCTCATTTTCTAGATCTACCTGCCACTGCATCATGGTGTTATGGTGTCCCATGGAGTAGCATTGTTTAGTGGATCTAAGCCTTGCTAAAGCGTCTAAGCCTACAAAAGGGGAATTAACTTTTTAAGGACCAGAGGGAAATACAAAGTAGTGTTGCACACTCATCTGATCATTAAAGGGTTCATCTCTGGCTCATCTAGTCTGGTATCCATATCTGCTTTCCCTGGCCAGCTTTAACCCTTTGAATGTTTTGCAATAGTTTCAATACCTCTGGCATGCAAATTTTTAAACATTCGCCCAGTAGCCATTGTTGTCTTTCATCAAAAATGTTCCCCTTGAAAACCAACTGAGTTTCCAATGTGCATTGCTTTGCAAGGCAATGTGCAAACCTGTGATTCTCCAGAGGCTTATCAAGCATGCTCTGCATCATGCACTATACATTATGTTGCTCTTTTTCTTATTATCTTCTTATTCTTTGCTTTTTCTTTTAAAGAACAGGTGCCCCAAACAGTGCTGAATATTGTAGGTGAGGCCTAGTGGAAAAATAATGCTGCCCACTCTATCATCAATACCGTTTTTATACCTGATAGTCTGTTTCAGCAGTGCTGTTTAACATTGTTCATATTGCCAAGTTTTCAGTCAACATGATATTGTCTCATTTATAATCCTTCTAGCATGACCCTGTTGATTTCATAAGTACCACTTTAAATTTCTACTACTCAAATGCATATCTCTATACTTTTCTACCATAAATACAATATACAGTTTCTTCATATTTTCAAAGTTACACAAAAGTTACACAAATCACCAAATATTCCTTTATATTTAAACTGGTAGAAGCTATTTCTAGGACTCCATTTCAGACTTGATCCTTTAATTGTGGCTAATTGGGGTTAGATTTAAAGGATGCTGTTGCCCAAAAAAACCCTGTTGGCAGTTTTTCAAGCACAGTAAGCAATTCAAATACCTGTGCTATGAAGAACTGCCGGCAGAAAAAGAAGCTGATCAGTTTCTAAAGTTAGCAATCATTTGACCTCATAAAACATACTACATATGGTTCAAACTGCAATTCAAAGGACTGCACTGAGCAATAAGAAGTACTTTATTGTGGGACATTTTGCACCCATTTTTTGCGTGCAGTGTCCCTTAGCTCAACTTTTGAAGAAAAAACCCCAAGTACCCAGTGGATGTACTGATATGGAGCTCTAAGTCCCATATCAATACATCCAAAGCACTCCCCAAAAAGTGTCCAGTGTTAGTAGAATTAACCCTATGAGTACCATTGGAGTATAATTGCCCCACTAACATGCACAGGGTTAATCCAACTAAGTTACAAAGCAACAGCCCATGAAAAGAAACACTTACCATTAATCCTAATGTCCAACGGGGTTCTTCAGCAACATGGTAAGCTACTGTCATCTTCTTCTTCTCTCTTCTTTCTTCCTCTGGTTTGTCTTTTCTTCCATTTCTAGTCATTTACCTGTAAGAAAAATTAAGAGAGATAAATATGCCATAGAAAAGAACCTGCACATCTATGCATAGTTTAAAACAGAACTTTCATGTTAGGTACATTGCCCCAGAATATATTACTAACCTAGAGATATGCAAAGTTATACTATCCTTATGCTCGATAAGTCCGTGGTATTTTAGTAAAAACTCATCTTCTATAGACATTGGGCTGCACAGAGCTTACAAAAGAAGCTCTGTGCACCTGCACAGTCAGTCCCTTCTAGTGCCTTAAGTCATGAAGGAACCTCACCACCAATGCTGGCAGGGAATGGGGTAGACCGTGCAGACTCAGAGGAACATTTCCTCCAAGATGTCTGTGCGGTCTGTTCTCTTGTTTTTACTGAAATACCACTGACTTATTCAGCTTAAAGATAGTATAACTTTGCATTTCGCTAGGTTAGTAATATATTCTGGGGCAATATAATTAACATGAAAGTTCCGTTTTAAGCCTTGAGTGCCAGAGGGGTATGCAAAGGGGATTCAAAGGGTTAAACAATGCATAGATGTGCTGGTCAATACTGTAAAACATGCCCAAAGTCCAAAACATATGCAGCTATTTATATATGTCCCCATTGTCATCCTTGCAGTAATAAGAAAAGAAAATCTGGCAAAAACTTTTAAAATTAAAAATATTTCCCTTTTTTTATTTCTCTGCCACTGTTTGTGGCAGTGGTGGTGAAAGCAGAGGAGAAAGGAATAAGTAGTACATACCTCCTTTGTACTTTACGGGCCAATACCTGTTCCACTGTGAAGGAATTTGAACAGAGACTGCTTTTATATATGGGAAGTCTCTGTTCATGATGCCTTACAGATATTGACTGGGATGTGTGCTTACCCACCTCCCAGCCAATCGGCTTCGAGTGGGGGATTGAAGGAACCTGCTCTAAGCTGATTGGTTGGGAAGTGCATAAGCACACATCCCAGCCAGTAGCTGTGAGGTATTGTGAACCAAGACTGCCCATATATAAAGGCAGTCTCTGTTCAAATTCCCTCACAGTAGAATGGGCATTGACCATTAATGTACAAAGGAGGGGTGTGCTCCTTCTTCCTTTCTCCACCACTGCCACCACAAATATAGGCGGAGAAATAAAAGAGGGAAATATTTTTTTTTTTTAAAACGCCGGTTTTCACTGTCGTCCAATACAGGTTACTGGTACATTGGGAGGCGATCCGCCCCTTTAAGTAGGCAGGAACATTTCTCTAAATGTATGCAGGGGGTGGAGCCTCCCCTCCCTCTTAAGCTGCCCTCAGCCAGAATGATTTGTTCCTGCGTGCTGTGCACATCAGGTGGAGAACATCTCTCAATCAACTTTAGTTTTTTTTATTGTTTTCTTCAAATATGGAATACCACCATTAGGCGGGTGACCATGGCTGACAATTGCCCTCTCCAAAGTGGCTAGCGCAGCTTCCAGGGATTTTCTGGTGGACCTTATGCCCTGATGAGGGAACAACTTGATTCAAGTAGCTTCCCTGGTGGGGATTATCCTTTGGTTAATTCCCTTTTCACATGGTTACCTGAAGACAGAAGTCCTGCAGAAAGGTTAGCCACCCTTTGAGTGCTGAAGGTCCACTTGTCCCACTGTGTCCCTTCATTGGGCTTGTATTTGGGAGTTCTCATTATGCACTCCAGCACTCATTGGGTGTTTTTCTTTATATTGCACTGTATTTCTGCAATGTCTGTGTGTATGCCCTGGGTTTTGGAGCAGTTTATGTGGGTTTTAACCTTTTCCCTGCTGGTTTCCTTATTGGGATATTGTTTTATCATGTTTTACATGTGTTTGATATGTGTTTTGTAACTTTTTCCTGTCAGGGTAACTTTATTAAAAATGTATGTTCCGCGCCTTTAAGCGCGCTTTTCCCGCATAGCCGCCATTGCTCCTTTACTCTCTATGGGTTTACACAGTGTGGGACGTATCTCTGGAACCGCTTGTCACAGCGACTTCAGTGTGGGCTCAAATTGTTGGTCTTCCCTTGCTCTATCATCCGGTTGCTTGATTCGGTGTGTTGGGGGTATTGGGGGGGGCTCGGGCTCTGTTTTGGGGTACTTTTGAGAAGAACTAAGTTTCCCATGAGCGCTTGTTTCGCGCCCGTTTTCTGATTGGCTCCCGTTGCGGCAGCCATTTTGTGAGTTCTTCTCAGCGAGTATACTATGCAGGGACCGAGCCTTCTCTCTCTTCTCCGCAGATTAACCCTTCGCTTGCCAGATAAGTTTAAATTTAAGCATTTCTGGGGTGAATATTTAATCTTTCACACTTCAATTGGGTGATTCTTGTCAGTGCAGTATATCTGACGCTGTGAGCTTGTCTACTCCACTGGAGTCAGGGGCTAGACCCAAGACTAAGGAGGCTGGGGTGTCAGTTTCTCCCATTGTGTTTTGCTCCTCCTGTCACTCCGGGCTACCTAGAGAATTTTCTGGTCATTTATGCCCAAAATGTGTGGCAGCAACCCAGGGCTTTCCAGTCACGCTATTGAGCCAACTTGGGTGAAAGAGTTCAAGGCTGCAACTAGGGATCTCAGGTTCAGGGGGCTCTTCAGGTTTGGCAGACCCCCTCCACTATCAGGACCGCTCTGCCCAAGCCACAGGGTGCTCCTGACGTGTCTGATTCTTCGGAGGAAGAATTGTTGCAGGATTCCGATGTTGAGGAGGGCACTGTTATTGAGTCTACCAGGTCCATTGGTGACCCTTATGAATGTGACCCTGAACTCTCTGCTGAGGGTTTAATCAGGGCTGTGCTAACTACCCTCAATCTTCCCTTGAGTCAGGAATCTACTCATGACCCAACGGATGTCTTTCAGAAACCTTCTAAGTCCGTTATATGTTTTCCTACTAATCCTACTCTTGCATGTTTAGTCTCTGATGCATGGAGAAATCCTGCTTCTGCCCTACAAGATTGGACGGATAAAAAGTTAGAAACTTGTCTTAAGTCTATTTTTGCCTCTATTGGCACTGCCATGCGTCCAACCTTTGCAGTGGCGTGGGTTAACCGGGCCATTGCGGTCTGGACTGAACAACTTACTGAGGCGGTTCACCAGGATGCGCCAGTGTCTGAGCAGTTACAACTACTTGCTAATATTTCTGAAGCTCAGAATTACATTTCTGACGCTGCTTTTGATGCTGTGCGCATGATGGCTAGGGCCTCCACTTCATCTGTGGTGACTAGACGCGCTCTTTGGCTAAAAATCTGGTCTGCTGACACCGCTTTTAAGAAAGCTCTGCTTTCTTTGCCCTTCCAAGGGACTTCACTGTTTGGATCTGAGCTTAAGGAAATGATTAGTGAGGCTACTGGCGGTAAAAGTACTCTTCTACCATCAGTCTTCAAAAAGAAGTTTCCAGCGAAACGCAATCGGTCCTTTCGTTCCTTCCAAACTGAGACACGCTCTGCGTCCCAGGCGGGTCCGCCCTCTGTGCGCTCCTCCTCCAAGCCCAAACAGTCCTGGCAGCCCAAAGTTGCCCCCAAGGCCAAGACCTCCAAGACTGCTTCTGCGTGACTCACTGAACCCGGGTCCGCATCCGGCTGTAGGTGGACGTCTCCACATTTTTCGCTGGATTTGGGAGGAGTCAGTGGCGGACCCTTGGGTTATTCAGGTGGTATCAGAGGGATACAGGATCCCTTTCTCTTCCCTTCCTCCCTTTCGGTTCCATTTTACTCGTCCTTCTCAGGAGCCTACAAAAAGGCGTTTGTTCGATGACGCTATTCAGGATCTTTTGGACAAAGAAGTCCTGGAATTGGTTCCTACAGAGGACACAGGTTCAGGATTTTATTCCAACCTGTTCGTGGTGACCAAGAAGGACGGGGGCGCTCGTCCTATTCTGGACCTCAAAGATCTCAATTCCTTTGTTATGAGTACCCACTATTGTCAGGAATCCCTGCTATGTCTCCAGGGGAATTCCTTGCTTCCCTGGACCTCCAGGATGCATATCTGCACATCCCTATCCATCTGGAAAGCAGGCGGTATCTCAGGTTTGCCTGCCACATGGGCCATTTTCAATTTTCGGCTCTTCCCTTTGGACTGACTTCAGCTCCTCAGGTTTTTCAGAGAGTCTTGGGGGCTTTGATAGCTGTGCTTCATCGGGATGGCATCAAGGTGACTCCCTACATGGACGATTTACTCCTGAAAGCTTCATCTGCAGAGATCCTTCACCAGCAGGTTCAGACGTGCATACAGACGCTCAATCGCCACGGGTGGATTGTGAATCTGAACAAGTCAGACTTGGTCCCATCTCAACAGATCCTTTTCTTGGGTCTCCTGTTTGACGCTGAGCAGTGCATGATGTTTTTACCGGAAGAAGTGGCTCATCAGATTGCTCTCCGTGTATCCAAGATCCTGGATCTCAAGAGGGTTCCAGTGCCGAAGTTGACTTCTCTGGTGGGCTCATACCAGGGAACTTCAGAGGTTCGTCATTCAGACGTGCAGGAATCATCCAGACCATCTGCATCTGTCAGTCTCTCTGCCTCCTCATGTCGAGCTGAGCTTGGAATGGTGGTTGGACCTGTCTCATCTCCTGAAAGGGAGGTCCTTTCAGATTCCCTATTGGACCACAGTCACGACAGATGCCAGCCTCCGGGGATGGGGGGGCGGTGTTGGGTCGTTTCAGTGCTCAGGGGAAATGGGGACTGGAAGAATCTCTCCTCTCCATCAATGTTCTGGAACTTCATGCCTTCTTCCTTGCCTGAGACACTGGGAATCTTAGCTGGAGGGTTGTCCAGTCAGAGTGGAGTCCGACAACGCCACCGCAGTGGCCTACATCAACAGACAAGGTGGAACAAGAAGTCTCGCCACGTGGTTGGAGGTCAAGGCCATTCTATCCTGGGCGGAGGCACATGTTCCTGTCATTTCTGCAGTGCATATTCCAGGCGTAGACAACGTCATGGCAGACTTTCTCAGTCGTCACACAGTCGACAGCGGAGAGTGGGCTCTTCATCCATAGGTGTTTCACCTTCTCACCCAGATGTGGGGGGTACCTGAAGTGGATCTGATGGCTACCAGACACAACAGGAAGGTTCCAGTGTTCTGCTCTCGGTGGAGGGACCCACTAGCTCTGGCGGTGGACGCATTGTCAATCCCTTGGGAATTCTCCCTAGCCTACATCTTCCCTCCTCTCCCTCTGTTGATCAGAGTCATCCAGAAGCTGAAGGTGGAGCGTTGTCCTGTCATCCTAATCACTCCGAACTGGCCTCGTCAGTCCTGGTATCCGGACCTGCTGGCCATGTCAGTGGTGGATCCCTTTCCGCTCCCTGCCCATCCAGACCTGCTGCTTCAAGGCTACCTGTGGAAGGAGGATGTTCAGCATCTCCATTTGATGGCTTGGAGGTTGAATCCTCAATTCTGAAGAAGAAGGGGTTTTCTTCTTCCGTGGTGTCTACGATGCTTAGGGCTCGAAAGCCTGTGTCCTCCAAGATATATCATCGAATATGGTCAACTTTTGTTGCATGGTGTGCTGATAAGGATCTATCGCTTGATTTCCATCTTCCCACTGTCTTGGCCTTTTTGCAGGATGGTGTTGAGAAGGGACTCAGCCTGAGTTCTCTCAAGGTTCAGACTTCTGCTCTGTCTGTCTTTTTCCAGGAACGCATTGCCGTTCTTCCTGATGTTAAAGTTTTCTTCCAAGGTGTGGCTCATGTTCGACCTGCTTTCAAGAGTCCAGCTCCTCAATGGGATCTCAATTTGGTGCTGGGGGTTCTTCAGAGATCCCCGTTTGAATCTTTAGCTTCCATTCCTTTACGTCTTTTGTCCTGGAAAATGGCCTTCCTTTTGGCTATTGTATCAGTTCGCCGGGTGGCGGAGTTACAAGCCTTGTCTTGTAAACCTCCTTACCTGGTGTTCCACAAGGATAAGGCTGTGCTTCGTACCTCCAAGGAGTTTTTACCCAAGGTTGTCTCCGAATTTCACATCAATCAAGAGATTGTGGTGCCCTCTTTCTGCCCTAACCCTTCCTCTGACAAGGAGAGGGATCTTCATTTGTTGGATGTCGTGCGTTGTCTCAAGTTTTATGTTCATCGCACTGAGTCTATCAGGAAGTCTGTTGCTCTGTTTGTCATTCCTGAGGGGCCTAGGGCAGGGAGACCGGCATCCAAGGTGACCATTGCATCTTCGATAAAATCTACCATTCGTAAAGCCTACGAATTGCGGAATAAGCATGTCCCCTTTCGGGTTACTGCTCATTCCACCAGATCAATTGGGGCCTCTTGGGCCTATAAAAATCAAGCGTCTGCTGATCAGCTGTGCAGGGCGGCCACTTGGTCATCCGTGCACACATTCTCGAAGCACTATCGTGTGGATGTACTGGCCTCGGCTGATTCCAGCTTTGGGAGAAAGGTCCTGGAGGCAGTTTTGCCTGTCTAGGATCTTCTTCTTCTGAGTGCTTCCTTACTGTTGAGCCCTGTTGGCTCTGGTTCAGTGTGCTGTGTTAGCTCATGGGGTTCGTTTTTACCCTTGGTTGGTGTCCGTTGACACTTCTGTCGTTGGGTTCTATGATTAATTGGTTCATAGGGGTTCTGGTGACTTTGGGGCCTTACGCTTGGTCCTTGCCTGCTTCCCACCTCTGGGAAAACTCAATGTTTGTACATCCCAATGTACCAGTAACCTGTATTGGACGACAGTGAAAATAGGATTTTAGTCTTACCTGTTAAATCCTTTTCACTTGGTCCATACAGGTTACTGGTCTCCCACCCTGTCAAGGGACCATGCTTGGCTCTCCTGTGGCATTCAGTGGGAGACCTTTGGGGCAATCTCACAGGAGTCTTCCTTCTCCTTCTTATCTCTGGTCAGTATTAGTGTCACAAATTATTCTGGCTTGTTCTGGCTGAGGGCAGCTTAAGAGGGAGGGGAGGCTCCACCCCCTGCATACATTTAGAGAAATGTTCCTGCTTACTTAAAGGGGCGGATTGCCTCCCAATGTACCAGTAACCTGTATGGACTAAGTGAAAAGGATTTAACAGGTAAGACTAAAATCCTATTTTCGTTTACTTGCACACATTACTACAAGGATCATAATGGGGATATATATATAACGGAAACATATTGTTTTGGACTTTGGGCATGTTCTACAGTATTGACCCACACATAAATGCATTGTTTAACCCTGTGAGTGTCAGAGTGGTGCCCCTCTGGTACTCAGTGGGTTAAACTATGCATAGATGTGCAGGTTCTTTTCTATGGCATATTGATTTATCTCTTCATTTTGTTACAGGTAATTAACGAGAAGATGGAAGAAAGAACAAGACCAGAGGAAGTAAGAAGATTGAGTAGAATGAAGAGAAGAGGAAGACGAGAGAAGAAGGAAGATTTTAGAAGATGATGTACAGTGGATGACAGGTAAGGGTAACACAGATAAGTTAACGACTGGTGCTTGACAGTATCTCAGGTACCAATCGTTAGCTATTTCCTTTGATGTTCCCATTATTACCGATATTTAGCAGCATTTTGGGAATTTTACACGCAAAACGGACATTTGACCACAAGTCCTTTTCTGTGGCCTAACATCCGTTGTGCTTTCAGATGGCAGGGTCATTGAATAGCACGTTAGCCCTTTTTGCTAATGGTACGTTATCCAATTTTGCCCTAACAGCAGTTTTAACGACCTTCTTTTAATCGAGCCCTTGATCAGATAAGCCCTGAATAATGCTCATGTAAGTTTTTTTTTATAGGTAAAGGGTGGTTAAGCATGGTTAGAGCATGAGACTTGTAGAGTGTTTGTGATATCTTTATTAGTTTTCAAAACCACTTGGTAAAAGTTTGCACCATGTTAGCTGTGGATAAAACAGGAGACTAGTAGAATAATTTAGTGAATAATTTATTGGCTCCGTACCTTTACATTGAAAGTTTTTAAGACCTGTGGTTTTGTTGCATGTTTTTCTGAATATCAAAACCAATTGCTGTGTCTGTCCTGGAGATCCCACTGCAGTCTCTGCAAAGACTGTTCCTGAGTGATTTACTAAAACAAAAAAAGAAAAAAGTAGATTAGATTTACTGTTTAAACACATAAGATATTGTACACGTGTAGTGTTGCATAGACGCCACTGCTGTCGCCAACAATTACATCTGTTGTTCCAGTGCCTTTTAGTGTTTAGAAAACAAATGTAAATAAATAAATAAATAAGCAGCTATTTATTTAATAAAATAGCAGTGTTAAGCTCCATCTTACACATTGATTTGAAATAAATACTGAATAATAAATTATACCTCAAAGAGACTTGTATAGGGAAAATATTATTTATTAAAAACCGATATTACATATTCAGGTGTCGAGGCCTATTATACCGAATGTGTTTCACCCCTCTCCGAATATCAAACGTGAAGCATTGAAAACAATGGTTCACGATTCAAAACAAAATATCCCATATACTAACCACAACATATAAAATAAAATACACAGGGAGCGCCCCCAGTAAGAAAATATCGTTTTGTCGCCAGCTCCGCCTCCTCTCGATAAGAAATACAGATTAGAGGTTAGTAGCCTGCCACAAACGCAACATTCTAATATATAAAAATGTAATAAAAATATGTGTACCAACCTAATCTATGCAGCTGAGATACCCTGACCTATATCTAGAAAATAGCTAATTCGGAAAAGACAGTCAATGGCAAACACCTGCCATAGATTGGATTGCAATCCTCCTGGTGCTAGCCACCCAACTCTATCTTTATATGCCTTTGGACAATATCACAGTGGTTTACAATCTTGACTCAAAAGTACATTATTAGCTGCATAAAATAAAATACAAATAAAAATTTATATAAATATGTAGAAATATCACATGACTATATCAGTGGTAATTAAAAAAAAACAATTATGTTCTGTGAACACGTTGGATTGGCCAATCAAGAAAATTCTATGTAATCCCAATCATAATATGACAAAAATATCTATGATAGAAAATGTTCAATAAAGTGTTCTATGCACACAGTAATAAAAAAAATGGATAGTGTTAGTGAGTTAAACAAGTTGGATGCATCCAGTCATATCTCCAAGGTAATGACTAAAAGAATGGATTGATGAAACAATAAGTTGAAAGATGGTTAAATGAGTCCAATCATCTCCCAATGAAATGACAAAATGAAAAAATATTGAAATGAGACAATGAATGGATGAAGTGGTTAAATGAGTTCAGTTAAACTTCCATAGCGGTAAATGAATAGAACAGTAAAAATAAAGACATAGATGTTTTTCTCACAAACAATATAATGTGGATCACCAATCATAAAGGATATCTCCGTAATGTAAATATTCAGTATTCCCTCTGATATTAATTTTAAAAACTTTTCTGTGTGTTACATGCTGAATTTACATGAATAGCCGCTGCCAGGACTTTTATCGCCATATTACAGGTAGGAGAATGTCATGGTATTCAAGCAAAGAGGGACAAACACAAAGAATATATAAATATAACCACCTTTATTAATAAATACAACAATAATGGTAAAGCCCACACAGAACCCCAGACACAGGCTGATAGGGCCCACGGTCCTCTCCGGAGCTGCACACTGTGCTGTGCACCGCACTACTGCGAGAAACCGAGACTAGGGGAGCAGCTCGAGTGGGACAACAGTGAGAATAGTATAGTATGCGTAAGTCACCACTTCGGTCTACGATCGGAGGCAACAGTGAGCGAGAGCAGACCAGAGCCACAGAGCATCGAGACTATGGGTCAGGCAAGCTAGTAGTGTATGGAGCAGGTAGGCAGCCAGAGCCACTGGTCAGGCAAACCGAGGACTACACTGAGCGAGTAGTAGCCAGGACACTGGTCAGGTAAGCTGAGGTCAAGATGAAACGAGTTAGTCAGCTAGAGCCACAGGTCAGAACCGATGTGGGTAGTCAGACAAGCCGGGGTCATACACGGAGCAAGTACTCAGCCAGGGCCACAGGTCAGAACCGATGTGGGTAGTCAGACAAGCCAGGGTCAAACACGGAGCGAGTTCTCAGACAGATACGGGTCACAATGGAATGCAAAGAGTAACCAGCAGAAACACCACATAAGGGCAATGACTCCTAACCCCAAGCAGGATTATAAAGGAGCAGGAGGAGGCGGGGCCCAATTAAGCCACCCAGAATAGGTCCATAAAAATGCGCCCGTGCTAGTGCCTGTTACCTGATGTAGGTAGGTAGGAAGCACAGGAGCGCTAGGCTGCCTAGGGATACTGTGATAGGGAAAACCTGGAGACTTATTAGTATATTTATCCGGTAAAGAGACCAACATCATCCTCTTATCTTGCAATGTCTTCACTCCCTTCTGTTGTTCAGAGACAGAAGAAGTTGAGTGTGAGGATGATGACAGGGCTGTAAGGTCAGCAGAAAGATAAAGGCTGAATCTTTCACCACTGAAAAAGTGCACTGTACCCGTCTATAAACTGTTAGAGAAAGCCATTGGAACGTCTGACCCTGGACAAGCACAGATGTCAAAAAGCACACAGTCACCCTATCAGTCATAAGCATCATCGCCTCTTCAAAGTCCAAGTCCCGCTCAGCCACACACACCTGTTTTGAGTATCCAACAGCAACACAGGTTATTAACATTCACAATGTTAGATATGATGAGTACCTCTTCTGCTGTAAGGGCTGCACCTTTGACACCTAGTAGTGGCAGTAGAACTGCATCAACATCTAATCTCAGTAATAGCAGTAGCAGCAGCACCACCTCAGGAACCCCTCATTCCATGAAGTCCACAATATGGAGATACTTCACTCAGGATCCTCAAGCTAAGCATGCTGCTATCTGTTGTCTGTGCAAAAAGCATTTGAGCCGGGGGAAAGCAGGCTCACACCTAGGCACCTCCTCTATGAGATCCCACCTGAAGCACAACCACAGGTCTGACTGGGAGACACACTATCAGCAGGCCAAAGGTACTGCAACTAGCAGCAGCAAAAGCACTTTAAAAAAAGTCACCAGGGCTCTAGGGCAGAAAAAAAAGTTGTGAAGTTATTTGTCACCAGGGCTCTAGGGCAGAAAAAAAAAGTTGTGAAGTTATTTATGTTTCAGAGAGTGTGCTACTGCCAGTGCCAACAGTTAGTTCAGTCGAAATAACACCTATGGCTCCTGCTGCAGAGGAGTATGACAGACAAAGCCAGGACAAATATATTAACAGCAGCACAGATGAGGAGGGATGTGAAGAAGGGTTTCCACCATCTACCCCACTTGGGACCACTGCTATGAGAGACATGTAATGTGTATCCATAATCTGCGGAGGACAGTGATTTGACACAACCATGACAATAGTAAAAAACTGTGTGCATACACAAAGCACACCATACCAGCCAGTCCCCCACCACTACGATACACATCTGCCACATTGTAGGTTGTACTTTATTTTTTTTATTACTTGTCATCATCAGCGCCAGTGTCACTTAAGCAGGAAGTTAGTGTTGTGGGCAAAGAACAAATGCATTCTGCATGCTAACACATTTTTCAAGGCATATGTTGCTGTAGGACTCACAACTTTGACTTTCAGACACTTATTTCTAAACTACAGCCCTCAGAAGTAATATTACAGTGGGAAGTGTAGTACCTATAGGAAATATAGGCAAACAATGTGTTAAAATAGTTGAAAAGGAGGACATTTTTGCATAGACAAAAAGCCGAATATTTTCATGGAAAAAGTGAAAAATCTGCAAGTTTTCAAGAAAAGTTGGGCAAGAAATTTTTCACATTTTTCTCCCACCCCTACATCACCAGTAAAGCAGACAGTGAAAATTCAATGTTTGTTCAAAAGTTGGACCTGTAGCTCCCCCAAACCCCGAGAAACCTATGCATATGGGTTATTGCTGTACCCAAAATAAGGAGCTGAACACTAATCAATGCATTTTTAAAATCTTCACCTATATTGTGCTTAAAATCCACAGCAAAATGAAATCTGTGTGAAAAATGCTAAATATTTTTCTTACATAAAGTTTTAAAATGTCTACGTGAAAAATGTGAAAACACTCCTAAAATTAAAGCCTGGGTTGTCTACTTTTCAAAAATATACACTTTTGTGGGGAAGTTTTAAAGTGGAGCACTGGTACACAGCCCCAAATGAGACATGGCACCAGCGAAGCAAAGTGTGAAACTGGAAATGCGCATGTTCAAATCTGGGCCCTGTAGCTCTTACACACCCTGATAAATCTATGCATATGGATAAGGAGCTGAACACGAATCAATGCATTTTTTTAAATCTGCAACTATCCTGTACTTGATATCAACAGCGAGACTGAAATCTTAGTGTGAAAAAAGCAAAAACAAAATATTACCACAATTTCGGAACAGATTTCTGGAAAAAGAGGAGCATAAAAAACTCCATCAGTCTACTGATTATTAACTCCATGTTCTCTACTTTTAAGAAACATATACTTTTGTGGGACATTTTTGGGTTCTAACACTGTTAACTAAGCTATGATACCCACATGCCAAATGCTGACAAATTACAGTTTAGACATAATGTCCATCTTGTAATATTTACCATGTAAATGTGAAAAAATGGATTGAAATAGTAGGCATATGGGGTACTCTCATATTCAGGAGAAGCAAATAAATATGAGTAGGTGTATTTTTTCTAATGTACAAATCCTGACAGGAAAATGTTTTTGTTTTATTTTTTTTCTATTTTAATCAAATTAAAATGAGGTATTTATAGAATTGTGGTATCAAAAGAAAGCCCTACTGGTACTTAAAAAAACCAGTATATAATTTGTTTGGGTGCACTAAAGGAATTAAAGGAAATATGATTGAAGAAAGACCTAGTCAAAAAAGTCAAAATTGCTCCAGTCCTTAAGTGCAATCCACCTCAGATTTTCAAGGTCATACCTACAAGTGTGACAACAGATACAAATGCATCAAATGAATGCTAGGTGTAAAGAGCAAGGTAAATGAAATTTGCATATACATTACACTGTCATTGGCATTCAGAGGGAAACCTTGATGCAAAAAGGAGCATTGTGTCACTGCAAAAAGAGACTGGAATAAAATGTATACAAATGAGGATGATTAAAAGATAAGGGAGTACCTTTGAAGTAGTTAAAAATCAGAAAAGAGGAGGTAAGGGAGAGAGAGAAGAAAATATATACAGGAAAAAAGACTGAGGGTAAAGAGAGGGAGGGTGAATAGTGTGTGTGGGGGGGGAAGGGGAGTATGGGAGCCAGCCAACTATTTCCAAAAAGTGTCACCTAAAGGAGCAATACCATATGGTGGAAGAGGAATATGCCATCCAGAGTGTCCAGGTCTCCGTGAAGCCAGCTTCCCCAAAATACCTAAGAAAGGTCAACCTGTCTAACGTCATTATACTAGATAACTTGGTCAACCACTCCAAGCAAGTGGGGGCCATGTTTGATCTCCAGGGGATGGGGGATGATATTTATGTCAAAGATGTCAAGCAAAGCTGAACCCCCTGACTCTCCAGCCATCACCTTCTTCCTCTAGGACAACTATATCTTCCGTCAATCCACCTCATTCATTGTTACCTCCCCTGCCAAATTATAGCCACTCTGTAGATGTTATGTTGTGGCAGTTCGTGTTCACCCATTGCACACTGTGTGGTGCACTGACCAGGGTTTTGGAGGAGGGGCAAGTGGTTAAGAATTATTGGCCAACTTCTTCTTTCCTCCTCATATACTGGGGGCTGCTTATTTTGCTGCTACTGCCGCAGGATCATCACTGGCGCTAGTCATGGCAAGTGGAACCTTAATCATACATCACCCATGTTACTGCTGCTGTTGATCCAGTTCCCTTTCAGCTGCCTAATCATCCTGCTGCTTAAACAACTCAGCAGCAGCAAGAACAACAGTTGCAAATTCCACAATTATGGACTCAGGAGGACATTTGACAATGGCCAGTGGCTACTGGTCAACACAACATGACCTGCTGGCACTAGGCCAGTAGGGCATTTTTTTTCATCTCAGGGCTTGTGCTTTAAAAAAAAAAAATAATACTAATAATAAAAAAAAAACATAGTCCTACAAAAAAAATTAAAAATTTTTGAGGGTTTGTTTCTGACAAGCCTAAGTCCTACAAATCAATGTTAACCCTTTCACTGCCACAGGGACACAAAAGGCATTGCTCCACAATGCATTCGCTCTGCCACTCAGACGGTAATGTTGCCTGCTCCATGGGTAATAAGAATCCTTACAACATGTGCTTTTACTTTATATAGAGTATCAGCCATACCCTGCAAGTACACTCACCTCTTGAGTGAGAGGGGCACATAACGCATTACTGAGCATTGTGTACCCCTCTGGCATTCAATGGGTTAAAGTGCTTTCTATCCATATCAGAGCTATCGGCTTCAAATACTGCCATTTCAACACTCATAATACTGTCAGTTTAACTACACAGGCTGTGTATGTCTCCACTTAAGGGCACTAGTTATATTCTTATCATATATATATATATATATATATATATATATATATATATATTTATATTTACAAACATATCAAATACTTTAAAAATAAATAGATTAAATAAATAAATAACAGTACTGACACATTCTGCCCTTCCTTCACCCCCACAGTGACCGAGGGGTATGCAACGTATTACTGAATATTGTCTACCCCTCTGGAATCCAATGGGTTAACTACGTTGGATGCATATTGGTGCTATTGGCTTCATGTGAGGGACAGGACACTACATTGTCCCATGTTCACTCAACAATGTCTTGATGTCTCTACATTGTCAGCTGTAACTACTACCTTGTACATGGGGACCTGCTCATTGTTTTGCCCACCCCACCGTGGTTTACTTTTAAAAGGTTGCACACAAAAGAGTGTGTGACCACATGATACATTAAGCATGTCGCCATAATAAAAATGGCGACATGAGAATCTCACATTATCATCTCGGGTAGTGAAAGGTCACATCCTAGTCAGTTACTTGCATCTTTCTCTATGAGCTCAGTGCCGTTCTCTCCTGCCCGTGTTCAGACTGAGGCAGACATTGAAAGAGACAGAGAAAACAAAACGGAGGGAGGGAGAGCATCCCTCTGATACTCAAAGGGTTAAAAGGGAGAGAGAGTGCAGGAGAGAGATACAATGAAAGCAGTTTCAAAGCCTCAGGCAATTTCATCACAGGTCTACTCACAGGGCTCTTAGTGAATGTTTACCTTTAAGAAAAAAAAATTCAGCTAAGAGAAACTGAGCAACTCCATAGTACAGGAGTGGGCAACCTATCTTTCAGATGTTAAAGACTACAAATCCCTTCTTACCCAGCTCGCTGAGAGAGAGAGGCAAGTAACTTACTGGGATGAGACCTTTCGCTACCCGATATGAGAATCTTGTCATGCAGTGTAAGATTCTCATGTCACCATTTTTATTATGGCAACATGCTTAATGTATCATGTGGTTGCACACTCTTTCGCATGCAGCCTTTTAAAAGGATAGCCCCCTCCGCAGCCCTCAAGACACTTTCAGAGCCACACACAAACCCTGTTGAACACACTGCCTTGTACATGGTGTCTATGTGTTGGGGAAGGGGGTCACATATGCGTTTTACTTAACCATTTCACTGCCAGAGGGGTACATAACTCATTGCAAACCAAACCATTGCATATCCATTTGGCACTCAAACGGTTAAACACATAAAGTGCGAAATATAAATGTTGCCAAATGTCAATGTGCACACACATACAAATACACTATGCTGCTACACTAACACTGCAGGAGGCCCCGAAAAGCTCATCACTGAATGTCTTCATCTACAGTCCACTAACTAAATTCTGTGTGTGTGTTTGTATGTGTGTCTGTCTCTGTGTCTTATGACCTATATATTTAGTCTGTGCTACAGACGCACTTCACTAAGCACCACCTCATCTGCGTCTCTATCTCTGTTTGCCTTATACATGTTGTTTTAACCCTTTTAGTGCCGAAATGTATTGAATGCATTGTAAACCAATGCTTGGATACCTCTCTGCATCTCAAAGGGTTACACATCTTCCAAATAAAAATAACATTCACTAACAAATACAGACAGGCAAATCCTTCTCAAAATTGCTAGTTATATATAAAAATTATATTAGCACCCAGTCAATAAATAAATAAATAAATAAATAAATATCTAGTATGGTCCTTTAAAACCTCCAACTGGCAACTTCAAATGCAATAAATCTAGATGTCATACTTGTAGCTTTATTTCTAACAGAAGCACTTCATTTACATCCACCAATACAGGAAAGACTTATCAAATAAAGGATTATGGACCAGATTTAAAAGGCAGGCGATAGCAAAAAAAAAACTTGGGTGTTTTGTACGTGCAGCTCTCTAATCCTTACGGCCGATAATTTTACGTGCATTGAGACCTATTCAGCAAGACTCTTCAAAGTGCGGTACTGCTAACGGCAGAACAAACAATACATTTAACAGGCAAAATTTAAGACCCAGTTTTGTTAGCCGTAAGATACACAACAGCAAAAAAACAAAAAAAAAAAAACAAAAAACAGTTGCAGAAGATAAAACAGCAAAACAACATATATCACAAGCATGCCAATGGCAAAATTAACCCTTGCAATGCCAAAATAACACAAAACCATCCCCGTGCCCCACAAATAACTGTCAAACACAACACAACACAACAACCTAGCAACACCACGGGGACAAGGCCTTCAAAAAGCACACCAACACAACACATCACAACATAGCACGCAACAGTGGTGGTTAACACAAAACACGGACAACTGTCAATACAAAACAAGTTAACCAGTGCAACATCACCAGCCAATAGAGAAACAGCCTGCACCTCACAACGCCATACTTGCAACTGACAGTGACACACCAATCAGAACACAGCAGATTTTAAAACATAAACCCACCGGCAAAAACTTACCTGGACAAACACCTTCCCATTGGTCATCACTCACCTCGTGACCACACCTGGATAATGCCTCAACACGGTCTTAAAGGGACAGCTCACCATACGCACATGTGGCTTGTTTTCCACTCAGGGAGAGAGAGAGACAGAGCAAGAGAAAGAGCAAGATACAGAGAGAGAGAGAGAGAAAGAGAACAAGAAGTATGTTCGCATACCTACTGATGCGAAGACTGCCGAGAAGGTGTGTGAGGGCAAGGGCTAGGGAACACCAGCAACTCCCAGGCACACCTGTTCAACAGCCTTCACCTGTTGCAAGTGAGGAGGCTTTGGCTGAAGAGCCACACAGGAGCCCATCCCCACCTGTAGGACGCCTGCCAGCAGAACCACAGTTGTTGCAACAGGATGCACCCCAGCTGCTGCAACAGGATGCTCCCCAGCTGCCACAGGGACCCCTGGAGCAGCATAGGATGTACATATGACCACCAAGGCCCAGGGTATACCGCCCAAGGGTCACGCTCCTGGGAACGACCAATATGGAGTTGAGAGATCACTACAGGTTGACGCCACACAGCATCATTACCCTACATGAGGTCATCAAGGATGAGGTCAATCCCGTATACATCCAGAACCATGCCCTAACTGGCTATCAGTAACTGATGTGTGCTATACATTTCATGGCAAGTGGAGCCTTTCGGTCAACCAAAGGTTAGGCATCAGGCATGTCACAGTCCACATCTTTGAGGTCACTGGCTCACGTGTTGACAGGCCCTCAAAAGCAAGGCCAGCAGATACAGTTTCCCACCATCAACATGGAGTGGACACATGTAAAGCAGGACTTTTACGTAAGGGGAGGCATGCCCAGGGTCATGGGGACAGACCATGACAGACATGGGGACAGACCATGTCTGTATCAGAGCTCCAACACATGAGGGACATCTATTTATCAACAGGAAGAATGTCCATCCATGAACGTGCAGATGGTGTGTGACTCCAACATGAGGATCACCAGAGTCTGTGCTAAATATCATAGGAGCTGTCATAATGCATACTTTCTCCATAACTCATCTGTGCACAGAGACTTTGAGAATGGAACGTATACAGGGGGATGGCTTCTGGGTGAGTTAACAATACTAAATCACACCATATCCACAGGTATACACACAACACTGCTCAACATGCTTTTGACTGACAGGTAGTACATCCACCTTATACAATATCATCTGTGCAACATGTGGTCCCTTTCTCACCATGTCACTCACTTTCCACAGGTGATTCTGGCTATGACTGCAAATCCTGTCTCCTCACCCTGGTCGCAAATCCCTAAACCGACGTCCAGACTCATGCCAGAACAAGGAATGCCACTGAGCGTACTTTTGGCCTCCTAAAATCTCAATTCAGATGTCTGGATCGCTCAGGGGGAGCATTACCATATGCCCCAGGCAAGGCTTGTGACATCATCTTGGCACGTGCAATACAAAATAATATAGCAGTGAACACAAGCCTTCTGGGCAATTTCCAGCTCCCACCCATTCTTGATGTGCCTGTGGACATTGTACAGGATGAGGAGACCCTAAGAGGGATGCAAATAAGAGACAGGCTGATCAGGGAGCACTTCAGCTGTGAGTATAACACAGGCATTCACACAATCCATGCATGTCAATGATCAGTCCTGTGAATTTGCACAAACACACTAATCACACCACACATGATGTTCTGTTTCACCCCACAGGATCAATGACACAGACCTAACACTGGCTGCAGTATGGACCCCGAACATCTACCATTCCATGGATGCGTCATATTGTGGCTGGGGATTCAAATACCATCTGCCATCCCGTCGTCCATGTTGACACTGCTACCTTAAGTATCACGCATACCCCCATGTGAACCAAGGTACAACACATTACCCATGTTCAGCATATTCCATTGCTCGATAGACAGCGATTAAAGTGATTTGCCATGATCATAGCCATAGCAACCATTGTTCCACTGTAGCGAAAGAGCCTCATCCAATGCAATGCATCTGATAACACTCTGTCACATCAGGGGTTTAAGGGCCATGGGAGTGAACAATGAGACTTGTAGTTTGGTGTCTCAAAGGACACCATGCTAACGTGTGTGTGTGTGTGTGCGCGCACGCGCAGCACTTTGACATTGGCAGGCCAAATTACTTTGTTTCCTGGAGCTATTAGGACATATTTGGTGATGTGTGGATTTAAGTGCTTCTGTTGGTGATGCAATGTTTAACATGATGTTCACAGCAACCTCTACCGAAACATTCACATATCCACAGAAGACACAAATTTATGTGTTTCCTAACATCCAGGTATCAAACCTGAACAGTAAGAATACTCATCTTCAGAGTTACAATACCTTGCGGACAACACATGAGCAGTTCAGTAGTTTTCCTAAAGTATAATTCTTTTAGTTTTTATGTACCTTTTGGGTGCTCATGCAAGTGTTCAATGCATATAGGCAATATACTCAAAAGCACATATTTGTTTTAATGTAGTGTGTGGCACATTAAAGGAGAACCATCACTATTCAATATGTCTGTTAAATTGAAAGTTGGATTAGTCAAATAGCTGTTTGGAGAACCCCTATAAACCACAACAATTGATACAGCTGTATGTTCACAGTTTTGCACCTGTTATGCTTTGCTAAGGGGTAGGTGTCTATTAGGTATCTGTTATTCAAATCCAACCCACATCATAGCCATACAACACTGTCATGTTGTTTGGCTCCAGTGGTGGATTGCAAGTAGTATTTGGACAATATTGTGTGTGGTGTGTGTGCTAACCCACATTGAAACCTACAACCATTTAACCTCGGCAAAAGTTGTGTTCACTGCATTGCTTTCTTGCCACTTAATTTGTCAGTAACCACAAACCTTCTCAGACTAGACTGACAAACAGAATTTTTTTTTATTTGGGGACAAAATACATTTTTTTAATTTTTTGGATGGGGGCTTTGGACTGCTTCCTGAAGTGGGTGGCCTGGTTGACTGCCTGGTCACCCTTCGACTTGGTGCATGGGTCACACTGGAGGGAGAGGTGGGTGCAGTGGACCCCTCCGTTGACTACTACTCCCTCACCATAAGCTGATTCTCCCTGCAGTTTGGTCTCTGACTTCCATCAGGATCTGCCCCATCATATCCATCATTCCAGTTCTGTACTGGCGCTACTTGTTGGTCAGGACTGTGTGCTGTACTTCCAGGACATGGAGGTGGCTGCGTTCTTCAGGGAATCCCTTTGGAGCCTTCTGAGGTACCTGTTTGTCCTCTGGGATTCCCTAATCTGTCTCCTCTGTAGCACCATGCACTCTGACTCCATCCCCCTGCTGCTTGCACTGCTGGAGGAGGATGTGTCTGGTGATGCTGCCTCACCTACGTCCTCCTGTTGTGTTGGAGAGGCTGTTGCTGGTGGAGAGGCTGGTGATGGTGATTTGGCTGCTGCTGGTGTTGGTGAGGTGGCTGCTGCTGGTGATGGGGAGGTGGCTGGTGCAGATGACAGCTTTGCCCCCACCACATCCAGGGACTCTGAGCTGCCCATTGATCTCTCTGGTGGTGGTGGTGGGGTGAAGTCTTCCCTTGGTTGAGGGTGCTGGGGATCCCCAATCAAGCCCAGGTGTTCCTAATCCAATGGCCAGGGTTCATACCTTGGGGAGACCTATAGGAGGGTAAGTCCACGTGCTTAGCATGTGGGCCATATTGAGGAATGGGCATTGTCTTGGCATCCACTTCTCCTGTTGCATCCATTCGCTGTAGAGGGGTGCATCAGGTGAAGTTAGTGGGTATGGGGACCACCGGCTGGTCCCCTCCTCTGGATACTCCTCACTGGGGAATGACTCTGCCTCCTTCTCCTTGGGCTCCTGCTGTGCTGCAGGCCTGTATGCTGTGTGAGGAATTGACATGGTGTGATTAGTAATGTAAGCAATGACAGAATGAATGCAAGATGATGCAACTGACATGTGAATCTCTGAGTGTCATGTGGTATACTATGCATTGCATTGCAATGCATGGGATACCACCCTGGCAATCACAGATTGATGAACGTGATGGGATCCTTACATGAGGTCTGTCCAAATTCATTCCTCAAGGCCACCAATCAGGTCAGTAGTAAAGGGTTTCTCTGATGAAGACCTGTTGTTGTTTGGATCAGCCTCTCCATCTTTCAATCATGGCCTGTTTGTGTGCCACCGGCAGTGGTTGGTATTTGGTTCCCATGTGTATCCTGCAAATAGTGTGTGCTTTAACATCCATCCATGGCATCAACACTCCTAAGGATCCATGTGAAAACCAAATGTATGATATGACCGTTCAACTGAGCAAATGATTGCATGCACAACACAAAGGCATGCCTGGTTCTCCTTTAATTCAAGAGTGTTGTTTATTTTGAGGCCTGTGTGTTGCACATACACCCAATTAGTCTCAGTGGCACTGTGATGTGTGACCTGATCCATCTTTTTTGTGATTCAGTGAGCGGTGATGAAGACCTGTTGAAGTGGAAATGATGATGACTTCTCCAGTATTATCATTTCTCCATTTTCAATGTTTTTCTATGGAGTCTATACAGTGAGACCTCAAAAACTTCAATCATGTTATTGAATAGTCTCCACAGACAAACATGGGAATTGGTGAAGTGAAGGTATGGAAGGATTAACTTCACTCCATGATCTCCATTTCACCACTTAGTGAATGTCCCCTGTGTAGCATGTAATTGTTACCCTGTCAACTTGTGTGTGTGTTGTGTTAACCCTTTGCATACTGGAGGGGTTGCCAAAGCCTTGTTGAGTGATGTGTTGATGATCCATTGTGGTGGAACAGTGATGATCTTTAACAGACTTTTGTGAAGCATGGTTTGTGTATATTGTGTGTAATCAGCACAGCAACAAGAGGGTTGATCTTGGACTTCGACAGGTTTGGGCCTCGTCAGGTTGTTGGTGCAGTTGTGTGGATCAATGATGGGCATGTGCTGGCATGTGACTGTGTTTGTGTGTGATGGTTGTGTCGGTTGATGTGGTGTGTGGTTATGTGATGCACTTACCATTCGTGTGGAGGCTCCTCTCTTCCCTAGTGTCTGATCCTCCAGGGACCCCCTCAACACCCGTGGCAACGTGTTCTGCCTCAGCATATTTCCCAGCTGCTGAAGGTGATGTGGGCAGGGGGACACTCTCGGATGCCTCAGACATACAGGGCAACCTCCTCCATCTCCTTCTTGACCACCCTCTTGCAGTCTTCCCATCTCTTCTTCACCAACTCCAAGGTACGTCTGCAGGTGGTCACCACATTCACTCTGCTGCAGACTTGACTCCAGGTGGACTTCCTCCTCACAGCCAGACCCTATCCCTCAGAAAGAGGTTGCTCCAGGATTGCCTCCACAAGGGCCCTGTTCTCATTATTGTAGCAAGGATCCCTTAGCCTCTCCTCCTCAGCTCCAGCCTGCAAAATATCAGAACTGGAGTGTCCTGCCTGTGCTGCCTCATACTGTGTGTGTTGCTACCCGACAGATACCCCTCCTCCCACTGACAGTTCTGTCCCTGCCCTCTGTGTGCCTCTTCTGGGCCAGGTTCCCCTCCTCCCCATGGATTTCACCACTCCCCATTCCTACTCTGCCCTTCCACCTCTTCCACTACTCTCCCCATGCCTCTCTCCTCGCCATTACTCACACCCAGGCACTCGCACAGCCCTCATAGACACACTTGATCCCACTCACATTCTGTCACTCACTGATTCACACTGATTCAAAAGGATGTGTTATTAAAAAAAAAAAAAAAAAAAAAAAAAAAAAAAAAGACTGTGTGTGTGTGTATGTGTTTGTATAGGTGTATGTAATATGTGCAAAAGTGTGCTGTGTGTCTATTTTAGTGCGCCTCTCTAAACTCCTTCTACCTTGCACTTCTGAATGTACTTCTTTCACTCTAATCACTATCATCCTCACCTGGGTCCTGTGATCTAGCCTGCCAAAACTCGAAACACAGACTAGGTAGTACCATTATTTTTAGGTATATATAGTTGTATTTGAACATATTTGATACTTTGGGGTCTTAGGATTGGCTGTGGGTTTGAATTTGTTTGTGTATCATTCAGGGTTGCCAGCCAACGTCGGCCATTATGTCACAACTTGACTTAAGACCTGTATTAACAAGTGATTATGACACACGTAGATGTGAAAAAGGTGCTACACAGTTTTTTGTGTAACGTGTTTTTGTTGTGCCTACACTTATTAGTTATTCTACCTGTCAAATCCGACGTAAATCATGTATTATTTGTGGGCAATGTGCCTGTTTCACTTAACTGCTGGTTTACCGCAAACCTATAAATCTGCCCCTATATGTCTTGTGAGTCCACCTTTATCTATTTTGTCACATATAACTTTGGCTTACAATACGTGGAATGGGCCACTCAATGTCTTAGAACCCGTTTTGGACAGCATCTTTGGAACATCAAAAATAAATATCTATTAAATGGGCTATCCAAACAATGTGCAAATTACCATAATGCAAATATTAAAGATTTCAAAATAACTCCCTCTGAGAAAATTACGGGTTCAGATCGATATACTAGGCTTCATAAACTGGTAAACAGGGAGTCGTTTTGGATCTTCACACTCTGTACCCTCAAACAAGAGGCTCAATGAGTGTTGGAGCCTGTAATCTAGGATCCTATATTTTTCCAGTTTCCCTTTCTCTTTTTCATAGTTATTCTTTTTCTTTTCCACATTTTATATAATGTTCTAATTATTTCTTTTATATTCGTAATTATTTTTTTTATTGTATTCGTTTTTTTATGGATTTTCTAGTCTTCCATACTGACTTGCAGACAAATATGTTTTAGTTTTAGTTTTCTGAGGCATATGATCTGCAAGTCATTCTGGATCTATATTGCTTGTTATTATTATAGAGGTCACGTAATCTGTTCCAATGTTTATTAGAGTCTACCTTTAAAGGGATTTTCAACTCAATTTAAAGTGATGATTTATAGTCCTTTTTTATTTGTATAACTCTGTAGCCATTTATATGAATAAGAATGTGTCTATAGAGAGAGTCCTTTTTTGAGATCTACAATTGTTCACTGGTTTATTTCTTAAACGGATTTTTCACTCCAATTAAAGGGACCATTTTGGATGTTTTTGTGACAAAATCCATATATTTGTGGTGATCTTTAATCATTAGAAGGAGGTTTGTAGAACATTACATTTTTTCTTCTGGATTTAGAGTTTATAAGTTACTAAAACATTTTTTTCCTGATTTCAAGACATACACTTAGTCTTCCTTCATAGATTCTAATATTAATAATCAAAATTGGTTCTATGCGAAACAGAAATCCATTTCCTTTGAGCTAACTGTTTATTCCTTCTGTGCAAATATTTTACTTCATATTTAGAGGTACAGTTATACAAGAGATATGTACGGATTTTCCATGTATGTTACTTGTAAATGTGCCTTCTGGTGTCTATCTTTTCTTTTTAGTAATTTGAAACATATAATTAACTCTTTTATTGTCAAGGGTGAATTAACTTTTTATTTTCTGTGTGTAACGGTTTTCAGTACACTCAGAGGCAGGATGTTTGGTAAAACACAGTTTTATTGAAACCAGACAGAATAAAGTACCCCTCGTGGGTCCAGCAATAGAAACACGTAATACTGACACAGGACAAGTTACAGAGTAAACTTTAACCCACACAGGTCCAGTACATATATCTGAGAGCAAAATATATATTACTGACACAGGTCAGGTTACAGTTCGTGTGAATCAGTGAGACAATGATAGGAAGGTGCTATTAGGCCGGGAGGCTGATATGCCCTAATAGCGGAAGGCCCAAGAAACACTCTCTACGCAGAGAGTGATACAACAGCAACTTTGCCACAATGGGTGAGCGAGGCCCTGAATGAATAACAGACTACCGGACAACACAGTATCACTGTAACCGGAGGAACAGTGTAACGCCAAACCAAACAAGCAGGAACTGCGACCCAAGGATAAAGGCACCAGACCGCAAGGGTTAACGGACGCTCAGGCTCGATGGCAACTGCCAGGTGGTAGAGACTAAGTGAGGTGCCCAGGAGACCAACCTCAGTAGGAGAGCAGTAACAAGCCAAGTGTACAGTGTGCAACCGGGAATAGCTCCTACCCTGGGTTATGGAGATACAAGGCATAATAGCGTAATTGAGTCGCAGTAGCTGAACGGCTAGAGCAGCAATCGAGGCAACCAACCGGGTCTTAGCAAGACCTGGACAGAGCACCGGAAAGTTTTCCCTACCGGATAACTGGACGAGGTAGTGAACCAGGCCTGTGTGATATACAGAGCAGGAGTCTCGGCCAGTCTGGGTCAATACACAGAGCAGGAACGTCCTCCAAATCGGGTCGGTACACAGAGCAGAAACATCAGCAAATCCGGGTCGAAACACAGAGCAGGAACGTCAGCCAGGCCGTGTCGGTACACAGAGCAGGAACGTCAGCCGATCCGGGTCGGTACACAGAGCAGGAACGCCAGCCAGTCCGGGTCGGTACACAGAGCAGGAACCTAATCAGGCAGTCCGGGTCACACGATATAGACAGCAAGCACTAAGCAACGGGAACACCACGAAAGGGCCCTGCAGAAGTGACAGGGCTACGTACTTAAAAGCTAACAGTGGGTGGCGCAACATCACGCTAGCCAATAAAAAGGCATCAGGAAACCACACTGTCAAAATGTCGCCAGCAATACATGGGCACCATGATACAGTGTCTATTTTTTTCATTATTGTTTTACTAACTTTTTAAAATTGTTATATTCAGGATATATGTTCTCATTCTGGAATTTTATACAGATATATAAAAGAACTATTCCTTTGACAATTACAGAGTTAATTGACTGATTACCAGGTAGAATATGTCATTTCCGAGGTTTTAAAACTCGGCATCTTATTTGAGATCTTTGTCACAACTATTTTGCTCCTGAAGAAATAACTTTGTTATGAAACACATTGAACTTATATTAGTCCATTAAGTACTGATTTTTTTTATCTTATTTCATTCAACTTTAATTTTTTTTTTTTTTTTTTGTTTATCATATTTTAATAAATATATCCTTTTTGCACAATGTGTATATACTATCATTCATTACTTTCAACGACTTGTACTCCTTTGAAATTCAACCTTTCTGGACCGGACGTATGTTGACCAAGTACTGGAGGTTTTAAAATTTCCTACAAGCTCTCAGCCCTGGTAAAATCTTGCACATTTCACAAGCCAGCACTGAAGTGCGAGTACCAAGTTTCCTTTAACTCACTGTGTCCATTTGGAGATCCTGCAGACTAGTATAGCTGAATGAGGGCAGCTGAACAAATTACCCCACACGTAACCCAAGCTTGACTTGACCATCAGATCAGTCTATATTTCCTTGACGTGCGTGTAGTATTAATCTTATCAATACACTACTGACAGCTATTACATCAAGATCAGCAATGCTTTACTGCTATCAAAAAAAATCACCTTTTGTTGGGGCATTTCTTATTGTTCACAGAATAGATTTCCTTATGTATTTTTTCATGTCACTACTGGTAAAGATGTTATGTAAAAACAGATCACTCTATGGTTTGTATTTTTGTTTCCTTCAAAGTATATGTTTTGCATTCATCTTGGGAGTGAAAAACATGAACTCAACAGTTTCTTTATGAGAATTATGAGTAATTCATATGTATTTCATTGTATTTTATAATCCTGAATAATACATATATTATCTTGTTACAGTTAATACTGCGAAACCGTCACATTTTGATGGTAGCGCTCACCCATATTATATTTACATATTGTTACTCTTATTTTGGATAGGGGTTTATTAGAGCAGCTCATTCACCTTTTTATTTCACCAAATTGGAATAATAAATATATATCCACTTTAGCGCTCACCTATTATTTATCAAATCAGCTGTAAAGGATTCCTCTAGTTCATCAGCAACCTCTCTTAAGAGATGAGATAATGAGGCTTTCTGTAGAAAGGTTAGTAAACACAGATCACCTTTCAGGTATTCAGCATCTCTCTCTCTGATTCAAGATTATATAAAGAATGATAATAAGCCCTAAAGGCTGAGGCAATGGTCAGTAGAGCCTTATTAAGGGTGCCCAAAGTATCCTTGATTTTCACTACTTCCACCAGGCTGCGTAATTTAACTAGAGATGCTATGGTTTTGCTACATTTGTTCCCTTCCATATGGTGTTGAAACTTCAGGGTCCCTGTGCCTTCCCTATTTTCTTTCGTTAAAGTGCGTTTGTTTCATCTATAAAGCACAAATCTTCTTTATTAAGTCCTGAACCTTCTTACATTTTTCGGATTTTTTTTGGAGAGCACCTACACTTTTATGAGCTTCCCAGACGATTGATGCTGGAACGTCCGGTGTTGAGTTCAGAGTAAAGTACTCTGAGAGGTGGTCGCGAAGCTGTTGCATCGTGTCTTGGTTCTGCAAGAGGTACTCATTCAGGCTCCACGGTCTCATTAGATCTTGGTACGTAGGATAAGGACATGATGGCATAGACATGTGAGTGGTCAGTCCATGTAGCTGTTTCAATATGCTTGGATTTAACGATGTGCAAAAGTGATTGCTATAGGAAAAGATATTCTATTCTGCTATATGTATTGTGAGGGAAGGTTAGAAGGTAAAGTCCCTCTCTTTTGGGTTAAATGTGTGCCAAATGTCTATCAATTGAAGTTGTGCTAGCTTGAGCCATAAATGTTTCAGTTGAGACTATTTAAGATTTAACCACTCCAAGGAGCAATCTATTGAGGGGTCTAGTGCTAGATTCAGGTCACCCCCCCCCAGGATGATCAGGCTATCAGCAAATTCATGAAGTGTGTTGAAGAACTTTGTTAGGAAAAATATTTGGTTGCTGTTAGGGCCATAAACTGTAGCCAAAACTATCTCTATTAAATAAGCAACCTTTGACAATCAAGAATTTCCCTTTGTTATCTGTTTTCATATGAAGGAGGCTCCAAGGTAGTCATAATCTAAATAAAACACCTATTATATTTTTTTTCCTTGCACTGAGGAAGAATAGGCAGTAGAGAATTTACGATTTTGAAGCCTAGAAGGGGAATTAGCTAGAAAGTGTGTTTTGTGTATGAACACAGTCTTGGAGTTTAGTCTGTTAAATTCCCTAAGGGCCAAGGATCTCTTAGCAGGGGAATTAAGGCCCCTAACATTGACGGTCTTAATTTTAATGGGTGCCATTAATCTTGGGTACACCATGGAGGTCCTCTGTGGGCCAACATCTGATATCCTTCTGGATATGATGGCAGGGAGGAAAGAGAGGTGGCAAGGAGAAAAAAGAAAAAAAGCAATGGAAACCAGACAATTGTGTGGGTGAACAGGGCTGGGGTAGATGTGAGATGCCCTGGGACTGCTGTGTGGGCCAAAAGTATGAATGAACCAGTTATATGTAGTAGCAAGATCATTGGGAAGTGGAAAAGCAAGATTATGGATTTTGCCATTTAGGCTGGGGGTGGTATGATAGGGAGTGTGAATGTCATTTATAGGTGTTTCATGTTCTCTGGGGCAAGACAAGGGATTTACTGGATGGACAGAATTGGTATGATGTAATAAAGGAGTTGATGTGGGGTCAACAATTCTAAAAGTGGGGTAAAAAAAGGGAACATAGTCTGGTACTAAAGATTAAAGGTGAGTGTGTGTATATATATATATATATATATATATATATATATATATATATAATACATAAATCAGGCTAACATCTATGGTAAGAGAAGACATCATGCTGGTTGCCTCAAGATTTAGTACTAAAGGCGGTATGGCCAAGGTCGTTTTTGTAATCCCCAATAACAGTAGTGGTACTCTGCAGGAAATAGATCTTGACGATTTCTCAGCAGTGTACATATACATGTCCCACTGGGCTTATAAGTCAAATGTCTGATAGGTAGCTATTCCCCTGTAAACCCAAGTGTCATTCTTCAATAACCAGGTTTATAAACTTGTAAATTGCACGGAATTTGGTGTCACGCTGCTGGCTTTGAGGATATAGTAATAAAAGCTGTATACTGAAATGCAAGGTTTGTTTAGTGTTTGGACGTGCAAGCTAGAGTTAGGGGCCCTGTACAACCCCGAGCCCAATTAAATGTCTCAGTGGGTTCAGGTCTCCCTAACATGTCTCCTAAAGTGTCCAATACTCTATTGTTAATGAGGACACTATGATTAAGGTACAGCCGATCTGAGATTAGAAGGGATGTTATCAAAAATGTTTATGTATGGCCCAAGTGTGTTTCAGAATGAGAAGGTTAATGCAGGTTTGCCGACGGGACACTAGCAATGTGCAAACTAAACTAACCTTCACTAGCTAGATCTGTATCAATTGATACAGAAAATAAAGTAACCCACCATGTGTGGGCAGTCATTTGAGGTGGTCATCGGATGTCCAGCTCCAAAGAGTACTCCGCAAGGGAGGAAGGGATCCTGCAAATATGATTTCAAGTCCGTGACACTGCTGGGTCTTGGACAGATGGTCCACTTCTGCTTCTTCTTTGCCATTTTAACAGATGACCATTCAGCCTGTTATTGAGATTGTTGATGTAGGGAGTATCTGTTTATATATTCTGATTTGGCATGCTGATTCCCAGATATGTGCAGAAGGCAGGCATCTCCTCTGCTTAGAATAGTGTAGCTGTTTTCCCATCCAGTGAAGAATGTAGTGAGAATGGGAATCCCCATCTATATTTTGATTTGTGTGCACACAAGTGGTCAGTAAGGGGTCTCACTGTTCTTCTGATTTGCAGTATATATAAAGAGGCAGATCATTGAAGAGACGAAGCTCTGCACCAGGAAAATGGTTGGGGACATTCTCTAATACTCCTCATTATCCTGTACTTCAGGTTGAATGTATGTAGGCAAACGATAACATTGTAAACTATGCCTCTGGGCTTCATGGCCCAATTACCAGGTCAGTATGGATAGGTCCCAAGTAGGAATCACCAAGCATCTGGGTGAAAAGAGTTGTTATGACGGGACCAAAATCTTGGGGAATGATTGATTCTGTGAAGTTCTTGAGTCTGATATTTGATTCTTTCCCCCTATTAGCTAGGTCATCTATGAGGAGGGTCAGTTGTTGGATAGTAGCATGTTGTTCCGGTAGGTTTTGTTCCATGAAAGAAAGATTTCTGCTATAACTGCTTTTTCTTCCTCTGGGTATGCCACCCTATGACCTAGGTGCAAGAGGTCTGATTTGAGACCAGGTTCAAAAGGATCTCTGCGAGATAAGTGGAGGCTTCATCGTGGTTGTAGAAAACAGGTTGTGTGCAAAATGTCTATTCGACACTGTCTTGGGTACATCAGTACTCTGTACTGTTTCTTATGCACCCGGGGTGAGCAATGTTATAGCAACTCCAGATGGCACCTGCGTGTAGCTTGGAGGCCCAGGTGAGATGAATCTAGAGAGATCACCCTCAGACTTGTTTATTTTCAATTTCCATCCTTTAATGTGTGCACAGTAGATATTATAGTGCTAGTATGAATTAAATATATATGTACTGCTGGTAATTAAGCTAGGATCCCAGCCTACCATAGTCAGAGTTCACTTAGCATGTGACCAACACCATTGTCTGCCACCAATGGTGGTAACTCTTGAGGGGCTGGTCTTCTTGAAGTGGCAGACCGGATTCTGAAGCCTAAAGCTGATGAACAAAAACCACAGCAGCCCCAGAGTCAATAAAGGCTTGTGTAGAGACCAAACCTCCAGATTATGATAAGGTCACTGGTAACAAAATGCAATTGGAATTACCCAGAAGGCAACTGTCTAGGCTTAGAGGGTGGTCTCCTCTGTCCTCTAAGCCTGATTGTTTCCAGGGTGAACCAGGCAAGAGCTTATCAATAGATAGAGTCCCATAGACTTCCTCCTGTTCTTTTCAGCGACTGAAAATCTGGAAATGACATTCACCTCCATGGGCTCAGTTTTTTATAAGGTATGATTAGAAGAAGACAGTTGTTGAGGAGGCTGTGACCACCCGGAGCTATGGGATCTCTCTCTCTCCTTCTGTCTTTCTTGCATCATCCAGTCAAAATTGTGACAGAGTGTCACGGAGTGAATATGGAATAATGACGCTGACAAGAACAGATACAGTAAAATCAATATCTTTATTAAAACAAGATCAGAAATAATAACGGAAAGCACTTCCCCAACCCGCACAGGCCAGGTATGGAGATAGCACAAGATCCACTGACTGTATAGAAGCTGATCCCAATCTGACTATGGAATGCAAATGTAGCAAGGATAGCAGTAACTACTAGTGCAAGTGAAGCGGAAACGTCCAAACAAAACGAGAGATGCTCCCCTAGAATGCTAGGGTGAACCTACAGGCAATGACGACTTATTCTCTCCAGAACGCTAGGGTGGATACAGGCAACGGTGACTCAAATCCCTGGAATGCTAGGGTGCACCCAAAGGCACTAACCGCTGGTAACAAGCAGTATAGGATAGCCAGAGACAAGGTCCGGTGCAGAGGGGGAGGATACACAGCACTTAGGGTTGGAACAGGTTGTATTTAGTCAAAGACTGACAGGATGTTGGTAACAAAGGTCTGCAACTCTTGGAGCAGTTGGAGGCAAGCTAGGTTGAAGGTCGACTGGAGGTCGAAGAAATTCATGGAGTCGGATAGTGAGGCAGTTGAGTACAGAGTAGCAGTCAGACATCTGGAGGATATGACCACTGGAAGCTTGACACAGACAGCAACCTCCCACAAGGAGTTGATGAGATACAGGCAGCAGAGCCTGGGATCAATCCGTTGAGGAGAGATTTGGCCCAGTTGGAGATTGACCTGCTGTGGTACCTGGATGGGATCTATCCCGCAGGCTGACGGTAGATAGTGAGCCCTGCGGTATATCGACCTGCCATGCTGGATCAACCCAACAAGGGGACAGAGGCCGATATTAAACTATAATAAGAGCAGAGAAAGTGGTAGTTGGAGAATGAAGCTGGGTCGTCTTGGGAATTCAAGCAGATCAAGGAGCAGACAGGGATGGTGGTCAGGAACAAAATAAGAGAAGAGAGAGCGGCACTATTCTCAGTATCAATCCGTTCAATTCAACTTGTCACTCACCCTCCTGAAAGGAAACACAGTGCAGAGGGAACAGATTTACCGAACATCCAAAGATATGTAGAAATAAGAAGAATCCTCCACACATGTTGAAATCCTTAGTCACTTCTTTATTGAAAATTTACATGTTACACTTAAGAGCCATTATCTCACACGTTTCACACATAAAGTGCTTACTCATAGACTCAATAGCATTGTAAACAGAGCCTGCTGTAACGTTAGCCCACAGAAATACAGCTACGAAGGGAAGTGTGAACGTGCTCCCTGGGGAAGCTGGGAAGTCCTGAGACAGTACAGGGTTCCGCAGAACACGGAAGTGCCCAGTTTGAAGTCTAAATATCTCCACTATCAGATAAGTAAAAAAAAAAAAAAAAAAAAAAACACAGCGCTAATCTTCCAGTTTAAACAAGGCATGTGAATGTTCCACTTTAAACAAGGCAGGTGCATTTACAAAGTCTTGTAAATTCACTGCCGAATAAAGTCTGTAATGCAATAACTTTCCTGATCAATATGGACTGCTACAGAGGAAGTTGCTTTATTAACTTCCTTATAATCTAAAACCATTTTCCAGCTTGCCTCTGGCTTAAGGACAGGGTACACAGCAGTGATCATATGACTATATTCTTTTAACACACCTTGTTTTAAAATGCTTTTATTAACTGTTTCAATACTAGGAATGGCAGCATGATTAATTTAATATTGTGCTTGCTTTTAGGCACAATAGTACCTGTGGGTACAGGTCTTTTCTGTGACCAACCTGATTTTCCCATTATTGTAAAACATGATCTGTGTCATTTAGGCAATGCTGTAGAGAAACTTTACAGTAAACAGACGGAGCTATTTTGTGTTTCTGCAAGTATATACATCTATTTTATTTGTTGAATCTGGAACTACAGTATCAGGAATTTTATAAATCTTTAAAAAAAAAAAAAAAAAAAAAAAAAAAAGTACTACATCCTAACAGTGTTAAGGAAAGAAACAGTGCTAACAGGAAACAAATGTCTAAGTAAGAATGTTCAACTAATTCTAAAGAGACTTTTTTTCCATTTATTTTATATCGGTGCAAAAAGAAGTATGTTACAGTATGTAAGTATGACCATCTACAAAGACACAGGCATGCAATTTATCCCTACAGTATGTGCACATATTGAAGCAATATATTTAACTACTGTAGGAGTGAATTGCACACCTGTGTCTTTCCAGATGGTCATATGATTTTTTTTAATTATTATGAGACATGGACATTGAGGGGAAGGAGAGCAGGAGTATACACAGAACTTTTCTGCTTCATGGCAACATGTATATATTCCTCCAGTGAAGAGACACACATCAGCAAGGTTTGTTTATGATTATATGGGCACTCAAATGAGCAATGCTTAAGCCCATGACAGGAGAATCTTTTGATGCAGGCGAGATTCTCATGTCGCCCTTTTCAACCCAAAGACATGATTAATGTGCCATTTAGTAGGTTGCTTAAATAGTGGGTGACATTTTCATAGTGAACCAATCAGCCCAGGGGTAACCGCTTCTGTCATATAAGTCTTAAAAGGCATTACTCATCCATATAGAACTATAGAAATTTTTCCCTGTGACTAAGGTGCAGTAGTTCAGAATTGGATCAGATTAGGAGGCGCCCTTGTAAGCTGTACTTAGCAGAGGAGAAACTCAACAGAGGGCAGTCAACCATTAATATAAATAAACAACACAACAGGAAGTCAATACAGAACTATATTACTAGGCAGGCCTCAGTAAGCCAGGAGCTGGGGATCGCTGGTTAAGGAGTGGAGCTAGCTAGCGGTTGCTTAAGCCGGGTTAGAGGTGCTGTCCATGAAGCCAGATTTGTAGGATGACACTTATAGACACAGCAGCTACTCGCTGAGACTGGAAGCAGAACCTACCCACAGTATTATTTGTCTCTGTTGAGCAAACTGAAAGAAACTAGTCTCAGGATACAGCAGGACGAAACTATAAGGAATCGAAGGACAATGCTTGAGAGCAGTCGAGGCAAACTAAGACCGACAAGGTAGGTAGACTCGGAGTAGACAGCAAGTTGGACTCACCTTGAAGTAGAATTAGAAGATGTTGGTGGTCAGTCGGACTCGAACAGGTCAATGATATAAAGCTCAACTCGAGAGCAGGATTAGTCAAGGGGGAAATTATCACGGTGCCCGTGATTGCTTACTTGTGCTGTCAGTCAGGTGTGTGTACTCTCCATTGGCCACCTGTCTTTTGCCTGCCCAGTATTGCCTTTATAGACTGAGCTGAGGCACCCTTTGGTTGCCCTTTCGTGGTGTCTCTATGTCAGCAGTCACCTGCCTTGTACCTTTTCCCTGGGCCTGTTTCTCTTTGCTACCAGTATCAGCGTTGCTCCAGTAGCCAGTGCCTCACCTGCATTGTTCCTGCCCTGTTCCTGACCTGGTTGGCGGTGCTGTCGTTCCTGTTTCTGTTCCTGATCCCGTGCTGCTGTTTCCTGCTCGGTTCCTGACCCAGTTGGCGGTGCTGTCGTTCCTGTGGTGGTCTGGCGTGTCTGCTGTCGCTGCTGCTGGTTATCCGTCTGGCTGCTGAGTCTCTATTGCGACATTCTGATCACTGTGCATTCCATCTCACCGGTTGCTGATTTGCTTGTATAGAACCGGCAGGACATTACGCATATCCAGTACGCGGTACTGGTTTATTCCAATCTCACCGGTTGCTGATGTGCTTGTATAGAATCGGTTGGGCATTACGCTTATCCAGTACGCGGTACTGGTTTACTCCAATCTCACGGGTTGCTGATTTGCTTGTATAGAACCGGTTGGGCTATACGCTTATCCAGTACGCGGTACTGGTTTACTCCTATTCCACCAGTTGCTGATTCCGCATGTAGGAACCGGTTGGGCATACGTTATCCAGTACGCGGTACTGGTTTACACCAATTCACCGGTAGCTGATTCCGCTTCTATAGTACCGGTTGGGCATTTCGATTAACCAGTACTCTGTACTGGTTCACTCCTCAGACACCGGCTGCTGTTTCCGCTTGTATAGAGCCGGCTAGCGCTTTTGTGTCCAGTACATGGTACTGGTTTACTCCACCATCCACTGGCTGCTGATTCCGCTAGTTTTAGAGCCAAGTGAGCGCTACTGTGTCCCAGTAATCTGTACAGGTTTACTCCACCATTCACCGGCTGCTGATTCCGCTGTATAGAGCCTGCTGAGCACTTCGTTACCCAGTACGTGGTACTGTTTACTCCACATCCACCGGTTGCTAATCTTGTTATGTAGAACCGGTTGGGCTATACTGTTGTCCTATACATGGTACTGGGTTACTGCTCATTCACCGATTGTTGCTGTCTCCGTTACTAAACCGGTTTTGTCTCCCTGGTTGGGAGACTGGTTTGCTCCACTGTTCCATCTTTTGCTGTTGCTCCATCTATGCAGCATTCGTGGAGCTGTTCCTCTGTCCTCCTGGCTGCTTTGCCCGGTAATTTGGCAAGGCCGGTAGAGCCACATTCAGATTGGCCTGTAACCTCCAGGCTGCCTTGCCCCCGGTATATTGGCAAGGCCGGTAGAGCCACAACCAGCTTGTCGTGTTACCCTCCAGGCTGCCTTGCCCGGTATATTGGCAAGGCCGGTAGAGCCTCCCATGTGTATCTTGCAATAACTACTGTTTGTACCCATTGTGTATATGTTATTTACATGTATGATTAGGACCTGTGTGGGTCCCCATTAAACTTTTCAATAAAGTTTGATTTTTATCTTACTCTGTGTCTGAGAGTCAAAACAAACCGTGACAGAAATAGAAGGGTGCAGGTAATAGAATGGTCGACAGGCCAGGTCAACAACCAACAGGCAGAGATGGTACTGAGGATGAAGGAAATCTTCAGTCTGGGCAATGTTCTCGCTCAAACACAGCAACATACTGTGATTTCCATTACTTGAAAATAGATGTATTATTTCTGCTCCATGATCATAGAGGCATTAGGTTATCATGGTAACTCTGCTTTATTGCCTTAAACAACACTTACAGGAAGAGCTTTATATGTGTAGTTAATAAAATCTAAGCATATAATTTTCTTCTTTCTGGCATGGGCCTATCTTCATTAATTTGTGTTATGCATATTTTCTTTTTGCCTTTCCCTATGTTTACTGAGCTCTTTTTCTTTTGTATGTGGGGAATTGGGTCACCATGTCAGATTCTATGGAGTAAGATTCAAAGCCCTGTTAATTTAACTTTTTATACCTGTCTTCATTAGTAATATGTTTTCTTCAGCAACTGCTCCAGGTACAATTGTTCCTGCTTCCATAGTTCAGCCTCTGTCATCCACCTCTCAGGCAAACTTGATTAGGCCAAGAATTTATCCCAGTATATTAATGCTTTAAAATACTCTATTGAGAAGTTTCTGAGTAAATGGAAGGCTAACCCTTCTTGTCCAGCATAGAGAGCAATTTCAAGTTCAGGATTGAACATCTCATCTCCATGGATAATCCTTTTCAGAAGTGGGTAAATCCTATTCAGACAGTCGGAAAATATGCCCGATTATCTGACTCTGATCTATTTGAAGACCAGCGTGCTTAGTTGGAATTACAAATCAGATCTATGTTTATAACCAGCACATTAGAGCATCGCAAATAAGAGCCTCAAAAATACAGGAGAGAAATGAGCAAAAAGTGAATAAAAGTACTGTATAGTACTGTTTATTAAATCTATAGATTTAATAAACAGGATAAAAACTACTGTAAGGGAAATTCAAAAAGGTTATAAATAATGCAACAGTGACACAGTTGTTCCAAATTATAGACTGGTTATTATTTAAAATAACACAGCAAAACAGCAATAACATGTAAGTGACGTACATACAACTTACAGGTAATTCTGTATGAGAGCTCTCTCCTTACACAATAGGGGACCCCTTTAATTATACACTAACTATAAGCCATTGGTAACCCTCCCCCTGTTATTGCCCAATCAGCAGCCTCCAGCAGTCTTCAGCAGTGTTATCTAGTCCTTCAAGCTGTCTGTCCTTGAAGGGGGGCTATAGAAGAAAGCTCTATTGTTCTGAGGAAAAAAATTACCAAACTGACCTTGCAAACTAACTCTATATTGCAACTAATTTAAAACTCCTATTTTTCTATGGAGCAAAAGTATTCATGCATATGCACTGCTTTTAAAGGTACAGTACAGTTATTAGAAAAAGGTTATAGGATATATCTTTTTCCCCAACACTACAGAATTGGTCAAATTTGTTGACAATGCTATATAGACATATAAAAATAAAAAGGCCATGAAAGATTTTATGAAAATAAATGTGTGAATAGAAATATCCAGAATAACGTGTTATAGGTAATGCTCAAACCCACATTTACATCACAAGTGACACTAGGTAAGGCATTCTAGGTGCCCTTAGCTCTGCCCTTGACCACACCCCCAACTCCTCACATGATCCTTCCCCATTTCTTCCTCTGTTTTCTGGCTTGGAAAATATCCTAGTCCTATAACAAACCAGAAGGGAAAAAACCTTTAACCCTTTGGTTTCTAGAGAGATGTCTTACATATTGAGGAGAAATACATTGGAGAAAACTCTAGCAACCAAGGGTTTAAATAATGGCCAGTGAAGGAGCATAAAACTGGTGACGGGACATTGAGATTGCTCTGGCTATGCCCACAATTCTGAATGTGGGTGAGGCCAGCATAGCCGAGGCACCCCTCAAAGTTTGGATTATAGGCAGTTGCCTACTCTGCCTATTGGGAAATCCAGTCCTGGTAATTCTTAATTACTATTTTGTAGATGAATCCACCGTTAGTTAGAGAGAAGGAGAATTATTCAGCTGCCAAAACAAGATGTGGCCAACAAGATGTGCCAAAACAAGATGTGTCCGGCCCACATATTGTTTCAAGCATATGCTACAAGTAATAAGATATACAACATTAGCAGTATTACATTTAATAAAACTGTCTATCTTATCAGTCTTCTTGGTAACACTACTAATAAAAACATTAGTAATATCCGCAAACCCGCAGCATTTGTATCTACCTCCACATTTGTAAAATCCTTTCACTGACAACCAAGTGTCCCTCGGTTTATAACTCCAAGAGAACATACTGGGAGCCAGTTTATTGCCAATGCTTGGAGCCCTACGACTAGTAAACCTAACTCCTTTGTTCAAAACGTCCTTCGCTACTGGATCACCATACAGGACAGGTAATAGATTTCTAATAATTCTACATATATTCTTATATTCTTGGCGGTATTCAGTAACAAAGGTAATGGGTTGTCCATCCTAATAACCCAATTTTTTTTTTTTTTAAATTGTGTACATCTCTCTTAAAAGAGTTATTAATTAAATGATCATGAGCCATACTATCAGCTGAGCTTCTAGCCATGGCAATCTGAGAATCTGTATATCCCCTTGCTTTTAACCTTGACGTAAGTGTCTTGGCTTGTTCCAAATATAAATTCTGACTGCTACAAATTAGTTTCAAATGTATAAATTGTCCCCTTGCAATATTGTTAACAAGATGTTTCGCATGACAGCTACTGGTAAAAAGAAGTGTGTTACTTGCAATAGGTTTACGAAACACATCTAAATTAATCTCTCCATCTACATTAATCAGTCCTGTATCAATATTGCCAGTTAAATTGACATACAAAAAAAAAAATTACATTTCTATGAGCTTTATGTGTAAGTCAATCCACATTCGTTGGAGTTGAGATATCAAACAAAATCAACAATCCTCTCCTCACCGCCACACCAAACAAAAATTAAATAATCTATGTACCTATAAACGTACACGATGAAAGACCTGTAGGGGTTAATATCTACAACGACATCGAGCCACTCCCACCAACCCACAAAAAGGTTGGCAAATGAAGGTGCAAATTTTGCCCAAATTCAGTTCCATGTCTTTGGAGATTTAAAAAAAAAAAAAAAATAAATCAAAAATGAAAAATAATTGTGGATTAATAAATAATAATTAGAAGCTAACCACCCACATCCCAGCATCATGAGGGATGCTGGAATAAAGTGACACTGCATCCACAGTTAACCACATAAAACTCGATGTCTATCTCACATTCTTCATAATATGAAAAACATGAGTAGTGTCACGTAAATAAGTGGGTAGCTTCAAAACAAGAGGTTGCAAATATTGATCTACTAGATCTGACAAATTCTCATTCAAGGATCCTATCCCCGAGACTATGGGTCTGCCCGCTGGCTTCACAAGGGACTTATTTGTTTTAGGTAAATAATGGAAAATGGGTATAACTGGATTTTCCAGATACACAAATTTAGCCTCTCTAATAATCAAACAGCCAGTGGACAGACCCGAGTCTACAATCTCCCTTAGGTGTTTCTGAAATTCAATAGTAGGATCTTTGGACAAAACCCTTTAAATGTCCGAAACACAGAGTTGTTGCAAAGCCTCACTATGATGATCCTTTTTGTCTAAAACTACCACATTCCCACCCTTGTCAGAGCTACGTATGACAATACTGTCATCCTCTTGTAAGGACGTCAAAGCCATCCACTCTGCTATGGATAGAAATTTCAAGAGAAAGCTCAACTCTTATTCAACACTCTTTTGAAATACATCTATATAATTACCTCTAAATTGCACGTGGTAAAAATGAGATTTTGTCGAAAAGTTAACAGGAATTCTATGTGTATCACATCCGAAATCTCCATCTCCAGACAAGAGTGTAAATCAAATAGCACACATTGGTCAATAAAAGACCAGAACCTGATTGATGTAGTATCAAGAGAATTACGTGTCACGCAATCAACCCCATTGGATGTGGTTGTGTCCTCGCCCCACAAATCATCAGCAACACTACCACTCATTGCCAACCTGGTATCCGGGTAATAGTATTTTCTGAGTGTGAGGGCGCGAACAAAACGATTAACATCCAGTAAGGTATTAAACAAATTCATATGTTTGGTGGGAGAGAAACCCAGTCCCTTAGATAAAAGACTGATTTCACTACCACCAAGACTTCTTTGGGACAAACTGATCACATTAGAAACTGTTTCAAAATTATTCTTTAATCTCTTAAATTCGAATATAGAAGATTCCAACTTCTCCATGTTTTTTTTGCAGCTTCAAATCTAACTCCTTAAAAGTAGATGATTCCGACAAAGGTGTCAGTTGGGTTTGAAGTTGTTTAATGTCCTTTTGTATACTACTCAAAAGATATTTTTTGTATTCCACAATAAATGACATCAACTTAAGTGAACAGAAGGTAAGCTCAGCGTTCTACTTTTCTATAAAATCAGGATCTGACACAGTGAAAGATGGAAATTTCTTGATTCGTAACCTCCTTGGAATGCTATTAGCTTTAATATAATTTTGCAAAGTGCTAATGTCCCACCACAAATATGCTTCCTTAGTCATTGCTCTTTCAGTTTGTTTAAACACATCTTTTACATTTGTTTCTTCATGCAAAACAGTGTCTGATTGGAGATTAAATACCCTATCCAATATCTGTCTTCCAATGTCAGTTTCCATGTTTGGAAGGCAAAAACTAGAAACTTGTTCCAGTGAAGGAGCTGTGATAATGTTGTCATAATCCATAATGGATTAATACTAGTAAAATATATACTTACACACAATATGACACTAAACTATACAGGCATCTTCACCAGTTGAGACTCAACACCCTAATCCAATTGCAAACACACAATACTCTATTTCCAAACAGAATGGTACAAAATTGTAGTTACTTCCCAAACGATATATAAACTCTTTAACTTCTGGGAAATCCGTATCGAGCAGGTTAATGGAAAATCCGTACAAAGAGAAACATTTGAAACCGTTCCAGATCCGGAAATATAAATACCGGTGTATATGAATATAATCCATGTGTGTGCAAAATAGGTAAAACTCACTCACCACTGGTCTTTTAAGGCATGTATCAATGTCTAATAAATGACTCCAACGTCAACGACACGTGCAGTACTCAAGGAACTCCACTCCTCCAACTCCATGAATAGCAAAAATAAGATCCGCACTTAAGTCAAAACATCCATTGGTAAAAAATCACAGATCTTTAATTAATTAAAAACTGAAGAAACATGGATACAAACAAAAAAGCACCAGCCCCAACAAACACCTAACGCGCTTCAGACCTAAATGGTCCTTACTCAAAGCCACTGCAGTCAGAAGTGCTGGGGATCTAAATATGCTACATTGCAGCAACCCCCTCCTTCCTCTACTGTACAAATATAAAAACCACTTTACAGGGTTTTGCTTTCAGTAGATAGAGGAGGATTTATTTTTCTTTTTTCTTCCCCTGTCTACACTTGTTCATTAATTTTGTTGTTACCCTAGAGTGCACCAACTTAATCTATTGTTTATTACCCGAGCTTTATGTTTATCTAGTGCTGGCCAATGCAGTAAGCATATTGTATATTTGTTTTTGGTTTTTAGACCATTTTCTTATTGGCTGTAGCACAGCATTTCACAGCATCGCTTTTGAGGCATGTGGACTCTGAGTTAGTTGAATACTAGGAGATTTTGTTTTGTTTTTTTTTATTTTGATTAATATTTTTTCACTAAATCCCCTTTTTTTGCCATGACATACAATATTGAATCTCTTGAGTCTCAGTGGGCTGAGAAACTGGCATCAATTTTTCATAATAGTGAGGTGCATGCCTCTCCTGTATATCAACTAAATGAATCCTTTATAGAGACATGCAATTCACCGATTTGTTTACATTACATGTGCACCACGCTATGGTGGAATATTCACAGTTTGGAATACTATATTAAATCTAATCTAATCCCAAGGGGATTAAGAATTCAAGTACTTCCTTCGTGGGAAGCTGATATGGATTTCAAAAATCGGTGGGAGGAGATACTTAATAGATGTTCTTTTGACCTTATGCGACTCCTTATTGAACATGACCAAACACTCGTGATGGAAGTGCGTAGAGAGATTACTGCACTTAACACCAAATTGTTTGAACTTGACTCTGTTAATCTTGTTACCCCTCTTCATTCACAATTGAAAACAGGGGTAGAGAAACATGAAAAGATTACGGTGGAAAATAAGAAAAAGAAATTTGAAAGGGATAATCAGGATTTTCGTAATGAAAGAGTCTATAAATGGAAACACAATGGCAATAGACGAAGAGTCAGGATTCAAGTAACATCTAATAGGGATACAGCTTCCCCTTTCACTGTCTTAGAACATAATGTGTGCCCCTCCGACTCTGAATCTGATGATTTGAGTGAAGAGGATCCCATAGCGTCAGAACCTCTCCCCATCAGTACTCCTTTTTTAGGGTCTGCCCCCGTAAGCGAACATGGCGAAGTAAATCTTCGCAAATTAAGAGATTGCTTACAGTGGGGTTATCGAGCTCAGAGTACTTAAACCAAAATCAATCCCAAGCATCAACGGAAACAGAAAAAAACACATTGAGTGTCATTAATTTGTCAACAAATGTTCTGACTGAAGCACATAGAAAATTGCTTAAAACATTTTTCAACAAACGAATGTCAGCAGAGAGTAAGGACTGATCTATACTTGAGCTTTTGGACCTTTTATCTGAAAATGAATCTGTTCAGCCTACAGCAAATCCACGGCACACTCATTTTAGACATCCTTCTAATTTCTCACCATCATTACATCTCAGCTCTCAGGAGTGTACTAATTGACTTTGGACTACAAACTTACTGAGGCATTACATCATGGCATCATTACTAAAAAGGAGTTTGATTTTATGCGTGTGGACTTTCAGGTCATCCCCACCTTTTATATTTTACCAAAGATTCACAAAACTGATCGGTTTTTGCCATGGGGGCAAAATGTGCCCTGTCTTATGCAAACTTGTTTTTGGGGTACTGGGAGAAGGAGGTGGTGTTTACGGAGTCGATGGTATCGTTTCATAGATGACGTCTTCTTCCTGTGGCAAGGTTCTGAGACACAGTTTTTCATCCGTCTCATATCAAACAAGCGATTCCAGTTGGCCAATACTTACGAGTTTGTCGAAATTGTTCATCTGACTGACAGTTTATTCAACACTCGAATGATCTATATCAATGTTTTCGGGAACGAGGTTACCCTAATTCGTGTTTACGAAAGGGTTTTCAATGTGTGCAGTCAACAAGTTGGGAGAAGCTGATAAATACAAAGGCACTGGGCAGTTTTACAGAATGATGAAGATTTGGTACCTTTTCTAGATCCTTATCCAAAGATTATTGCCAGAAGATCTCAAAATTTGACAGATTTGTTGTCTAATAGTCACTTTAAATCGACTACGTGATTTATTGAAGGTATCTCCGTGGTCAATTGTACATAGGACAAACCTCCCAGCTGTTGAAAGCCAGGATGCAAAAACACATTTCCCTGATTCGGAAAGCCCTGAGAGACTCAGGAATATTACCACACTTTGATCCTATTTCAAGATTGTGTCTTATCATGGTATTTTCAAAATGTACCTGACAACATGGGCGCCTTTAAATTGGAATAATACCAATTAATTTTTGTCCTTCTTACTGTCTGTTGTATACTATGGTGTTAAACTGTATTTAAAGGTTTTGACTATTAGGAAGTCCTAAATAGAATTTGTATTTTAGCAATACTACATCATTTTTCAAGGGTATGCACTTTTTCTTGGGACATCTAATATGCATGAAGGATTTTGTTCCCTTTTCTATTAATAGTTAATATACCTCTCCTAGTCCACTTTCTTGTTTTTAATACAGGAGAGCGCATGATGTGGTTTTTTAGGACTATGAACATTTGGACCTAGATGTGTTTCGCATTTGGGATTCTCTGGGGGAATTTGTAGCATTATGCTATGCATTTAAGGAAAGATTTGATGCGCATGCATTTGGGCATCCTGAGTGATGAGAGCATTAATACTGGGGAATCTGGATAGATTGTAGAATTCATGTCTGACAGATCTTTGGCCTAAATATTAGACATCTTTTATGGGACAATTCTTTCTTGGATTCATTAATTAGGTATTTGGATCGTCACTACTCATTGCCTATTTATTTTGTCTTACTCTTTATTTCTCGAACATAATTATGAAAATTTCTCTGGATGTTTACTCAGCCGTCGAACATTATTATCTGCAAATTTGATATTCTTTGTTTTTTTACATGTATGAATCAATTGCATTGACATAATGCTATTGATTGACCCATTATAATACAATTTGCTAGGTTATACAACTTTTTTACAATACGTAGCATTAATACTCATCTATTTGTTCGCATTGGAAACCTGGAAAGGTGTTTAGAACTCAGAGAGCATGTAGTATGTGGGGTTAGTGGTGAAGAGGGTGGAGTTGTAGAAGAGGAGCAACAGGTAGGCAGCTGGGTAACATTGAGGAGGGGAGGTAGTGGGCAGAGGAAGAGGAAGGCCAGTTCTGTGTTGACTCAGTCCAACAGATTTGCAAGATTGTGTGAAGATGTGGATGAGGATAGCTCAGAATTGGCAGCACTGGAGAGGGCGAATTCCTCTAGTAGCCAGGGGATACTCCTCCTTCCAGGCTAAATGGGATGCAGAGTAGGCAGAAACCAAGGCAGGTGGTGGTAATAGGGGACTCTATTATTAGGAGGGTAGATAGGGTAATCTGCTGCCAGGAACGTGAATGCCGTACAGTATGCTGTCTCTCGGGTGCTCGGGTTCAGCATGTTGCAGACAGGGCTGACAGATTGTTGGGAGGGGCTGGAAGGGATCCAGCTGTCTTGGTACATATTGGTATCAATGACAAAGTAGGAGGAAGATGGAGGTCCCTAAAGAATGATTTCAGGGACTTAGGGTGCAAGCTCAAGGCAAGGACCTCTAAGGTAGTATTTTCTGAAATACTACATGTGCCAAGCACCAGTGCTGGTAGACAGACGGAGCTCAGGGAGCTTAATGCACGGCTCAATCAATGGTGTAGGATGGAGAGTTCTGTGTTCTTAAAGCACTGGGCTGACTTTGCTCTTGTGTACAATCTGTATGGAAGTGATGGATTGCACCTAAATGGTAGAGGAGCCTCTGTGCTAGGGGAGCGAATGCTAAGAAACTTTAGGAGCTTTTAAACTAGGAAGGGGGGGGAGGGTATGGGTGGACAGAGCAGATAGGAACCGGGTCCAAGTAAGTGACCAGGGAGGTGGAGAAAGGGTAGGGATAAATGTAGAAAATAGGGAAGAATTCCTAATAAATGAAGATGTACACAAAAGGCATGTAGAGAGTGATTTATGTAAAGGCTTCAAAATTAATTGTATGCTAGCAAATGTAAGAAGTATGGTAGATAAAATAGGAGAACTAGAATTGCTGGCGGTAAATGACCGATTGGACATAATTGGTATAACAGAAACATGGTGGAATGATGCACATGACTGGGCTGTAAATATAGAGGGCTAGTCCCTGTTTAGGAGAGATATGATCAATAGAAAAGGGGTAGGTGTGTGCTTATATTTGAAACCATAGTTAAATCCAATTTTGAGAGGTGATATTAGTGAGGAAACTGGCCAAAATGTGGAGTCCTTGTGGGTAGAAATTGAGACTAAATGTGGTATAAAACATATTGGTGGGTATATGCTACAGACCACCAAATATTGATGACAATGTTGAGGCCCAACTGCTATTGCAAATGAGGAAAGCTGCCCAGCTTGGGCATACTATAATTATGGGAGATTTTAATTATCCAGATATCAACTGGAAAAATGAGAACTGTCGGAGTGCTAAGGGTAGCAGGTTTGTGAACATGCTTCGTGAAAGCTACATGTCACGAAAGTGCCGACAAGAAATAACAATATATATGACCTAGTGATAACGAATAACACAGAAATGGTATCCAATATTAAGGTAAGTGAACATTTGGGAAACAGTGATCACAACATGGTTACATTTGAGATCAGTTTGGCAAAGCAAAACTGTATAGGTTCAACCAAAACTCTTAATTTTAAAAAAGCTAACTTCAAATTATTAAGGGCTTCAATGCAACACAGACTGGGATACATTATTTAAAGACAAAAATACGGAGGATAAATGGTCAGAATTCAAATTTAGGTTGCGGAAATGTACTCAACAGTATATACCAATGGGGAACAAATGCAAAAGAAGTAAGTCACAGCCAATGTGGTTAAGTGCACCTGTAAAGGAGGAAATGGCAAAGAAAAAAAAAGCATTCAAACTATTTAAGTCTGAAGGAACTGAACATTATTTCTTAAAATACAGGGAGTGCAACAAAGATTGCAAAAAGGCAATTAGGGTAGCAAAAATAGAAAATGAAACTCGAATTGCAAGGGAAAGTAAGACTAATCCAAAAAAGTTTTTGAAATATAAAAATAGCAAAAAACTTAAGAGGGAGTGCATTGGGCCATTCAAAAATGAGATGAGTGAGTTGATTAGTGAGGATAAGGAAAAGGCTGATGTTCTAAACACTTTCTTTGCATCATTATATACAAGGGAGCAAGGAATGGTAGACGAGCCTCAACAAGTAACTAATAAAACAATACAATTATCAGATATTGGGTTAACTCAAGAAGATGTCATGGGTAGACTGAACAAAATTAAGACTGACAAAGTCCTGATGGTATACATCCAAGGGTTCTTAAGGAACTTAGGGCTAGATTTAAAGGCAGCCGTTAAACCAGCCGCTAAGTGAAAAAGGCACATCACTCGCAAATAATACATGAGTTACGGCAGATTCAATAGCTACTCTACAAGAATAGCTATCGAGCGTAGGCACACAAAAAACACGTAACACAAAAGCCGTTATCGCTCATGTTAATGCACAACGAGCGGCCAAATCACACGACAACTGCGCTCAGAACAACATCTAACATAACGGCTGCTGTTGTCAAGCAACCATGATTGATGCCAAAACAAATTCAAACACACAGCCAATCACAAAGCCCCAATGTATCAAAAAACTTCAAATACACCTATATATACCCAAATATAACCGTCACACACTGTCTGTTATCGAGTTCTTCAGAGCTAGATATCAGGACCCAGGAGCGGAGGATAGTGATCAGAGAGAGGGAGAAAGGAGCATTCATTGGATGTAGAAGGAGATTTTGGAGTTAGGAGAGAGGTGCACTTACTATACACATATTACACTTTTGCACATATTACATACACACATACAAACACATACACATAGTCCTTTTATTTTATAACACCTTACACATTTTACTTTTTATTTTGACAGTGTGAATCTGTGAGTGAAAGTGTGTGACAGAGAGTGAGTGGATCGAGTGTGTCTGTGAGGGCCTGTGGGAGTGCCTGGGTGTGACTGGGTGAGTGATGGCGAGGAGAGGAGCACAGGAGAGAGGGATGGGGAGAGTAGTGGAGGAGGAGGAAGCTCAGGAGGGTATCCCTCAGCAGAGTAGGGGTGGGAGAGGGAGATCTGCAGGGCGGAGGGGGACCCAGCCCACAAGAGGAGGCACACGCAGGACAGGGACAGAACCTGCAGTGGGACGAGGGGTAGTTGCTGGGGAGCAACACACACAGTCAGGGTCAGACCAGGCAGGGCACTCCTGCTCAGAATCCTCCCATGCCGGAGCTGACGAGGGCAGTATCAGGGACCCCAAATACACAGAGGAGGAGAACACGGCTCTCGTGGAGGCTGTCCTGGAGAGGCAGAGTGTTCTCCACCCGACAGCAAAGGTCCCTGGCCTTTCAGCGAGGAGGAGAGCAGCCTGGAACCCAGATATGCAGCCGGGTCAACGCGATGGCTCCATGCAGGCGGGACATGGAGTCCATCAAAAAGAGATGGGGCGACTGCCGGAGGGTCGTCAAAAACAAGATGACAGAGCTCGCCAAGCACGCCCAAGGCACTGGAGGTGGACCAGCAGTCCCTATCACCTTCTGCGGCTGGGAGGAGATGGTGCGGCAGACCATGTCCCCGACCCTGATTGAGGGGGTCGTTGGAGGAACTGACACTGGGGATGAGAGGAGCCTCCACACTACCGGTAAGTGCAACACTAAAGAACAACACACTACAGCAACCAACACCAGCTGCACACACAGTCACACCTCAACACATGTCCATCACTCAGCCATACAACTGCACCAACACAGCACCCTGAGGGTTAAAAAAGGGACACAACACCAGGACAAATGGCAAGGTCCAACTTGGGACAAACCTGTCAAAGTCCTACTTCAACCCTCCTGTCGCTGTGCTCATCACACACAATACACAAACCGTTATGTTCAAAATGTTGTCTGTCTTAGATCATCACTGTTCACACACAATGTCACCCATGTCCCCACCCCCACCCTAACCCCTTGAGTGCTAGAGGGATCATCAATGCATCGATCAACAATGCGTTGGCAACTCCTCTGGGACTCAAGGGGTTAACCAGACAACAAACAAGTCAGTAGGTCAACCATCACATGCTACACAGGGGACATTCACTAAGCGGTGACAGAGAGATGGTGGACACAAAGTAACCCTCACACACTCACACACTTCACCAGTACCAGTGTTAGTCCACGGAGAATATGCAAAAACAAAAATCAAGTTTATAAGGTCCCATTGTACAGATTCCATGGAAAACACTGGAAATGGGGAAAGGAGATCACTGGAGAAGTAACCATCATGTTCACTTCATCAGTTCAACATCACCGCTTACTGAATCACAAAAATGGGGCATCAGGTCACACATCACAGTGTCCCACAGAATAAATGCTTGTAGGTGCAACACACAGGCCGAAAACTATTCCACAGATTTCAAGCTGGAAAAAGTAGGCATTGGTGTTGTGGCTGCAATCATTTACTCTGACTTGAAATGACATATCCCATATCTGATTCCCACATGGATCCACAGGGGTGCTGATGCCATGGATGGATGGTACACCAGCTGCTCTTTGCAGGATACACATGGGAAACAGATAGCAACCATTGTACCTTGGTCACCAACAGGCCATGACTTGTGGATATCTAGGATTGAGTACGGTTGCCTCACACAGAAGGATGGATGGGCTCATACACAGAGAAAAACAGGCCTCAATCAAAGATATCCCTCACTACTGGCTGGATGGTTGCCCTTAGGATTCAAATGTTACTAAATATGTTCCAACATGATGTGAACACAGAGATCAGTTCACTGGATGTGATTTCCTTACTGGCCAGATAGATATGTGCACCCATCACAAATCAGCCTGCATTGCTACCATCCAAATACACATACATAGTATATTACACTCTAAGTAGATGAGATATACGAGGTATGTTCATATCCATCATATCAATCCAATGTATTGTTGGATGGGTGCACATATATAGCCAGTAAGACAATCACACCTACTGAACTGCTCTCTGTCTTCACATCTTGGAAAGATATTACTGTATCCATATGAAGGGTACATATCCACATACATATATGACCATTTCTACTTGTGTGTGACTGTAATGGGATAGCAATGGGTAATGTCATCATGATGTCATATCATTGCCATCGTTAACAGATGTGTCTTGATCTAAGTCCCATCCCTCCAACACTCATGGTTATTTATACAGATATTGCTCTATGTGACAGGTGGAGATATCTATCATTTGACCACACGGAGGCTCTTCAGCAGAGCCAAAGTCGCAACATTTTGAGATAAATACCTCTTTGGAATGGTCCACATGCACACTCTGTAACCATTCCAATTAAGTATTGTTCTCCAAATGGGGCGATTTGGGCTCTGCTGAAAAGCCCTCGTGTGGACAAATGACTGAAATCTACATCTGTCACATAGAGCAATATCTGAACAACCATGAGGGTAGGAGGGATGGGACTAACAGCGAACAACATCTGTTTTCACAATGTCTACAATATGACATCAAGGTGGACTTAACCTTTGCCATCCCCCTGGAGGGATAGCCATCCCTACAAGTTGTGAAGATAAATATATGTTGGATTCACCCCCCCCCCCCCCGAGTTAAACAATGGTATTCCTACTGCTGAAGGTTGTGTTGATTCAAAAGGTATCACAGCTCAGACATGGATATGTCAGGGGCAATACCCCAGTGGCCTGAAATTGTACAGTGGTGCTGTTACTACACAATCATATGGACAGCTCTGGTACAGGGACCAGATATCTACATGGGAGGGTGTTGGAACAGCCCCACTGTACTATTTCGGCCCACTGTGATATTGCACCTCATAATGAAACCTTCACCTGTAATAACTCAAACAACACCTTTCAGCAGTGGGAGTACCCTTGTTTACCCAGGGGGATTAACCCAAACACATATATTTTTCTTCACCACATATCAAAGTATGTCTGTCTCCACAAACATATGGCTAAGGTCACTAATCACAACATCTTATTTCTCCACACAGCTTATGGCCCTCAAGCCCAGCGGGAGACAGTGGAGGAGGCAATGTCACCCCCCAGTGAGGAGTACACAGAGGAGGGCACCAGCCGGTGGTCACCTTACCCACCATCACCATCCCCTCCAACACAGGCTGCACCACCACCTACTGCACCCCTTCAAGCTGGACCACCACAGGCTGCACCCCTTCAAGCTGCACCTCCCCAGTACAGTGGCTGGATGCAACAGGAGGAGAGGTGGACCTATCCAGCCACCTCCACCAGCTACTACCCTCCATCAGCAGCACCACCACCGCCAGGGAGGCAATGGCTGCCAGGGACAGTGGCCACCACCCAATATGGGCCATATGCCTCCCAGTTAAACCCACCCTTCTGGATGGCTCCACATCATGCCCCAAGGTATGATCCCAGGTGGGGTCCAAGCACCTATCAGTGGCCACCATATGACCCTTGGCCACTGGACTACCCACACCTGGGCCTGATTGGTGAGCCCCAGCGTCCCCTACCCAGGGACATTTTCACACCTCCACCCGCACACACATCATTGGGCAGCTCGGAGTCACTTGATGTGGTGGGCATATGCCCATCATCTGCACCAGCCACTCCAACAGCTGTCACAGCAGCCACAGCACCCTCAGCAGCAGCAGAGGAAACAGCACCCTCAGCAGCAGCAGAGGAAAAAGCACCCTCAGCAGCAGCAGAGGAAACAGCACCCTCGGCAGCAGAGGAAACAGCACCCTCTGCAGCAGAGGAAACGGCAGCACCAGGGACACTGGGCACATCCACCTCCAGCACCGCACACCTCTCAGGGATGGAGGCGGAGTATTTGGCCCTGCAGAGGAGACTACTCCGGTCGAGCAGGAGTACTGACAACAACATTATAAGAAGCAGGAGGCAATCCAGAAGGAACATTGCCCAATTGGAGACCAGGATCCAAGCCCTGGAGTCGGAGGTGGCCAGGGGGAACACACTACTCCAGCAGCTCAGGACTGGTCTGATGGACATGTTAACACAGGTCCTTGTGGAGTTGAGGGAGCTAAACCGCAGGGAGAACCTGAGGATGGAGAGGGAGAACTTGTGTTCCACTGAGGGGTCTACTGCAACCACCACCCCCTCCAGTGTTACCCCTGAAGCCACACCTAGGGGGCAAAGGGTTACCAGGAGTTCAACAAGGGCATCCACCTCTGGCACCCAGGCTAAGGCCCCCCACCCAAAAAGGAAAAAATGAAAGGCACAACCTGTCAACTTTCCCCTCAATAAAAAAACCTTTACTGTCTGATCTGTTGTGTCTTCAGTTATGGATTGGGTGGCAGGGTTGTCTCCAATGCATTGCCATACAATGCAGTGAACACAACCTCTGCCTGGGTGAAATGTTAGTGGGATGCTACAGCATGGGTTCACACACACACCGTTGTACAAATTCAACTTGTAATACATCCCTGGAGCCATATTACACCACTGTGTTATATGGCGATGTTGTGTGTTGAATTTGAACAACAAAACATACCCCTTAGCACAACAAATGGTACAACATTGAACATTCGTCTACATCATATGTTGTGTTTAACCCTTTGAGCGCCAGAGTGGTAGGCAACGCATTGCAAAGAAATGCGTTGGGGACCACTCTTGCACTCAGTGGGTTAATGGGATAACCAGACAAACAGCTCTGTGACTTAGCGGGGACATTACAAGCAGGACAGATAAATGGGACATGTATCAATATTGTCTTGGATTCACACACTCATTGTGCAACTGACTTACTGGGGAAGCCAATGTTTTTAACCTAGGATTTCAATGTGTAGCACACACATTGATATCCTGGGGTGAGCATTGGTGTCTTCAGTAAGTTGAGTTGCTGTTTCCCTAAGGGTGTAACAGACTTCACCAGTGATAACACATGTCCACTTAGTCTGTTTGTTCGTTGATATAGCCCATGTACTGAGATATGTCAAAGTGGAGCAAAATCTCAGAACATTGATTATACTGAGCAATACAGAAACTGTGGACAGGTATTCACTGTGGAAGTATGTCCCCTGTATCACCTCTTTATCACTCCCACTACACATTGGTGCATCACTGCCACCATCATCTGTTTGCATGGATACATCAGAGTCCACTCACTGGCAAACAAGTGGTGGACTCCTGTGATGTGGGAGATGCCTTTCCATGTATGGGGGATACTCTATCCTGGGTGTGGTTACGCAATGACAAATGTGTTCTCAAATATATCCTCCTACAGACACAGAATGGTGATGGTTCATCTTTATTGTGTCTCAAAGTACATTAGAATGTACATGTGTTTTCTGTGTGTATTGCCTATATGCATTTAACACCTGTATGAGAACACTAAATGTACTTTGAAATGAAATTGTACTACTTCAGTAACACTGCTGCCCTGCTCATGTGTTGTCCACAAGGTTTGACAAATCTGTAGCTGAGCATCCTAACTGTACAGATTGTAACACTCAAGAATTGGTGTTTTCTGTGTCTATATGAGAATGATCCAGTAGAGGTTTGTGTGAACCTCAGGTTAAACTTTGCATCACCAACAACATCACCATAACCAGCAAGGGGTGATCTTCATGAAGGTGTTGTCAAGACATCAATCCAGTCACATGGAAGATCTTCAGTTCAAGGATGGATCATGTTGCGGATGCCTGTGGGACAAGAGGACAGGATTTGGTGCAGTAGACCTGAACTGATTATCAAGCAACAACAATTTAGTCTTTTTAATCCCCTCAATCTTCTTGATTACAGGTGAGTACACAAACCATTGCTTGACAATGTGTTGTGTACTCATCTGTAACCAGTTCTGTTGGGAACTTAGGACATGTGCACCAGCCCTATGGATATGTGCCCATGACATGTATACACACATTAACAAGTGTTCTGAGAGCTCTATGGAGGTAATGACATTGTGCTGCCACTGTGAAAGTGACAGTGGCAGCCCAATGTCATTTGTTCCATGGAACTGTTAGGACATATTTGTTGATGTGTGTATTCATGTCGGGGGCACATTTGTCTGCACACTCACAGGTCAGCATGGAGTCCCTGGTAATCTGATCTACGTCTCATGACCTCTACATTGTGTGACCATACCACTGTACATCCACCCATCTGCTGCTCTTCTCAGCTCTAGCACAGAACAGGTCCCATATTGAGTCCAATGTCCCTTTAACCCCTGATGTGCCTGAGTATTATCCAATGCATATCATTAGATGATACTCTTTCGCTACTAGGCTAGCATGGTTGTTCAGGCTATAATCATGGCATATCCAGTTAGTTGCTGTCAATCAAGCCCTGTAAGGTGATGAACATGGGTAATATGTTGTACCTTGTTTCTCCTGGGGGTGTGCGTGATATCCTTGGGGTCTGTATGTCAACGTGGAGAGTGGAATGGAGGATGGTTTTTGAGTCCACACACGCAATTTGCCACGTCCACTGCCACTGCAGTGCTGTGTCACTGTTCCTGTGGGGTGAGACAGAACTAAATGTGCAGTGTGGTTAGTGTCACAGGACTGATGGGGGACTTGCATGGATTGTTTGCATGCGTGTGTTATACTCACAGGTGAAGTGTTCCGTGATGTGCCTGTCTCTGATCTGTGTCCCTCTCATGGTCTCCTCCACATGCCCGATGTCCATGGCCACTTCCTGTATGGGGGGGGTCCGGGATGTGATCCAGCAGCCTGGTGTCCACTGCGATGTTGTGCAGTATTGCGCACGCCACAATGATGTCGCACACCTTAGCCGATGCATACTGCAGTGCTCCCCCAGAGTGGTCCAGACATCGAAATCTTGACTTGAGGAGCCCAAATGTCCGCTCAATAGCATTCCTCGTTCTGGCATGAGCCTGGTTGTACCTTTCCTGGGCATGTGTTTGGGGCAGCATCACCTGTGTAATGTGAGTGACATGGTGAGACAGGGAGCACATGTTGTGTGAATGATGTTTTGTGTGGTGGACGTAGTAGCTGTGGGTCAGGTGCATGCTGAGCAGCGTGGTGTGTATGCCTGTGTATGTGGTATGATTTTGTTTTGTGAACTCACCCACTAGCCATCCCCCTGTAAAGGTTCCATTCTGCACGTTGATGGAGTGGAAGTTCTTCCTGTTGAATAGCTGTGCGTTACGTGCTGGGGCCTTAATCCGGACATGGGTACAATCTATAGCACCCATGACCCTGGGCATGCCTCCCCTGGCATAAAAGGCCTGCTTGACGTGTATCCAGTCCATGTCGGTGGTGGGAAAATGTATATAGGTACTGGCCTTGCTTTTGAGGTCTGGCAGGACCTGGGCCAGCACCCTGGAGAATGTGGCCTGTGACATGCCAGATGCGTAACCCTCAGTGGACTGGAAGGCCCCACTTGCCATGAAGTGTATGGCACAGAGTAGTTCCTGCAGGCCAGTTAGCGCATGGTTGTGGATGTAGATGGGATCCACCTGCTCCTTGATGACCTCATACTAGGCAATGATGCTGCCAGGCCTCAACTTGTAGCGATCAATGACCTCATCATCAGTCATTCCAAAGAGGGTGACCCTTGGGCGGTATACCCTGGGCCTTGGTGGTCGTCTATACATCCTCTGCCCTCCAGGTGGGGATGGACTCCTGTGTGGCTGCTGAGCCAGAGCCTCCTCACTTGCAACAGGTGAAGGCTGTTGATCAGGCGTGCTTGGAGGTTGCTGATGTTCCCTAGCTCTCTCCCTTGCACGCCTTCTCCGCAGTCTTTGCAACAATATGTACCCAACATACTGTTTGCTCTCTCTATCTGTCTCTCTCTGTCTCTCTCTCTCTACCTCTCACTCTCTCCCTCTCACTCTCTCTCTCTCCCTCCCTCCCTGAGTGGAAAACAAGCCACAAGTGAGTGTGTTGAGTTGTCTCTTTAAGTACTTGATAGGGCGTTGTGTAGGTGTGGTGATGAGGTGAGTGCTGACCAATGGTGAGTTGTTTTTGTCCAGGTAAGTGTTTGCAGGTGTGTGTGTGTGTGTGTGTGTGTTATAAGATGTGGTGTGTTGTGCATGTTATGTGTGTGCCATTTGCGGGTGTGCAGTTGTGGGGTGCAGGTCGCGTGTTGATGTTGCCCAGGTGAGCTTCTATTTGCAGGTGTCCGCTTTGTGTGATAACCCCCATTGTTCCATGCCATGTTGTGCTGGTGTGTTTTTGTGTGTCGTTGTCCCTGTGGTGTTGGTTGTTGTGTGTGGAGTGATTTGTGTTGTGTGTGCATGTTTTTGTGTTGTTTTGGCATTGCACGGGTTAATTTTTCCATTTACATGGTTGTGCGGTAAGCATTTTGTGTACTGTCCTATGTAACGGGTGTTTTGTTTTGCCCGTTAAGTGTCTATCGGCTAAGAAAAGTGGGTCTTAACTTTTTGCCGTTAGGTGTGTCTTTTTTTCAGCCGTTACCAGTACCGCAAGCCTTTGAATAGCTCTGGGGTATGTTGTTCCATGCGTCTGAATGCACGTAAGTGTATCGGCCGTTAGGATTCTGCAACTGCCGTTAGTTGTTCTTAGACGGATCTTTAAATTGCAACATGACACTTAACGCACCCGCCCTTAGTGCAGTGTTGGCAAAAGCCCTATATTTACTCTTTAAAGATTCTCTCACCACAGGCTCAGTGCCACAAGATTGGAGAAGAGCCAATGTAGTGCCTTTATTTAAGAACAGATGAGAGTTGGTACCGTGTTAGCCGTATAAATACAGGAGGCAAATATAGTTAATATAGTTTGGACAGGACCTCTACCTTCAGAAAATGGGGACTGCAATTGGTACCCAAATGGCACCACAATATGCCAATCTGTTTATGGCAAAATTGGAAGAGGACTTCCTGTCCACCTGCCAGATAAAACCCCTGGTCTACCTCCGCTACATAGATGATATTCTTATCATCTGGACCGCCAGTGAGGAGGAACTTCTCAAATTCCATGAGAATTACAATACATTCCACCCCAATATCTCAGTCACTCAGTCACTCACGCACAAGCATTAACTTCCTTGACACAACTATCAGTATTCAGAACAACTCCATTCATACATCCCTATACCGCAAACCAACAGACAGACCAACATACCTGAAAAGCAATAGCTTCCATCCAAAACACACAAAGAACTCCATCATATACAGCCAGGCCATCAGATACCACCGCATCTGTTCTGACAGGATGGACCGTGACAAGCACCTCCAGAAACTCAGAGGAGACTTTATAAAACACGGTTACAGCGCAACTATTATTGACAGTCAGATACAGAAGGCTACCCAAATACCAAGAAAAAATCTGTTGCACTACAAAGAACAACATAAGGGAAACCGGGTGCCACTGGTGGTCACTTACCACCCCCAGGTTGAAGTGCTACGCAAAATTTCAAGAGAACTTCAAAAGAAATTACATACAGATGAAAGACTCAAGAACATATTCCCACAGCCTCCCTTACTCTCCTTCAGACAGCCTCGAAATTTGAAACAATTGATGGTGAGGAGCACCCTGAATAAAAATACAAAAAATGGCACATCTCCCTGCCTACGAAAGAGATGTGAAACTTGTGCACACATTTACACCACGGACAACATACCAATTCCAAACACCCAGTTACACCATAAGATCAATGGTACCTTCACCTGTAAATCATCCAATGTAATATACCTTATCATGTGTGCAAAATGCCCAACAGCTCTGTATGTGGGAGAAACTGGACAAGCACTACATAGGAGATTTAATTCCCACAGATCCAGTGTTAATAACAAAAAGACAGAGACACCAGTGGGAGAACATTTTTGCCAAAATGGGCACAGTGTCAAGGATATTAAATTAACTGTATTGATGGGACTGTTTCGCACTCAGAGGGACAGAAAGGTATGGGAGGTAAAATTAATGTTAAAATTTAATGCAATTTGTAGTGGTTTGAACAGGGATAAGGAATTTATGTCAAAATATAATTTAGTTGACTGACCTTTCCAACAGACCCAAGAGCATCGTAAATACCTCTAAAGCCTCAGAGGAAGAGTGCAATTTACCATTGACTGATCAAAGATATCTGGATCTGGACTGAATTCTGTTATTCTGATACTATATTTGCCTCCTTTATTTAAGAAGGGAACTAAAACAGAACCTGGAAACTATAGACCTGTGAGTTTGACCTCTGTAGTGGGACAACTGCTAGAAGGGATAATAAGGGATTATATTTAGGACTACAACACAAAAAATAAGATCAATAGCAGGAATTAACATGGTTTTATGAAGAATAGATCATGCCAAACTAATCTTTTCAGCTTCTATGAGGAAGTAAGCAGCAACCTTGATAATGGCAAGGCAGTTGATGTAGTATATCTAGACTTTGCAAAGGTATTTGATACAGTGCCACACAGAAGGCTGGGGTATAAAATAAGGAAATTTGGGCTAGGAGATCACATTTGCAATTGGATATAAAACTGATTAAAGGATAAGGAACAGTGTGTGGTTGTAAATGGACAATTCTCCAATACAGTTAAAGTGGAGAGTGGAGGACCTCAGAGTTCAGTATTTGGTCCGATGCTTTTTAACATGTTTATAAATGACCTAGAAATAGATCTAGAAAGCAAATTATCAATATTTGTGGATGACACTAAATTATGCAGGGTAATTAATTCAGAACAGGATAATTGTTCTCTACAGAGGGATTTATATAAAATGGCAGATTGGGCAAACAAATTGAATATGAAGTTTAATGTGGGGAAGTGTAAAGTTATGTATTTGGGAGGAAACAATCCCAAGGCTACTTATATACTTAATGGAATCATTTTAGGGGACTCATTGCTAGAGAGAGACCTCTGTATCCTTGTCAACTACAAACTTGGAAACAGTGACCAGTGTCAAACAGCAGTAGCAAAGGCAAACAAAATCCTGTCTTGCATAAAAAGAGGTATTGAAGCAAGAGTGGATAACATTATTTTACCATTGTACAAATCATTGGTAAGACCTCACTTTGAGTATGCAGTGCAGTTTTGGGCACCAGTTCTGCAAAAGGATATACTAGAACTAGAGAGGGTACAGCAAAGAGCAACAAAATTAATTAAGGGAATGGAGGACTAGACAAACTCGGTTTATTTACTCTAGAGAAAAGAGTAGACCTTATCACATTGTACAAATATATGAGAGGTCCATACAAGGATCTCTGTGGTGAGCTATTTATTCCAAGGCCTGCTCAGATGACCAGGGGACACCCCTTGAGATTAGAGGAAAGGAGGTTTAGACTTCAGTAGAGGAAGTTTTTTTTTTTAACAATGAGGTCTGTTAAATTGTGGAATTCTTTTCCCAGGGAGGTGGTTATGGCAGATACAATGGATGCATTCAAGAAAAGAATAGATACATTTCTTTCCAAAGGGAACATACAGAGTTATACTGTTTATTAGTAGGCAGATCAGGAAAGCTATAAAATATACTGGGGTATGAGGAGAAGGTTGACCTTGATGGACTTGTGTCTTTATTCAACCTAATTTACTATGTTACTATGTAATGAGGAATGTTTCTATATATACCTTCAAATATTTTTCAGACTTTAGTACTAAGGAATGTAGGAGGATATTATATATAAACAAGATCATATAATAACTATTTAAATGACCCTTGTGGTTGTTGATCTTTCTTTAGTATTTTACTAGTCCTCTTTGATGTTTAAAGTATAATATTTATTGGGTTTTCTCAATTTGTGTTTTATTTGGGATTTGTTCAATGAGCATGCGTTTGGAATGGGTATAGAAATTATAATATTTATGTCTGGACTTTTGTCCTATCTGACTTTTTATTTTTTGGATCTCTGTGAATGTGGGTCACATGATTCAGTGACTCGCGTTCACTGACTTCCTGGTTCTATAGAAATGGAAATACTTGTCATTGGACTTTTGTCCTATCCCATTACTTTCAGTTACTTATCTCCCCCATGGGATTATTACCAATTTGCGACATTGCATTTTGCATTTTTTCTCGCTTTGATCTCAATGAATGAGGGTCACATGATTGAGTGTTTTGCGCTCACTGACTTCCTGGCTTTGTTTCTCGTGACTTTCTAGTAGTCCTCCCATTGGGTGCTCTCCTGTTTTAAATTGTGTTCTGATTGCTGGATGTTTATTCCCCTGACAAAGCCGTTTAAGTGATACGCGTTGGTAGAGTGTGGTGTGTGATAAAGGTCTCCTCCTTGCCTCCTCTTTTCCTATGCAGCAACTTGTGGTTCAATAGCTTTAGCACTTGTGATAAGTATTTTTCACTTTATATCTTGCCTTTTTTTGTATTTGCTTGCTATTATGACTACACTTTTGTATTTTAATTAGACACACATTGTTAATGTGGTACTATATCTTATATGTCACAGCTGCAGATAGGAATCATATGCGGTCTCATTATGTTGACTTTGACTTATGTGATTTATTGACATATGACTCTTGTTATTTCTCTAGTCTTTGTATATGGAGGATTCCTTTAACTATTTGTTTTTATATTGTTTTTATGTGTCCCATTGTATTTGATTTATATTGCCTCAATAAAATAATATTTTTGTACTTTGTCATATCTCTGGGTAGTGTGCCTCACTTTATAGGGTTTTGCTTTCAGTATATAGAATAGGATTTCTTTTTCTTTTTTCTTCCCCTGTCTACACTTGTTCATTAATTATGTTGTTACCTATTGTTTATTACCCAAGATTTATGTTTAGCTAGTGCTGGCCAATGCAGTAAGCATATTGTACTTAATGAGCCGATGCAGGAATTGCAGTAAGGATATGGAACGTTTTGCTTTGAGAGGTGTATTGCCAGGCACTATACATACTGTAAAAGACTTAACAACTTTTAGTTAAATACCAGTACAGATAATTGTGACTATGGGTTTCAGTGCATATAGAATGTTAATCAAGGGAGACATATTCCCCTTGATCAGTGGTGGAGATCTGGCAAAGGCTGAACTTGATGTGCTTGTCTTTTTTCAAACTCATCAACTATGTTAATATACACATTCAATTAAACGTTAGAACCTGCACACACAGTTTATAGATCTATTATGCATATACACAACCTGGACACATCAACCCTGTTGGAAAAGCCTTAGATGAACAGGTGTTTTCACATTGAGGTCAATCATAATTAGCACTTAAATAACTTCACAAATGTTCATATAGGCAAACAAGACTTGCAGTTTAATGGAAAGAGTAGACTTTTAGATATCTAGAGAGGAATGATGGTCTTAATGAACGAATTGTCAAGTTTCAACAGTTACAAACATTGACAATTGTGTTAAATATGTTATTTTGCTACTGCTTACATACAGAAATGTTTAACTAAAGCTGTTTAATGTGTGTTTTAGTATTCCAGACAGCCTTGGTCCTATATGGAAGATTCATATCTGGCATAACAACAGTGGTCACTCTCCACGTTTATATTTGAGCCACATAATTATCAAAGATCTGCAGTGTGGTAGCAGTTGGTTTTTTCTTGCTGAGAGTTGGCTGGCTGTGGATGAGGGAGATGGAAAGGTGGAAAGAGAGCTGACACCTATTGGACATGGACTTGGCTTTAAAAAGGTAAACAAAAAAGAAAAAAGTAAAAATCAATATGTTACATCCAGTTAAATGATTTCATGTTGATTCACTAGAAGCATCACACTTTTTAGAACTTGTTTTGATTTATGTATTTTTTTTATTAACAGTTTTTATTGAAGAAATTTTTACAGCAATATAAAGAACAGAAACTTTCGAGGAGCATCTCAGGCACATTTATCATGACACTTTAATGTATATCCAAAATAACAGGCTGTATGATACATTAAGTTACAGATCAACAGACCACAATGCACTCGTCTGATTAGTAGACATCTTAATCACTTGGAGAACAAATTGAGACTAAGAATGATTACCAGTGTTCCGGGGGTACAGTAATGTAAGTGGCATGGCTAGAAGGATGTAAGACATATAAGCACCCAAGATGGACCAAAGCAAGCATAATAGACCACATAAAAGAGTACAGACTGTAAGAGTAAAGAAAATATAGTGGGCGGAGTTACCCACTGAACAAGATGGACGCGTGATTTACTTGCTCCGCTTTTTCAGGCTTATTTAGCCATATTTAGCGGCAAATAACCCTCTGTTTCATCCTTTCTTGGACACTCCCTGCAGCAGCTTGATGTCCCGCACTGGGAAATCAAGGAAGCGGGTGGTGAGGCTCATCATGGAATATCTTCTGACGCAGAGAGGCCCAACCACGGGGAACAGGGCCGCACCAACACCCACCCTTCACAGTGGAATCTTAACACCGGCTACATTTACTCTACCGCTCAGAGAATCCCCACGACCTGATATTTCCACTCCGCCACCTTCCCGGTGCACCTCACATGTCCATCTAGCAGAGATGGCGACCCCGTCTGTGGTGGGCCCTTCTTACCCAGTGACTCCACTTCCATTTTTGACCAAACAAGATAACAAACACCTCATAAGCAAAGACAACATGCACTCCTTCGTTCAAGATATTAAACTAGATCTGAGACAGACTGTAAAATCCGAGATAGCTGATCTCCACAAAGACCTCTCCCAAATGGGCAAGAAGATAACCTTCCTGGAGGAGGGACAGGACGCAACCCTGCAACAAAAGCAGAACTTTGAGCACATGCTCCTGCAACAAGATGAGACCATCGGGCAGCTACTCACGAGGTTGGATGATTTGGATAATCGCAATAGACAATCCAACATCAGGATTAAAGATCTACCAGAATCGGTCCTTCCTAACGACCTCGTGGCTTCCTTTCAGGCTCTGTTCACCGAGATATTGTCGCTTCTTGATGGCACGCAAGTTAAAATAGACCGGGCACACCGGGCTCTGCGACCCAGGGGTCCTCCTGGTTCTAAACAGAGAGAGATGTCATGATTATTTGGTCAAAGACTGATGAACGCAGCCGTGAAATGCGTGAAATCAAATATGAAGGTGTACAGATACAACTCTACAATGATCTCTCGCTACGCACCTTACAACAGCATTGTTACTTGAAGCCTTTGACAGATCACCTGAGGAGTCTTGACATCAGATATCGGTGGGGATTTCCAATGAGCCTGACCACCACCAACAATGGTATGTCTGCTACACTAACCAATCCTGAGGAGATGGCTGTGTTCAGTTCCCCTCTCAACCTTATGGTCCCAACTTTCCTGCGCAACAACCTTGGTGTCCCGCTGTCAGAGATGGACAAGGAAAGGAGAGACAGATGATCGTCTATTCCTGGTCCTGAGGCAAAGAAGACGAGACAGAAGACCCCTTTGGACTTCACTTTGATCACCCAAGGCAATGGACTGGACCTGACCATCATGCCCATTTTTTGCTTGCTCTTCAAGACCAGTGTATTGTTAGTCTGTTCATTTTTACTTTGCTTCCAGCAAACTTTGGTTCTTCATATTATCAGACTCTAAACTTGGTTTGGACTCCTGGCCCAGTCGGTTCAGTTCTTGTTCCTGATAGGGACTTTTACATTTGGACTGGGAGGCCGTTCATGGGAGTTTATACGTTTTGTGGGCCCTTTGCTCTGTGGCTGATCCTGCTTTAGGGTCGTGACCACATGGAGCGAGTCGCCATCTCCCAACTTTCGTGAGTTTGTTTTAATATATGCTGATGCTATAGAAATTTTTATGTTGTATGTTTAGCTACTTGTTACGTACCTTCCCTATCATTAGCTTCTGGTGACGCTCTCCTCTTGGTCTCCGTCCCACACCAGAGCTCCCGACAGCCCGGATAGCTATGGCTCTCCCTCTTCATTCCCCTGGACCCAAAATGTTCCGACTGTTACTATTGCTGGGATATCAGGCCCTGTCACCACATCTCGATTATGACTGCCCTTCCACTACAAAATAAGGTTATCTCACTGGGCCACCATTGATGGGTTTGGTGTCGTGAACAGACAGGGTGATGAACCCCCCCCTTTTAAGCCTGGACTCAACGACTCCCTTTCATATGACTTTCCCGATGGTTCCACCTATGCTGACACAACACGGTTGCTTGGCCAGCACCGTGAGCCCTGAGGTCTGATATTTTCTAGTTCTCAGATACCCTAGCGTCCTTCCCACCCTTTAGTGACCCCGGGACACCCTTGGTTGCCATAATAGGGGCTCTTTCTTTTGTATCCGTGCTCTGTTCTGTTCCTGATACTATGTTACTTATGTGATGTATTTAGCCTTGACGGCCTCTGTGGGGTGGCAGTCCTGCTTGGATGTCTTTCTTGCCTGGCTGTTCGGCTACCCCCCAGATGACGATATATATATAAGCTACCCACGGTTTTCACACTTCTATATCAACCAAGATTGTACTTTGTTCGGTACAGGGATGTTTTGCATGGTCTTGGTGCTGGGGAGACTTAGGCCTGCATTGTTATGCTGCTTCTTTCTTTGCCCCGTACCGACACATCCTTATTTCCTCCTAAAGTTCCTCATGGGAGCCTCTCACCTACGCTTCCTTCTATTTGTTTTATGTTTGACTGGCTGAGGTTAGTACTCTTATCATTTAATATTGCTTAGTTTCTCTTTGGCCTCTGTGTTCTGGTACACATGACTCTGTATACTAGATGACCCCGCCTGGTTCCTGTTCACAGATGCCAAGGTCATGCTTCCTTCTTATTCAGTATGTTAATCATTGCTCAACTTGATATGTGTCAGTGAACCTCTTAGCAGGTTTTTCCATATGTATACTTTGGTTAATTCTAATCTGAGTATTTTATGTATGAGGGGTGTGCAATGGATACTCTTTCCTTGCCCCTGATATTCCACGCTTCTCTACTGATATCCCTGCCCTTCCGCGTGGTATTAGTCCTGCCTTCACTCTCCCTCTCTTACCCACTGATGTCCCTGTCATGTTCTCTACTTGACTGTTGGCACGCCGGATTCACAACTTTTGTTACCCTCCTGTCCCATAACATCGACCCTCTTGAGATACCCCCATTATTCTGTATTCTATCCCAAGTCGCTCCTACTGTGTCCTACTTTTATTGTACATAGCTTATTTGCCTTCTCTCTTTTCTACTGCCTTGATGCGGTGACTCTTTGATATACACTTTTACCCACTTATTTCATCTTAATCCAATCCTCATTTATATTTTGCTGAAACATACCCCCCCCTATTTTTTTTTCTCTTTCCTGACCGATTCCCTGATTGGCTTTATAATCCCAGGTTTGCTTATTATGCCCCTTACATGGCTAAAACTGGTCTCTCTGAATGTGAAGGGCCTGAATTCCCAGTAAAAGAGATCCATGACCTTATGAGAAGCTTCCAGGTTAGGGGCGAATGTGTTATTCCTTATTCCAAGAAACTAATTTCATTTCACAGAGCCCCCCTAAATTTTCTAATTCTAGCTATCCTACGGCTTGGTTTGCCTCTGCGCCCGAAAAGAAGAGAGGGGTCGCGATTCTGTTAGACTCCAGTACTCTGGTACTCCTTGGGTGATAGAAAAGTCTCTAGCGGATCCAGAGGGCAGATATTTATTCCTTCAAGGCACTATTTATTCTGTTAGATATACTTTTGCAAATATTTATTCCCCTAACACTGATCATGTCTGGTTCTTCACTAAGACCCTACGTCTTTTAGAGGGATTTGCCAGCGGTACTGTTGTTGCTGGGGGAGATTTTAGTACGATTTTTCAGCCCTCTCTGTACTCCACTGGGTCTGTGGCACGTCACTCATGGGACCACATCTCCAAACTTCGAGACCTCTTTAGGGACTGTTATCTAGTAGACGTTTGGCGCCATTTTTTCCCCACAACCAAGGACTTCACATTTTATTCTCATCCGCACCAGTCTTACTCCCACATAGATCATATATATATTTCTTAACATAAATTACACACAGTATCTAAGGCACATATAGAATCCATTACCTGGTCTGACCACACCCCGGTCTGGATCACCATTGACCTTGCTGCAGCGGACCCTGAGACCCCTAGACCCACAAACTGCAGACTCCGTTACGAGGACGTTGAGTGAGTATTTCAAATGTAATTCCAATGGGGACTGTTCACCCACTGTGGTCTGGGAGGCACACACATGTGTAGTCAGGGGAGAGCTTATTACATTGGGCTGTTTACGGAAAAAAAGTTCAACAAAAGAGAATTGATGCCCTCTTGGCAGATATTAGGAAACAAGAACAACTTCATAAAACCTCTTTCTCATTCTGACTTACTCCCCCTTGAAACATTGCGGTCTGATCTTTCTGCTATTCTTCTGAGCAAGATTCACAAATATTTCATGTGGTCCAAGTACTCGCACTATCTTACTGGGGATAAATGTGGGAAGACCTTAACAAGAATAACAAGGATAAAGCGTAAAACATCATTCATTCACTCGATTACAGATTCCTCTAACATTCTCAAACGATCCTTTCCAGGTATAGCAGAGGTGTTTCGCAAATTTTATGCTACGTTGTATAATTTGTCCTTTGATCCTGTTGCTCCCTTGACACAACCACCTATTGATCTCATTAATGCATATTTCTCGCAGTCTGGACTCTGAACCCTCTCTGCCGAGGATGTCGCAATCTTAGAGGCTCCTTTTGAAGCTGAGGATTTATCCTTGGCAATACGTAAGTCTCCTACTGGGAAAAGCCCGGGTCCGGATGGCATCTCGATGGTTTATTATAAGATATTTGGAGATATCCTCTCACGCCATATGCTGTCTGCTTACAGTCATGTTGCTCAGGGTCACACTTTTCTGAAACAAACATTGAAAGCCCACATTACTGTTCTACACAAACCTGGTAAGGATGAGCTTTATTGCCCAAATTATAGACCGATTTCATTGTTGAATGTAGACTTGAAGCTATTTTCCTCGATACTGGCTCGTCGGCGCTCTCCTATCTTAGCTAAACTCATACATGCAAATCATTCAGGCTTCCTGCCCAATAGGGAGTCTAAACATAACACAGCTAAGGCCATCACTGTCATTCATACTGCACTGGAACGCAACATCCCCACCGTCGTTCTCGGCGCCGACACTGAAAAAACGTTCAGTAGGGTTAACTGGTGGCTTCTCTTCACAGTGCTTAAATACATTGGATTAGGGCCCACGTTTCTAAATTCCATTAAAAGTTTGTATTCCCACCAGTCGGCTAGGGTTAAAGTGATTGGATATCCAGGGCTGGTGCAAGGATTTTTGCCACCCTAGGCAAAACCTAATTTTGCTGTCCCTTAGCTCCGCCCATTGTGTCCCACCCCTTTATAACCCGCCTACTTATACCCCACCTCTTTTCTTGCCCCATCAACTCCAACTTGCCCCCACTAGCTCCACTTTGTCCCCCATCAGCTCCAACTTGCCCCCCATCAGCTCTACCTTGCCCCCCATCTGCTCCACCTTGCCCCTCCACCTGCTCCAACTTACCCCCACCTGCTCCAACTTGCCCTCCACGAGCTCCACTTTGCCCCCACCAGCTCCACTTTGGCCCCCACCAGCTCCAACTTGCCTCCACCAACTCCACTTTGCCCCCTCAGCTCCAACTTGCTCCCCATCAGCCCCAACTTGCCCCCATCACAGATCTGTAGTTGTTGGAGCTCCCGCACTGTCTTCTCTTCAGTAACGCAGAGCGCGCTGGGAGATGTTCCACATGTCCCATCCTGAGACCTCCCCCACCTTCTCTCCTTGTTGGAGGAATATCGCTCTAGTTCGTTCTTTAAAATCAATACAGAGAAATCTGAAGTCTTAAACATTAACACACCATTACCCATAGTTACTAGTTTACTTAATAACTGTCAGCTGTCCTGGGTGTCAGACTCCATTGTGTACTTGGGAGTAATCCTGAAGAATGACCATCGTACTATATTTGCTCATAATTTGTCATCCCTTGTTGGTTTGATTTCCAGGAATCTTAAAGCTTGGAATTCCTTGTTTGTCTCATGGTTGGGCAGAGTTAATATTCTGAAAATGGTAGTATTACCCAAGATACTATATCTTTTAAAGCCATTCCTTTGTCCATTCCTCTTTACTATTTAGACAAGCTTCAACGGGAACTCTCCGCTTTAATCTGGTAATACAAACACCCCCGATTGGGATGGAAATACTTGATACATCCCCCTTCCTCAGGAGGTCTAGGTATGATCCATATAGAGCTAATGCATTGTCTTACCTGCTGGACCTCTTATATGCCCCTACTAGGGAGTGGATTTGGTGCTCCTAGTGAGTCTGCCCTGATATAGATCTGTCACAAATCTTCTGGTTATTCTGTGAGTCATTGCCACTGCGACTGAAACGCCATGTTATACTTGGACATTTGTTGAATACTTGGTCCTCTATTAATACTCTTCATAACTCTGCTACCTACCCTTCCCCTCTGATGTCAATCGTACACAATCCAGGCTTTATCCCAGGTCTCATGGATGACTCCTTCCTCCCCTGTCGGCTTATCGGAGCCCACACTTTGCGTATTCTTCTCCCAAAGGGGGTTCTTATTTCCTTTAATGCTCTATTGGACCAATTTAATCTATCCAGGACCTCATACTGGCAATATCTACAGCTTCGGGACTACTGATCCCGATTGGTATCTGAAGGTTATATGGTTAGAGATCTTACAGATTTTGAGCAGATGATTCTCATCCCTTCTATGCCTCTTTGCTCCCTTTCGAAATCTTATAAATATCTGGTTAAAGCACAACTTATCACATACCTGTATTTCGCTAGGGATTGGGGATCTGAACTCCCCATACTGATTTCCCCTATGGAGTGAATTAAAATTGCGGACATGCTTTGGAAATCTTCCCGTGATACTGCCACCAGAGAATGTAATTTTAAACTTCTGACTAGATGGCACAGATCTCCTCTTCACCTTCACTGTATAGATAGTAGTGTTCCGTCCCATTGCTGGAAGTGTGGCAGTGAACTGGGTAATCCATTTCACATGTGGTGGGAATGCCCGTCTATAAGGGCTTTCTGGGAAGAGGTTATCTCTACAATTTCCTCACTATTGCAGATGAATATCCTTCTTACTCATAGTTTGGTCCTCTTTCTATTCGATTCCCCTACTTTTAAGTCACTCTCGAAAGCTAACTACTCCCTTCTCAGCATCTTGATTAATTCTGCTAAACGCTTGATCCCTCTCTCCTGGAAAGATGCTTCCCCTCCCACGAGGTCGCAATGGATTGAATGCGCTCAATCAGTCTACTCTTTGGAGAACATTCATGCATTAGCCACTAATACAATGGGCACTTTCTGCGAGGTATGGTCTCCATGGGAAGTCTTCTTTTCTACCCACAGGCAAGTCACAATAGCCCTTGTCTGATACCTGAGACATATTGCTCCAAGTCATTTTCAGTGATATACCTTGCAGGGGGTCGGTGACCCCACTGGTCCCTCTTCTTCACCCCCTTTCATCCCCCCTCTTCCCCTTTCTTCTATCCATATATCCACTCTATTCCATTTCTGTCCTCTTTCTCCTCTTCCTCCTATCCTCTCTGTAGGTAACCCACAAGCTTCCTAGCCACGAGTATTTTCTTTTTATGTATTCAACTTAAACCAATGATTATAGACAACCATAGTATACTTTTCTTGTTGTTTTTCTTTTCTTTTACTTCATGACTTCACACCTCCTCACAAAGTTCATATGACTTTTTATTTTGTCATGCTCTATTGTTTTGTTCTGACTGGACCGTTATTTTATCACAAATACCTGTATGTCCTGACACCTTGCTGGCTCCTGAGTCTTATTGCTACGGGTATTGTTTTCTCAGGTTTCAATGAAAATTTCAAAACTCAAAAAAAAAAAAAAAAAAAAAAAGATAAACATAAAAGAGAAGAAGAGACGGGTGGAAGGATGGGAGGAAGGAGGGCTGGTAGATAAGGGGGGAGGGAGATGGAGTGATGGGAGACAGAGGACCTAAAGGTCCAGACAATATTTGGTCCACATAGAACCAGTCTGCTCATGAGCATCCAGGTGGTCATGGGAAGCATAGTGAAAGCGCTCCATCAGTAAGTTATGTGTGATTAATTGGCGTAAGGCAGTAGTATCCGGAATAGTCACCACTTTCCAATTACAGGCCAAGAGGGTCTTTGCCACTAATAAAATATGTCCGATCATTATCTTTATTGGTGTAAGAAGATCGTGCGGGAAGATATGAAAAAGAGCTACTTCAGAGTCTAAGGATAGTGAGATAGAAGTCACCTCAGACATCATAGTTAATACCATGGACCAGTACGCACTAATTGACGGACCACCAGATATGCTCCATGGTGCCAATACAGGAACATTGCCTCCAACATAGTTTGGACAAAGATGGATATATTCTGGCTAACCTAGATGGAACCAAGTATCACCTGTATAGAATTTTCCTAATTCGATATGATTAGTGCAATGGGAGATGGCTTACATAGTAACATAGTAGATAAGGCTGAAAAAAGACATGCATCCATCAAGTCCAGCTCATGCCAAAAACACCCCTGTTGATCTAGAGGAAGGCAAATAAAAGCCCTCTGGAGCCTTTTCAAATCTAGTCCCAAGTGTGTGTGTGGGGGGGGGGGGATTATTCCTTCCTGACTCCAACTGGTAGTCAAATAGTTCCCCGGATCAATATCCTATTTGCTTTGAAGCCACCTGTCATAATTGTCAATATAGTTCTGTGCTAGATAGGCATCCATTGCTTTTTTGAATGCAGTTGCATTATCTGCAAGCACAACATCCCGAGGCAAAGAATTCCATAGCCTTACTTCCCTTACTATAAAGAATCCCTGCTTTTGTTTTAGTCTAAAGCACCTTTCCTCTAGTCTTAATGGATGACCTCTTGTTCTTAGCTCAGCTCTTTGCATAAATAATTCATTGGATAGTTCTTTGTATTGACCTTGAATGTATTTGTAAATGGTGATCATATCACCCGTTAGACGTCTCTTCTCTACTGTGAACAAACCCAGTTTGGCTAGTCTCTCTTAACTCAGATCCTCCTTTATCAGTTTTGTTGCATATCTCTGCACCTATTCGAGTTCACTAATGTATTTTTTTTTAGAACAGGCACCCAAAATTGTACTCCATATTCTAGATGAGGTCTAACCAAGGATTTATACAGAGGTAGGATAATATTAGCATCCCTTGCTTCTACACCTCTTTTTATGCAGGCTAGTACTCTATTTGCTCTTGCAGCAGCTGAGTGACTCTGCACACTGCTGTGAAGTCTATTGTCTATCAGTACTCCTAAATCTTTCTCTAATGAGGATTTCCCAAGTTGTTTCCCATTTAGAGTATATGTAGCAAGTTTGTTTCTACAGCCCAAATGCATAACCTTACATTTATCTACATTAAATGACATCTGCCACTTTTCTGCCCATTCACTTAGTTTATCTAAATCCTTCTGTAGGGAAAAAACATCCAGCTCTGTATGTATTTCCTTACATAGCTTAGTGTCATCAGCAAAGATTGAGATGCTACTTTCAATTCCCACTTCTAGATCATTAATAAACAAATTAAAAAGCATTGGTCCCAGGACTGAACCCTGCGGCACCCCACTTATAACCTTAGACCAATTTGAAAAAGTTCCATTTACAACAACTCTCTGCCATCTATCATTTAACCAGTTCTCAATCCATGTACAAATAACACCGCCCAAACTGAAGCCTTTTCATTTATGCAACAACCTGTTGTGAGGCACTGTATCAAAGACTTTTGCAAAATCCAAGTATACTACATGTACAGCAATTCCCCTATCCAAATTACTGCTTACTCTTTCATAAAATGCAAGTAAATTAGTCTGACCTGATCTATTCTTCATGAAACCATGCTGATTCTTACTAATAATATTGGTTATCATCACACAGTTCTGAATAGTGTCAGTTAGTAACCCTTCTAGTATCTTACCCACTATGGAATTCAAGCTCACAGGTCTATAATTTCCTGGTTTGGATCTTGCTCACTTTTTAAACAATGGAACTACATCACCTTTCCTCCAATCACAGGGCACTATGCCTGATGAAAGTGAATCAATAAATATTAAGTATAATGGTTTTGCTATTACTGAACTAAGTTCCTTAAGTACCCTTGGGTGTATACCGTCTGGTTTCCAGTCTCTTTTGGACCTTGTCCTCAGTAAGCCATGTAGATGTAGGAGGAAATTTCGTGATTTTGTCTGTTTGCCCATAGCTTGTCATTGCTGCTTCCTTTGTATATACTTGTCACAGTACCTTGTTTCTAGTGCTGCCTCTTCAGCGATGCTCGGCGTCTTTCCACGCGTCATCTGCAGGCAGAGGCTTCAAGCATGCTGCAGGCCTCTGTTTTATGTGTGTTTGTTTCCTGTAGTCTCCTCCTACCTACTTCCTCCCTCTAGCTGCTCCGCCTATCTATTTCCTGTGGAGGGGTTTAAAGGGCAGACTGAGTCCTGACTCAGTCACCCTTAAGTTGGTGTTCTGAGCAGTTCATAGCCCCAGGTCAACACCAGAGTGGGTAGTCAGACAAGCCTAGGTCATACACAGAGCGGGTAGTCAGCCAGACCCACGGGTTTGCACCAGATAGGATATCTGAGCCAAATCGGAACGCAGAAGGAGAATAGTCAGACAGTGCCACGGGTCAACACCAGAATGGATGGACAGACAAGCCGGATCATGCACAGGAATCAGGAATACTAGATAATGAACTGCTCAGAACACCAACTTAAGGGTGACTGAGTCAGGACTCAGTCTGCCCTTTAAACCCCTCCACAGGAAATATATAGGCGGAGCAGCTAGAGGGAGGAAGTAGGTAGGCGGAGACTACAGGAAACAAACACACATAAAACAGAGGCCTGCAGCATGCTTGAAGCCTCTGCCTGCAGATGACGGCTGGAAAGACGCTGAGCGTCGCTGAAGAGGCAGCGCTGGAAACAAGGTACTGTGACAATACTGAAGCAAAGAACGTGTTTAGGGTGTCAGCCATAGCTTTATCCTCACTAATCAATTCACCTGTCTCAGTCCTAAGAGGACCAATATCAACCTTAACTTTTTTGTTATTAATATACTTGAAGAATTGTTTAGGGTTTTTCTTGCTCTCATTTGCAATGTTTCTCTCATTTTCTATTTTAGCTAGCTTAATTGCTTGTTTGCAGATTTTATTACATTCTTTATATTTTTAAATGATGCATCTGACCTGTTTGACTTAAACACTTTAAAAGCCTGTTTTTTATTTCTCATCCCCCTGCTAACCACATTATTAAGCCACATTGGTTTTGCTTTACTTCTCTTGTGCTTATTCCCCAATGGTATATATTGACGTATATATTTGCCCAAGAGCATTTTAAATACATTCCATGATTCTTGTGCATTTTTATCTTTGAAAATTATATTCCACTGGATATCCTTTAAAGGAGCAGTAAACTTTTTTTATGAAAAAATATATATTGTAGGGATTTTCCTATTGAGTAAAATAAGGGTACTCCCACTGCTGAGAGATTTATATTTCCAGAGTTATTACAGTTTAAACCCATGCTTTTTTACATTAGCACTGCCCTCTAGTGGTCAAATTCTAATTAGATTTCCTGTTAGATTCTAATGGAGAGGAAAGTCAGAAAAGTCAGAGACATACAGTTCTCCATAGAATGTGATAGAAACTGCTTGTCACTTCCTGTCAGTTAGAACTACCAGGAAGTAAACACAGTAAATTCACTTCCTGATTATTTAAACTGCTATAAATTTTTAATAAAACATCTGACAACGATGGGAGTGACCTTGTTTTATTCAGCAGGAAATGCTCTATAAAATATGTATTTTCATATGTATTAGCCTTTTTTAAATTTAATGTTTTTGTTAAACCCTTGCTATTGGGTTTCTTATAACAGACTTCAAAGGATACCATATTGTGGTCACTGTTGCCCAAATGTTCCCTTACTTGCACATTGTTTATCATGTCAAAATCGTTTGAGAGCACTAGGTCAAGCAAAGCCTCTCTTCTAGTTGGCTCTTCTACTAGTTGGGACATAAAATTATCATTTATCATACTTAGTAAAATATTTCCCTTTGTTGTGCCGGAAGTCATATTGCTCCAGTCAATTTCAGGATAGTTGAAATCTCCCATTATAATCACCTTTGCTGACCTAGCACCCTTTTCCGTTTGTAGTAAAAGTTGGGCTTCCTCCAACTCCCCAACATTAAGCGGCTTGTAGCAAATCCCCACCAATATATTTTTATTATGTGTGCCCCCAGTGTGTATTTCAACCCACAAGGCCTCTGCCTTTCCGCCTATCGTTCGTCTGACAGTGAGTATCCCAATTCTCTCTCCCAAGCCATCATGACAGGAAATTTTTTAGGGACTGTCGAAGTCAGCAAAATATTATATCATGTAGACAGAAGCTTTGTGGAAGACAACATTCGCAGGCATGTCTTTACTAAACTATGTTGCACAGTAGCCGGCTGAGCTAAAGAAGGAAGACTTAGGGAAAGAGCATGGTGCATTTGTAAAAATAGGTAGAAATCGTTATTCAGGAGTCCATAAGCTGCTCTTAACTCCACAAAAGAACCCAATGTCCCACCAATAGTCAATTTACCCAGATTATGTATACCTACCATTTGCCAGTCAGAGTAATTAGAGTAAGGAATCACATGGTCCAATGTGCGTATAAGAGTGGCTATAGAATAATCTTGAAATGCCTAACATTTGGAGGCATAGGTCAACCATGTCTGTAAGGACAGACATGTACTGGAAAAATAATTAGACGATGGAGGCCTCAGGCCATGTGGAAGCCATAATATGTCACAGATGCTTGCTGGAGATGCTTGGGCATCCTCCATATCAACCCACACCACATCACCCGAGGCAGCATGAAATAAGAGTCTGGGCCATCCTGGCCGCTTTAAAATAATGAATTAGAGAAGGGATACCCAAACCCCCCCACTTAGTAGGCTCCAGAAGCCATCTGGCAGCAACTCTAGAGGTTCACAGCCCCCGGATAAAATGTTGAATCCCCAACTGCATTTCTAGCAACATGGGTATCGGAATTTGTATCGGCAAAGTTCTAAAGTACAGCAATTTGGGTAGCACAGTCATCTTAATGGCATCGATTCGACCCACCCACGATATCGGTAGCTTCGACCAGTCCTGCAGGTCCTGCTTAATTGAGGCCCACAGGGCCCCCAGATTAACTCGCTCCAGATCAACCCAGTTCTTCTTGAGCTGGATCCCCCAGTATGTGAGCCGATCAGACCGCCAATCAAAGCTATAAGTCTCCTTCAGGTGCTCTACCCTCCATTTCTCAAGGTGTAGTGGCAGAGCCTGAGTTTTATCCTGGTTCACCTTATGATAGGAGACTTCTCTGAAGTCTCCTAAGGTAGACATCAACTGTGGAAGGGAGGTTGGTTAACGCTATCAGGATGTTATCAGCTAATAACCCAAGTTTCACCTCATTACGACCACACTGGATTCCCTGAATTTGTCTAGTATCTCGATTGAGCTCAGCAAAGGTTCCAACGACAGAACGTACAAAAGCGGGGACAAGGGACACCCCTGTTGGCAACCATTAGAGATTTCAAATGAATTATACAAGAAACCAGCATAGGAGACCTGGGCTGTAGGAGAAGAGTAAAGAGAGAAAACGGCCCTAACAAACTCTGGGGGGGATCGGAATTTCTCCAGAACAGCCCGTAAGTATCCCCAATGTAACCGATCAAAGGCCTTCTCCGCATCTATTGCTAAGAGAAGACCTCTGGTCTTCAAACGGCATGCCGACTCTATCACATTCACAATTTTCCTAGTATTGACCAAGGCTTGTCTCCCTTTTATAAAACCCACCTGATCATAATTCAGTAATGAGGGGAGGGTAGACTGTAGTCTGTTCGTCCATACTTTTGCATATAGCTTCAGGTCTGTTTTCAACAGCAAAATAGGCCGGAAGTTCAGACAATGCGTAGGAGGTTTACCCGGCTTTGGAAGAGCAGAAATATGCGCCATCAGCATCGAAGGCGGGAAAGAGCCTCCTGAACTACATAAACTGAAGAGGGTCAACAACCGTGGAGAGAGGATAGATTCAAACGATCTATAATACTAACCCGAAAAACCATCGGACCCTGATGCTTTATGTAGCGGCAGGGATTTAATGTGTTAACACCTCTTCTAACTCTATCGGAGCACAAAGAAGCTCAGCCTGTGCCGGGCTCAAGCCAGGTAACTCCATTCTGGACAAAAAGGAGGCCACATGTTGAGCCGTAGGTTGTGGGGTAGTGACGTCTGAGGATAGATTGTAAAGCCCTGAATAATACTTAGCAAAGGCCTCTGGGATTAAGGCCGGGTTCATCACTCTTTCACCTGGAGGCGAAATGATATACAGAAGGGCACATTTTGTCTCCTGTTTTTTAAGATGTCTAGCCAGAAGGGTACCCGCCTTATTGCTATGAGTATAAAATCTCTGTTTAAGTTTAGGGAGCATCATTTGAGTATAGTGTAGCTGGATAGTGTAAATCTCCTGCCGTAACATCGCTAATTGGGCGGACTGGCTTTTGTTAGGATGCAATTTCGACTGGGTTTCCAAAGCTGATAAGGCCTGCAGCAGATGGTTTAATCTAGGTGTCATTTAGTGCAAAATACTCCAGTATCTTCTGTTTAAGAAAAGCAGAAGCCTCTTTTTCCGCAAATAATTGATCATTCGATCTCCAGTGCCCAGAGCCCCGACTGTGGAATTGTTCAGAAATTTCCATAAGAACCGGTGCATGGTCAGACCACTGAATCACCCCTATCTCACAACGCCAGACCTTCTGATATGTGTCCTTATCAACACAAAAATAATCAAGTGTGGAATAGGAATTGTGTACAGTAGAGTAGAAGGAATAGTCCCTACCGGAGACCTTGTGAATGCTCCAGGCATCAAGCAATTGTTCTTCCTTCAAGGTTTGTTACAATATTTTACTCTGAGACAACAGTGATCAAATGTACCTTCCCGAAGGGGTGGATGAGGTGTCAAGGCTAGGATCTGCTAGCACATTGAAATCCCCACATACAATCCGTGACCCTTGTACATAAGAAGCTAGCTTGGAGAGAGAAGTTTGCACAAATTGTGCAGAATCAGTATTAGGCGCATAAAGATTCAGTAAGGAATATAGCACATTATTAATCGTGACCACTAGAAGAAGATATCTCCCATAAGGATCAGGTTTTTCATTTGTATTTTTAAGATGACATGCTATTTAGTTTTTTGTATAGATCTGTTATTTTTGGGTCTATACTTTCTCTTTAAAGTTAAAACTTGCTTTTTTGCTCAGCTGCTTGAGTAAATAGTTCCTTACAGAGTTTTTTGTATTGACCTAAATATATTTGTAAACGGTAATAATATCACATAAATTCAGTATCAGAAATACTGTGCCTATGTGTAACTATGGGTAACATAGTAAAAATCAGTCCCTTCCTCTGTTCCTCCACATATAAAATTCCCATTCTATCCTGCATGGACTACTGTAACCTCTCTAGACTTCCTGCCTTACAACTCCATATAATTCAATCAATACTGAATTCTGCAGCACTAATTACCTTAAGGTTACCTAGGTTTGTCCCTACCCCCTCTTCATCCAGTATCTCCAGTAGCTGCCTATCTAACTCCTGATACCTTAAAAAATGTTGCTTCTCTCATTCAAGACCCTTTTCTCTTATATCCCTCCCTACACTTCATAGCAACATACATAGTAACATAGTAAATTAGGTTGAAAAAATTACAAGTCCATCAAGTTCAACCTTTGCCTCGTAACCCAGAAAAATGAGAATTCTATAAGCCTCCCTGTTACCAAATGAATATCTATATATAAAAGAAAAAAAAAAGGGAGATAGACAATGCGCTCAAAGGGAATCGGTTAACTCCGTGGGTGGGATGGGAAAGGGACAAGATCTTAATAAATAATATCTAAATTGAGTGGCACAATCTATCCATTATAAGACAGAAAGAACAATCTTTGCAACAGTAAAAATATGATAAATGTAATAAAGATCAAAATTCCCTATCCTTTGCAGCATGTCCTTTGTTTTCAGTCACATGGGTCCAATTTTCATTGAAGATCCATAGTACACATGAAAAAGAAGAAAAAAATAGAGGGGGGGGGGAGGACAGCGCAAATGGTCTCCTCTAAGTGTAGTAGTAAAATATCATATATATATATATATATATATATATATATATATATATATATATATATATAATAAGTAAATATTGCTTCAATCAGGTAACTAAGATGTGCACAATAATATGACAAAAATCATCAGATATCAATATAGCTGATAAACAGTACACCTTTTAATGTTATCTATTCAATAAAATTAAAATTAAGTGGAAGTGATATCAAAATAAAATCAAAGTCTGATATATATAATGACTACACAAATCAATATGAATGATATCGCTATGTGAACCGATCTACTAGAAGTAGATCCCACAAACTAGTGATCCTGTTTGGATTTTGAGGGTCTATGGGTAGTCTGTATTGTCCGGAAATGAGAAGTAAGGTATATATGCAAAATAGGTGTCAAAATCAATAATGTACTAATCGTATAAATCGGAGGCTTACTAGAACATAGTGAGTCAAGGCAATGTATATAACATTCTAAAACTCATTGGTAGTCTGCTTACTAGACGTCCGATGCATGTGAACGTCAGCACAGCCTCAGTGTTCAGTCTGTATGTGTCCTCACCTCCCGAGCTCGTAGCTCGGCACAGCTGGACTGGTACCAACACCTCCTAACTCCTCCGAGTCTCCTCTTGATTCCGGACTCATAGACTCCCTCCTCCTTTCCTCCAAAGTTGATCGCAATATACAATTTGTTTGTAGACTCAGAAAAATATCCACCTTGGCGTCTCTTCTCGGTTTGTCTCTGCTTACGCGTTTCGGCGATAACCTGCGCCTTCTTCTCGAGCTGTGGCGGCCACTAGTAGCACTCTAATTTGTAGCCTGTCCCACCAATCAGGTTACAGTTTCGTTTACATAGTGTTAAAGCAAAACGAGATAAAGGTGTTAAAAATATATAAAAAAGGATACATTTAACACATTGGATATAGTTTTCACTGCTACAGTATTGCCACTCACTAGTGTAGCAGTGAATGAAAATAGAAAAAAGAAAAAACTGGGAGAAATCTTGATATATGTATGACCAAATTACAAAACAGGGTTTTCCTTATAGTTACTAATTGAAGATTGTCCCTTGCTGCATCTGTCCAGTCCCACAACTGCATTCCAGATCTGGGAGATTGCCAGGAGAGGCGCAAAGGGGATCCTTTCAGCTTGAAAAGCGTTTAAACTACAACACTGTAGGTAATTAAATATAACACTACATGTTAAAAAAAAAAAAATCTAAAGAAGTCTCCGAGATAAACTTAAATAGAAGTATAACTATACCTTTAAAACATTATATACTCTTGACTTTTTCTGGTGTGACCATTTTGAGGTTTCTTGGAGCTTTTTTTTTTCTTCATGGATAGTGTGCTCCTCAACTCCCAGATACCCAGCACTGCCTCATCATGGCTGATACCCTGCCAACCCCTAGACTAAGGCCTGCTCCCTCAGAATCAACAGCAGTTTCTTCCACCCGCACTGGATCCGGACATTACGAGGCACATTTTGGGGAGAAAAGTATCTCCTCTGTAATGGGGCCAGTAACATGGGGTGCTGAATCTGCATTATTTATGTCAACAGGACAACTTCTTTATACATTAACAGCAGTCTATTTAACCCTTTGAGTGCCAGAGAGGTAACTAATGCAATGAGCCACAACGCATTGGATGCCTTTCCAGCACTCAAAGAGTTAACTCGGACATGACACACCACTGTATACTGTATAGCACTCTATGGCTTAACATGCTGGTGTAAGTGTGTCTCTTCTGCTTTCCAAATGCCAAACACACAGAGGAAATAGCAAATACCATTGATTTAATGGTTTCAGGACCAGGGGGGGGGGGTGGCAACACATTGTGAAGCGATGTCCTCTGGTCCTTAAGAGAGCTACATTTGGCTTCTAACTCTTTGAATACTGCGGAAATTCACTTTAATACAAGATTGTTACCTATACAGCACTGTAAATCTTCTACACTAATCCCAGGGTACCTACAGCCCACACTTATTCAATCAGAACCTACAGATCTGGGGGACAAGCAAAAGCCAGAACCTCCATACCTGGGGGGCTGCTATCACAGTGTCCCCTCTGTGGGTATCTCTGTTGCATATGTGTGTGCATGCATGTCTGTTGCCTGTGTGTGAGCATGTCTGTTGCACGCATGTGTGTCTGAGCATGTTTGTTATGTGTGTGTGTCCATCTCTGTTAGATATGTGTGTATATGTGTGCATCTCCGGTGTGTGTTTGTCTTTTGCATGTTTCTGCCACTCACTGTGTTTATGCGTCTGGCTGTGTGTGTGTTGCATATATCTGTGTTTATCAGTGTGTCTACATTTCAGACACGTACTCCAAACGGTCATAACATGACGGGCAACACCGTCTCACATTGCTAGTTAATCTATTTACTGGTACATCTTGTTTTACCTACTATTGCACAGTAACATAGTTGTTGAGGCTGAAAAAAAAGACATGAGTCCATCAAGTCCAACTTATGCCAAATCACCCATGCTGATCCAGAGAAAGGCAAAAACAACAAACAAACAAAAAAAACCTTTGAAGCCATTTCCAATTAAACTCTAAGTGGAAGGGATGGGAGTGAAAAATATAGCCTCAAACCAAAATCAGCTAATAATGGCACTTTCTGATTGGCGAATAATTTTCTGCGTAAAGTTCCTTCTTTCCATTTTTTTCACCTAGCTCATTACATTGAAATCAATGGGGAAAAAACATTTTTCCCAACCACATGAAAGTTTTCTCTACTTTGCTACAACTATATAATAGGGTGTCAGACTCTCACAACTAGAGAAGATAGGCAAATAAAGGGGATTTGAACTTTGTTACTATAGGCGAAAAGGAGGAAAATTTTGCTTTGGCGAAAAGGAGAAAACTTTCTCGAAAAAAGAGACAAATTGACCAGTTTTCATGAAAAGTCATGCAGGAAATTCTCACTTTTCACCCCCCCTACCAAGTGGGTAAAAAATTCCTTCCTGACTCTAAATTAGTCAGATAGTTCCAATGATTCACAGCCTGCTTTGAAGCCAACTGTCATAATTTGCAATATTGTTCTGTGCTAGATAGGTATCCATTACTTTTTTCAAAGCAATTACAGTATATCACGGTGCCCGTGATTGCCTCCAGTGTTTAGTTGCTGTAACAGTGACCTTGTTACTTCCTGGCTGTCGCTCTATGCAGGTGTCCTTCTAGGTCACTGGTTAGTGATGTCCTCTCTCCGCCCACCTACTAGGCCTTAAAGGCCTCAGCATTTCCAGTTTCCAGTGCCCTTTCGTGGTGTACTTGATCCTAGTGCTGTGTTGGTTCATTGCTGTTCCTGTGTATTACTCCTGCTTCATCTGACTACCCGATCTGGCTCTGACTCCTGGCTTCGTCTGACTACGGATCTGGCTCTGACTCTTGGCTTCGTCTGACTACCAATCCAGCTCTGACTCCAGGCTTCCTCTGACTACTTTCCCTCTGTTGCACTCTGGCTTGTTATTATCAGCTTCGGCTACTCAGCCCCAGCTATTGAGATCCTTGTTGCCTGGGCCTACCTTTTCACTGCGCTCGCTACCCTTGTAGCAGTGCTTGTTGGTCAGTCCGTGTCACTGACCTCTAGTCCGGTTTTGTTGTTGCGTTAACTAACATTCTAGGTGCCGTTTTACCTTGCCTCTGGTATACCTTAGCGGTAGGATATAGTTGCACTATTCTTAACCTGCCTGGGGAAAGATCGAGGAGGTGCCATGCACCGTCCTTCTATCTAGTCTTGTGAAGGTTACCAAGGATTGTACAGATACTAGTTACACCTGCCCAGTGAAGGTTGAGGATGTGTCTTGCACTGTCCTCACACCTGGCCTCGAGAAGGTGGTGGAGTTCGAGTCACTACTGTGTTGCTCCAGTGTTCTGGAGTTCCTCGCTTCTATTGCCTGGGTTTACCCTAGCGTTAGGGTACAGAAGTGGGTCATATCACACTTGCCTTGTGAAGGGTGAGGAAAGTGAGTGTACTGTTCTTCCCTGGTCTCGTAAAAGTGTATTCTCATTGCTGCTACTATTGTGTTTAATAAAATTCATAAAATTTTATCTGTACTCGTCAAGTGTCTTTAATTCTTAGTCACTCCGTGACAGTATGAAAGGGCCATGAACACTGACGGTACAGATACCAGTAGTGGGCAGCCTCTTAATATCATGTCCAGGATGGATATGCAGGAACAAAGTCTTGATCAGTTGTTGGTAGTGTTGCAGACACTCTTAGACTGAACTATGCATCTTGACAAAATTGGACAACCGCTGATGGCCTCCTCTGTATCAGCATCAGTAACAACCACTCAGGTGGAGAATGCAAGTTATAGAGGGTTGTCTGGTACTGCTCCACTTCCTCTAAGATATGATGGGGATCCCATGTTGTGTCGTGGGTTCATTAACCAATTCGGAATTTTTTTGGAACTGGTACCCCATGCATTTCAAACCAAGAGAAGCAAAGTAGGCTTCATTATTTCCTTGTTGACAGGCAAAGAATTGGCATTGGCCAATCTGTTGTGGGAGACGGCTAAACCCATAACTTCTAACTTCATTCAATTTGTTGAGGCCTTCCACAGGGTTTTTGATGTTCCAGGCAGGTCAATCTCTGCCGCAAAAAAAATCTTATGACGATTCAAAAGGGCACCCATACAGTAGCAGAATATGCTATAGAATTTCGCACACTAGCGGCAGAGGTAGGCTGGAACAATGAAGCCGTGGTGGTAGCCTTCTCGCAAGGGCTGAATGATGCGATTAAAGATGAGACAGCAGCCCGTGTGCTGCCAGTAGATTTGAATCAGTTGATTTCCTTCATCATACTTATTGACACCCATATAAGAGAGAGGTCCACATATAAGAACCCATGCCTCCCTTGCCACCTAGTGCGGAGGTTAGTAAGGTTGAGCCTATGCAGGTTGGCTTTACACGTTTGTCCAGGGAGGATCGGTCCTTCCGCCTTAGAGAGAGGGGCTATGCCTGTATTGTGGAAAGGCTGGACATATGTTGCGGGCTTGTCCGGTACGTCCGGTAAACACACTCACCTAGGATCTCTGAGGGGACAGATCCTAGGTGGAGTCAGTCGGTCCCCAGATCAGGATCAAAGCAAGCCCAAGCCCATCTTACAGGTGGCTATTTCTTCGACTAACTCCTCCGTGGCTACCCCAGCCCTGATCAATTCTGGTGCTGCAGGCTATTTTGTTGATGGTGAGTTCGCTAAGGCACATAATAATCCCGTGATGCTCTGTGAGTCTACATTGCCTGTAGAGGCTATTGATGGTCCTCCACTAGAACCATCCCATGTCACTCATGAGACTTATCCACTATCCCTAAGGGTAGGAGCTCTCCATGTCGAGACACTACAATTACAATTTCAGGTTATTCAGTCTCCATACCATGCCGTCATTTTGGGTTTCCCTTGACTCCAGAGGCATAATCCTAGAGTGGACTGGGAGACTTGTGACATATTATCATGATCAGACTATTGTAAAGGGGCCTGTCTACAGCAACCTATTAAGATATTGTGTACCTCCCCCTCTTTACCCTCAGAGTACCAGTCGTTCAGTAAGGGGGAGGCTAGCACTCTGCCAGAGCATAGACCCAATGATTGCGCTATTAATTTAATGCCAGGCTCGATACCTCCTAAAGGCCACACCTACCTCCTGTCGGTAGCAGAAAACTGGGCCATGGCGGAATACATTACTGAGGCATAATTGGGAAATCTTCCTCGCCTGCGGGGGCTGGATTTTTTTTTGTCAAGAAGAAGAATGGGGAGCTTAGACCCTGCATCGACTATAGAGGTCTAAATAAACTGATGGTGAAAAACGCGTACCCCATCCCGTTAATTATGGAGTTGTTTGACCATCTGAAGGGTTCCTCTGTGTTTATGAAACTTGATTTAAGGGCGGCATATAATTTTGATTAGAATCAAGGAGGGGGATGAGTGGAAGTCTGCGTTTAACACTCGTAGTGGCCATTATGAGTATTTGGTCATGCCATTTGGGCTATGCAAAGCCCCAACGGTCTTTCAGGAGTTCATAAACAATGTTTTGAGAAGTCTATTACAGTCCTGTGTAGTGGTTTACCTGGACAATATCTTGGTACACTCTCCTGATATCGAGACTCATAGGAAAGATGTTGCTACAGTATTGTAAAAACTGAGGGAAAACAAACTATATTGCAAACTTGAGAAATGCGGATTTCATAAAGACCTAGTGCCCTTCCTGGGTTATGTTATCTCTGCAGAAGGGATTGCTATGGATACAGAAAAACTCTCGGCAGTTCTGCAATGGCCACGTCTGGTGGGTCTGAAGGCCATACAAAGATTCCTAAGATTTGTGAACTATTATAGAAAATTCATTGGAAATTTCTCTACTTTGGTCAAACACTTGACTGATTTGACTCATAGGGGGCGCTAACCCATCGGTTTGGTCCCCTGAGGCCAACAATGCTTTTGAAGCCTTGAAATCTTCCTTTTCGGTGGCCCCAGTATTGGTACATCCTAACACTGCATTTTACCCTACAGGTGGATGCATCCGAGCCTGGCAAGACTCTGCCCTGTGGATTTTTGTAGAAAAAAATGACTAAGCCTCAAAGCCTATATGATATAGGGGACCGTGAACTGCTAGCCATTATCCTCACTCTTCGTGAATGTTGTCACCTCCTGGAGGGGACTAAGGTTCCTATTCTGATCTTAACGGATCATTAAAAACTTGACATACTTGTCTGAGGCCAACAGACTGTCACCAAGACAAGCCAGATGGGCATTGTTTCTGTCTGCATTCAATTTTGTAGTTTCGTACCTCCCTGGTTCCAAGAATATTCGTGCAGATACCCTGTGTAGACAGTTTGGCCCAGAGTGTGAGTCAGAAAGTGAATCTGTTCCGATCATTTCCCCAGATCGCATTTTGGCCACAATAAGCACTAGCATTACTTCTCCCTTGGGCAAAGAGATTCTGGCTTCACAAGGTAATGTTCCAGTAGAGAAACCCAGTGGCAAATGGTTTGTAGCTGACAATCTCCGTACTAAGCTGCTTGAAACCTATCATTTGTCCAAGGCAGCTGGACACATTGGTCGGTCCCAATTAATTTGGTTTATTTCACAGCTCTTCTGGTGGCCTAGTTTAAGAGCGGATTGTGCAGCCTTTGTGGAGGCTTGTTCCGTTTGTGCTCATTCCAAAGCTCCCAGGCATCTTCCTCTAGGGCTGCTCCAGACAGTTTTGAATGGCGAGCGCCCGTGGTCACACATTTCCATAGATTTTATGGTGGAACTGCCTCGATCCAAGGGCTGTACGGTCATACTAATGATAATGGATCAATTCTCCAAAATGGCACATTTCATTCCGCTTCAGAGACTACCTTCCTCTAAGGAGTTGGCTATGGTATTTGCCAGGGAGATATTCAGGCTCCACGGAGTACCCTGGGTTTTGGTTTCTGATCGTGGAAGTCCGTTTGTATCGAGGTTTTGGAGGGCCTTCTGTGATCAGATAGGCATCAAACTGTCATTTTCTTCTGCCTACCACCTCCAGACTAATGGTGCTGCGGAAAGAGCCAATCAGGGCTTGGAACAATTCCTGCGGTGCTTCACTTCTGACCATCATGATAATTGGGTTGACCTGTTTCCGTGGGCTGAGTTTGCAGAAATTGTGCCATAAACTCCTCGTCCGGGAGCTCTCCTTTCCTGATTAACTATGGGTTCCAACCATCTCTGCTCCCGGATTCATTTCTGGCACAGGATATTCTGACTGTGGGCGATCATATTCCGCAGCTCCGCTCCACATGGGCACAGGTTCAGTATGTCTTACGAAAGTCCTCAGAGTGCTATCAGAGACACGCAGATCTCAGGAGGCGTCCTGCTCCTATCTTTCAGGTAGGGGATAGAGTCTGGTTGGCGTCCAAAAATATGCACATGCAAGTGCCCTGTCATAAGATGGCTCCACGTTTCATAGGACCTTTCCGGGTGCCTTATGCTTTAGACCTTCCCAGGGACATGCGCATTCACAACGTCTTTTATGCCTGAAGCCGTTGGTCTGTAACTGCTACTCATCCGCTCCTGTAGTACCAGGTCCTGTACGCATTCAGAATCGGGATGAGTATGAGATTCAAAGCATTCTGGACTCCCGCAAGTTCCGGGGTCGCATCCAATATTTTGTCCATTAGAAAGGTTATGGTCCAGAGGAGCGTTCCTGGGTAAATTAGAATGATATTCACATTCATACAAAATTTCCCAATAAGTTATGGTCTCCTCTGCAGGGTGGAGATCGTTGAGTGGGGGGTGCTATCAAAGTGCCCATGATTGCCTCCAGTGATTAGTTGCTGTAACAGCGACCTTGTGACTTCCTGGCTGTCGCTCTATGCAGGTCTCAGTTCTTATAGGTCACTGGTTAGTGATGTCATCTCTCCGCCCACCTACTAGGCCCTAAAGGCCTCAGCATTTCCAGTTACCAGTGCCCTTTTGTGGTGTACCTGAGCCTAGTGCTGTGTTGGTCCATTGCTGTTCCTGTGTATTACTCCTGCCTACTTCTGACTACCCGATCCGGCTCTGACTCCTGGCTACGTCTGACTACCTGATCCAGCTCTGACTTCTGGCTTCGTCTGACTACCAGTCCGGTTCTGACTACTGGCTTCGTCTGACTACCCGATTCGGTTCTGACTCCAGGCTTCCTCTTATTACTCTCCCTCTGTTGAGCTCCGGCTTGTTATTACCAGCCTCGGCTACCCAGCCCCGGCTATTAAGATCCTTGTTGCCTGGGCCTACTGTTTCACTGTGCTTGCTACCCCTGTAGAAATGCTTGTCGGTCAGTCTCTGTCACTAACCTCCTGTGGTCTAGTCCAGTTTGGTAGCATTCTAGGTGCCGTTTTACTTTGCCTCTGGTATACCCTAGCGGTAGGGTATAGTTGCGCTATTCTTAATCTGCCTGGTGAAAGATCGAGGAGATGCTGTGCACTGTCCTATCTAGTCTTGTGAAGGTTACTAAGGGCCATACGGATACTAGCTACACCTGCCTAGTGAAGGGTTGAGGAAGTGTCTTGCACTGTCCTCACACCTGGCCTCGAAAATGTGGTGGAGTTCGAGTCACTACTGTGTAGCTCCAGTGTTCTGGAGCTCCTCGGTCCTATTGCCTGGGTTTACCATAATGTTAGGGTACAGACTTGGGTCATATCACACTTGCCTAGTGAACAGTGGAGAAAGTGAGTGTACTGTTCTTCCCATGAAAGTATATTATCATTGCTGCTACTATTGTGTTTAATAAAGTTCATTAACTTTTATCTGTACTCGTCAAGTGTCTTTTTTACTTAGTCACTCCGTGACACAGTATCTGCAAGCACAGCATCCTGAGGCAAAGAATTCCATAGCTTTACCATCCTTACTGTAAACAATTCCCACCTTTATTTTAGTCAAAATCACCTTTACTCCTATTCTTAATGGTTGACCTCTTATTCTTAGCTCAGCTCTTTCAGTAAATAATCCACTGGATAATTTTTTGTATTGACCTTGAATATATTTGTAAATGATAATCATATCCACCCTTAGACATTTCTTCTCTAATGAGCTGGATCAGGTAGTCAGACGTAGCCAGGAGTCAGAGCCGGATCGGGTAGTCAGACGTAGGCAGGAGTAATACACAGGAACAGCAATGGACCAACACAGCACTAGACTCAGGTACACCACAAAAGGGCACTGGTAACTGGAAATGCTGAGGCCTTTAGGGCCTAGTAGGTGGGCGGAGAGATGACATCACTAACCAGTGACCTATAAGAACAGAGACCTGCATAGAGCGACAGCCAGGAAGTAACAAGGTCGCTGTTACAGCAACTAATCACTGGAGGCAATCATGGGCACTTTGATAGCACCCCCCACTCAACGATCTCCACCCTACGGAGGAGACCATAACTTATTGGGAAATTTTGTATGAACGTGAATATCTTTCTAATTTACCCAGGAACGCTCCTCTGGACCATAACCTTTCTAATGGACAAAATATTGGATGCGACCCCGGAACTTGCGGGAGTCCAGAATGCTTTGAATCTCATACTCATCCCGATTCTGAATGCGTACAGGACCTGGTACAACCCTGTTTTGCTAGTCTATCTTTTTATACTTCATATCCTACAATCCCTTTATCAGTTTTGTTGCATGTCTCTGCATTTTTTCCAGTTCAACTATGTATTTTTTAAGAACTGGTGTGCAAAACTGTACTCCATATTCTAGATGAGGCATTACCAAGGATTTATGTAGAGGTAGAATTATACTCCCATCCCCTGCATCTATATCCCTTTTTATAACTTTTATACAGGATAGTACAAGCTGAGTGACATTGCACACTGCTGTGAAGTCTTTTGACTTAAACAAAGGCAGGGATTTTTTTACAGTAAAGGTGGTAAAGCGATGGAATTATTTGCCTCTGGATGTTGTTCTTGCAGATATTGTAACTTCTTTCAGAAAAAGCAATGAATACCTATCACAGAGCAATATTGAGAATTATAGCAGATGGTTCAATGCAGATAGGTTGTTGATCCAGGGAACATTCCGACTGCCATTTGGAGTCCGGAAGGAATTTTTTACCCACTTGGGGCTTGATTGGAAATGGCTTCTATTTTTTCCTTTTGATCATCAGGGGGTGTTTAGGCATGGGCTGGACTTAATGGACACATCTTATTTTCAGCCTCATCAATTATGTTATTATGTTACTATGTATTGTTTACTAGTACTCTTAAATATTTCTCTGAGGATTCTTCAAGTATTTTCCCATTTAGTTTATATGTAGTGTGTTTATTTCTGCAGCCCAAATATATAACCTTATATTTATCTATACTAAACCTCTTCTGCTACATTTCTGCTCATTTCCTCATTTTATCGAAATCTTTCTTCATACAAAAAATGTCCTGTTTCTTTACACAGCTTAGTGTCATCAGCATAGATTGAAATACTACTTTCAATATCCACTTCTAGATCATTAATAAATAAGTTATAAAGCAGTTGACCCAGGACTGAACCAGGTGTCTCTCCACTTCCAACTTTAACTTGAAAAGGTTTCATTTACAATAATCTTTGCTTTCTATCATTCAACCAGTTCTCTATCTATGCACAGGTATCTCCTCGCAAACCATAGTAGCATACAATGTGAGGTTTCCTGCACTCAGTCTTACTTTGAGGCCTAGTAGTAGTATTTGTGGACAATTGGGATTTTATCCACATATCCTGATATCAGTTCTAACACTCTAACCCGTTGTGGTCCCAACCTGCTACCTTGTGCAGTCTCAGTCCGCAATCTATAAGCGGCACCAACCCGTTACCCTCTATAAGCAGTCTCATTCTGCTCCTATTGTGCCTCCTCAGTTGACAGTTCTGAGAGAAGCCTTTGGGCTCACTGGTCAGTTAGCCTGCATTTGGTGATCATAGTCCACATTCTGTTTCTTTCCTAGATAGTCACTTGCCTGTGGGGTCCTATCCCATGGTTTGATCTGGAGTATTTCCTAGCACACATCATTCCTATCTAGGTCAGCTTCCTGGCACAACTAGGGTCGGACATCTGACTTCTTGGCCAGCAACTTTAATATGGCTTTTGCTGCAGCAAGGGAATAGTGTGACTGACACTGATCCCAAGCCTCACTCCCCTAACTCTCCATCCCTGTCCTTAAAGGACCAACATCTGTGATGGTTATGGAACATAATTGGACATTAAAGGGTTAAAAAAATTCCGCCTTTCCTGTCCATATTTTTCTATGAAGATTACATCCCATTGAATGCCCTATTTTAAAATAACCCTTTTAAATTTTAATGTTTTGGTTGTTGTGAATATCTTTATTTTTGTATTATAGGTGTTTTCTTAGTGTGTTAAGGGGAGGGTTAAGAAACAAAAGCTTTTTGCCGTCTCTTTGCAGGTCTGCAAGTAATAACAGCCCGTGCCTGTTTCTTTTGATTTCTGAACTATAGTTGGTGGCTTTCTGTTATATGAAGCAGAGGGAAAATGAAGTCTGTGAGCTGAAAAAAGCCAAGATGTTGGATGTCTGTGGTGAATAAACGGAATGTCTGTATTTTCTATATTAGTTATGTTTTGTTATTGTGGTAAAGGAAGGATTAAGAAACAAAGGCATTTTTCCATTTTCGTAGACTCCTTGTTCACAGTGCCTAGTGAGATCAGCTACACCTCACTGACAAAGCTCAACAAGTCCAAAATGTACATCTGGGGCTGGCTGCTTCTCTTGTTCAGAAGGGAATTTCCTAGCATTTCATGGCTGCACTGCTATTTTGGCAAGATCAGTATGAGGTGCTTTAGGTATTTCCTATCTGTGAAAAGCTCTAGTGAAGTAAAAGAGACTGCACTCTGGGTAGGACACCATTCCTATAGAGCTTGCTAAAGTTGATAGCAGGCTCATTCCTAGTTGAGTGTCTGACCAATAGTTTTGTGTATAAAAAAAAATAGTACAGGCCTTTTCACATAAGAGCAATTTGTTTTGAAACTTCTTTGCCTCTTTAATTTTACTCACTGTTCCTTTCATCATACAATTTAAGTTTTATTACTAAACAAGTATGTTTTCTATTGCTTAATAGCAGAATTTTCTAATACACACATATATATATATATATATATATATATATATATATATATATATATATATTTATTTATTTATTTATTTATTTATTTTTTTAAACTGACACAAGTTCAAAGAGATTTAGACACTGCGGTGAAGCAAGAAGTGTTGACTTGACAGGCTATATGAAGCCATTAAAAGACAGTAATTTTACATTTTTGCCTGCAGGGCACACTACCATGTTAAAAGAAGAAAAAAATCCTATTCTTGTAAATATAGAATGGGCATTTCAAACATGAGGGCTGCATTCAGCCAACTGAGTACTAAAATGTGATTCCCCTAAGTGTTTGTTATAATGTTGAGGATATACACAAGGACAACCTGAACAGGAGACCCACAAATATATTGTAGATCTCTCATAAAATAACAAAGTGGTTAAATTAATTTGAGATCTTACACAATTTAGGTATGACACGCTATTCCACAGATAACAGAATTGGTTAAAATAATCAATTATACATATTCACGCAAAAACATATAGGATTTCATTTAAATATAAAATAAATGTGATATATAGTACTGTGCAAAAGTTTTAGGCAGGTCTGAAAACTGCTTTAAAGATGTTAATAGTTTATTTTTATCAGTTAACAAAATGCCTCTTGAGTGAACAGAAGAAAAAATGAAATCAATATTTGGTGTGACACCACCCTTTGCCTTCAGAATGGCATCAATTCTTATAGGTACACTTGAACAAAGTCAGGGATTTAGTACGCATATAGGGTTTAATCCAAATGTTAGAGATGACGGCATTTTTTCCATTACAGCAAGCTATTCAAATGTCTGTGCTGTGAAAAAATACCGGCAAACAAAGAGCTGTCGTGTGTTAAAGTTAAGAGGTGTTTTCATCCATTGAAAATGATGAAAACACTATAAATAGAAATTCAAATGTCTGCGTTAGCCAAGAAAAGGCGATAAGGGACTCAAGTTATCGCAGGAAAGTTAAGACCAATTTTGTTTGTTTTTTTTAGCTTGAGTCCCTTATCACCTGTTTCAACAGCAAGAAGACAAGGCACATGAGAAGAAAGAAGATACAAGAGAAGAGTGAAGAAAGAATGGAGATAGAAGGAGACAGACAGTGGGTGACAGGTAAGTATTACACAGTGTCATGCCGCTAGCCTCGCCCAGGTTTCGCCGCCCTCCATTTGTTCCTTTGCTCAGCCAGTTGCCTCTCAAGCGCCTCTTCCGGGTCTGGCTTCCACGCATGCGTGGTTGTCAGCGGATCAGTCAGCTCTCACCTCTCTATGATCCGGCCGGCATCCATGCCTCAGTTTCAGTGTCACTTCCAGTCCTGGGCTATGTAAGCCTCTTCCTGCTTCTTCCTGATGCGTTATTATAGCGTCTGTTCTGCATTGTACCTAGCCTTGCTCCAAGCCTTGTACCTTGTACCTGGCCTGTGTATGACCCGGATCTGTGTCTGACCTTGCTTTAGCCTGCTCCTTTGTCCAGTCCAGACCTGCTTGTGTATGACCCGGATCTGTGCCTGACTTTGCCTTAGTCTGCTCCTTTTGTCAAATCCAGACCTGCCTTAGTATGACCCGGATTTGTTCCTGACCCTGCCTTTGCCTGCTCCTTTTGTCCAGTCCAGTCTATCCCTGCCTGACCTTGCATAGCTACCTCCTTCTGTCCAGTCCAGTCCTACTTGTACTACTCGGATTGCCGCCATACCGTCCTTCACCTGTTCCAGTAAAGGGGAGTCATCGTTCCTGTCGTGGGGGGCCTCTCTTTGTCCGAAGATCCTGATTGAGTACCTCTGTTTCTGTTTGGAGTACTGCCTTTTCTCCATGGGGATTACTTAGTATAGATTGCCTTGGGTGGGGGTTATCCGGGGTCGCCCTTCAGTTTCTCTGTTGGGGACCACAACATCTGGCTTTGCGGTTAGCACCTTTAACCGGCTTAGTTGGAGCACAGCCCCATCCACGGCAACCTATTCACCCTAGCCCTTCTCTCTAGCCGTGCACCCCAGCTTCTTACTCAGTAATCCCTTGTTGGAGGAGTCTTCTATTCCTCCTCTTGGGTACTTTGGCGTAGAGGGCCTGACATTATAATAACGCCACACTTTCATGGACCCCAAGGAGATGTCCTCTGCATTGTTGCAACAGGGCGCAGTCCTGGAACAAAACGCTGGACAGATTGCTCTTCTGGACCAGAAACTAGATACCATCTATAACGGTAACCCTAGCCACCGGTATGGGCTGGGCCGTCGTTCCCGAAATCTCGCCTTCGAGGTCAGCTGAGCTGCGTCGGATGTCCCGGTCCGGTAGTACTTCCAGGAGGTCGGATTCGTTCGACGTCGACGCCTTCGATCTTCGAGTAGTGAATGGCTCAATTGCAAGGGAGGGATGGGAGTCAAAGAGGACTCTTTAGACCATCCCAGTCAGAAAGTAAACTCAGAGACAGTTTACTCCCAAAACATGAACACTTTATTGAACACACCACACATCTTTTATACAGTACAACATGATGCCACAATAGGGAGGGGAAGGGCCAGGCATTCTAATGCGGGCTTGGCCCAGGGACCAATCCAACACAATGGGCATACACAACAGACCAATGGTGACAGTGGACAATGGACCAATGGGAGAGGGAACAAAGGGACCAATGGGAGCTGGGCTACTGAACACAACATTGACAATGATAGAATTAACATGATTAAACAACGTCTGGACAAAGACAATAGGTTGAGTAGAGGGAATACACATCTGAGAACTGGGCCAGGGGTTGAAGCACGTACACACTGGCTTGAATATGCGGCTTCATCCCTGGCCAATCAGCGTGCGCAGTGAGTCGTACGTCGGCCAATCCGGCGTCGACTCACTGCCTTCGGTTTCCCGCGTTCGAGACGGCGTTGATGCCTCGAACAAAGGAACCGGGGAACCACCGGCTTCGATGTTCGTGTATCCCTCGTACAGTACATCATCCCATACATTAAACATATGACATTCGACAATATACAAAACGTACCACGGTCGACATAAAAGCTTTTAACATAATGATAGGGAAATCCCTATTAAAGTTCAAATAAGGCCACAGGCCCCTAGTCTTTGCAACAAGTGTTTGAGGTCCAGTCAAGGACCCAAGTAACGGCCTAGGGTCCGTTACACCATCACCGGTCTGTTGCAGCAATTGCAGCAAAGCCCGGAACCGCCTCTTACTGCATCGGTTTCTCCCTCGCTGGTTGTTCCCTCGTCAGCACTAGCAGGGCGTTTGCTCCTTCTGCCGCCTTATGACGGTAATCCAAAGGGGTTACGGGCGTTTCTTAATCAATGCTCCCTTCATTTCCCTTGTTTGCCCGAGACCTTCACCTCTCATCAGACCAAAATTGCCTTTGTTGTGTCCCTGCTTCAGGGCCAGGCTTTGGCGTGGGTCTCCCCTCTTCTTGACCACCAGTCGGTGGTGCTCGAAGACTGACGCCTTTCTTTCAGAGTTCTGCTCAGTTTTTGACACTCCAGGGAGGCAGGAACAAGCTGAAGCCGCACTCCTGGACCCCCAACAAGGCCAGTGCTCTCTAAGCCAATATGCGGTTGAGTTTCACACCCTGGCCTACGACACTGACTGGCCTGTCAGCGCTCTAAAGGCCAGTTTTCGGAAAGGGCTGTGTGAAAAGCTTAAAGATGAGCTAACCACACGCCCTATTCCTCATTCCATAGAGGACCTCCTAGCACTCTGTTGCACTCTAGAACACCATTTTCAGGCAGAGTGGCTGGAGAGAGAGAGGGATTGGAGCCATCATCCCCCTCCTCGTCCACAGGTCCATTTGGCTCCCAGGTTCCAGCTTCCTGTATTGTCCGAACCTGCTCCTAAGCCCATGGAGATCAGACGTGTTTTTGATCTCTCTGAGGCCGAAAGGTCCAGAAGACGCTCCCATGGTCTGTGCCTCTATTGTGGCGCCCCTGGACACTTAGCCCGACTCTGCCCCAATAAACAGGGAAACAGCCGGACTTAGGGCGTAGGGGACCCTCCCTAAGTCAGTTACCTGTCCCCATTCCCTCTGCTCAACACCTGTCAGTCTTTGTCACCCTTTCCTGGTCTCCATCATCTTCTCTTTGCCTTCCAGCATTCATGGACTCCGGGGCAGCCGGTCTGTTTCTAGACTCTGACTTCACCCTCAGACATGGCATACCTGTAGTGCCACGAACCCCTACTGTTCGAGTGGTAGCCGTCGATGGCACACCTCTACAGTCTGGGAATATCAACAGAACTACCAGTCCTCTTATTCTTCGGGTTTCCCCCTCATCTCTGCTCCTCATACAACCCCTGATACTGGGGTATCCTTGGTTGCGTGAGGCCAACCCTGCCATCAACTGGCTCACCGGTACGCTGTCCTTTCCTGCTGCCTGTGCCATTTCCACGATCAACCAGGAGGAAAGGATTGCTTCTGTCTCCGTATCCAAGGCACTGTCTGAGCCCTACCGTGCGTTTGCTGACGTATTTTGCAAGCGTAGGGCTGAAACCTTACCTCACCACCGGTCCTTTGACTGCATCATCGACCTGCTTCCTGGTACTGTACCCCCACTCGGTCTTACTTATCCATTCTCCATTCCTGAGAATAGGAGTTTGGAGGATTATATTAAAGATAACCTGGCTCACGGTTTCATCCGTCCTTCCACTTCCCCTGCTGGGGCGGGATTCTTCTTTGTGTCTAAAAAAGACGGTTCACTCAGGCCCTGTATAGATTACAGAGGTCTAAACGCCATAACCCGCTGCAATTGTTATCCACTGCCCCTCATTTTGGAACTCCTTGATTGCTTTAGGGGCTCCGTTATTTTTACTAAGCTGGATCTTTGGGGCGCGTACAATCTGGTCTGAATGCGTGATGGGGAGGAATGGAAGACAGCATTTAACACCCGTTTTGGACATTACGAGTATCTAGTTATGCCCTTTGGGCTTCGTAATGCGCCTGCTGTCTTCCAGGCTTTTGTCATTGACATCTTTAGAGACCTCTTCCTGATTACAGTTGTCGTCTACTTGGACGACATACTTATTTTTTCCAAATCCGTGGCAGAACACCACACCCATGTATGTGAGGTCCTAAGCAGGCTACGGGCCCACCAACTTTACGCCAAGTTATAAAAATGTTCTTTTGACCAGTCCTTTCAATGGGTACGTTGTTTCTTCCTCCGGTTTGCTCATGGATCTTGCCAAGGTCAGGGCAGTCTCTGAATGGCCGTTGCCACTCTCTCTCAAATCTATTCAAAGTTTCATTGGTTTCTCAAACTATTATAGGAAATTTATGAAGGGGTTCTCACGCATAATAGCCCCTATTACCTCCCTCAGAAGAAGGGGCCAACACCTCCAATTGGTCAATTGAGGCTTAGGAGGCCTTTGAGGTCCTTAAGGCGGCCTTTACTTCTGCTCCCGTCCTTCGGTACCCTGATCCTTTCCTTCTGTTAATCCTGGAGGTCGATGCCTCGGAAACCTCTGCTGGTGCTGTATTATGCCAGAGCTGCTCTATCTCTATCTCTGGGAAGATCCATCCGTGTTCCTTTTTGTCCCACCGCTTTAAGCCCTCGGAGCAGAACTGACACCAGGAATCTCAAATTACTGGCCATTAAACTCGCCCTTGAAGAGTGGCACTGTTTGCTGGAAAGGTCTCCTCATGAGGTTACCATCCTCACTGACCACCAGAATCTGGCTTATTTGACCACGGCCAAACGGCTTAACCCTCGTCAGGCCCAGTGGTCTCTATTTTTTGCCAGGTTCTGTTTTAAGATCTCCTACATACCGGGCAATAAGAACACTAAGGCTGACGCCTTATCCCGGCTGCAGGAGTCGAACATAAAACCATCTTCGACCATGGACACCATATTGTCCCCTTCCTGCATCCTAGAAGTCTTATCCACCACTACTTTACAGGCCATCAGGGATGCTCAAAGTCAGGCTCCTGTTGTGGGTTCGTCTGTCCCATCTCCTGTCTTGTTCGTTCCTTCTCATTTTCGGACGGAAGTACTGATGTGGGCTCACCATTCCCCTATTGCGGGGCACCCAGGGGTGAAACGTACCTACGATCTCCTTTCAAGGTATTTCTATTGGCCTGGTCCCGCACCGATGTTGAGGATCTGGTGAGTTCCTGTCCCGTCTGTGCTAGGATGAAATCTCCGTGTTCTCGGCCTCTTGGTCTTCTCCACACGCTGCCTGTTCCGGCCTTGCCATGGACCCAACTGGCCATGGATTTTATCATCAACCTGCCCAGATCTCTGGGCATGACGGTTATTTGGGTGGTAGTTGATTGTTTCTCTAAACAGGGGCATTTCGTTCCCCTTCCCAAACTACCTTCCTCAACTGAGTTGGTTGATTTATTTCTGGTGCACATTGTACGTCTTCATGGTGTTCCTCTACACATCACTTCTGATAGGGGCTCCCAATTTGTTTCCCGTCATTGGAGGGCCGTTTGTGCCCGACTGGGGATCCTGCTTCAGTTTTCCTTCGGTTACCATCCCCAGACTAACGGACAGACAGAACGTCTGAATCAGTCTCTGGAAGCCTACCTCCGTGCCCACTGCAACCATAGACAGGATGATTGGGTGTCTCTCCTTCCATTGGCTGAGTTATCATATAACTCTCTGTTGCAGACATCACTGGGCTGTTCACCCTTCTATGCAGCTTCGGGCTATAACCCTCAAACCCTTCTGTTGTCTCCTGGATCATCTTTAGTACCGTCGGCGGAGTCTAGAGTTCTTTCCCTGACTCGCCACTGGGCCTCTCTTCGTGCTTCTTTGCTTTCCTCCCAGATGCGCCAGAAGGCTGCTGCAGACCTCCATCGGGGTCCTGCCCCGGTCTTTCGTCCTGGGGAGAAAGTCTGGTTGTCTGCTGAGAACGTCCGCCTGAAGCAACCCTCCGCTAAATTCGGTCCTTGTTATCTGGGTCCTTTCCGGGTGGCCAAGCGTCTTTCTCCAGTGGTCTACAGGCTGGTGTTACCTCGTACCCTGCGGATCCACCCTGTATTTCATGTCTCCTGGCTCAAACCCTGGATTCCAGCATGATTTCAGCACCCCGCTGCTATTGCACCCTCTCCAGTCACAGTTCAGGGACAGGAGGAGTACATCATTGATGGCATCTTGGACTCCCGGCGGGAGCAGGGTCACCTTCAGTACTTAGTGAACTGGAAGGCCCCATCCCCATCCCTGCTGCGCCGCTTTCATTTGTGGTTTCCTGATCGGCCCTCTTAGCGGCCCCCGGTGGTGGCCCTTGGGTGAAGGGTACTATCATGCCACTAGCCTCGCCCGGGTTTCGCCGCCCTCCATTTGTTCCGTTGCTCAGCCAGCAGCCTCTCAAGCACCTCTTCCGGGTCTGGCTTCCGCGCATGCACTGTTGCCGGCGGATCAGTTGGCTCTCACCTCTCTATGATCCGGCCGGTTGACATTTTTGTTCTGACTATCCCAACAGACCAATATCAGAGTATTAGTAACTAGCATACGTGAACAAGGAATCTCTTAAAGGAACCAGATACCAATAGAGAAACAGAGGGAAACCTTCCCAGATAGCAATGCAAAGGGTACTAATGAAATTACCAGATCAAAGGAGACTAATGACCATCTATGAACAGCACTCTCTTGAATTATCTACACGTGCTTGCTGTAGGTGTCCAGCACATTCCACAGCATTCACATGAAGATTTACACACACAATAAATATAGCACTGCAGGTGTCAGAATTATAGCGAAAACTGAATCAGAATCTCCTATATGATCTAAATTCATATGAATCTGATCTCACCGAGATCTAATAATTATATATATGATTGGTACTGTGTAGCCTCTAGAATATTCTAACTCTACAGCCCAAATGGCCACTAGATGGCAGACTCCAGTAGGAGAACTCTACTGGACAATGTCATCAAGGCAATAAATTGGATTATACTAATTTTAGAAGCTTTACAGGATTTATACAAGAACATTTATAGTTACCAGTCTTATATCAGGGTGTGGTTCTCTCAGGCTCAGTGATGTTCTGCATGGACCAGGTACAGGAACTAAAAAATTCAGCCAAAAAAACCCTTTTTCCTCTTTGAACATGTTTATATAACTTATATAATTTTCTTATCAGCAAGGTACAACCCATCCATCTCTGATAGGCTAACTTCTTAGAGAATTAGAGTATGTGGTAGTACTAAATTTCCAAGAGCTCTCTGGTCAATAAAATATACGATAATATCAACAGAAACTTATGGACATAATAATTTATACCAGAAGACAATCTAATAAATCAATTTTAATTGATGTTTAACCCCTTAAGGACCCATGACGGTCCTGGACCGTCATGGGTTGTTATATCCTTAAGGACCCATGACGGTCCTGGACCGTCATGGGTTGTTATATCCTTAAGGACCCATGACGGTCCTGGACCGTCATGGCATAAATGATAGCAGCGTGCCTCCATGCACGCTGCTATCATTAATTCCAGGCTGAGGCTTAGCGCTCCGAGACCGGGGCGTTCAGTCTCAGCCCTTCTTGCTTGTGCCGGTTCATGTGATCGCTGTAGCAGCGATCACATGTACCAGCATTCTGAGAGACAGAGGTAGTACGCAAAGCATGCTGTCTCTGTGTGTCTCCTCTGCCTCTGTCTCCCTTGCTATCAAAGTAAGGGAGACAGAAGTAGAGAGGAGACACCTAGTGGTACAATAAAATACAGCAGCTGGGGGTATTAATCCCTTCACTGCTGGTGCTGGAGGCTGGCTAAATGCAGGTCAATTTCTGACCTGCAATGATACTTTTTTTTTTTTTTTTTTTTTACAAAAAATATTTTATTTATAAAGGTCAGAATTGCTCCGGTCCTTAAGGGAAAACAACCTCAGATTTTCCCAGTCCTTAAAGGTTTAAGAAATAATCAGTGGGCCTCTCAATGTAATGGGAAACCAGCATCTCTCTATGCAGAAGTGCAGCTTGTTTCCCTCCCACAAGAGGTAACACTCAAGGGAACATAGGAAGAGGGGTCCTAAAAGGGAAAATATTAAGACTATATGTAATTTTCTGGACCATAGCTACATATTTCTAGAGAAACTAAACCAATTTTTCTTAAACACACAGGCTTAATATAAACAGCAGACAAAATGGTTTCTACATAGCTTCTTAACCATTTTCTGTTCAGTATAGGGCAGACCCACTCACAATACTGAGGTGTTGACCTTTAAAAAATATGGATTGTTGAGGACCTGGTGTGGTGGTAAGATTTGTTTCATCATGTAACAGGAGCCTTAGGCAGGTGAGGCCAACACTACTTAAGCTTTCTTAACCCACAGTTGCAGGTCAGGAGTGACCCTGAGAAACCGTGGTAACCTTTTCCCAGTGAATATAGTAACATAGTTGATAAGTATGAAAAAAGATATGCATCCATCAAGTCCAGCCCATATGCTTCATAAGCAGTGTAAAGATGCATTTACATCAGATACTTATGGCTAATTTAAGAGAAAACCAGCCTCAACCCTTGCCCTCAACAAAATAAGAGTCTGTTTTCAGACATTGAGAAATCAGTGGAGTCTAAATGTGAAAAGGTGAGGGCTGTGATCTCATCGTTTGTCAAAATGGTTGTTCACCTAGAATTCAGAACTAAAGTGGGGAGGGTGCTGCAACATGCAGCATGGATAAGATAGTATAACTGAGGAAATGGGATTAGAGAAGGGGCATGGGGGTGGTGAGGAGGAATGGGCTAGTTTATCTAATAGGGAGGTGCCATTGTTACAGCCTGATAAAAGGCAAATACATTTACAAAGGATATAATCTTTCAGAGTGGCAAAAAATAAAATGTATGCATGCAAATGCTGGTGGTCTGGCTGGTGGGATGGGGAACTAGAATTTATTGCAGTGTATGAGCAGTATGATCTATTTGGTGTTTCTGAAACCTGGTTAGAGGATACGTATGACTTAGTCAATGTAGAGGGTTATTCACTTTTTAGGAGGGATAGGGTTATTAAAAGGGGAGGAGGGGTATGCCTATATGTAAAGCATGCCTTAAAACATGTATAAGGGAAAATATAAATGAAGGGTCCAGTGAAAATGTAGAGGCCCTGTGGGTTGAAATACACACTGGGGGCACACATAATACAATGATGTTAGTGGGGATTTGCTCTAAGCCACCTAATATTGGGGAATTCGAGGAAGCCCAACTTTTACTGCAAAATGGAAAAGGCTTCTAGGTCAGGAAATATAATTATAATGGGAGATTTCAACTATCTTGAAATTGACTGGCGCAATATGACTTCCGGATCAATAAAGGGGAACAATTTAAGTATGATTAATGATAATTTTATGTCCCAACTAGTAGAGGAGCCAACTAGAAAAGAGGCTTTGCTTGACGTAGTTCTCTCAAACAATTCTGACATGATAAACAGTATACAAGTAAGGGAACATTTGGGCATCAGTAACCACAATATGGTATCCTTTAAAATCTGTTATGAGAGCCACAATAGCAAGGGTCTAACCAAAACATTCAATTTTAAAAAGGCTAATTTAACAAAGCTAAGAGCAGTACTAAAAGATATTCAGTGGGATGTAATTTTCAAAGCTAAAAATGCACAAAATTCATGGAATGTGTTTAAAATGCTCTTAGACAAATATGCATATCAATATATACCATTGTTGAATAAGCACAAGAGGAGTAAAGTGAAACTAATGTGGCTTAATAATGAGGCTTGCAGGGAAATGAGAAATAAGAAACAGGCTTTTTTCATATATATCAATCTTTATTGGAACAAGAATAGTGACAGTACAAGTGTTGCATATAGAGGATATTAATAACAAAAGAGGATAAGCAATACAAGTTGTAGGCAAAGGCATGTAGTGATCCTGTTTAGCAGAGGGAAGCAAACAAAGAAGCATCATGTATGCCAAAAAAAGGGGGGGGGGGCATGAAGGGGGCAGGTAAAATGGGAAGGGTTAGCAGAGAAGAAAGAGAAGGTATGGAAGGGCAGATCAAAGAAGCAGAGAGCAAAACACCAGAAGAAAGGTAAAGAGAGAGATGTACAAGAACAATGGCAGGAGTGAAAATCGAGAGAGAGACAGAAATATGAGAATAAAGAGGAAGGGAAAAGCAAAGAGAGAGGAGAGGAGGAAGATGAAGAGAAAGATGAGAAGAAGGAGAAACAAAGAAAGATCAAGCACCCTGGAGGTAATGCACTGTCACTCACCAAGTCGGCTGATGTATGGAAAAGCCTCTGTGGTCGGCCCCTAATCAGCCATAGCTAACTCCCAACCGGGTAGTGCGGAGAACTGTAAGAGGGGGTCTACACTCCTCCTGAGCAGGGACATCTGTTGAAGGAGAAGATGTTCCCCCGTTCTGGCATGCCACTCTGTCACCGTAGAAGCAGCAGACTCTCGCCAATGAATGGGGATGAGGGATTTCGCTGCTGAGAGCATCAGTACAATCAAGGACCGCTGTGTTTTGGGAAAGCGGGATAGTCCATGAAAAAGAGAATCAGAAGAGAAGCAAATTCCAAGATGTTAAAAAATTTATTAATGATATCTACACATCCCTTCCAGAAAGAGAGCAGCGCAGGACAGGACCACCATAAATGCATATAAGTTTTTCTACCCGAGGAACATCTCCAACAAGTAGGATTATTAAGCGAGTAAATCTTATGCAATCTAGCGGGTGTATAGTACCAGTGATATAGGAACTTGTAGTTAAATTCCAGAATGTGCGTCTAAATAGAGGAGGAGACGTGCAATTTCCAGGTCTCCAACCAATTGGCTGGAAGAAGTGTGGTTCCTAAATCAGCAACCCAAGTTGCCATGTAAGGAGGATTAGGTTCAGTACTGCATCCAATAGGATTGAGTAAATTCTTCAGAGAAAACCCCGCTTTGGGCCTCCCGGTGTGCATAGCTGCTCAAAAGGAGTAAGCAATCTGGATGCTGCACCCCTAATGATGGGGAAAGAGAAGAAATGTTTAATGCAGAGAAAGCGCCATATTTCTGAAGCAGACAAGTCCTGGTCTGTTTGAAAAAAGGAGAAGTCGTGAATAGAAGACATCTCAAAGAAATCCTTATATGCGAGAATAGGAGTGCCTGTCCAGACAGGGAAAGAATAAGAGGGAAATGAAAAGGGAGTGTCGTTAGAATAAAACACTCTAGGGAGAGGGGAGGGCAAGGTTCCCAAGGTTCAGATGACCAGTCATGCTCAAGAGGAATCTGCAAGGTATGTGAATGGGAAGGGTCTGGAAAAAATACAGTATCTGTGGTAAAATTGTCATCTTCAAGACCCTAATGTGGCCAATCCAAGATAAAAAGAGGGAGTCCCATTTTTTGAGATCCCTCTTGACCGACACCAGTAACTGTGGGAAGTTCGCTGCAAACACACCGCCATAAGAGGAAGTCTGGTGAATCACTAGATATTGAATAGAAGTCCTGGACCATTTAAAAGGGAAGGAATTTTTGAAGGTGGAGAGCATCCCCGACGGGATGGCAATGAGAAGAGCTTCCGATTTGGTAAAGTTAATTTTAAAATCAGACATCAAGGCTAAGAAACAGGCTTTTAAATTGTTTGTGTCATGGTATCACGGTGCCCGTGCTCCTGGCTGCAGGTGGCGACATTCTGATTCTTCTATTTCCACATCTCATTTCTGATTGGCCAGTATCTTGTTGCCTTTATAACCTCTGTCATGTCTATACTATGGTTCCCTTTCGTGGTGTACTAGTTCCTGACTTTTGCTCCATTATTGCTGATCGTGTATGACCTGGTCTGCCTGACGATGTTCCTGAGTTTGCTGTACTTCTGTTGCTCCGTTGCTGACTGTACCTGGCTGAGAACACGCTCCGTTGCTGACCGTATATGGCTGAGGACCCACTTCCGTTACTGACTGCTTCTGGCTGAGAACCCTCTCCGTTGCTGACCGTATCTGGCTGAAGACCCACTTTCATTACTGACTGTATCTGTCATCAACGCAGGTGGAGGCCTGCAGGGAAGGGAGTGCTGGGGAGCGACGCTTGAGGGCGTTGCTCGATTTCGTTGGCTGCCAGTAGGCAGGTGGTGGGGGAAGATTCTGGTCAGTCTTCCTACGGACAGCGTAAGCTGCCCTGCAGGGGAGAGTGAAGGCTGGGGAGCGGTGACTAGAGTGCGCGGCTGGAGAGCGTCGGCGATAACTCTCCTGAAGAAGTACCAAAGTGACAAACAAGAGGACAATAGAAATGGATGGTCAGTAAGGTCGCCGAGGTTATACACTGGATAAACTGGAGGGATGGTCAGAGGATAGCCAAGGTCATACACTGGATCAACTGGAGGGATGGTCAGAGGATAGCCAAGGTCATACACTGGATCAACTGGAGGGATGGTCAGAGGATAGCCAAGGTCATACACTGGATCAACTAGAGAGATAACAGAAGCACACAGGACATCCAAGTTAACAAGGAAAAGAGGACCTAGCCCTAACTGAAGACTAGACCTGAAGCGGCTCCAATGCTAAGGACCGAACTGAGTGCCCCACGGAACACTGTGACAGTGCACCGGAAGACTGCGGACGCTGAAAGAAATACCCGCCAAGCCGTGACGTCATCCGCAAGGACGGACGAAACCTGGAAGTGCGACGCCGCGGTGAGGCTAATCTGCGAGCGTGCAACAAGAGGAGAGGAAAACAACAGCAGGGAGGGGAGCGAACCGCAAAACGGAGGTGGGGGTAAGATCATCGGATGACAGTATCTGGCTGAGAACCCGCTCCATTGCTGACTATATCGAGCTGAGAACCTGCTCCGTTGCTGATCGTATCTGGCTGTGAACCCGCTCCGTTACTGACCATACCTGGCTGCGAGTCTATTCCGTTACCATCCGTGTCTAGCGTATTGACACTCTTTTGCCTTCCGTATGTAGCCTACTGCCTGGTGGCCTCTGTTTGCTCCAGCTAGACTTGCTGTGGTTTTCCATTACAGTAGTCTGTTGCGCCACGTGGCGCTATTACTCTGTCGTCCGTTAGCTAAGCATTTGTGCTGTGGCTACTCTCCTTACCGCCATTGGCGGTGTGCACATGTGAAGTACCAGTACAGTGTTCATAGCACTGACTGTGTTACTTTGATCTCTCTGTGTCCACCTCGCTTACAGCGCTGGGCTCACTCCCTTTGGAAGTTGCAGTATATCACAGGGCGTTACCTATTGATCCTTTGCGTGCCTGGACAGTCCAGGTAGGGTTGTGCATATTCCACTCTGCAGTAGTCTTGGGCTCAAGAGCCAGCGTTGCGTTCTTACCATCCTCTGTAAGAGGGGACACTGGTTGCCTACATATATATTATATTACACTGTATTATGATCCACCCCTAGCATTCTAGGCATTGCTTAGGAGACTTGTCTCGGTCTATTGGCATCTGGTGCCAGGGTCAGTGTTGCCTCGCTCCTTTGGGTTCTGTACCTCCCAGGCGTCTGGGTTGTGCCAGTAGTGTTGCCTCGCTCCTCTGGGTTCTGTGCCTCCCAGGTGTCTGGGTTGTGCCAGTCATCTCCTCCTGGACCATCTGCCATCAAGGTCCTGTGGTCAGTTCTCGGACTGTGTTGCCTGCTGCTTGTTCAGTTCAAGTCAGAACCTCCATTGCCAGAGATCGCCATCTTTCATACATACATCTCTATTACTGGCTTGCTATTACTGTATATATCTGCATGTATTTATGCTCTGTTTGTGTGGGCCCATAGGCCTAACTACGTGTGTGATCTTTATCTCAATAAAGTCATTTTAACCTTACCAATCTGGTCTGAGTGTTCAGCAAAAAAACGTGACACATGGCTCCCCAGAGATGTTCAAGATTCAGTACCGTAAAGTAAAATGCAGTTTATTAAATAACAATAAAGATAGCATACAAAGTTAAGAAGGCAGGACAAGCATATGGTCACAGCCAGCAAGAACTACTATCAGGAAAAGGAGACTGCCAAAATTGGCCACACTGTTGGAGACTAGGCCGAAGCCACTGGTAGTCTCAGATGAAAGCAGGAGCTGGAACAGGAACGGAACAGAAGCAGGAACCGGAACATTAAGTCTTGATCCGATGAGCAAGGAATACTACTGACTCTCACCTGTAGTCAGTTTAGCAAAAAAGGATACTAGACTCACCCTGCAGTCAGTATAGCGAATGCGGATACTAGACTCTAACGTCTGTAATCAGTATAGCAAATGCGGATACTTGACTCACTCCTGCAGTCAGTATGGCTAGTCCACCAGAGCCCCAGGTCTGCACCAAATGGGGTGTCTGCTAAATAAGGGGAACAATCAATAGAATAGTCAGACAGAGCCACAAGTCAGCACCAGAGAGGGTAGTCAGACAGGCCAGGTCAAACACAGTTCAGGTAGTCAGCCAGAGCCACAGGTCAGCACCAGATTGGATGGTCAGACAAGCCAGGTTTTACACAGAGCCCAAAGACACAAAACTGCTTGTACAACAATGCAAGGGCAACGGAGTCGGGACTCAGTCTGTCCTTTAAACCCCTCCTCAGGATGTAGTTAGGAGCAGCAGCTCAGAGGGAGGAAGTAGGTAGGAGGAGACTACAGGAAGCAAACACATAAAACAGAGGCCTGCTTCATTCAGAAGCCTTGCGCCTGCAGATGACACATCGTGCTCTGATGCGTCCAGCCGCCGCCACAATCCCACGTCAATCTGTGCAGCATGGATGGCCACTGACGCTGAAGCATCATTTCAAGCGTCACCTGAAGCGGCGGTGCTGGAACCAAGGTACGCTGTGACAGTTTGTCAGATGGGTCAGATGCATCATTTAAAGAATACAAAGAATGAAATAAAATCTGGAAACAAGCAATTACTCTAGCACGAGAGAAATATTTCAAATGAGAGCAAGAAAAATCCTAAACAATTCTATAAGTATATGAATTATAAAAAAGTATTGGTCCTCTTAAGGCTGAGACAGGTGAATTGATTAGTGATGATAAGACTTTAGCTGATAGCCTAAATAATTTTGTTTGCTCCAGTATATAGAAAGGAAGCAACAATGGCAGGCTATGGGCAAAGAGACAAAAACTCAGGATTTCCTCCATCTTGTACATGGCTTACTGAGGACAAGGTCCAATAGAGACTGGAAAAGGTTATGATGAATAAAGCACCTGGACTTAATGAACTTAGTTCAGTAATAGCAAGACCATTATACTTAATATTTATTCTCTTTCATAGTGCCATGTGATAGGAGGAAAGCTGATGTAGTTTCATTGTTCAAAAAGGGAGGAAGGTCCAAACCATGAAATTATAGACCTGTGAGCTTGACTTTCATAGTGGGTAAGATACTAGAAGGATTACTAACTGACCGTATTCAGATGTATGTGAAGACAAACAATATTAGTAGCAGTCAGAATGGTTTTATGAAGAATAGATAATGTTAGATTAATTTACTTGCATTTTATGAAAGAGTAAGTAGTAATTAGGTCAACGGAATTGCTGTTGATAAAGTATACTTGGATTTTGTAAAACAGTGCCTTGCAACAGTTGCTGCATACAGTAAAAGGCTTTGGTTTGGGCAGTGTTATCTGCACATGGATTGATAACTGGTTAAATGATAGATGGCAGAGAGTTGTTGTAAATGAAACCTTTTCAACTTGGTCTAAAGTAATAAGTGGGATGCCCTAAGGTTCAGTCCTGGGTCCAATGATTTTTAATTTGTTTATTAATGATATAGAGGTGGGAATTGAAGGTAGCATCTCAATCCTTGCTGATGACACTAAGCTGTGTAAGGAAATACATACAGAGATGGATGTTTTTTCTCTGCAGAATGATTTAGATAAACTGAGTTAATGGGCAGAAAAGTGGCAGATTACATGTAATGTAGATAAATGTAAGGTTGTGCATTTGGGCTGAAGAAGCAAACATGCTACATATTCTCTAAATGTGAAACAACGTGGGGGAGTCCTCATTAGAAAAAGATTTATGAGTACTGATAGACTTCACAGCAGTATGCAGAGTCACTCAGCTGCTGCAAGAGCAAATAGGGCACTAGCCTGCATAAAAAGAGGTGTAGATGCAAGGGATGCTAATGAGAGGAGACCGAGATCTGTCTGGACACCCCTGACTGCCTCTGCATTCCACAGCAGGTACTGCTTTGGTCTCTTAAACCTTTGAGTGCCGGAGGGGTAAATAACACGTTTCAAAGCAATGCATTATGTACTTCTGTCCCACTCAGAGTTAAGTCTATCTGCCACAGAATAATGGAATAATTAGGTTGTTAGGCTAGATTTGGAAGCTCTACACATTCCCAGTTAATATTGTGAAAGTATCCCAGCCGGAACGTGTTACCAGTAGTGTAGTGATGTGGAGGAGACACTCAGGGGAACATTGATCTGCACATTCGTCCTCTAGTTGGCCACCATTAAGCATGTGCCATCAGAATGACACCATGTTGGTGCAGTCTACATGATGATCTCGCCCATTTGATGGTCGTCAAAAAGGCAAGTGACCCCTCATTTGATGCAGGTGAATGTCTACTTTCCAAAATGGTATACCTTGTCTACCTTTCCTGCGTATCTTTAATATTTATGACCATTTTAGTGCAGATATATAATTTCTAAAACAAAAGTGGCAAGTGTAGGTTATTGTTCCTGGCAACCCCATATGCATGTTAACACACACAAATGTGGTACCATTTTTTCAGGTTAGTAGTATGTACTTAATACAGTAAGACATTATATGGTTTTCAAATATTTAGTGTCTTTGAAGTGGTAGACGTAGAAAAAACGTTTGTGCACTCCAGCCTAATTTTAGAAAGGAAGTTCACCCCCTCATTTGATGCATGTTAATGTCTTCTTTCCAAACCTTTCCTTCCTATCTCTAAGTAGGATGTAGTTTTGTACTTTAGGCACCCCCTACTCTATGTGAACGCATACCAAATGGGGTGTCGTTTTCCTCCTAAGAGCAGTAGCTAATAAATACACTTAAAAATTCTATAGTTTTCAAAGATTTCAGTAAATTTGAAGGGGTGGAAATATAAAAATATGCAATTTGTTTTCCTTTATCACCACCTTCTGCAAACATTTGTGCACACCAGGCTATGGGTAGAAAGGCAATTGACCCTTCATTTGATGCAGTAGGTTATATTCTTTCCTAAATTGATTGATTTAGCTACCTTTTCTTTAAGTGTATGGCTGTTATAATGGTTTTAGTACAGGCAAGTCATGTTTGAAATAATGAAAGAAAAATCAAAAGTTGTAGTTTTATGATTCTGGCACCCTCTACAGTATTGCAACTCATACCAATGAGATGCCATTTTTTTGTAAGAGCATTAAAGGGATAGTAATACTTCATTTTAACTTTATTTTATTTTGTAGGCATTAAAAAACATGAAGAACAATATAAGTCTTATCTCTCAAACCTTTATGGTTTGAGAGATATTCACAAGCAAAGTTTCCCCTCCCGTCCCTTTAACTAGTGTAAGCCATCTCTTCTCAGATGTGGAATCTGGTTGTAAGACTAGACAGATAACAGAAGGGGACAATCTTCTTCATTTGAGAACAATGAAGGCCCTTCCCCCCCTTGACAAGTATTTCATGTTTTTCCCTTTTCTTAATTGAAGATTGTCCCTCTCTGCAGTCTACCTCGGCACCTCCCTTCTGATCTGGCTGAACAGTGTTACATCAGTAAAAGGGGCGGGAGGGGGATACTTTGTTATTGAATTACTCCTGAACTACAACTCTGACAGAATTGAAATAACACTCTCCAAAGTCCAAATACTGTGATGATTAATTAGAGCTGCTTTTATTATGAAACATTACTTTCCCTTTAACTAATGAATACAGTTGGAAATGTCATAGTTTTCAAAGATTTTATTACATTTGAAGGGTTAGAAATTAAATTTTGTTTTCCTTTATTGCCATCTTCTCCAAATATTTGTGCACACCACAGGGGTAGGGGTAGAAAGGCAAATGATCCCTCATTTGGTGCAGTGGGATATCTACTTTCAGGAAATATATAGTTTTATATAGTTATTCTGTTGTTTTAGGGTTGTTTTACCATGTAACCACTGAAATGTGCATTTTAGTTTATAAACCTAAAAATACAATTTTGAGCCTCTGGTAACTAAGGAGTCTGCGTGGGCCATGCATGTAGGTAAAACTATACATATTTGGTATTTTGGTTTTTAGAATATGCCAGGCTTTTTCCAATAATAGAAACTTTCACAAGGAGTGTGCTATTTTAGCTAAGTAATTTTTTTTTTCTTTTTTGTATTTATGACATCATAGCTTATAGCACTTGCAAAATGTACTTAATGTTGAGGCACTATGTAAAAGCTGAATTTGTTCTTAAAATGCTCAATTTGTTCTGAAAATGTGTATTTCCATATGTAACTAGAAAGTTACCTGCAGGAATCATACCTAAACATATACATAGCAAAAAATACTGAAATGTCTGGCCTACAGGGTATAGGAAATCTCCCAGGCTCCTGGCACTGAAACAGTTAAATAATATAACAAGCAAAAAAAAAAAGACAGGAAACAATATCCAGGGTAGAAGATTAAGTGAAAAGTAGTCATCATAAAATATAAAATGGGAAGAACTTGTAGTTCATCGTGATAATATATAGTAACACGCTAAGAATAGATATAAGGTGATCCCTTGCTATGCGATCAGCATTGAAGTGATCTTAGAGTACCATGATAGACAAGACATTCAGTAAAAATTGTGCTACAGAGTGTAGCGAAATTTATCAATGTACCACAAGACCTATAACATACAGTGCCACGCACGGAGCTCCTATAGCTGAGTGTAAAACTAACACACTAAAATAAATTTGCCACTGGCATTGAAGGAGTCTTTGAAAAAACAATGGTACTCTTAATGAAAACCTAAAAAAATAAAAAATGTGTACAAGAGTGATCCCTTGCTATGCGATCATCATTAAAGTGGTCTTAGAATGCCTTAACAGACATTCACAAAAAAAAATGTGATGCAGGGTGTAGTGTAAGGAATCATTAATAATATTTAAACATTATTACCATAGATAAAGGAAACCAAGAAGATCTAGTAATGAGTTGAATAAATAATGAAAAATATGTATTTGTACTACAAGACCTATACCATTGTCATGGTTTGTTAAGACTCTCAAATGCAAGGTTAGGTAAAAACACAACTTTATTGAAAAGTTTAAGATAGTCCCATAGGATTTTATACACATACATACAATACATAGAATGGCAATAGATCGTGACAATAGCGAATCAGGCTCTACCGGCCCTGCCAATATACTGGGCAAGGCAGCCTGAGCAAGCAATAAAATGGTGGCTCTACCGACCCTGCCAATATACCGGGCAAGGCAACCAAGTAGACAGTCAGGAGAATACAGGCTCTACCGGCCCTGCCAATGTACCGGGCAAGGCAGCCTAATAGACAGTCAGCAGAATACTGGCTCTACCGGCCCTGCCAATATACCGAGCAAGGCAGCCTAATGGTTCACCAGCTGATAGAGGCTCTACCGGCCCTGCCAATATACCGGGCAAGGCAGCCTAACGGAACACCAAAATAGTAGGCTCTACCGGCCTTGCCAGTACCGGGTAAGGCAACCTCAAAGTGGAATAATAGAAGGTTCTACCGGCCTTACCAATATACCGGGCAAGCCAGCCTAAAGAGGAAGTGTCAACCAGTGTGGCCTCAATAACTGTCAGATGACAATGACAGTATGGAGATGGTATGTAGAGGCTACAAGGCCCAGTGGTATTACCAGGTAGTCTGCGCACCCCAGTATTCATGTACCGAGGGAATAACTAGCTGTCTAGGACTGGACAGCGCACTGGGAACCATCAGTATATATGAGTCGTAAGCCGTGAGGCAGAGGAGTAAACCAGCACCCTCACTCTGGGAACCAACAGGCTGGATGTAAGTAGACCTTCAGGTCATAGAGCGAACCAACGCCCGCGCGTTGGGAACCAACACTCTAATACAAATAAGCAGCAAGGCAGTGGAGCAAACCAGCGCCCGCGCGCTGGGAACCAACAGACTGAGTTAATAGTAAGCAAGAAGGTAATGGAGCGAACCAGCGCCCGCGCGCTGATAACCAACAGGCTGGATATATCATAGGCTATAAGGTAGTGAAGCAAACCAGCGTCTGCACGCTGGGAACCAACAGATAGTATGTATAGAGCCGTAAGGCTACGGAGCACACCAGCGCCCGCGCGCTAGTTCCAACAGAGTAGATTATAGTAGCCACAAGGCAGTGGAGCGAAGCAGCGTCCGCACGCTGGGAACCAACAATGCATATAGTAGGCCATGAGGTAGTGGAGTGAACCAGCGTCCACACGCTGGGAACCTACAGATAGTTGTGTATAGAGCCGAGAGGCAAAGGAGCGAACCAGCTCCAGCGCACTGGTAACCAACAGACTAGTAGTGTAGTAGCCGCAAGGCAGTGGAGCAAACCAGCGTCCGCACGCTGGGAACCAACAGATAATAGTGTATAGAGCCATAAGGCAAAGGAGCGAACCAGCGCCCGCGCGCTGGTAACCAACAGACTAGTAGTGTAGCAGCCGCAGCCGCACGCTGGGAACCAACAGGTGAAAATGTCGCCGGAGCGACCGAGGAACAAGGTCGCCACAGATGCAGGAACCGGACGTAGGAGATGAGCAGGAACCAGCAAAATGACGGTCAACCGGATCAGGAACAACAACGGAGACTGGCAGCAGGTAACAGCAACCTCGGACGACTTCAACCGGAACAGGCACTGGAACAAGTACAGTAGACAGGAGTCTCAGGAACAGGACGAACTCAGGAAACCAGGAACACAGCAAAAGGCCCATGAAGCTTCTGTAGCAAAGTGAAAGTGGATACAGTCTGAGACACCACGAAAGGGCAAGCAAAGGGTGCCCAAACTCAGTTTAAATAGGCAATGTGAGGCGGGCTAAAGGCAGACAGCCAATGGGAGCCCCATACAGGTGATAGACACAGAAATGCAGCAATCACGGGCACCGTGATAGTACCCCCCTTTCAAAGACCCCCTCTCCTAGAATAGGGTCTGGGTTTCTGAGGGTATTTAGAATGAAAGATCTGCAGTAATTTGGGTGCATGAAGGTCCTTGCTATCCACCCAAGATCGGTCTTCAGGACCATAAACTTTAAACTTTCCAATGCACCAAATACTGTACCCTTCCTCTAAGCCTGCGGGAATCAATGATACTCTGCACCTCATACTCCTCCTGACCTTCAACCTCGATAGGCCCTGGCACCACAGGGTTAGTAGTATAACGGTTGCATACGAGAGGTTTAAGGAGAGACACATGGAACACTATATGAATGCGCATGGACGCAGGTATGTCCAAAGCATAGGAAACAGGATTAATTTTGCAAATAATTCTGTAAGGACCAATGAACCGAGGAGCCAACTTATTACATGGGACTTGAAGCTTAAGATTCCTGGAGGAAAGCCACACTCTGTCCCCAACATGAAAGGAGACCGCTGGAAGTCTTCTGCGATTAGCATAGTGCTGATGGCGCTGAAATGACTGACCAAGTGCCCTCTGAACTTGTGCCCATGTGGAACGGAGTTGCTCGATATGCTCATCCAGAGCTGGAATCTGCTGTGTCTGAAAGGAATCTGTGAGCAAACAGGGCTGGAACCCATAATTAATCAGAAACGGAGAGCTCCCGGATGAGGAGTTGACCGCACAGTTCCTGGCGAACTCTGCCCCAGGCAACAAGTCGGCCCAATTGTCATGATGGTCAATAACGAAACAGCGTAGGAACTGTTCCAAACCTTGATTGGCACGCTCAGTGGCTCCGTTGGTCTGGAGGTGGTAGGCGGAGGAAAAGGATAGTTGTATGCCCATTTGTTCGCAAAATGCCCTCCAGAACCTGGACACAAACTGGCTCCCCCTGTCGGACACCAGTACTCTGGGTACTCCATGCAACCGAAATACTTCCTTAGCAAACACCATTGCCAATTCTTTAGCAGAGGGAAGGCCACGGAGGGGCATGAAATGAGCCATTTTAGAAAATCTGTCCACCACCATCAGTATGAAGGAATACCCTCTAGACATGGGCAATTCTCCCATACAATCAATAGAAACATGAGACCAGGGGTGTTCACCATTAGGTACCGGCTGAAGCAAGCCTACCGGAAGGTGTCTAGGGGTTTTAGCATGGGCACAGGTGGCACAGGCATTGGTAAAATTGGCACAATCTGTTCTCATAGAAGGCCAGCAAAATATCTGAGAAAGGGGCCATAACAATTGGTCTCTGCCAATATGTCCCGCGGCCTTAGAGGAATGGTAAGTTTCAAGTAATCGAGTACGGAATGGCTCAGCGACATAACACTTGCCCACTGGGGTTTCATGGGGAGCGAAGGCCTGGGAGGCCAAGATCTCTTCTCCTAGTGGTGAAGTGATACTAGTTTGTATAGTAGCCAATATTCAATCGGGTTGAATGATAGGTGCTGGTGCTTCTTCTCTGTCACTTTCAGCCTCAAATTGTCTTGACAGTGCGTCAGCCCTAACATTCTTAGATCCCGGCAAATATGATACAATGAAATTGAATCGGGACAGGAACAGCGCCCATCTGGCCTGGCGAGAGGACAATCTCTTGGCCTCAGAGAGATAAGTCAGATTTTTATGATCAGTCAAGATTAAAACAGGATTTTTTGTGCCTTCAAGTAAATGACGCCATTCCTTAAGAGCGAAGATAATGGCCAATAATTCTCTGTCCCCTATCTCATAATGGCTTTGAGCTCCAGTCACTTTTTTAGAAAAATACCCACAGGGTCTGAGTTTTCCACCTTTAATAGGACGTTGAGATAGCACTGCCCCAACCCCAATATTCGAGGCATCAACCTCTAACGTGAACGGGAGTAATGGGTTGGGGTGGGATAACACAGGAGCATTAGCAAAAGCCAATTTTAGTTTTTCAAAGGCCTCCTCCGCAACCGCTGGCCAAAGGGATGGATTAGCTCCCTTATGCGTGAGGTCAGACAGTGGTTTAACAATGGAGGAGAAGTTCTTAATAAACTTCCTATAATAATTAGCGAAGCTCAAAAATCGCTGGATAGCTTTAAGACTCTTAGGCCGTGGCCATTGTAAGACTGCTGTTAACTTTTCTTTGTCCATGGCAATGCCTTCTTTGCCAATTACGAAACCCAAGAATGGAACACTAGTTCTGTGAAACTCACATTTCTCCAATTTACAAAATAATTTGTTTTTACGTAAACGTAGCAATACTTCGGACACATTTTTAATGTGTTGTGACAAGTCTTTGGAGTGAATAAGTATATCGTCAAGGTAAACCACGACACATGACTGTAGCATATCTCTGAGAATGTCATTGATCAATTCCTGAAATACTGCGGGTGCATTACACAGTCCAAATGGCATGACTAGATATTCATAGTGCCCAGATCTCGTGTTAAAGGCAGTTTTCCACTCATCACCGGCTCTGATTTGAATCAAATTGTATGCAGCCCGTAGGTCCAATTTGGTGAAAATCGAGGAGCCTTTGTGTCTGTCAAAAAGCTCGGTGATGAGTGGTATCGGATAAGCATTCTTTACCATAAGCTTATTTAAACCACGGTAATCGATGCATGGTCTCAGTTCGCCATTTTTCTTTTTTACAAAAAATAACCCGGCCCCAGCCGGAGAGGTAGATTTCCTTATGATCCCTCTTCTAAGGGCATCAGAAATATATTCTTCCATAGCTTGGTTTTCCTCACAAGACAATGGATACGTGCGTCCCCTAGGGGGCACCACTCCAGGAGGCAACTCAATGCTACAATCATATGGTCTGTGCTGAGGTAAGGTGCCAGCCTCTCCCTTACTGAAAACATTGCCAAACTGCTGGTGTTCATCTGGTAGTGAAGGGGAGGTGCACAAGACCTTAACTGGATGGGTAACGCACTTATCCATACAAAACTGAGACCAAGCGGAGATTTTGCACTTTTGCCAATCAAACTGCGGATTATGCAACTGTAACCAAGGAAATCCCATTATTACAGCATGGTGAGGAGAATTAATAAGTTGAAACTGCTGCTTTTCTCTATGGAGAGCCCCAACAGTCATGGATAATGGCATAGTTTCAAAGGTGACTTGAGCAGGTTCTAAGGGTCTGCCATCAATTGCTTCAATAGCGAGAGGGGTTTCTCTTTCAATGCATGGGACCCCATGCAATTCAGCAAAGGTATTATCCATAAAATACCCAGCTGCACCAGAATCAACCAGTGCCAAAACCTTCACTGAGCGTTCTGCCCAAGACAGTAGCATCTGTAAGGTAGGTTTCAGTGTGCCCAACACTGGGGACGATTGGACACCACCTAGGGCCTGTCCCCCAAGGTACCCTAGGTGTGTTCGTTTCCCGGACGTACTGGACAAGATCTTCGCAAATGCCCATTCTTACCGCAGTATAAACACAACCCTTGTTTCCTGCGGTATAATCTCTCCTCCTTGGTTAGCCTAGTGAAACCTACTTGCATCGGTTCACCTGGTTCCCGTAATGGTTCACTGGGCTTAGATGCCGCGGGAGGGATGGGTGGGAAAAATGTACTGCTAGCCCCATTGTTTTGAGACCGTATCCTGCGATCTCTAGCAGATAGTCTCTCACGTATCCTGGAGTCAATTAGTATAACATACTCAATGTAGTCATCTAGATCAGTAGGCAATTCTTTTGCTGCAATCTCATCTTTAATCTGGTCACTCAGGCCCTGAGCAAAGGCTGCCAACAATGCCTCGTTATTCCACCCTACTTCTGTTGCCAAGGTGCGAAATTCAATGGCATAGTCGCCCACCATACGCCTACCCTGTTGTATTTCCATAAGGCGTTTAGCAGCAGAGGTGGTTCTACCAGGAGGCTCAAACAGTCTCCAAAAGGATTACACAAATTCTCTGAAACTCTTAGTGCAAGGTTTAGCATTTTCCCACAATGGGTTAGCCCAAGCCAATGCTCTGCCAGTCAGCAGGGATATCATGAACCCGATCTTACTGCGATCGTTGGGAAACACATGTGCCGTCAATTCCATAAATATTTCAAGTTGGTTGATGAACCCTCTGCAGAGATTAGGGTCACCGTCATAACGGAGTGGCAAGGGTGCGGAAGCAGTTAACCCTTTAACTGCAGCCCCTGAGGGCATCGTATCATTCTCCTGTGTCTGACTTGGCGAGATCACCGGGCTAGACCCACATTTGTCAGCAAGTACAGTGCGTTCAAGAATAGTTTGGATTGCAACCGCCAATTGATCCAAACATTGCTCATGCATATCCATCCTCCAATGGATATTCTGTGTATTACCATCACTCTTGTTGTCTGAGGTCATGGCCCTTTTGTACTGTCACGGTTTGTTAAGACTCTCAAATGCAAGGTTAGGTAAAAACACAACTTTATTGAAAAGTTTAAGATAATCCCATAGGATTTTATACACATACATACAATACATAGAATGGCAATAGATCGTGACAATAGCGAATCAGGCTCTACCGGCCCTGCCAATATACTGGGCAAGGCAGCCTGAGCAAGCAATAAAATGGTGGCTCTACCGACCCTGCCAATATACCGGGCAAGGCAGCCTAACGAAACACCAAAATAGTAGGCTCTACCGGCCTTGCCAGTACCGGGTAAGGCAACCTCAAAGTGGAATAACAGAAGGTTCTACTGGCCTTACCAATATACCGGGCAAGGCAGCCTAAGGAGGAAGTGTCAACCAGTGTGGCCTCAATAACTGTCAGATGACAATGACAGTATGGAGATGGTATGTAGAGGCTACAAGGCCCAGTGGTATTACCAGGTAGTCTGCGCACCCCAGTACCCGTGTACCGAGGGAATAACTAGCTGTCTAGGACTGGACAGCGCACTGGGAACCATCAGTATATATGAGTCGTAAGCCGTGAGGCAGAGGAGTAAACCAGCGCCCTCACGCTGGGAACCAGCAGGCTTGGCTGTAAGTAGACCTTCAGGTCATAGAGCGAACCAACGCCCGCGCATTGGGAACCAACACTCTAATACAAATAAGCAACAAGGCAGTGGAGCAAACCAGCTCCCGCGCGCTGGGAACCAACAGACTGAGTTAATAGTAAGCAAGACGGTAATGGAGTGAACCAGCGCCCGCGTGCTGGTAACCTACAGGCTGGATATATCGTAGGCTATAAGGCAGTGAAGCGAACCAGTGTCCGTACGCTGGGAACCAACAATGCATATAGTAGGCCATGAGGTAGTGGAGTGAACAAGCATCCGCACGCTGGGAACCTACAGATAGTTGTGTATACAGCCGAGAGTCAAAGGAGCGAACCAGCGCCCGTGCGCTGGTAACCAACAGACTAGTAGTGTAGTAGCCGCAAGACATTGGAGCAAACCAGCGTCCGCACGCTGGGAACCAACAGATAATAGTGTATAGAGCCGTAAGGCAAAGGAGAGAACCAGCGCCCGCGCGCTGGTAACCAACAGACTAGTAGTGTAGTAGCCACAAGGCAGTGGAGCAAACCAGTGTCCGCACGCTGGGAACCAACAGGTGAAAATGTCGCCGGAGCGACCGAGGAACAATGTCGCCGGAGCGACCGAGGAACAAGGTCGCCACAGATGCAGGAACTGGACGTAGGAGATGGGCAGGAACCAGCACAATGACAGTCAACCGGATCAGGAATGACAACGGAGACTGGCAGCAGGAAACAGCAACCTCGGACGACTTCAACCGGAACAGGCACTGGAACAAGTACAGTACACAGGAGTCTCAGGAACAGGACGAACTCAGGAAACTCAGCAAAAGGCCCATGAAGCTTCTGTAGCAAAGTGAAAGTGGATGCAGTCTGAGACACCACGAAAGGGCAAGCAAAGGGTGCCCAAACTCAGTTTAAATAGGCAATGTGAGGCGGGCTAAAGGCAGACAGCCAATGGGAGCCCCCTACAGGTGATAGACACAGAAATGCAGCAATCACGGGCACCGTGATAACCATCCATTGCCAGGCCGGGAGATCCTATAGCTAAACGTGCAGAACTGTAACACACAAAAGTTAACTATGCTCATCCCTTAAATTTCCACTGGCATTGAAGGGTTTTTGAAGAAACAACAGTACTCTATGAAAAATTAATAGTGAGAAAAATGAAAAAGTATACAAGTGCTGATGAAAAGAAAACTAGAACTAATATGCTCGAAATAAGAGTATAATTGATATGTAAGTCAAAACATCTCTATATCCAGAAGGGAGGGAGAATATCAAATAGAACAATCAACTGAGCTGATAGTGTTCTGGTTCAATGTAAGTAACATTAATGATTGTTCGCATAATGAAATGAACTATATATACTACAGTATATAACTGGCTATATGGTAAGCTTGAATTGTCTATGCTTAAAGCGGAACTTTCACCTAAGCACAAGTTTGCTTTAATCCATTTATTATAACGATTGTAACTGTGCTGGGTTTTGTTTTTTTGTTTAAAAAAAAAAAAAAAAAAAAAAAAAAAAGCAATAGAAATGAAGCTTGAGGGTTTACCTTTTCTCTCTTGAAGTGTTCTCATTCTGATGGGCACAATTGTGCCGATGAGAATACAGGAGAAATCCTCCTCCCCGCTAATCTGTCAGTAAGCTGGAGAACTCTCATTGGCAGAGATCGATATCTAGGAGGATCTCCTGTATTCTCATCGGCAAGATGGTGCCGATCAGAATGAGGAGAAGAGGGAAAAAGTTAACCCTCAAACTTCATTTCTATCATGTTTTTTTAAAAACAAAACAAAACCCAGCACAGTTAGAATTGGTATAATAAACGGATTAAAGCAAACTTGTGCTTAGGTGAAAGTTCCGCATTAATGCCCGTTTCACCCAGCAGGCTTTCTCAAAGGCTCCCACTATCTCTTTTTCCTTGGTCCCTCGGGTTAAGCTTCCATCCCCAGCTGACATACAGGAAACACCCCTACATTTTTCAGTATGGAAACTCCCCTCCCCCTAGAGGGTGTCTTTTTTTTGTTTCCTGCCTGGCCTGGGATGGAAACATCCTGTTTTTTAGAATCTTTAATGTGTCTAATTTTTCTTTTGTACCTACCCGGAGTCTTCATTAAGACTCTATCACCGGCACCAGGTCTCTCAATCCCTGGCGGTCCAGAGCTTCCTGCAGATGCCTCCACTCATGGATGGCTGCCGGGAAGGCCCCGTTATGCGGTGGCCGCATGTCTATGTAAATCTAGCTCTGACGGTACGAGCTTTGCTTCTTTCTTCCTCCGTTACTGGGGAAAGCTTCTGCCACAGGCCACATCCTATCTGCTGGCCAGCATTCAGTTGGGCAATGGTTAATTGTCTCTATCCAATTACACCGTCATTCAGTGACTCTTCCCTGCACCCCTTTGATCCTAGCCTCTTTCAGGATTACCATGAGTTTCTCGAGCCTTCAAGGTAAGTGTTTATTCTCCTGAGTGTATTATTTTAGGCTCATTTCCCTACCGGTCCGAGTTTTCCTCTAGGTAGCTGCCTCAGCCTTTTCCTCCAAGTTCTGGATAACTTGGTCTTTCCTTTTAAATTATTTCTGTGTTTGGTTTGTAGCATTATCTTGCCTTTAAGACCTGCTTTGTCCTCTGTTATAGCCTCTGACCTGTCATATGGATCCTTGATCTACTACGCCGCAACCTAAGGCTATTGGGTAGGTTCTTTCAGTCAGGTAAGAGTTTCTGTTTTATTTGTTATTTTAAAAGGAGTGATAGGGTGGCTGATGGGACTTTCTTTTGTGTCTTTTCAGCCTGTCTGGTTTGGATCCTGCCTCCATGCCTTCATCCAGACCGCGTTTTGCCTGCAACAATGAGGCTATGGAGGATAAAAAGATCTACAAGTCCTGTTGGCTAGATGTCATTCAAGACTCCCCCTCCACATCCGTGGATATTTCCTCAGTCATCAAACAAGCTGTGGTCCAGGGGTTCCAGGAGGCCTCTTTCATCATTCCCCGCAAACGTTGCAGAGGAAGGGAAGATGAATACGGGTCAGGATCAACTCGAACTTAGACACTCCTTTTCCCAGATACTCCATTGATTCAGACAAGGAAGAGGAAGATAACACAGAACTCACAGGATTTGACACTTCTCTTGTGGGACCCTTGATTAAAGCTGTCCGGCACACTCTTGGATTGCATGAACCTCATGGCAATCAGCCATGTGACAGAATGTTCTCTTGTTTGAAGAAAAAGTCCTCCTCATTTCCCCTCCATCCTGTCATTAAGGACCTTACTCTGGAAGAATAGCAAAAATCTGATAGAAGATGTAAGCCCACCACCCGCTTACTTAAGATGTATCCTTTTGCCCCAAAGGACTGCGAGTTATGGGATTCTACACCCAAGGCAGATGCGGCTGTAGTCCACCTAGCCCGTAAGACTACTTCCCTTGGACGATGTGGCATCATTTAGAGATCCTCTAGACAGACGTCTACAGAATGAGTTAAGAAGAACCTTCCTATCTATTGGTCTTGCATTCAGACCAGTGGTAGCCTTAACCTCGGTATCCGCTACAGACTTCATTATGGACTCCTCTACGGATCTAGTATGTCTGCAATCTAAGGCGATGCTTCTAGCTGTCTCTGCTAGATTGGCTCTTTGGTTTCGCCCTTGGAATGCGGATAGTATTTCAAAGCTTAATCTCTGCACACTCCCTTTCTCTGATTCCATGCTTTTTGGAGAAAAATTAGATGAGATCATCAAAAAAGCCTCAGGGGCAAAAGCCTCTTTCTTCCCCAGTAGAGAAGGAACATGGAGTTTAGTTCTTCACGCAGGAGTCAACAGCCGAAGACGTCTTTTAAAGACTCCTGTTTTTATCAACCAAGTGGTGAATCTTCTAGATCCCAATCCTGGAAAATGGGTCAAGCCTTTTCCTTTCACCCTAACAGAGCCAGTACCTCAGGGAAAAGAACATAATTCTCTACTCCCAAACCTATTGGGAAATTTTGACAGTGTCCAGGTCCAGCCTCTTGGGATCGGAGGCCATTTACATCTCTTCTGAGCGGCTTGGATCAAATGCATCACAGACACATGGGCACTTCAAGTAGTATCTCAAAGTTATTCAATGGAGTTTCTTTCTTGACCCAGGGAACCAGTCTTCAGACTATCAAGACTACCCAGCAATCCACGGAAGAGGGCATTCATACAGGATTTCAATACCAACCTACTTTACTCTATAGTCCCTCCAGAACAAAAATTCACAGGGCTCTGTTCAACTCTCTTCTTCGTTCAGAAGTCCTCGGGAGATTTTCGTCCTGTCCTAGACCTCAAAGCTCTCAATGCGCACCTAAATACTTGCAAAATCAAGACTGAATACATCGACTATTTTGAAAGTAATCCTGCCGGGAGATGATTTCCCTGGATCTCAAGGATGCATATCTCCATGTTCCAGTCTTTCCGGATCATCAGAGATTTCTAAGGTTTGCAGTGGGAGATCATCATTTCTAGTTCACCTGTCTACCATTTGGAATCTCTACTGCCCCAAGAAGCTTCTCAAAACTCCTATTGCCAATCATAACGGAGCTCAGACTGCAGGGCATACAAATATTCCATTACCTGAACAACATTTTGCTTGTCTCCCAGAGCCAGAACACACTACTCCGTCACAAGGATCAGACTATCTCCTTTCTTTTTCAGCTGGGCTGGAGGATAAACTCAGAGAAAAGTTGCCTTGTGCCCACCCAACAGTTGGTCTACTTGGGGATTCTATTCGACACCCTACAAGCAAGAGCCTTCCTTCCTTTGGACAAGGCCTGGAACATATCCTTGCAGATCCGAACTTACGGAACTATCAGTCGTTTCGGCAAGAAGATGTATGTACATCCTGGGCTTAATGTCCTCCGCCATAAAGGTAGTAAGATAGGCTCAATGGTTCATGAGACCACTTCAACTGGCATTCCTAGAACAATGGGTCTGCCACCTCATCCACCTGGAAGAACCGATTATTATTCCAGACCAGATCAGAACCAGTCTCCTGTGGTGGAAAGACACAAGAAACCTAACACAAGGGAAGAGTTTAAAAGACACAATCTGGACGGTTCTCACCACAGACGCCAGCAGGAAAGGTTGGGGCACCACATTTGTAAACAATCTAGCACAAGGATCGTGGCCCTCGCATTAAGCAAACTTACCGTCAAACATGCTGGAACTCGGAGCTGCAGTTCAGGCTATTTACCACTTTGTTCCTCTACAAAGAAACAGAACTTTAAAGATTAAGATGGACAACTGCCCAGCAGTGTTCTATGTCTGGAAGCAGGGCGGAACCCGAAGCAAATCTCTTCTTCAGGAATTCACAAAGATCCTATCTTGGGCAGTGTCCAATATGGTGGAGCTAACTGCAGTATACCTACAAGAGAAACTCAACATCCACGCAGATTTCCTAAGCAGGCACCAAGTGGACCACAATTCCTGGGCCTTGAGTTTGGAGATCTTTGGAGTGATTGTAAAGAAATGGGGGTCCACCGGATATAGCGCTCATGGCTTCACACCAGAAGAAGAAACTCCAGAAATTCTGCTTGAAAACTTGGCATCCAGAAGCCCTGTCCTAATCATGGAATCAGGGTCTCAACTATGTTTTTCCACCCATCCCATTGATACCAACAGTTCTCAGGAAGATCAGGATGGACTGGGCAGAAGCCATTGCAATTGTTCCCTTTTGGCCCCGGAGACCATGGTTTCTAGAACTACAAAGGCTGTCTATCTGCAACCCATGGATTCTGCACAATCAGAAGGATCTGCTTTTCCAGGGTCCGGTCCTCCATCCAGACCCAACCAGGCTTCACCTAGCGGCTTGGCGGTTGATAGGCAGTCTTTGTTAGCCCAGGGGCTTTCCGACTCCACTATTTCACTTCTTCTGAAATCACAGAAGTTCTCAACATCTAATTCATACTACAGAGTCTGGTCAAGCCTTCTCTCTCTGGGCATCAAGAAACAACGCATCAACCTCTGCTCTCAGAAGGTTTTCAGAAAGGTCTAAGATTCAGTACTCTCAAGGTGCACGTCTTTGCCATTTTGGCTATTACGGGAATTAGATGGGCACAGCAGAATCTTATTATAAGTTTCTTTAGAGCATTACAGCGGATCCGCCCTTCTGTCAGGGTTTTATCTCCTCCATGGGATCTTCTGGTAGTTTTGGATGCCCTTTCTTCTGATCCATTTGAGCCAATAGAATCCATCTCTGTGGGCCTGCTTTCCATCAGGTTGGCATTCCTGATAGCTATTACTTCTGCTAGACGAGTCTCGGAGCTTCGTGCCCTTTCTGTGAGGGAAGATTTTCTGCGGTTCCACAAAGACAGTGACATCCCCAGAGTTCCTACCCAAGGCTGTCTCAACTTTTCATCTCTCAGGATATAGTTCTACCTTCCTTTATCCCAGATATTCCTAATGGGGACAAGCCAGAATTGAGTAATTTAGACATGGACAGATGTCTTCAGGTTTATGTCCAGAGGACTGATTCCTTTAGGAAGTCAGAGAGATTATTTGTAGTCCCCTCAGGACACAGACAAGGATGGCCGGTCTCTAAAGCAACGATTTCCAGATGGATTGTATCCGGTATATCCAAAACGTAACAGGCAAAAGGTCTGCAAGCACCTCAAGGAATCAAGGCCCATTTCTCCAGATCTGTGGCGACCTCCTGGGCGGCACAGGCCAGGGTATCCTCAGATGACATCTACCTGGTCTTCCAGCAACACCTTCAGAAAACTCTGTCTGGACGTGCATTCCAGGACACCTTCCACCTTTGGAAGAGAAGTTCTTCGTTCTGTCTCCTCTATCTAACTAATGATTTACAATAAATATTTATACTTTTGCAGTACTTTATCTCTCTGGTTCTCTGTTTTTGTCCCTCCCTGTTTTTAAACTTATTGGGTACTCTCCCATTGGTAAACGTTGCCGACGAGGGACCAAGGAAAATGGAAAATTATTTCAGCTTAACGTTATTTTCCTTTCCTGGTCTAGAAGAGGCAGCGTTCACAGGATCCCCCCCCCCCTTATTTCATTTGATATCTTACCTGGCTAGTTAACTTAGACAGCCTGTAGGGGGAGGGGAGTTTCCTTTATTGAAAAATTTAGGGGGGTTTCCTGTATCTCAGCGGTGGATGAAAGCTTAACCTGGTGGTGAACGTTGCCTCTTCTGGACCAGGAAAGGAAAATAACGGTAAGCTGAAATAATTTTCGATTTTCTCCCTCTTTTCTGAGATCAGCTGACGATGAGAAATTGTTGCCTGACCCTGGTTTCAGCTAGTCTCCAGAGTTATCTATCCATATATTCCTTCCAGGAGCAATTAAATGGCTTTGTGGTCAGCATCTTTAGTCCAGCTATGGCTGCAGAAAGTAAGCCCCTTGCACCACTGTCTAGCTTAGCCACAGTCCCACAGGAGTCAAGTAGGCATGGCCTTTAGAAAATTATTTTTGTTGTGACAGGCATTGAAAATTCCCATTATTATTATATTTCCTGTCTGAGGAGCATTTTCCATTTAAAGTAATAGTTAGGCTTCTTCAAACCGCACAATATTATGTGGCTTGTAGCAAATTCCCATTAACACATTTTTATTATGTGTGCCCTTTGGGTGTATTTCAGCTCACAGGGCCTCAACATTTTTAATGGACCCTTCATTAATATCTTTCCTTATACTAGGTTTTAAGGCATGCTTTACATATAAACATTCCACCACCTTTTTTATTAACCCTATACCCTCTTAAGAGTGAATAACCCTGTTGATTTACTGCCCAGTTATTTGAATCATCTAAGCAGGTTTCAGTAACAACATTATTACCATACCTCTCATTCACTGAATTCAGTTTCAGTTCTCCCATTTTACCAGCCAGATGACAAGCATTTACATGCATACATTTGATGTTACTGCTATTCTGAATTGCTTTCTTTGAAATATGTATTTGCTTTTTTATCAAGCTATAATAGATGCACCCTCTGTTAGATTAGCTGCCCCCCCAACCCATATTCCTTCTCTGATTCCATTTCCTCATCTACACTTGACAACCACCCATAGTATAATATCATGAATTTAGGTTTCTGTGAGGTAATTTAGATTAATTGTTAGAATACTCACAGTTAAAACATAACTATTAATTTATAGTCCTTTAGCCTCTTTGCAGATCTTGAACCCACCTTCATGACTCCTGCAGCTTTATCCTCAGCTGCACCTGTTTGTTTATCTGTTCCTGCACGTTTGTACACCTATGCCACAATCACTTCTTCCACCACTGTGTCCTTCACCTGACCTGTGTTTGAGTCTTATTTTGGGGTGCTAGTTATATGTGGCTCTCACACTTACCATATATCTCTTAGTACTGTGTAGTGCGTATGAGAGAACCACTTACCATAGGACAGTTTATTGACTGTGATAGGGTGGTGGGTTATTGTTAGTACTTATAGCCCATTTTATTTCCTGGACAAGTATACTGAGTTCCTTTACCAGCAATGAACTGAAAGGTGGGCTAGATATTTATTTGTGACTTCAGGAAATTATAATATATCCTACATGTAAAGTAGATAGTGTTATCTTGGCCGAATCATTGGTGGTATACATGTCACCCCTGTCTCAGTCACCTTATCAAATCCAAGTCTGGTTATCTGTAACAAAACAACAAACATATGTTACTAAAGATAAGATACGGTTGCAAAGGTACTTTGCTTCCCTAATATTAGTTACATTTATTCAGACAGAACTGGGCATTTGATGAAAAAACAAGTATCACTTCTTCTATTACCACTGTCTAGTAATTATAACTAAGCTCTTACTGAAAGACACAACATTTACAAATGCAAACTGTTAATCTTATGTGATAACATAGCAGACATTGTACAGATAATGTACAATTTCTCACTCATACAGCTTCAGGAATCTCTACAAATACCATTTATCTGCATCATTCTCTGAAGATATATGAATAGAAATATGCCATGTGCCAATTATTCTTATTGGTAGCACCGCGCCTTGATAAAGTGTTATAGCTCCAACAAATCAAGAATAAATGAGAAAAAATAAATAAAAAAACCCAGAAAATGTATAGATTGCATGCTTCTTTTACAGTTTATAATTAAGTCTGTTTTAAAGGCACATACAACCAGCATGCAATCTATGTAGTCGTCTTTTCTCTAGAGTAAATAAACCAAGTTTGTTTAGTCGTTCCTCATATGTCAAGTCCTCCATTCCCTTGCCGTGCTAGCTAGAGATTGTTTACAGTTCCTCGCTATGTCCAATCTTGTTACAAAGCATCTGAACACTTTACCATTTTTACAATGCCTAGGAACATTTGCACATCTCTCTCTTCTTTGTGAAGGGACCTCTATCTTAGATGTTCTTGTATGGCCAGTTTTATATCTCCTTACAATTGCCTCAGCCCTTTTAAAACAATTGAATACCAAAGAAATACTATTTTGAGCAGAAACAGTTAAACCCACTACTACACACATTTCTGGTAATACATTCTTCAGCAATGCCTTCTTATATATGTCATCATCCTTATTTGCTTGTACACCAGTTGGGAGTGTTAGTTTATATAACACAAATAATCTATTACTAAACTCCTGTTCAGATTCTCCCATCCTCTGTGCACAGTCACCAAATACAGAATGATGATCATATTCCTCTGAACCCAGTGATTTCAATATCTCTCCCAGAAGTTGCTGCTTTGGACATACTTGATCTTAAAGATGTATCTAGACTAGACATAATCACATTAAATTTGTCTGCCTCACTTAAATTTCTATGCCTCACTTATGTATATACTGATCAATTTTTATAGTTACTTCTATAGGATCATCACTAAATGCTTTGCATCCTAGATCTTTACTCAGAGCAGCAAATTCAGTGCAGGAAAGGGATTTGGAAACACTGGTTTCAGATCCCTTTTCAGATCCCTTTTTCTCAGTGGAGCCTGGCACCATTTTCACAGCAGGCATACCACATTCATTCACTCTTTTATCATTTTCAAACATTTCCAGATCCATTACACAGATCACACTTTCACCACAGTTTGGCACATTAAATGCAGCCACCACAGCATTCCTCTTGCACAACTGCTCTTTTAACCTGTTAATTTCTGACAAGCAATGAGAATGATCAGCCTCTTTAGTGCTAGAGGATGCCAGAGCTCTAGTACTTTGTTTTCTGCCATTGTCTGCTAGTTTCATGCACTCAACACATTAGCAGATATTTTGAGTGACTCTGTGATATTATTTAAGTCATGCACTTTACCCTCCAAACTCTTTCTGCATCTGCAGTGATTTGTACTGCTTTGCTATCCAGCCGGCAGCAAAAATCAGTGCTGTTTTACCATTTGACTTTGATAATTTCTTCTCACTGATTGCCATTGCCACATAATCCTGAGCTTGGACCCAATGATCTGAAGCGCCCTCCATACATTTTACTATAAGCTCAGGGTTTGAAACCTTGGCAATCTTTTTCATTAAACCTTCCATTATACATCAGAAGACTATAGTTATTTTACCAACATTAATACAAAGACAAAAGGTACTAAACATTATTTTAAACCAGCGCAAAATATTATATATTATCCACTTATAAATGTATTTCTGTGTCGCACCAAATCCCTTCTACCTGGATCACCAATCTGTAAGAGATTTTATATAGCCCCTCTTACCAAGTGTACAATTATTCTTTGGGGGTTGGTTGTAACTAAGAAAACACTCAGATAAGGGATACTATTAAAGATGATTGTATTATGTACAGATTCAAAATACTGTTACAGTTTAGATAGTAAATACATGAATAAAACAATATCAGGAGTCACAGAAATGGAAAAAAATGGAATGATAGTGATACCAGTAAATAATATGATGAGTCTCCTTGCACCCTCCAGCACATATCTTGGTTTCTGGTCTCTTCTCTCTTGGGCTCACATCAGGTCAGAAATCAGGAATGCTCTTCTCTCATGCTGTTCTCTCTTTGTTACAGCCTGCTGTACCTCTTGACCAGCGTCGTGTGCCGGTTACTATTGCCTTGCTGGGGCCAGTGCTGGCATTCCTTCCCTGCTCCCCGTGTCTCTCTCTGTTCGTGGCCTAGCCTCATCTGGTGCCTCCCATGGTCTGCCGTGCCCTCTCCCAGGGCAGAGAGGCTTTATCTCCTCTTCCAGGAGGGTTTGACGCACATGCGCGGGTTGTAGCAACATTTTCTGAAGCGCGCCTGTGGAAGTGAAGCACGCACGACTTTATACCTTGGGCCATGGCTTAACTACTCCTTACTACTTCCTGGCTAGGTATATAAGGACTGGGGAGCCTGTGCTCAGTAGCCCTTATGTTGGTGTCAGTTACAGTTGCTTTTCTCCTAGTTGCACTCCGTGTATGACCTTGGCTTTGTCTGACCATCCTATCTGGTGCTGACCTGTGGCTCTGTCTGACTATTCGCTCCTTTCTTCTTCCTGTTATTGTTAGATACCCAATCTGGTGCAGACATGTGGCTCTGGTTGACTACCCACTCCTTGTATGACCTTGGCATTGTCTGACCATCCTATCTGGTGCTGACTGGTGGCTCTGTCTGACTATCCTCTCCGTATCCTCTCTAGTATAGTTGGATACCCAATCTGGTGCAGACCTGTGGCTCTGGCTGACTACCCACTCCGTGTATGACCTAGGCTTGGCTATCCATCCATCCTGTTGCAGACTTTTGACTTTAGCTGACTACCCTCTCCGTGCCTTGACCTTGGCTTGTCTCGCTACCTATTCTGGTGCTGACCTGTGGCTCTGGCAGACTTAGTCGGATACCCTGTCTGGTGCAGACCTGTGGCTCTGGCAGACTCATCATGTATTCACGTGGGCTCCTAGTCTACCCGGACGCAGTCTCCTACTTCTCATAGGACTATCTTGCTCCATGGTGGGATCCTATTTGTCTCATCCTGTGTTTATTTTGTATATTCCATTATCTGTTTGCCTCTCTCAATAAAGTGAATTTTTACTCTAAGTACTTGTCCGCCAATCCTTTGCAAACCGTGACACTCTTACTGCACCCTCGTGCTATTCTCCTTTACTGCTTTTCTGGTTCCACCCAAAAATAGTCCTCCTTTATACCATTTTTCATATCCGTTAGGTCTGGTGAAAAGAATGATTAGCTCAACTGACTTTTCTCACCATACCCACTTGCAAATTCATGGTGGCCTCAAAATAGATATTATTAATGGAGGGAAGACTCAAGGATCAGGTTTATCAGAAGCATTTGGTTTCTTATCTGACCTCTTTGTTTAGTTGACAAACAAAAAGACTGTTAAGACATCTGTCCTCACTCCTTTCTTATGTAACTAGGAGAGACCTTTCTTTGATTTCTCAAACACCTAACTAAGGAAGAACATCCTGTCAAATCCTTTTTTATCTTATTGTAGTGAAAGTTCTGCTTTAACCCTGTGAGTACCAGAGAGCTGTATAAAACATTGCTTCTCAATGCATTGTACATACCTGTGATACTGAAAGGGTTAAATTAAACCAAATAGCAAAATGAAAAACCCAAATGACCATGCTTTGTTTATGTGACATTGTGACACTATATAGAGGCGATGACTTCTCCAGCGATATCACTTCTCCAATTCCTATGTTATTCTGTGGAGTAGACTTGTGCACTGCAAAAATTTTGGTAAAATTAGATTTTGGACACTTTTTTTTGTCGTTTGGAGGATCCGCATTTCGGACCAGACTTGTTCGACTCGGACGACATTCAGTGACATTCCGAATTATTCGGCCAAATTTAAAATACTAAACTACTAAAAAAAATTACTCTTCCTTGCGGTGGCTATAAGGTTCTAGGCCCACCTACCTGTCTACACAACTGTGAGACTGGCTGTGTCACTCTGAAAACTATTCAAACAAATTCCTAATATATTTTTTATATTTTGCATAGGAACAAAGATGACTCTCCCTTGCAGTGGCAATAAGGTACTAATGCTGGCTGCCTGCTTATCCTAACTGCCTGCCAACACAACAGCTGGACACACTCTATCTCCTTCTGCTCTCTCTGAGCTCCAGCAATGGACTAACAGGAAATGCAGGCTGTCTAGGTGTCTGTGTCATTAGTTCAACCCAATAATGAAATGAACAAGCTAATTGGACTAGAGAGGGAGGGAAAGTATGGAAGGAAAGTATTGCACGTGGGTAGTTGTCCCCAAATGTCTGAAACTTTCAACGACATTCTAAACCAGGGCTGTTCAGATTCGGTTTTAAAAAACAAACAACTTTTTATTTTCAGACGGCCCGAATAACACCGAATGAAACCATATTCGTCTGATATCGTCTGAACAGATTTGCACAAGTCTATGCACTAAGATCTCCAGAATTTAAGAAATATTTGTTCATAGGCTCCATAACATAGGAATTGGAGAAGTGATATCACTAGAGAAGTCATCTCCTCTTTATCAACTCTTTATCACACCTTAGTGAATCTCCCCCATTGTATGGCTATTATGCTCAAATGTGAAGGTGATCATCATAGTGCTTGCAATACAAGTAGATATTTCCATGATTTGTTAGCATATACGTAACATGTAGTATAGTTTACTGCAAACTATAACGGCATAAATCTGTTTTTGTACTAGCTATTTTACTGCAAGTTCACTGAATATCTGGAGGACTTCCATATCTGGAGCTCTGTGTATAGCCGTCCTTCTCATAGCTGTTTCACTCGCTTTCAGCGCATAACGGTCTGCATTGTCTTACTTTTGGGCTACATATGTATGAACATTGTTCTCATTCATTGGAAAGGAGAAGAGGTATGTACATTTTTTTTATATTTTATGTTTTCATGTTGATATGTTCTCTCTCTCCTCCACACGAAAAAACCCTCAAATGTTAATATATTTTGTTTGTGTATTCCCAGCAGGACTTTAAAAGAAGTGGAAAATATGCAGATATTGAATCTGTTTTAGCTTTAAAAAAAAAACAACAAAAAAAACCTATGTGAGGAAAAAGATAGAAAAAAAAATCACTTCAATTTAAAAATGAATCATTCATAGAATGTCTTAATAATATTATTGTGCCAATAAATTTTTTAACACACAAGGCAGGAAAATGATTTTGGTCACTACTAAATGCTGCTGCTATGTGCTGGTGAGCAGCATATTTTGGTAGATTTTTCTTGTACTTGGATGAGTTACCTACCCCCATCAATCTCTCAAATGTATATACTTTTGAAATGTTACACTATAATGGCAATCAAATGATGATTATTGTTTTAGATAAATATTTTAATATTTAATATATTTTGTCTTTGAAAGTCTACATTCGAGCTTGGCTTTACCGACCTGTCTTCAGTCTCCATGATCTCAGGATTTCAAGTCACTTTGGCAGTCTATCCAATAGCAGTGTTGTTATCACTTCTTTTTAGACTCACTGAGGTAAGTATTAATTTATTTAAAATAACTTTATATATATATATATATAAATACACATACACAGTTCTAATGCAGACAGCCGGCACTCACAGAATCCTTTGTAAACATTTTGAGTCTCATTTACAAAATAATCCTGTGAGTGCTATCTGTCCATATGAGAACTGTATGTATCATTAAGTTTTTTTTATCCGCACCCAGGTCAGTGAAAGCAAGGGGGGAGTGAGAGACAGAGTTATATATGTCACTAACATTTGGATCTCCCATCTCTGCCCCACCCCTAATCAAGAACCCTCTAATATTTGGTTCTCTCCTCCCTGGCATCCCAATCAAGAACCCAACACCAGATTTTTATACCCAAGGCTGGGGGTGGGGGGTCCAAATGTTTTTTTCCTTTTCTCCACTGCCAGTAAATTTTGCTCTTATGTCTCCTATGACTGCAACATTTTACACCAAACTATTGCTTCTTCTGAGGACTGAATAGATGGAAGTCAAAGTTATGAGTCCTACAACAACATATGCCTTAAAAAGGTTTTTAGCAGTCTGGGTGCCTTTGTCCTTTGCCCATAACACTAACTTCCTGCAACCAGTGTTGTCATGTGTTGCACCCTGCTGGGACATCCCATCAGTTCTTTATCCTTGGGATTAGTTAGCCCAAGGGTAATAAGGGAAATCCAGCATTGGACCCCTTGCTCACAGTGCTTAGAAGATCAGCTACACCTCACTGACGAGGCCCAACAAGGCTGAAATGTACGCCTGGGGTTGGCTGCTTCTCTTGTTCAGAGAGGAATTGCCTGACATTTCGTGGTTGGATCGCTGTAATGGCAGGACCAATACGATAAGCTTTAGGATATTTCCTCTCTGTGAAAGGCACTAGTGGGCTAAAAGAGATTGCATCCTGGGTAGGACACCAATCCTATAGAGCCTGAAAATTTGTATTGCAGGTTCATTCCTAGTTGAGCATCTCTGACTTTTAATATACATCAGTTCTTTAAAGCCTCTGTTTTCAACAAAAGAAAAGAGCATCATGTCAAACGCCAACATTATCTCCATTATCATATTATCATTATCATATTATTATTCTTGAATTATATAGCTCCAACATATTATGCAGCGCTGTACAATAGGGAATAGATATACAAAGATATTAAATAGTACAAACGGAACATGGAAAACAAAAGGATCCGAGGGCCCTGCTCATGAGAGCGTATAGTCTAGAGGAAGGTAGGTTGGATACAGAAGGAATAAGTGCTATGGGGTGTGCGTCTAAAAAGTCTATAGTCATGAGGCACACTTAATGTAGTTGGAAAGGGTTAAGGAGAAAAATACACTTCAAAGCTGTACAAAGAAAAAAACTCCCACCACAAGAGTATCAAAAACAAAGTGCCTCCTTACACATGAACTGCCAGTCAGTGGGTGTGAGAAAGAAGTGCTATTGATTTCAGTGGTCCAGGGAAGGAGATTTCTTAGCAAGCTCTTAATCATGGACGGGGAAGTTGGATTTGCACAGTATGATGAGGTTGGTGGTTAGAAGGTGGTGGTGGTCAGAGAGTTGAAAGGGAACATTAGAAACACTGGAGAGAGAGCACAGGTTTGTGAAGACCAAGTCAAGAGTGTGCCTGTCAATGTATGTGGGAGAGCTGGTCCAGTGTGATATACCATAGGAGGTTGTTAAGGAGAGGAGTTTGAGAGAGGGGCAGAGGGGGTGTTGTGTTTGCGACAGTACCAGCAGACACCCAGCGTTGGTGTCACCGTCAAGGATCACTTCTTCCCAGAATCCACCAGCAAAGGCTTCCAGAGCATACCGCAATGTACTCTGAATCACCAGGCAGAACCAGTGTCAGAGTAACCAGAACCACACTCTGGATACAGCAAGCTTACCCCACCAGACAACACCAGTGTAGGTTAAGACAAGAACTCACTTTATTGAAACAAACCACACATATTTATATTCAAACCTTACATTCAAATACCTGGACAAAGCAGATAAAATAGGGACATAATCCAATCACCATACAGTAAACAGGTGGTCTAACAAGTAAAATGACTTAGACATGATTACATTTCACACACAAAAGGGTTGCTGAACTCAGACAGTGGAAACAAAGACTTGAGGGGCTTGAATGAATTAACACACAGCAGGGGGTCTCAGTACAGTTCACAATACACTGGCTTGAGTGACTACAATACACATTGCAAGTAACTTTAGGTAAACTCAAATAATAATAATTATTATTATTATTAACGGCCCAGTCCCCTGAAAGCAGGTTATTATATTTAGTCCTTTTGGCATAGTTGTCCGCCAATATAACGTCCAAAAGTTCTACATAGCAATATTAACTCCAATAGTCTTAAAACTGGTTGAAACAGTCCACAGAGTCTGTAGGAAGGGGCTGGCCCCCAGGCCCCGCCAAAAGCCAAGGGCCCTGTGGTTCCTGTGACAGTGTTTATCTACAGGGATATTGAAGTCTCACAGGATGAGAGTGGGGACATCAGAGGACATGAAATGGGAGATCCAGGAAGCAAAGTGCTCAAGGAACTGTGTAGTAGGATCAGGTGGTCTGTATATATGATCAACACATAAGGGAAGGGAGAGAAGAGATTGTATTGGCTTCAAAAGCAGGGAAGGGGAGAGAGGGAACAGAAGGGATTAACTGAAATGTAGGACAGTAGAATGCCTACTCTACCCCCTGTCTGTTGCTAGGCCTAGGGGTATGGGAGAATTGTAGGCCACCATGTGAAAAGTGCAGCAGTGGAGGCAGTATCTGTTGATGTAAGCCAGATGTCTGTGATGAACAAATCATTAACATCAGTTAGTTTATTGCACAAAGAGCATGCGTTCCAGAGACCAAATTAAAATGGAGGGGTTAGGAGGTTAGGTGACGTAGTATGGCTCTTAAGTTACAGATGTTGCATGTGTGAGTGGGTGTTGCAGTACAAGAGGGAATGGAAGAAGGGCCTGAGTGAAGATCTCCACACTGTGGACTTCATGGACTGCGGGGTTCCTGAGAAGCTGCTACTACTACTGGGGTTAGAAGCTGATGTAATTTCTACTGCTACTACTAGGTGTCAAATGTGCAGCACTTCAAGCACATGGAGTACTTCTGTTGCTACTAGTTGTGGCACCTGTGATATGTTCATGGTGTGTCTCCCAGTCAGACCTGTGGCTGTACTTCAGGAGGGATCTCATCAAGGAGGTACCTAGGTGGCCTAGGTGTGAGCCTGTTTTCCCCCTTCTCACATGCTTTTTGCACAGACAACAGATAGCAGCATGCTTTGGTTTTGGATGCTGAGCGAAGGTCTCCATACAGTGGACTTCATGGACTGTAGGGTTCCTGAGAGGCTGCTTCTACTACTGGGGCTAGATGTTGATGCAGTTTCTACTGCTGCTACTACTACTACTACTATGTGTCAAAGGTACAGCACTTCAGAAGCAGCAGAGGCACTTATAATAGCTAAGGTTGTGGATGTTAGTAACCTGTGTTGTTGTGGTTGCTGCTGTCTACTTGAAACCACTGATGATGCCCAACAGGATGACTGTGTATTTTTAGGCATCTTTGTTTGTCCAGGGCCAGACCTTCTGATTGTTTTCTCAAACAGTTTATAGTTATGCACAGTGCTCCGTTTCAGTGGTGGGAGATTGAAACTTTGCTACTCAGCTAACTTTCTGGCCATGTTATCTCTCTCACTCTCAACTTCATCTGTATCTGAACAAGAGGAGGATGCTTGAGGGATATATTCTAGATCTACATAATCATCAGTCATCACTAGCTCAGCATCGCCTGCTGCTTCTTGCCCACTACGGTTATATTCCGCAAAGCTTTTAGAGGTATCAAATTATTTTTACTTTTACTTTCACAAAGTTTGCTACTGCTTTGAGGACAGGTGTTTTGGTGCTTGTGCTCGTTTGTCTCACTGTCAGATGCAGCAGATGGTTCAGCTGATGCACCTTCCTCCGTTATGCCACCATCAACACTAGAATGCTACTAGTTGTCACTTTCATTGTTCTTATATGGTTTTCTATCGTACTGGCACTGGTGGTGGTGGAACTTTTGGTGGGACCTTAACAAACCACATCCTCCCCAAGAGGAGAGGGATCATCATCATTTATTGCACTAAATGCAGCAACTATGGCTGTAGTAAGTTTTTGAATTACCACTTTACTCTTACTTCCCTGCACTTTTCCTCCTTTTTCCCTCCCCCTGCCCCTTGTGCATTTGCTGGACATTACTCAACTATTGATATCTTGCCTTGGCCCTCAACAAAATACTTAATCTCGTCTGATATCTATCAAGTCTGCCTCAGTCATACAGCTCAGGTCAGGGTCCCAGTCAGCTGTCTGTGACCTAATGTTTTTTTTATTATTTTTTTTTTTCAGTTGTCTACCCTAGTCTATGGCTGTCAAAAAATAACTTAAAAAAGAAAGAAAAAAAAAAAGCAACCACTTTCCCCAGACTTCCCCAGCACAAAGATAATAACATTAAGATAAGCAAGGAAATTGGACCACAGCTGCCTGTGTCTATTAAATCAGTCAGACAGAATGTTAGGGTATTTGGGGTCAACCTCCTTTGCTCCCTTCTTACACCCCCAGAAATGTCCAACACATAGGTAATAGCAAGATCAGCAAGGAAAATGGACTACAGCTGCCTAGGTCTTTCTAATCAGACAGACTGTAGTGGTATTTGGGGTCAACCTTCTTTGCTGCCTTCTCAGATCCTCCAGTTTCCACCAGCACAGAAATAACAACAGCCAGATCAGGAAGGAGCTTGGATCATGGCTGCTTGTGTTAACTGACTTTTTGGTGTATTTGGGGTCAACACCCCTTCTTCCTTCTTCTCCTACAGAGTGCCCCCCAGACTCCCTTAATACAGAGAACAACGTGCTACATGAAATACTCCCTAAACTAAGCTTCAGCTCCACTTTATTTGCCTACCTTTTGTAACTCACAAATTAGCTGAATTCTCTTTCTCTCACAAACACAGAATAGCATGCTGTGAGAGCATGACACCCTTTTTATATGCCTGCAGGAATAGAAGAGAAAATTTCCATGTGGTGGTGTAAAAAAAGTGGGGAAACAGCACTTTTCACAGGAGATTTCCTGCAAGGCAGAAAGTGCCATTTTCTACCTATTTCAGTGTTAAGGCAAAAGCTTTTGCCCATCCCTACCCAATGCAGCTCCATAGTACGGTAAAGGGTAATCTCTTTCCCACCAATAGACAATGTTCCTTGCTAAGACAGATTTGTCGCTTCTGCACTTAAGTTGAACTGGAAACGATGCTATAACAGAAAGTTCACCTTTCTGATACTTTAATTAGTTGTTAGGTTTCATAGAAGGGCTGCATAATTCATCCCAGGCTATTAGGTAGGTTTTCTTCCATGGAGCAAACATTTGGAGAAGGACAATTCTGATAAGCGTTTCACTTTAACCCCCTGGATGCTTAATAGTAAAACAAGTTTCCCTAAGATAAGATGTTAAAAAAAAAAAAAAAAAATGTAATACAACTCTGTGCAAACTGTTAATATGTATTAAGGAGATTTACATGTCAGTAATCATATTATCTTCCTGATACTGGCACCAATAACTGGAAATTTTCATGTAGTTGATGTGAATTGTGCCATTTTGCTACAGCGAGCACACATTTTGTCAATGGGGCATGTTGGCCAGTATGGAAAAGACCTTCAATGGGCTTAACAGCATTACAGCTGTAGCAAGAATTGTTGCTGCTTTCCATGCAGTATAACCAGGTATTATATATGTTATATGTAGCTTCAGTTAGCTTTAATGGATCCTATTCAAATTATTGTATTAACCTTATCAGATTATATGGTAAAACAAAATGGTACTGTAACAATTAAAGTATACTTGGTTCAGCCACACCAGCAATTAAATAAAACATTTAGTGTAAAGGTTGTTTAGTTTGCTGTTAAATTTTTTAGCAGTTCATAGTTAGATGTAATTGTCTCAGGATAAATGTTTAACTCTGAGTACAACCAATGTCTGTATAATTCATGAAACTGATTTTAATTATTTTTCATGTACACATTTTAATTCAATGAAAGTTTAATCTTTAAAAGTGGTGAATAAGGTATTATTAATACATGGGCATGAAATTTTAAAGGGAAACAAACATAACGAAATAAAAAACGTATTTGTAAATTCAGTCTCTGCTGCTTCCACCTCTGGCAAGAGCAGCGGTGTAAAGTTACAGCTGTTAGACTGCATGTTTCCCCTGGGCTTCTCCTACCCAGAGCTGGTAGTCAGCTGTCAAGATGCAGTTGATGATTTCTATTGGCTGCTTTGATATCTCACCCATCGGCACAACCAAAAGTTAGGAGGCTGCCACTGGCATCTTCAGTCTTTGCAGGAAGCTGGGCAAGAAGCTTGAGGTGGACTTCAACAGTTATTAAATATTATATATATATGCACACAGTCTGTTGCTAGAGCACTCACTGTAAACCGAAAACTTACCTGGGTACTAGTCACGAAGGGCTCACTTTTAAAAGGTCGCATGCAAAAAAAGCATGCAACCATATGATACCTTCTCTATGTCACCACATGAGAATCTCGCACTGCATGACAACGCAAGATTCTTTTCTCTGTCGTCCAATACAGGTTACTTGTAACTTTGGGTAGGCGATCAGCCCCTTTAAGTAGGCAGGAGCAATTCTGAGAAGTGACTGCTGGGTGGAGCCTACCTCCTCTCCTTAGCTTGCAGCTGGCCAATCCCCTTCCAGTAAGATTTGTTCCTTGGTCAAGACACAAGGCAATAGAACAGTTCTGCTATAGGTTTAGCTTTTTTTTTTTAATTATTTTTCTGTTAGATATGGGATACCACCATTAGGCGGATTACGATCACTGACAATTCTCATCACCCGAATGTGGATAGCTCAGTTTACCAGGTGCTTTTGTGGGCCTAAGCCCTGGGGGGAAAATCTTGGCTGCAAGTTCTTTCCCCAGGAGTTGCCCACTGAGGCTTATTCTTGATATGTGGTAATCTGAAGACAGAAGATCTGCTGAAAAAGGTGAGCACCCTATGAGTGCTTAGGTCCACATGTCCCATGCTTCCCCTCAGCACAGGGGTCTCATTTTTATTTCCTATTACATACTCATGCACTCATTTGGTTTATCTGTGTGTCTGTGGGGTGTTTGGAGCAAGTTTCTGTGGTAACTTAAAACTTTTGCTGCTGGTTAGCATCTTTTGGGGTGTTGTGGGCACGTTCTCTACTGGGACCAGTGTGTATTGGGTCTGCTGACTTGTATGGACTTTTGAGTGGTTTTACAGTTTGGTATTCACCTTGCTAACTTTGTTGACCACATAGAGTCCATTGCTCCATTCACTTCTATAGCACTTTACAGCTTGGGACATATCTCTGCAACCGCTCCACGTAGCGAGGTCAGAGATGGCTTATTTGGTTGGTCTGCCCTTGCTCTGTTATCTGGTCAAAGTTTTGGGCATGTTGGGGGGCTCAGGGGGCTTCAGGCACTGTTGGGGTACTTTCTCAGTGAAACTACAGTTCCCATGAGCACTTGCTTCGCTCGCTGAGGCAGCCATTTTGTGCCTTTGCTGATCGAGTATCCTACGCAGGGCTTGGACTCTTTTCTCCTCAGCAGTTTAGCCCTTCGCCTACCAGATAAGTTTAATTTAGCGTTTCTATGGTGATTTTATTTATCATACACACTATTTTGTGGATGTTTCTGATACTTTGACCGTTAGACCTTGGGGCTAGGCCAAAAGACTAAGGATACTGGGGCTTCTGTGTCCCCCACTGCTCATTGCTCCTCATGTCACTCCGGGTTACCTAGCGAATACGCAGGTCATGTTTGCCCAGCATGCACTACTGCCCCTGAATCCCCTGCAGGGGCCTTCAGCCATGCACTAGAGCCAGTTTGGATGCAAGAGTTTAAGGCTACTACTAGGGACCACCGGTCCACCTTATTACTCCTCCATCCACCTTGCAGGGGGTCTTCCACTTGTGGCAGACCCCCAACCCTATCACATCTTCCCTACCTAAACCGCCGGTTGTACCTGATGTGTCTGATTCCTCTGAAAAGGAATTACTGGTGGATTCTGATGATGAAGACTGTTCTGTTGTCCTTTCCTCTAAGTTTTTTGGGGATCTTTTTGAGGCTGATCCTTTCCTCCCAACTGAGGGCCTGATCAGGGCTGTGTTGATCACCCTGAACATTCCCTTGGTACAGGAGGTTTCTTCTGATCCCTCCGATGTGTTCCAGGAGCCTGTCAGGCCCCATACTTGTTTTCCACCTAACCCCACCCTTGACCGCTTGGTGTCTGAGGAGTGGAAGTTTCCAGACAAGAAACAGTCTGTCTCTAGGAAATTTGCTAAGCTTTATCTGTTCTCTGAAGCGGCCTTAGTTCAGTGGGTTCATTTTCCCAAAGTGGATGCCCCTGTCTCCAGGCTTTCTAAGTCCACTGCCTTGCCTGTGGCTGATGCATCTGCTTTGAAAGACTGGACTGACAAAAAAGCTTGGGACATCTCTCAAGGTTGGTTCTGCCCTGCTCTCCGCATTTGCTGTGGTGTGGGTGAATAGAGCCGTGGCTGTTTGGACTGAGCAGCTCACTTCAGCTGTCAGGGAGCTCCTACTACTGACATGTTGCAGCTTTTCGACAACATCTCAGAGGCTCAGTATTATGTTTCTGCTGCCCTGTTTGACGCTGTGCGCATGGTGGCCAGGGCATCAACTATGTCTGTGGTGGCCAGACGTGCGCTTTGGCTCAAGATCTGGTCTGCTGACACAGCCTCCAAGAGGGTTCTATTGTCCTTGCCCTTTCAAGACTCCTCACTGTTTGGGCCTGATCTGAAGGATTTGATCAGTGCAGCTACTAGAGGGAAGAGTACTCACCTGCCAGTGGTCCCAAGGAAGAAGGCGTCTGTCAAAAGGAATCGGCTTTTTTGTCCCTTTCAGGCTGACTCGTGCCAGACGACCCAGGTGGTGCCTCAGGCTCCGCGCTCCTCTTCCAAGCCTAAGCAGCAATGGAGGTCCAAGTCCTCTGCTAAGGTCAAGGCTCTCCTCCTGCATGACTAGCCGAATCTGGGTCCCCACCCACAGGTATGTGGCCGCTTACACCACTACCTCTCGTCTTGGGAGGCCTCTGTGGCGGACCTGTGGGTTCTGCAGGTGGTGGCTACAGGGTGCAGGATCCCCTTCACCCCCCTTCCTCCTCCTCGGACCTTCCCTTTTCACTCTCCTCTGGGAGCAGAAAAGCTCCACCTTTTCGAGGGAGCCATTCAGGCCCTTCTGGACAAGGTGGTCCTGGAACATGTTCCTCCTCAGGAACAGGGGTTGGGGTTCTACTCCATTCTCTTTGTGGTTTCCAAGATCGATGGTGCCTGCTGTCCCATTTTGGATTTGAAGGATCTAAACTCCTTTGTGGTCAGGTCCCAATCCCACCAGGAGTCACTCCACACGGTGATAGCTGCCATATCCCCTGGGGAATTTCTGGCCACGCTGTATCTTCAGGATGCTTATTTGCACATCACCATTCATCCAGGCAATTTCTTCCCTTGCCTGTGACCGAGGGCATTTCCAGTTTTCTGCCCTCCCTTTTGACATGACCACGGCTCCTCAAGTCTTCAGCTGATTCCTGGGAGCACTGATTTCCATCCTCCATCGGGATGGCATCAGAGTTACCCCATACATAGACGACATCCTTCTGAAAGCATCTTCTCCGGAACACCTTCGTCAGCAGGTGCAGGATTGCATTCATGCTCTTTCCCGTCACGGGTGGATCATCAATCTGGACAAGTCGGACCTTGTTTCTTCACAGAGGATGGTGTTTCTGGGCCTCCTTTTCGAAACCCAGAGAGGGATGGTGTTTCTCACGGACGAAGTAGCTCATCAGATAGCACTGAAGGTCCAAGCTGTCCTGTCTCAGGATCTGGGTCCAGCCAAGAAGTTGTCATCCCTGGTGGGGAAGTTAATTTCCACCATAGAAGTGGTTCTGTTTGCCATGGCTCATACCAGGGAAATTAAGAGGTTTCTAATCCTGGCATGCAGGGGTCGACCAGATCTCCTGGAAAGGTCCCTATCTCTCCATCTTCAAGTGGAGCTGAGCTTCGTGGTGGCTCAACCTGTACAATCTCCTGAAAGGCAGGCCTTTCCTGGTGCCATTCTGGACAACAGTGACGGCAGACGCCAAACTCTCCGGATGGGGAGCGGTCCTGGGACACTTGAATGCTCAGGGCCGGTGGTCGCAGGAGGAATCTCTTCTTCCCATCAATGTCCAGTTTTCATGCCCTTCAACACTGGACAAGACAGCTGGAGGATTGCCCAGTCAGGGTACAGTCGGACAACGCCACAGCGATAGCCTACATCAACAAACAAGGCAGCACAAGAAGTCTCGCAGCTTGGCTAGAGGTCAAGGCTATTTTGTCCTGGGCAAACTTCCTCAGTCGACACACAGTGGACAGTGGAGAGTGGGAACTGCATCAAGAGGTGTTCGACTTCATTGTCCAGTTATGGGGTCTTCCATGCATCGACCTGATGGCAACAAGACACATCAGGAAGATTTCAACATTCTGCTGTCACTGGGTGGATCCCCTGGCTCTAGCAGTGGATGCCTTGTCAATCCCGTGGAATTTCCCCCTGGCATACATCTTTCCTCCCGTTCCCCTGTTGCACAGGGTGATACAGAAAGTACTTCTGGAGCACTGCCCAGTCATTCTGATTGCTCTGTACTGGCTCTGCAGGCTTGGTTTCTGGAGCTTTTGGATCTCTTAGTGGCGGAACCTCTTCTGCTACCCTCCCATCCGGATCTTCTTCTACAGGGTTACCTGTGGAAGGAGGATGTTCATCGTCTGGCTTTGACAGCATGGAGATTGAATCCTCAATTTTGAAGAAGGGGTTTTCCTCTGATGTGGTGGCTACTATGCTAAGCCAGTTTCCTCTAAGACCTACCATCGAGTTTGGTCTGCCTTTCTATCCTGGTGTGCTGATAGGGACCTGTCTCAGGATTTTGATCTTCCTACAGTCCTTTCCTTCCTTTCCTCCAGGATGGTGTGGAGAAGGGTCTCAGTCTGAGTTCTCTTAAGGTTCAGACTTCTGCTCTCTCTGTATCATGGTGCCTGTGCTCCTGGTTGCAGGAGGTGACATTCTGACTATTTTCCTTTTCTGTTGTCTGATTGGTCAGTATCCCAGCAACAGCCTTTATAACCCCTGTCATGTCATCATGATGTTGCCTTTTCGTGGTGTACTAGTTCCTGACTTATGCTTCGAGATTGCTGTTCGTGTATGACCTGGCCTGCCTGACGATGTTCCTGTAGTTTGCTGTTCTTCTCCGGTTTCCGTTGCTGGCCATATCTGGCTGAGGACCCACTTCCGTTGCTGACCGTATCTGGCTGAGGACCCGCTTCCGTTGCTGACTGTATCTGACTGAAAACCCGCCTCCGTTACTGACCATTCCTGGCTGTCTCGGTGCTTCAGTGCCATCAGTGTCTAGCATATTGTCAGTGCATCTATCCTACCACTTGGTTGCCTCCGTTACTTGCGCTAGACTTCCTGTGGCATTACCGTTATCTAGTTGGTTGTGGTGCTATTACTTTGTTGACCGGCTGCTAGCATTTGTGCTGTGGTTACTCTCTGACCGCCATTGGCAGAGTGCACACGCGAAGTACCGGTACAGTGTTCTGCACTGACTGAGTTACTCTGATCTCTCTGTGTCCACCTTCCTACTACTCTGGGCTCACTCCCTTTGGGAGTTGCAGATACATAGGGCATTACCTATTGACCCTTTCGTGCCTGGTCTCACCAGGTAGTCATGCTCATTCCATTCTTCAGTAGCCTTGGGCTCTAGAGCCAGCGTGGCGCTATTACCATCCTCTGTGGAGGGGACACTGGTTGCCTATCTATATCCTACTTTGTTACGATCCACCCCTAGCGGTCTAGGGTCCACTTGAGAGTTGTCCGGTCCATTGGCATCCTGTGCCAGGGTCAGTGTTGCCTAGTTCCGTTGGGTTCAGTGTCGCCCAGGCGTCTGGGCTGTGCCAGCCGTGTTGCCTCGCTCCTCTGGGTCCTGTTCCTCCCAGGCGTCTGGGTGGTGCCAATCACTTCCTCCTGTACCATCTGTGCCAAGGTCCTTTGGTTAGCGCTCGGACTGTGTTACCTGCCACCTGTTCAGTTCCAGCCTGAACCTTCATACCAGTGATTGTATGATTCACAATATTGTACTTATCACTATTTGCTATTCCTGTTATACCTGCCTATATTGATGTCCTGTTGGTTTGGGCCTAAGGCCGGTTTACGTGTGTGACCTTATTTTCAATAAAGTCATTTTAACCTTATCAGTCTGGTCTGAGTGTTCATCAAAAACCGTGACACTCTGTTTTCTTTCAGAGACTCCTTGCTATTCTTCCTGATGTCAAGGTTTTCTTCCAGGGTGTTTCTCATACCCATCCTGTGTTTAAGGCTCCCACTCCTCAGTGGGACCTTAACTTGGTTTTAGGCGTCCTTCAGTGCCCTCCCTTTGAGTCCTTGGCCATTATTTCTCTACCTAAGCTGCTTCCAAGGTAACCATTCCTTCTTGGATCAAGTCCACTATTCGTAAGGCTTACGAACTTTGGAAGAAGCCTGTTCCCTTTTGGGTCACTGCTCATTCTACGAGTTCTATTGGGGCATCTTGGGCCTACAAGAATCAGGCCTCAGCTGATCAGTTGTGCAAGGGGGACAGTTGGTTATCCGTGCATACCTTCTCAAAACACTACTGTGTGGATGTGCTGGCATCGGCTGATGCCAGTTTTGGGAGGAAGATCCTGGAGGAAGCCTTGCTTGTCTAGGATCTCATTAGTCTCTCAGTACACTTTCACTTTTGAGCCCTGTTGGCTCTAATTCAGTGTGCTGTGTAACAGTTCCTGGGGTCTGTTTTACCCCTGTTCAGTGTCCTTTGACACGTTGTTGCTATTATTGAGCTATTCATGATCTGTTGGTTCATTGGTGCTCTGGTGACTTTGGGGGCCTGTGCCTTGGTCCTTGCTTTTCTTCCCACCCTGGGGAACTTAATGGTTGGACATCCCAAAGTTACCAGTAACCTGTATTGGATGACAGAGAAAAGAGGATTTTAGTCTAATCTGTTAAATCCTTTTCTCTTCGTTCATACAGGTTACTGGTCTCCCACCCTGTCAAGGGACCATTCTTGGCTCTCCTGTGGCAGAACGTGGGGGTCCTTTCGGGTTCATGCTCACAGGAGTCTTCCTTTACCTTCTTATTACCTAGTCAATAGTTAGTCTGCAAATCTTACTGGAAGGGGATTGGCTAGCTGCAAGCTAAGGAGATGAGTAGGCTCCACCCAGCAGTCACTTCTCAGAATTGTTCCTGCCTACTTAAAGGGGCTGATCGCCTACCCAAAGTTACCAGTAACATGTATGGACTAAGAGAAAAGGATTGAATAGGTATGACTAAAATCCTCTTATGTCGCATACAGCACATCACACACAATATTTATAGAGCTGGTAGGCGTGTTAATAGTAAGACATTGCCTTTATGCCGACATGAGAATCTCGCACTGCATGACGTGAGATTCTCATGTCAAGTATAGCACGTCGCATACAATATTTATAGAGCCGGTAGCCATGTTAATAGTAAGAAATACATCTTCCCCAACTTTGGTATTTACCTACTCTAGCCTTCACCGTCAACTGAAGATCTATTTAAAGCTTTTACCATCTCCTCTCCTCTTCAGCTCACTTGCTATTCTGAGCACTGCCCTGACTCTCTCTCCCCTTCAAATTGTGGAAGCATTGTGCTAGTGTGGCTCAAGAACCAGCGAGAGGAGAAGTGAGAGGAGACGGTAAGAACTTTAGATAGATCCTCAGTTGACGGTGAAGGCTTGAGTAGATAAATACTGAAGTTGGGGAAGATGTTTTTTTTTACTATTAACTTGGCTACCAGCTCTATAAATATTGTATGAGATGTGCTATACTTGACATGAGAATCTCGCGCTGTCATGCAGTTGGCATTTTTATCATGGTGATATAGAGATGGTATCATGTGGTCACACGCTCTTTTGCATGCAACCTTTTAAAAGGATGCCGTCACGAAGTAAGTGGATATAGAAGTGAAGAAAATGAGCCGCACTCACAGGACCTGTTTGAGAATCAATGTACAGATTTATTTATCAATGTATCGGCCCAGACACACACACACACACACTATTGTACAAGTGGTTTTAAGCAGGTGTGAAAAAATTCTGCTAAGTAAGAATGCTTTCAAAAACAGACATGTTCGTAGTTTATTTTCATCAGTTAACAAACTGCAAAGTGAGTGAACAAAAGAACAATCTAAATCAAATCAATATTTGGTGTGACCACCGTTTGCCTTAAAGACAGCTTAAATTCTTCTTGGTACACTTGCAAGCAGTCTTTTTTACGGAACTCAGCAGTTCTTCTGTGGATTTAAGCAGCCTCAGTTGCTTCTCTCTTTTCATGTAATCCCAGACAGACTCAATGATGAGATCAGGGCTCTGTGGGGACCATGCCATCACATCTAGGACTCCTTGTTGTTCTTTACACTGAAGATAGTTCTTAATGACTTTGGATGTATGTTTGGGGTCATTGTCGTGCTGCAGAAATTTGGGGCCAATCAGATGCCTCCCTGATGTTATTGCATGATGGATAAGTATCTGCCAGTACTTCTCAGCACTAAGAAAGTCCATTGATTCTAACCAAATCCCCAACTCCATTTGCAGAAAGGCAGTCCCAAACTTGCAAGGAACCCTCAACATGCTTCACTGTTGCCTGCAGACACTTTTTGTAGCACTCTCCCGTTCTTCGGAAAACAAACTGCCTTCTGCTACAGCCAAATATTTAAAATTTTGACTCATCAGTCCAGAGCACCTGCTGCCATTTTTCTGCACCCCAGTTCCTGTGTTTTCATGCATAGTTGAGTCACTTGGCCTTGTTTCCACATCGGAGGTATGGGTTTTAGGCCACAAGTCCTCCATGAAGACCACTTTGGACCAGATTTCTCCAGACAGTAGATTGGTGTAGCAGGGTTCTATGATTTTCTGCCAATTCTGAGCTGATGGCACTGCTGGACATCTTACGATTGTGAAGAAAAGTAAGCATGATGTGTCTTTCATCTGCTGCACTAAGTTTCCTTGGCCAACCACTGCATATTTGGTCCTCAGTGTCAGCTTTTTCTTTGTGCTTCTTCAAAAGAGCTTGGACAGCACACCTGGAAACCCTTTTCTGCCTTGAAATGTCTGCCTGGGAGATACCTTGCTGATGCAGTATACCTTGTGGTTTGTTGCTGTGCTCAGTCTTGCCATGGTGTATGACTTTTGACATTCAGTTTTATTCCTCTTACACAGCTGTTTCTGTTTGTTTGGTATAGTTGTTGAATCATACATACGCCTATATACCTAAAAAATCCGTGACTTTGTGCAGGTGTACCTAGAAGAATTGATGCTGTTTTGAAGGCAAAGTGTGGTCATACCAAATATACGACCTGCTGGACACTTTACAATCTGGATTTCGCACTGCCTATATGCCTATATACCTACAAAATCCCTGATTTTGTGCAAGTGTACCTAGATGAATTGATGCTGTTTTGAAAGAAGAGTGTGGTCATACCAAATATACGACCTGCTGGACCCTTTACAGTCTGGATTTCGCACTGCTCACTCCACTGAAACTGCTCTTACATAAGTGGTCAATGATCTTCACCTTGCCAAATCTCAAGGTCAATATTCAATACTTATCATGCTTGATATCTAAGCAGCTTTTGACACTGTTAATCATGCTCTCCTCCTCCCCATTCTTCACTCCATAGGAATCCGTAACACAGCACTGGACTGGCTCTCCTCTTATCTATCTAACAGATCCTTCAGTGTCTCCTCTGCCACTTTTTCATCCTCTCCCGTCCATCTCTCTGTTTGGTTTCCTCAAGGTTCTGTTCTAGGACCGCTTCTGTTTTCTCTTTACACAAAAACACTTTGTGATCTTATTAACTCATTTGGTCTCAAATATCACTTCTATACAGATGACCCCATATTTACTTATCTGCACCTCAACTGACTTCTGATATCCAGGCTAAAGTCATAGATTGCCTCTCGGCTATCTCAGACTGGATGGCTCATAGGCACCTCAAACTCAATATGTCTAAAACTGAGCTACTCCTCATCCCACCTAGGCCTGTCCCTGTAGCACCCTTTCAGGTGACCGTAAATGGCATTACCACGAATCCAGTATCAGAAGAGTGGTGTCTAGGGGTGATAATTGACAACTCTCTCTCATTCTCCTCTCATATTAATGCCATTGTATCACGGTGCCCATGATTGGTGCTTTCCAGTGTCTATCACCTGCAGGGGGCTCCCATTGGCTGCCTGCTGTCAGCCTACCTCACATTGCCTTTTTAAACTCAGTCTGGGCACCCTTTGGTTGCCCTTTTGTGGTGTCTCTGACAGTATCTTTTTCTGTCCTGCCTGCCATGCTGATTGGGCCTGAGTTCCAGAGTTCCAGTGTTTCAGAGTCCTGAGTTCCTGAGTCTACCTGTTCCTGTGTACCTGCCTGCTTGTCGTTCCAGTCATTTCCGGTTGTTCTCCGTGGTTGCTGATGTTCCGGTCGCCTGTCAGTTCAGCGGTGCTCGTTCCGGTTGATCCTCTACCTATTCTCAGTGGTTCCCTGTCTGCAGTCGCTGAGGCGACATTGCTCTCATTTCACTCCGGCGATATTCCTACTGTAGGCTCCAGCGTGCGGACGCTGGTTTGCTCCATTATACCTGGTGACTTATATTACTGTTGGTTCCAGCGTGCGGATGCTGGTTTGCTCCATTATACCTGGTGGCTTATATTACTGTTGGTTCCAGTGTGCGGACGCTGGTTTACTCCATTAAACCTTTTGGCCTTTACACTGTTGGTTCCAGCGTGCGGACGCTGGTATACTCCATTCAACCTGGTGGCTCATACTACTGTTGGTCCCAGCGTGCGGACGCTGGTTTACTCCATTAAACCTGGTGGCTCATACTACTGTTGGTCCCAGCGTGCGGACGCTGTTTTACTCGATTAACCTTGTACCATTACTCCTGTTGGTTTACTCCAGTACGCCTTGCGGTTCACATTCCTGTCAGTTGGTCCCAGCGTGTGGACGCTGGTTTGCTCCCTGACTGTAGTCAGGTACTGTGAGGTCCAAGTTGCTGTCCAGTCCCTATGCAGTTGTCTTGTAGTTCTCTGGCATGAGACTTCTGCTTGAGCGAGACCGCTTATCCTAGTTGCTACCTCTTCCATCCTACTGTCATTGTCACCTGACAGTCAGCTGGTTCCAGGAAGGTCTCCTCTCTTGGGCTGCCCTGCCCAGTATTGGTAAGGCCGGTAGAACCTATTCACGTTGCCATCCTTTAGGTTGCCTTACCTGGTATTGACAGGGCCGGTAGAGCCTACTCACAGTATTCCCTCAGGCTGCCTTGCCCAGTATTGGTAAGGCCGGTAGAACCGGTATGTTACCATATCACAGTTGCCTTACCCGGTATTGGCAAGGTTGGTAGAGCCTGCTACTGCTATTTCGTCTGGTCGCCTGTGTTGCCTTGCCCGGTATTATTGGCAAGGCCGGTAGAACCTATTCATATGGTCATTTGCTTATTTGTATTGTTTGTATGTGTATGATAGCCCTATGGGATTGCCTTAACTTTTCAATAAAGTTATGTTTTTACCTAAACCTTAAGTCTGAGAGTCTTAACTATCCGTGACACATTGCTAAATCCTTGCACTTTATTTTTCGTAACATTGCTAAAATCAGTCCCTTCCTCTGCTCCTCCACAGCTAAAATTCTTATACACGCAATCATCCTCTTCCCACATGGACTATTTCAAAATTCTTCTGGCATTCCTGCTTCCCATCTCCATCCACTTCAACCTATACAGATTGCTGCAGTATGAATGACTCTTCTGTCACCTAGATTTGTCCCTGCCCTACTCCTCCTCAAAACTCTCCAATGACTGCCTATCAAACTCTTGATATCTTGCAAAATCTTACTTCTTTCTTTCAAGACACTTCTCTCCTCTACTCCTTCTTACATTTCCATGCTGATTTCCCGCTAAACCCTATCCCGCCACTTACGTTCAGCCAATGATTGTCTTCTCTCAGCTCCTTTTGTGTCTACAGCCCTGTCGCATATCAAAACTTTTTCTCTCATTGCTCCGTATCTATGGAATGCTCTACCATCCAACCTGCGCTACTGCACCTCTCTGATGACCTTCAAATCTCACTTGAAAATGCACCTCATTGATAAAATCTCAACATGCTAGACAGCACTGATGTTGTACCATGAACTTTCTTATAAATTATTTACTTTACTGATGTCCTCTATCATCATCAGAACTAGCAATGTATTCAGCACTTGACCCTTATGTACTCTGTATGTCTCCCATTACCACTTTAGATTGTAAGCTTTCGGGCAGGGACCTCGCACCAAATGTTTGACTCTACAAAGCACCTGTAACCCTTTGACACTGTTGATCATGCACTTCACCTACAAATTCTTCACTCATTAGGAATCTGTAACTTAGCACTGGACTGGCTATCCTCATATCTAACTAACCGATCCTTCAGCGTCTCCTCTGCCACCTCTCCATCATCTCCTGTTCACCTCTCTGTTGGTATTCCTCAAGGCTCTGTTCTAGGACCTCTTCTGTTTTCTCTTTACACAAAAACACTTGGCAATCTTATTAACTCCTCTGGTCTCAAATATCTATGCAGGTGACACCCAGCTTGATCTATCTGCACATCAACTGACTTCTGATATTCAGTCTAAAGTTGCAGATTCCTCTCAGCCATCTCAAACTGGATGGCTCATAGGCACCTCAAGCTCAACATGTCTAAAACGGAGCTAATACTTATCCCACCCAGGTCTGGCCCAGTAGTGCCCTTCCAGGTGACTGTGAATGACACTACTATAAATCCCATATCAGAAGCACGGTGACTAGGGGTGATAATTGACACCTCTCTCTCATTCTCTCCTCATATTAAAGCCATTGCTAAATTTTGCCGCTTTCACTTGAGTAACATTGCTAAAATCCATCCCTTCCTATGTTCCTCCACAGCCAAAATTCTCACACAAGCACTCATCATTTCCCGCATCGACTACTGTAACCTTTTCCTCTCTCTGGCCTTCCTGCATCCCATCTCCATCCTCTTCAATCCATACAGAATGCTGCAGCATGAATTATCCTATTGTCAACTAGGTTTTTCCCTGCCAACCTGTCGGGCTATTTATATGAAGGTATCCAAAGGGTTAAAACAGAGAACCACTCAGGTTGGATTTCTTCACTTAAATAGGCAATTGACAATAAAATAATTTGAGAACTTTATCTTTAATATGTACTGACACGCTACTTCACAGTAACGAATTGATCACAAGAATCAATCCTTCATATTTGTGCAAAAATATATATATTTTATTAAAATACAATATATGTATACAAGTATCAGCAACAATGAAATATATAAGTGATTAGCAATTATAAAAAGTACATAGAAAATCAAACCACACTTATTATCATAAAGATTACCAGCGGTGCAAGGGTTAACCACACATAGGTATATTCAGAGGTATAATAATAATAATTGCATTCAGCAGCATAGAATAGGTTAATTGATTGTTACAATTAATATAATACAGTTGGCTGCAGGGTCTCTTAATACCTCTGCCCCAGAAACTGTATAGACTATGCCAATTATGATGTAAGGGGTATTGTGAGATGAATTAAATAATTCCTCTAACAATTCCTCGTATCATATATCAATAATAATCAAATTTAGAGAATAACTGGAATAAAATCCCAGATTTAAATCACTATAATTTAATTATCTACTGAATTCAATACTGAATACCTCTGAATAAAATATATAAATTGCAATTAATATAGTCAATCAAAATCACACAAATAATCTACTTAAAATTACTTCATGCAACATTTATCATAATTTTGACTACAGCAACATATATATAAAACCTATAGGCATTCCAAGGGTTAATCCACTCGTTTAACCCCTAGAGTGCCAGCTACTTACGCCGTACGAGTGGACACAGCTGTACCTGCTGTGCCACGCTCGTACGGCATAAGAGTGAAATGCGGTCACTGCATGAGCCGGTATAACCGGCATGCAGTGGCCGCATTAAAAAAAAAAAAGCCCCTGGCACTCATGGGGAGGCATGAGGATCACTCCTCATGCCTCCCCAGTTATTGATCTCCCAGCCGATCGGGCTGGGAGATCAATAAAGACAAAGGAGAAACAAAGTTTCTCCTTCCCCCTCTCTCCTACCCGAACTTCCGGGTAGGAGTGGGCGGGACCGGGGGAATCCTCCAAACGTCATCGGTGACATGGTCACCGATGACGTTAGGGAAGTTTCCCCGATCCTGTTCACTCCTACCGGTGGTAGGAGTGAAGGGCAGGAGAGCTCTTGCTCTCCTGCGGTCGCATCATTGATCTCCCAGCCTATCGGCTGGGAGATCAATGACTGGGGAGACACCAGGAGGGGTCCTGATGTCCCCCACGAGGTCTGAAATGTCTAAAAAAAAAAAAAAAAAAAAAAAAATTAATAAAATTAAAGTAACCCTGTGAGTGCCACAGGGTCCCAGCACATTGCTTTGCAATGTGCTGGAGACCCCTGTTGCACTCACAGGGTCTATTCTTTGGGGGGGATTTTTTTTTTTTTTAAGACCTCTTTGGGGGGATCAGGGGGGATCCTGATGTCCCTCAATGAGGTCTATAATTAGAAAAAAAAAAATTTTTTTAACCCTGTGTGTGCCACAGGTGGGGGTCCAATGCACCCCCCCCCTCCTGTGGCACACACAGGGCTTTTATCATTATTTTGTTACCAGAGATTGTTGGGGGGCCATCAGGATTGCTCCTGATGGCCCCCCAACAAGCTCTGATTACAAAGTAATGATAAAAAAAAAATTAACCCTCTGAGTGCCACAACGGTCCAATGCATTGCTTTGCAATGCGCTGGAGACCCCAGTGGCACTCACAGGGACACTTTTTTTGATAACTTTTTTTTTTTTTTTGTAAGACCTCATTGGGGGGATCAGGGGGGTTTGTATACCCCTCAATGAGGTCTATAATAAAAAAAAGTAAATAAAAAAAAATTAACCCTGTGTGTGCCACGGGGGGGGGCAATGCAGCCCCCCTTCTGCGGCACACACAGGGCTTTTATCATTACTTTGTTATCAGAGATTGTTGGGGGGGTCATCAGGATTGGTCCTGATGGCCCGCCAACAAGCTCTGATTACCAAGTAATGATAGAAAAAAAATTAACCCTCTGAGTGCCACAAGGATCCAATGCATTGCTTTGCAATGCGCTGGAGACCCTTGTGGCACTCACAGGGTCACTCCGTTTGTGGACATATATATTTTTTTTTACTAAGACCTCATTGGGGAGGGATCAGGGGGTCCTGATGCCCCTCAATGAGGTATATAATAAAAAAAAATAAATTAAAAAAAATTTAACCCTGTGTGTGCCACTGGGATAGGGGTTCAATGCAGACCCCCTTCCTGTGGCACACACACAGGACTTTTTATCATTACTTTGTGATCAGAGCTTGTTTAGTGGCCATCTGAATACAAAGTAACGATAAAAAAATTAACCCTTTGTGTGCTACAGGGGCCCAGTGCATTGCTTTGCAATCCACTGGACACCCCTGTGGCACCCAAAGGATTATTTTGTTTTCCCCTTTTATTTTTTATTTAGACCTTATTGTATGGGTTCTGATGCCCCCAACGAGGTCTACACAAAAATATTGGGGGAAAAGCCCCAAAAAATGCACGTGCCACAGGGGGGGTCCGACGCAGTGCTTTGCAATACGTTGGACCCCCTGTAACACACACACACACACACTTTTTTTTTTTTTATTATTCTGTTTTTAGACCTGGATGGGGGACACCAGGAATGTTCCTGAGACCTCCTCCCCAACGAGGTATGAATACAAAATAATAATTAAAAAAAAACAACTCTTTGTGTGCAACAGAGGGTCCAACGCATTGCTTTGCAGTGCATTGGGCACCCTTGTGGCATGCACAAAAAATGCCTCCGATTCCCCCCCACACATACACATGTACCGTATTCCCCTGCCTGGTTCCACAGCCAACTGGCAGTCCCATTCCCCAGCCTGACCCCCAGCCTGTTTCCACTGCCTATTGGTAGACTCAAAGTACCAGTATGCACTAGATTCAGGCTGGGAATCAAACTTTGTATGAGGGGGACATACAGTGCACACTGGTAGTCACAGATCTCCCATACACACTCTCAGACACTGCCCCACCATCTCCACCATCCTTGCTCCTCTGCTCATACCCACACACACTGCCTAATCCCTCACCCTCCCACACTGTTACACTGGTAGTCACAGGTCCGCGCGTACACTGGCTGACGCCCTAGCTTCTTTCATCTGTTAGCCATAAAATCACACATACACTGTTTGCTTTCACATTCCTATTTCACTGGTAGCTACACTCCTGTCACTCAAATTGGTATGTCAACCCACAGCAGTTGAGTACCATTTTTCTTAGGCTGGCAAGAAGTCCTCCTAGGAAATCCCACGCCATTGAACCATTTTAGTATCTTTGAAGTGACTGAAGTGTAAAAGAAATGTTTGTTTGTTTTCCTGTAGCACCACATTCTGGAAATAGTTGTGCCAACTAACTTAGGGGTAAAAAGGCAAGTGACCCCTCATTAGATGCGGCATGTTGTCTTCTTTCCAAAATGGTATAGTTTATCTACCTTTTCTTCACTTCTGAAGGTGTTATAGCCATTTTCGTAGAGGCAAGTCAGGTTTGAGAAAATGTTAGAAACATCAGTTTGTAGTAGGTGTAGTTTTCTACTTCTAGCACTCCCTAAGGTAGTTCAGCTCATACCAATGGGGTGTCGTTTGACTCCTAAGAGCTTTAGCTAACGAATGCAGTTGAAAATTCCATGGTTTTCACAGAGCTCCATACATTTGAAGGGGCAGAAATGTAAGAAAATGCCTTTTTTTTCATTAGCGCCACCTCCTGGAAGCATTTGTGCATGCCAGCCTTTGGGTATGAAGGCAAGTGACCCCTCATTAGATGCGTCAGGTTGTTTTCTTTCCAAAATGGCATTGTTTTCTACCTTTCCTGCATATCTATTATGGTTATAACCATTTTAGTGCAAGCAGATAATTTAAGAAACAAAAGTGTCAGGTTTACGTACGTGTTCCTAGCACCCACATATTGTATGTTAAGCCACACAAATGGGCTACCATTTTTCTCATGTTGGTAGCAGGTACTGAATACAGCAGGAAATGTTATGGTTTTCAAAGATTTTAGTATCTTTGAAGTGGTGGAAATGTAAAAAAAACATGTATTTATTCCCATAGCGCCACCTTTTGGAAATATTTGTGCACTTCAGCCCAGGGGTAGAAAGGCAAGTGACCCCTCATTTGATGCGGGAGAATGTCTACTTTCCAAAATGGTATACCTTTTATACCTTTCCATCATTTCTCTAACAGTTATGAACATTTTAGTACAAGCAGCCATTTTCGAAGAAGCAAACAGGTAGGTGTAGTTATGCTTTTCTGGCACCCCTAAGGTATGTTGATTCATTCCAATGGGGTGTCATTTTTCTCCTAAGAGCACTAGCTAATGAATACAGTTGGAAATTCCATGGTTTTCACAGATTTCCATACAGATGAAGGGGCAGAAATGTAAGAAAATGCCATTTTTTTCCTATAGTGCCACCTTCTGGAAGCATTTGGGCACAACAGGCTTGGGGTAAGAAGGCAATTCACCCCTCATTAGATGCGCCAGGTTGTCTTCTTTCAAAAATGGTATGGTTTGTGTAGCCTTTCTTCACTTCTCTAGTTGTTATAACCATTTTTGTACAGACAAGTAATGTTTGAGAAAATGTTAGAAAAATAAGTGGTTGCAATAGGTGTAGTTTGGTACTTGTAGCGCCCACTAAGGTAGGGGAACTCATACCAATGAGGTGTCATTTTTCTCCTAAGAGCACTAGCTAATGAATACAGTTGGAAATTCCATGGTTTTCACAGATTTCCATACAGATGAAGGGGCAGAAATGTAAGAAAATGCCATTTTTTTCCTATAGTGCCACCTTCTGGAAGCATTTGGGCACAACAGGCTTGGGGTAAGAAGGCAATTCACCCCTCATTAGATGCGGCAGGTTGTCTTCTTTCAAAAATGGGATGGTTTGTGTAGCCATTCTTCACTTCTCTAGTTGTTATAACCATTTTTGTACAGACAAGTAATGTTTGAGAAAATGTTAGAAAAATTAGTGGTTGCAATAGGTGTAGTTTGGTACTTGTAGCGCCCACTAAGGTAGGGGAACTCATACCAATGAGGTGTCATTTTTCTCCTAAGAGCACTAGCTAATGAATACAGTTGGAAATTCCATGGTTTTCACAGATTTCCATACAGATGAAGGGGCAGAAATGTAAGAAAATGCAATTTTTTTCCTATAGTGCCATCTTCTGGAAGCATTTGGGCACAACAGGCTTTGGGTAAGAAGGCAATTCACCCCTCATTAGATGCGGCAGGTTGTCTTCTTTCCAAAATGGTATGGTTTGTGTAGCCTTTCTTTACTTCTCTAGTTGTTATAACCATTTTTGTATAGACAAGTAATGTTTGAAAAAATGTTAGAAAATTTAGAGGTTGTAGTAGGTGTCTTTTTGCACTTCTAGCATCCCCCGTGGTAGGTGGACCCATACCAATGGGGTGTCATTTTTCTCCCAAGAGCACTAGCTAATCAATATAGTTGTAAATTCCATGGTTTTCACAGATTTCAGTACAGTTGAAGGGGCAGAAATGTAAGAAAATGCCATTTTTTTCCTATAGTGCCACCTTCTGGAAGCATTTGGGTACCACAGGCTTGGGGTAAGAAGGCAAGTTACCCCTCATTAGATGCGGCAGGTTGTCTACTTTTCAGAAATATATAGTTTTATATAGTTATTCCACTGTTTTAGGGTAGTTTTACCACAAAAACCCTAGAATGTGCATTTTAGTTTATAAAGTTGAAAATGTCATTTTGCGCTGCTGGTGATTAGGGCTCTGCGCTAGCCTTGGACTTAGGTAAAACTATACAAATTTGGTATTTTTTTACTCGGGGGATTCTGGGCTTTTTCAAATAATTGAAACTTTTTCAATCAAGGTAAATGTTTTTGATACATAGTATGTGATTTTAGCAAAATGAGTAAATTTTCACTTTTTTTTTGTCATTATGACATCATAGCTTTTTGCACGATGTAAAATTCTCTTCATGTAAGGTATCACGAGAAAGCTCAATTCGTTCTGAAAAAAACAATATATAGTTTTCCATATTTAACTAAAAATCCCCAGAGGAAATCAAGCCTAAACGGAAGGATAGCAAAAATGTTGAAAAAGTGTCTGGCCTGCAGGGTTCAGAAAATGGCCCGAGCCTCTGGCACTGAAGGGGTTAAAATAGATACCACACCCAGAAGTTATTTTGTCTATTGAGTTAACCTTCCAATTTAAAAAATATAAGCCTAGCACATATATAGAGAATTCCAAAGAAAACACCACTAACAGCAGACAGATAGCAGTTAAATGGTTAATAACTGGATTCAAAGAATATCCTGTATCAAATATTAACTATTATAATCTTCCCAGAACCACAAAATATTACTCTAGTAATACCAAGACTTATATTAGCTAATATAGATAACCCACGCTATATACTGTATTACACTGATTGGCAATTTATAACATTTCCCAATAGATATATATAGATTCTATTACTTCCAGAATTTAATAGCTAAATCTAGCTTATTATAAATTATCCCATATGGTTGGCCAGTCCACTTAAGACAATTATAAGACTAATTAAGTTTCTTCAAACAGAAGAAAAATTATGAAATTCTGGATTAAATGAATCTAAATGAATAAATGATATAGTTACCAATCAAGATTTCTTTGTATTTCTCTGTGAGATGGCAGGATCAGGACTTTAATCAGCAAAGCCTTCTTTTGTCAGGAAGTCAAGGACCTCTTTTTCAGGAAGTAAAGCCTTTTCTTTTTCAGGAGGTTAAGTCCCTCACTAAGAGTATTTTGGGGATTATATTGTCAAATTTTGCCTTATCAGTAATCCCCATCTCTTTCCAATGATTGGATAAAGATCCATCTCATTATACAGTGACATCACCAGTCAGACCTGATTGGATACTCATATCTTATGCTAATCAAAGATAAATAAAAACATTATGAGTAGTTTAAAATATAAAAGGCTGCTGGTGGCGCTATTACTCTATATTAGAGTTTTACATGTGGCAGACCATATGGCTTTCGTCAAGACTGAGAGAGATCATAAGGTTATCAGAGATACCATAAACATGTCATTTTGCTATGTCTTTCACATAAAGGAGTCAGTCTTTCTCAGCCATTTGTCTCCAACTGACTATCAATCTGCCATTAGCTGACATTCAGTTATTTTCCCTCCCTACCTTGGACCAATGGCCCATTGTTCAAACATGAGGTAATTTGAACATCTACTCAACAGAATTTCAGTTAAATTCTAGTATTAGAATTAACTCTGTATGCTCCCCCAGGACAAAGTCTTTGACAAACCCCCTCCTCAGATCTCACCAGTGGCTTCCTATAAAACTTTGGATCTCTTACAAAATTCTGCTTCTCTCATTCAAAACTCTTCTCGCCTCTACCCCTTCCTACATTTCCACTCTGATCTCCTGCTATACATCATCCCGCCACTTACGATCAGCCAATAACAATCTTCTCTCAGCTCCCTTTGTGTCTACAGCCCTCTCAATTATCAAACCTTTTTCTCTCATTGCGCCTCATCTATGGAACACTCAACCTCCCACTCTGTGTCATTGCACCTCTCTGATGGTCTTCAAATCACTACTGAAACTATACTTCCTTAACAAAACTTAAACATGTTACATGGCACTCACTTTGCATAACTTAGGCTGTTTATAAATTATTTACTTTGTCCCCTATCCTAATTAGAACTCTGGCACTGTGTTCAGCACTTGACCCTTATGTACTCTGTCTCCCATTACTACTTTAGATTGAAAGCTTTCGGGCAGGGACCTTGCACCTGTAACCCTGCATTGTTTAAACCCTTCAGTTGTAAAGTTATGCATACACTTGTGGCACTATATAAATAAACACATTCATTTAGATTTTTCTTCTGTTCACTCACTATGCATTTTGTTAGTTGATGATCGTTTATTTTTAAGATGTCTATTTTTGAAAGACTTTACAGAATTTTTTCACACCTGCCTAAAACTTATATATATATATATATATATATATATTATGCAATATTTGCCCATTTGAGGTATGAAGAGCTCTTTTCTCTGCTTCTCTGTTCCTTATTACCGCAAAAAATGCAATGTACAGAATGCATTGACTCTGCTAGTACATGTGATTGCTTTAACAGTGATGACATACATCAGTAAAACAGGAAAAGGCTGAAACTGCTGTCTTCCTGGAGCAGTCTGTTTCAACCTTCGCCGGCATGATCATAGCATTCCCTAAGGCACATTGCAATCATTACCCCATGATATGCCAGAACCATCACTGGTCCTTAAAGAACTATAATCTTCGACTGACCCGATACATCCTGGGTCATTAAGGCCTATCACCTTGAATTCAAGCTTACATATTTTAAAGCTTAATTTTAAACTTCCTATAATTTTAGCCATAAGGTTAGACGATACATAGATTATAAGTAAGAGAGAGAACGTTTTCGGCATGCAGGCATGTCTGGGATCTTGCAGGAGGCACTCTCTGCTCCGGCACTGTCAGTCCCTTCCGGTGCCTTTCAACACAGTGGCATTCAACTCACCAATCATGGAGTTGAAGGGGACGGACAGTGCAGATGCAGCCTCTGCAAGATGTCTGCGCTGTTCGCCACCGCTGCCTGCCGAAAACATTCTCTCTCTTACTTATGCCGCACTTATACTGCAGATGGAAAGTATTTCTTTGTATATCACTACCATATTAAGGATTTGGGGCTAAGTATAATGTTGGTGAAATTTCCGCTTTAACCAACTGAGCTACTACTTGTCTGTGGCCCTTCATTCACTGTTCTCTTCACAGTTTAGCCCTTGAGAAGAAGAAAAAACTTTGATGTCCCTGTATTAAATTATATATCTCCTGGTCTTTTTGGCAAAGATAACACATAGGCATTTATAAAAGAAGGTTTCAAATATGTGAACCCAAAAAATACTTGGATTGATAAAGGGGAATTTGGGATATGCTGAATTTTTTTCTGCCTTTCCAACTGGTTGTGCTTTAACATAAATAACATTGCGCTATAAATACTTACTATTAAACCACAGAATTGTGTATTGAAGTGTTGACTTTATTTTTATTTTATTTTAGAAAAAATCAATTAAGGATTCAGGTGAAGACGGATTTAAAGCTACAAAAGATAGTCAGATGCATTCTGTTGGCGGTAATTTTGATTGTTTTCAGCATGTCTTTGTTTTTTTAACTAGATATTTTAATGTTTTACCTTAATACATATGCTGAAAGATACATTATGATTCAGTGATTCATAAAAATAATTGTGGCTCATGATACAGCTTAAACATTAGTAAAATTAGCCATATCCAAAGCACTGCTAGTTAAAATATGAGCATTATTAATATATTTAAAGGATAGAAAAGTCCGATTTTATTAAACTCTGATAGTGTAGCTATTAAAATAATAAACTAAGAGATAAAAGTCCCATCTCACAAACCTTTATGGTTTGAGAGATATAAGAAGATAAAGGTCCCCCCCTCCCTTTCCCTGATGTCACCTGTAAAGCTGCTTGGAGGATATCCTGGTCCCAGGAGCAGACAGAGGCTCTTTAGCAGAACCAAAATAGTGGAATCTAGAAACAAATACTTCATTGGAATGGTCTACAAAGTGTACCTTCAAACCAGGCACACTTTGTAGACCATTCCAATGAAGTATTTGTTTTTAGATTCTGCTATTTTGGCTCTGCTAAAGAGCCTCCGTCTGGTCGCGTGACCAGAATCTCCGTCTGACAGCTTTACAGCTCATCTCAGAGAAAAGGGAAGGATGGGGGAACTTTATCTTCCTATATCTCTCAAACCATAAAGGTTTGAGAGATGGAATTTTTTTTGCTTAGGTTATTATTGTAATAGCTACACTATCAGAGATTAATAAAATTGGACTTTAATATCCCTTTAATAATGTAAGCTTCAGAATGTATAATTTAATAAAATATCATCACACCCTGCTACATCATCACCTTCCTGTTGGGTACATCTGCTGCTATAGTAAATACTAACCATTTAGTTGCACTTGTTAAGTTTACTCTGCTGTTGGTTAATTCTACATATTGTTGTCAGCTGGTATTTTATACTATGACACAATTAAACTGACATAATTTTTCACTAAAATTCTGGCCTATAGACTTGCACCTATTTTCCTTCAGATTGATAACCAAGTGGGCTTCATATACTCTAGACAGACGAATGTTAACAGAGGGTAGATTCCTGGATCTAAGTATATAAACACTTGAAACATCCCTTACATGTATTACTTTCATTCATGGCCAAAAAGGCAGTTGGCTGGGTTTTATGGTGTTTTCTCTTGTCCACTCTAGAGTATATCTGTCTTGGCCCAAACAAGTTGAAGTTAATGCACAAATAAGCAAATGTCTGTATCCATACCCTTCTGGGTACACTTCCTTCTACCTTTCCTGTACCTAATGGGACCTGCTACCGATGTCCTCTTTCACCCATCTTGTTCCATATCACATTTTCTGGTGATGGTAAGACATAAGACACAGATCATGCTCTTATCAGTTGGGGAAATACATTTACAGTTTCAGACATTCTTTAGAATCTACCCAGCAGCAACCAGTCATCCTACAAACCCTCCCGATTTTCTGGATTTAATCATGCCATGAGCCGGCTTGTGTCTGAAGCATCTGCCATTATCCATCAAGCCCCAAACACTAGGAAATCTTATGGCCTCGCCTGGTGCTCGTTTCAGCTTTTTCTGTCCTATACTAAACCTTCCCATCCTTACTCACAGTCTTCCATTCTGGCGTTTGCAACATTTTGTCATTCAGGTCTTAAGTTGACCGTCCCCACCATCAACTCCTACATTGCAGGTGTCCAACATCACCTAGCCCTGCGGAAACCCCACTGACCTTCTGTCCTTTCAATTTATAGTCAAGCTATTCTTTAAGTGACTCAGTAAACAACACCGCCCTTCACCTTGCACCCATTTGCCGACTGGACTAATCTTCAAGAATATGTTAGATTTTCTCAAAACCAATCCATTCCAGCACCAGACAAATGTGGTTCTCCTTGCCACAGTGAGCTTGGCCTTTTTTTGGCTAACTCCGGCTGAGTGAGTTTTCTTTCTCCTCTCGTTCGATGGGGTTTGTTAGAAAGGAACAACTCACCCCCAATCACACCACTTCACTCTCTTCCTCACACTCTCCAAAACTGACTAGTTGCATGCTGGCTGTCGTATTCCTTTTTACGCCACTGGCGACTGATGGTGTCCCTTCACTGCACTCGTCAACCTCACTACCCTTATTCATCACAATCTGGAACATAGCCCACTTCTCCCATTGCCGTTAAGTCCACGCACTATGTCTATCTTCACATGCTATATTCTCACTATCCTATCATGTTTAGAGTACAATCCCAATCACTATTCTGGCCACTTATTCAGCTTCAAGGAACAAGGTGTCAGCACATATCATCCAGAGACTTGGAAATGGCAATCATCCTGCTTTACAATATATATCCCTAAACCATCAGTAGAAATTTGCAGAGCTCTTATGCTTCTTACTCACTAGCCAATTGTCATCTTTACGCAAGTCTTTGCGTATTATTTACCTCTTATTTAGGCTAACCTTTGTCGTTCTTCTCCTGGGCTACGCCCTTGCTCACATGGCGGCACTCCTCCTCACCAGTAATACACTGGAAGCCCAGAATAAAAGTTTATGGCTGGGTCTGTATTTGTGGGAGGGGCTACAGGCTGCAGTGTCTCCCACTGGGTGCTTCGTCATTTAGAGCCTCCCTACCTTGTCTCATACTCTTTTCTTTTAAAAGTCAAGGTGACCCTCTTATTCAGACTCAGGGGGCGAACTCCTCCTCACCAGTCATCCACTGGAAGCCCTGACTTCTTTATCTCCCAAAACTGTTTTGGGGCCTGAGCCTACCAAATATCTCAACTTATTACCATGCCATATTCAGGCATAGCACTTGCCAGACTCTCAGAAAGTTGTTCTCAGTCTCTAACCATTTTTATCTCTCTGCCCCCCAGCCCTATACATCCATATCTTCCCTTATGATCTGCCCCCTCTATAAATAAGTCAATCATATTGATGGATACATTTGACATAAATCATGGATTAATCTCCCCCATAAGGATATCTTTACAATAAATCACTCCCTTCTGGACAGACTGCCAAAATGGGGAAAACACCTTTTCTGAGACCTTTTCCTGGGATACTCATTTAATGTCCAGCTTTTTTTTTCAGCTGTCTTAAACTGAAACATTATATTATGCAACATCAGCCACACTTCTGGACATTATATTATTATATTTAAATTATATTGAAAAATCTTTTGATGAAAGTATGTCTCTAAGGATATCAACTTGGAGGTATGTGCTTTGCTCTTGCCAGGTTCAGGAAACCTGATCTTCCTATATATATATGAAGGCCTTGGATATTTGGGAAACCATCTTTAAATTATTCTTGTGTGTGACTTGACAGAACATATTTATAAAACAATTTTATGTTGGTACCTCACCCCACAAACGATTCCTCATGTTTAAACTTCAACCAGATTTATGTTAGAAGTGTTACAAATCAAGTTTCACACTAGACTGTTGATAGTCCTCCTAAGTTAATCTCCTTATGGGAATATGTGCAAACTCTGATATTGTGCGTTGCCAGTCTGTTACATTTGAGCCCAAACTGCCTTCTGCTTTCCCAGCCAAATACTGTTAACAGCCTAAGAATAAATTGGTTACTGAAATATGGAAAAATCGGGAGGCTACAGGAATACAGAAAGTCAAAACCAAAACTTGGGAAAATTATGGGAGCCATGGTTCATTTACAACTTCATGAACACTTTTGAAACCTCACTCTCATCTTAAGATCCATGAACATACATTTGTTTATTAGGCTTCCCTACATTCTGGAGCTTAGATTATTGCTAAATGGAACTGTAACTTGGTCAACCTGCTTTACTGTTTAACAGAATGGTAACTTACACATTCCTTTTTTTGTGTGCCCTCTTTTTTCTGTATCCCCTGGATCCTCTTCTAAACTTAAGTTTATTTAAAACCAAAAACAAAGAGGAGAGAACATAACGGTCAGGAGAAATAAAGTGGTTTTAATTAATATGATATCACATGTTATTGATGAAGAATGGGGCTTTGTATTATAAGATTGAATTGATTTGTATTCTTAATTTTAGGTCATCAAAATTCTTTTTCACTTCCAAATAACATGCTTGAATCCAATTTGACTTGGCAGCACTTGCAATACTGGGCCTATGATGCCTGGAATAAGAAATACGAGGTACCAATTATTTAATATTCTTTCCATTCATAATCTAGAAATACTGTATGTTATGTTAAATGTAAAAATGTTACACAGAACATACTCTGCTTTGTATGATATTGCGGTAATGTGCCAGAGAGTTCTTGACCTCTGTAATATAAGTTCTGTGTCAGTCTTGTTTGCACTGAATATAACGTTTTTAGGAGTGTCATAATAGTGCGGTTAAGGAAGGGTTGAATGTGTCTTTTGTAGTTGATTGCAGTGTGGGCAGACTCAGATTTACAGCCCAGCCCCTGGTTACACAAACACATTTTTGCCATTAACAATTTAAAAAATCCTGCCACTGTTTTACTATATCAACACCTGTCAGGTGGTTATATATTACTTTGCTGAATACAATTAATTAACCTAATGTATATTACCCACATGCATGGTTGCTTTGGCATGCCATGGGCACCAGATTAGGCTGCCTCTCTTTATTTGGGTAAAGGTGGTATTGTGTTAGCTGTGGAAAAAGCAGGAGACTTGTAGAGTATTGGCTAACAAAATATCTTTAGTGTGCAATTTTTCAAGACAACTTAGGTCTCTTTGTCAGGCATGTTAAATGGAGTGTGAATTTTCTATTTTAATTGTTTGTTTATGGCAATTCCTATGCATTAAATGCTAGTTTTTGTCATCCTGATTATGAGATCTAAAATTAATTACCAGTATATTTCTCTGTTGTCCATTGTGGAACACAGGAACCATACCTCCAGTCAAGCATGTAGGGCACTTTCCTCAAAAAGGCGCTCTTCCCACTCTACTCCACCAGACATGCTCCGTTTTAAATGTGACCTCAAAGGAGGTACATCAGGGCAAATATTTGCTTAACTAGGTTTTTAAATAACTTCATGAGGCTATGTAATCCCCCATTAGGTGAGCTCCTATACCTGGCCTCCTTGAGGGATATGGGCCAGAGTTCAGGCTTTTAAGGGACCTGGGTCTGTTACAAGATGCCTCTTTCTTCTCTTTCTCTGCTTGGCATTGTCTGAGAAAAATAATTTATAGGAGCCTGGAGAGTGAAGTGGATTTCAGTTTCAGGGTACAAGGTTACATAGTTACATATTAATTTAGGTTGAAAAAAGACTTGTGTCCATCAAGTTCAACCCTTTTCCTAGTCCTGTTTACCATCGTTGATCCAAAAGAAGGCAAAAAAATCCTCAATATAGCAATTTCAATTTCTGCTTTGAAATTCCAAATGGCAATCAGATTTCTCCTTGGATCAACAAGCACTAACTAAATATTAATCCCAATACTAACATACATAGCTGTCAAGCTCTTACTGACAAGCTGGGTTCTAAAACAGAAGGGAGTGAAAGCAACAACTGGATCCTAATGCTGGAGGTAAGAAAAGAGAGAGAGTTCAGTTCTATGACTAAGTCATTGGAAAATAGTAGAGAAGAAAGTTCAGGAGGCAGTCGTAGAATTAGGATTTAGGCTCAGAGATGAAGTCGGAAATATAGCCGTCGACTCTTCAGGCTAGAAGATGAAGTCGAAGATAATGAATTTGACTCCCATCACTCGGAGGTGAAATCTTTGACTCCAAACCCTTGACTTGTCAGGAAGCCCAGAGGCGGAGGTCTTAGAAGCTACGACCTACGACTTCCTCGACAAGTCGGTCAGGCAAGAGGAAAGGAGTCGAGCAAGGCCTAATCACACCCTCGACTAGTCAGGGGTACAAGGCGGGTGTCGGAGAACTGACAACGCTGACCTCGACCAGTCAGAAGGCCTGAGGTGTGAGAAGTTGAAAAGGTTATTTCAACAAGCAGGACTCTCAGGAAGAAGGCGACTGAAGGGATGCTTGTTGCGAGCTGGAACCTGCTGCTGACAAAGAAGGTCGGAACCACACAGGCGGAGATCTTAAGGGAATAGACAGAAGCATGGTTGGAAGACAAGCCAGGTCGATGATGGAGAAAAGATAAACTCATGTTGTCAGACGAGGAGCAAGGTCAAGACACACCAAGCTGCGACTCAGAAGCACGAAGATTGAGCACAGGTAAGATGGCAGAGCAGGTAGATAAAGGCGTGCAGACCAATGAGGAGAAGGGGTCACAGGTGAATGGAAGTGACAGAGCCCCCCTCTCAAGGGCCGGACTCCGGACGGCCTGGAGCCCGAGGATGGAGGCGATGGAAAACCTGAACCAACCTTGTCCAATGTACCTCAGTGGCTGGCTCCCAAGAGCGATCTGCAGGACCGTATCCCTGCCAGTTGTACTGCACGTTGCCCCGGACCAAGCGGGAGTCCAAGATTTGATGGACCACAAACTCAGAATGACCATTCACCACAAGAGGACCTGGAGACTTGGATGGCCGAGAGAATCAGTTGAGTTCCAGTGGACGGAGTAGAGAGACATGGAAAGAATTAGCCACTTACATGGTGGTAGGCAAGTCAAGAGCGTAAGTGACAAGAGATAGACAGGACCGAATGGCAAGAGGACCCACGTACTTAGGACCCAATTTCCGGAAAGGTTGTTTCAGATGCAGATGTTGAGTGGACAGCCAGACCTGATCTCCAGGCTGAAATTGAGGAGCCACCCGTCTTTTCTTGTCAGCAGCTATTTTGACCTTGACCAAGGTGTCCTGTATGGTCTTACGTACTGAGGTCCAATGTGATTGGAGATCACTCACTCTGGCATCGGTACAAGGAACATGTACAGGAGGAAGACAGGGCAGGATTTGAGGATGGTACCCCAGAGCTGCAAAAAAGGGTGAAGTCTTGATGGAAGAGTGGAACAAATTGTTAAAAGCGAACTCTGCCAGAGGTAGAAGCACTTCCCAGTTGTCCAAGGACCGATTGGTCCTCTTAGTCTCTCCATTCGTCTGAGGATGGTAAGATGAGGAAAACTGCAACTGGATGCCTAGTAGTTCACAAAAGGCTCTCCAGAATAGAGATGTGAACTGGACGACTCTATTGGACATAATTTGTAAAGGAACACCATGGAGACGGAAGATCTCCATCAGGAATATGTCGGCTAGGAGTTGAACCCCCTTGAGAGGGATGAAGTGTGCCTGTATAGAGAACCGATCCACAATAACTAAGATCGTTGTAAATCGATCTGAGACCGGTAAATCAGTGACGAAGTCCATGGCGAGATGGGTCCAAGGAGTGCTAGAAATAGGCAGAGGATGCAACAGACCTGCTGGCTTCTGATGGGAAGGCTTGTTCTGAGCACATAGGTTGCAGGACTTGACAAAGGTGTCAACATCTGGCTTGAGTGTGGGCCACCAGAATCGGCGGAAAAGGAGCTCCGTATTCCAAAGTGCACCTGGATGACCAAACATGGGAGATTGATGAGACCATCAAAGGAGAAGGGAATGATACTTCTTGGGAACAAACAGCAAGTGAGCCGCTTTGCCTCTCATGATTCCAAAATAATGACGTTGAAGAGATTTGATTCTTTGAAGGCTAGACAAGGAGAGGCTGGCGATGAAATGTTTAGCCGGGATAATGGGTTCTGGTGGAGACTTCAATTCAGGATTGAAAAGACGTGAAAGGGCATCGGCCTTCAGATTCTTGGAACCTGGGATATACGTGATGATAAAATTTAATCTAGTGAAAAACAAGGTCCAGTGGGCTTGTCTAGGATTCAGACGTTGGGCTTGTTCCAAAAACTGTAAATTCTTGTGATCTGTTTGGATGACCACTGGTACCTGGGTTCCTTCCAGAAGGTGACGCCACTCCTCCAAAGCCATTTTTATGGAGTGTAATTCTCAGTTCCCAGCATCGTAGTTCTTCTCTGAAAAAGAAAACTGTTTGGAGAAGTAAGAACAAGGACGTAGTCGGTTGGACTTTTCATCTCTATAGGAGAGAACAGCTCCTGCGCCAAATTCGGACGCATCCACCTCAACAACAAATGGCTGGGAAGGATCAGGATATCTCAAGAGTGGAGCCAAAGTGAAATGCTGCTTCATCTTAGTGAAGGCTTTTTTTGCTTCAGGCAACTACAGTTTAGGATTGGCCCCCTTCTTGATGAGAACCACAATTGGGGCTGCCAAGGAAGAAAAGTTACGAATGAATCGTCTATAATAATTCACAAACCCAAGGAACATTGCACGGCTCTCAGGGTCGTGGGTTGGGGCCAATTGCTTACAGCTTTCACCTTGGAAGGATCCATTTTGAGTCCATTTTGAGGTAGCTGAGTGACTTCAAAGATGCATTTCTCGGCTTTGGCAAACAGTTGGTTGTCCCTCAATAGTTGAAGAACTATTCGAACATGCTCTCGGTGCTTTTGTAAAGATGGAAAAAAATCAGTATGTCATCCAGATATACAACGACAAATGAGAGTAAGATGTTTCAAAATATCTGAAGTGCTGAAATACCTCTGGTGCATTACAAAGTCCAAAAGGCATGACGAGGTACTCATAGTGGCCAAACCTGGTATTGAAGGCCGTTTTCCACTCATCACCCTCTCTGATGCATATTAAATTGTAAGCCCCTCGCAGGTCCAGTTTAGTGAATATCTAAATATTATTCGATCTTTTAGAGCATCGAATAATTCTGGAATTAGAGGAGCGGATAACGTTTTTTAATAGTCATTTTGTTCAATCCCCTGTAGTCAATACAGGGCCTGAGAGTTCCTTCTTTCTTGGAAATGAAGAAAACCCTGCTCCAGCAGTAGATATTGAATGTCTGATGAAGCAAGGCTTTCATTGATATATTCTAGAAGGGATTTGTTTTTAGGTTCGGATGGCAGAAAGGTTCTGCCTCTGGGTGGAATTGTTCCTGGTAGGGCAGTCATAGGATCTGTGCGGTGGAAGAGTAGCCACTCCTTGCTTAGAAAATACATCTACAAAATCTCTGTATTCTGAAGCAGAGAAATGTTACCCAATTCTTGACTGGAAGGATTAACCTTAGGCAGGTATTATGACACGAGGAACCCCAATCTATGATCTGGTCATTGCTACAATTGATGGTAGGATTGTGGCAACGTAACCATGGAAGACCCAGGATCACTGGAGCAGCAGGACAGGAGATACTATCAAAAGTAGTAGTCTCTGAATGCAAGATTCCCGTAGTGAGCTGTAAGGGATTAGTCTGAGTGGTCACTAACCCCGGGCCTAAAGGACTGCCATCAATTGCAGACACCAAAAGAGGTTCCAGCTTGCATCCTAAAGGAATCTGGAGGCGTGATGCAAAGTCCTTATCCATAAAGATGCCGGCTGCACCAGAGTCAACAAAGGCTTTAGTGGAGACTGAGCATTCTGACCATTTAAGCTGAACAGCAACCATCAAACGGGTAGAACTGGTCAGACTGCAAATAAAATGTTGGCTTAAGGAAATGGTGGGAAACTCAATTGTGTATTGTGCTACAGACCTGGATCCCTGATGTAGCTCTAGCAACGTGGCCTCTGCATTCGCTCAGCGTCCAGGACACCAAACACAGTCCGAAAAGCTGCAATGAAGGCATTGGAGCCCTCCATTAATTGAGAATTCTTTTCAACAAGCTGTGAAGCCCAGGCCAGTGCTTCATCTTTTAGAAGGGAGATTATAAAGGCCACCTTGGAGGCATGGTTCCCAAAAGCCTGAGGCATGGTTCTAAAGTGAAGCTGACACTGATTTAGAAATCCCCTGCAATCTGCAGGGCGTCCTGAAAAGTGTTCAGGCAAAGGAATTTTGGGTGGTTTCTGAATTGGAGAAGTAGGAGGAGCACCCCCTGGAGGAGCAGAAACAGATGCAGTCTGAGGCTATGCCGCAACAGAAGTGGAACACAACATGTCCAGGATAGCGTCCAGCTTATGATCAAGGGATTGGAGGTGTGAGGAGTGGGTGGATAATATTTGGTCCTGTGATTCTTAACTAGACTGTATGTGAGATACCTCCGCAGGATCCATCTCGGCTCAATATTACTTCAAGATGTTACTAACAAGCTGGGTTCTAAAGCAGAAGGGAGTGAAGGCAATAACTGAATCCTAATGTGGAAAGTTTCCCCTCTTTTCCCACAGGCATAGTATAAAAAGGATGGCAGTTTCCCTTATCATGCCGTTCTGTGTTTGTAAGAGGAAGAGAAAGCAGCACATTTTTGAGCTAGAGAATACAGGAAAATAAAGTGGAGTTGAAGCTTAGTTTAGAGAGTCTTGTAGTCAGGAAATCTGTTCTCTTTTTTAGGGGAGTCTGGGGGATGTTGGGGACAGGAAGGGAGAAAGGAGGTTGAATGAATGAATATATTTATTTATATAGCGCCACAAGTGTACGCAGAGCTTTACAATTTAAGGCTTTAGACAATGCAGTGTTACAATTGCTTTGCAAATTGAAACACTGGAAGCGAGGTCCCTTTTCGAAAGCTTACAATCTAAAAAGGTAATGGGAGACATACAGAGTACATAAGGGTCAAGTGCCGAATACAGTGCCAGAGTTCTAATTAGGATAGAGGACAAAGTAAATAATTTATAAACAGCGTAAGTTATGCAAAGTGAGTGCCATGTAACATGTTTAAATTTTGTTAAGGAAGTGTAGTTTCATTCATGATTTGAAGACCATCAAAGAGGTGCAATAGCGCAGAGTGGGAGGTAGTGTTTTCCATAGATGAGGAGCAATGAGAGAAAAAGATTTGATAAGTGAGAGGGCTGTAGACACAAAAGGAGCTGAGAGAGGATTGTTATTGGCTTGTCATAAGTGGCAGGAAGGTGTATAGCAGATCATCAGAGTGGAAATGTAGGAATGGGTAGAGGCGAGAAGAGTTTTGAATGAGAGAAGCAAAATTTTGTAAGCGATCCAAAGCTTTATAGGCAGCCACTGGAGAAAATTGAGGAGGAGGGGGACAGGGAAAAACCTAGGTGACAATAGGATAATTCATGCTGCAGCATTCTGTATGGATTGAAGAGGATGGAGATGGGATGCTGGAATGCCAGAGAGAAGACGATTACAGTAGTTGATGCAGGAAATGAGTGCTTGTGTGAGAATTTTGGCTGTGGAGGAACATAGGAAGGGACGGATTTTAGCAATGTTACTCAAGTGAAAGCGGCAAGATTTAGCAATGGCTTTAATATGAGGAGAGAATGAGAGAGAGGTGTCAATTATCACCCCTAGTCACCGTGCTTCTGATATGGGATTTATGGTAGTGCCATTCACAGTCACCTAGAAGGGCACTACTGGGCCAGACCTGGGTGGGATAAGTATTAGCTCCGTTTTAGACATGTTGAGCTTGAGGTTCCTATGAGCCATCCAGTCTGAGATGGCTGAGAGGCAATCTGCGACTTTAGATTGAATATCAGAAGTCATTTGATGTGCAGATAGATAAAGCTGGGTGTCACCTGCATAGATATTTGAGACCAGAGGAGTTAATAAGATTGCCAAGTGTTATTGTGTAAAGAGAAAACAGAAGCGGTCCTAGAACAGAACCTTGAGGAATACAAACAGAGAGGTGAACAGGAGATGATGAAGAGATGGCAGAGGAGACACTGAAGGATTGGTTGGTTAGATATGAGGATAGCCAGTCCAGTGCCAAGTTATGGATTCCTAAGGAGTGAAGAATTTGGAGGAGAAGTATGTGATCAACAGTGTCAAAAGCAGCGGAGAGATCAAGAAAGATAAGTATAGAATAGTGTCCTTGTGATTTGGCAATGTGTAGCTTATTGACCACTCCTTTGAGAGCGGTTTCAGTGGAGTGAGCAGTGCAAAAGCCAGATTGTAGAGGGTCAAGCAGGTTGTGCGTGTTTAGGAAGTCAAGCAGGCGGGAGTAGATTAGACGTTCCAAGAGCTTAGAGGCAAATGGCAGGAGAGAAATCGGTTGATAGCTAGAGGGTGTGGTACTGTCTGTGGAGTTGTTCTTGAGGATAGGTGTTACTATGGCATGTTTGAAGTCGTCAGGAAATGTAGCAGTGGCAAATTAGGAGTTAAAAATCTGTAATAGGATGGGGTTAGTGTGGGGGAGAGGGACTGGATGAGGTGAGAGGGGAGTGGATCAAGTGTGCATGTAGTGGAGCGAGAGAAGATTAGGTTGTTAGCTAGTTCCTCCTCCGTGACTTGTAAAAAAGAGTCCAGAGTGGCAGGAGGAAAATGAGGGAGGATAGGAGGGTATATGCAGGGCGGGATATTATCCCGGATGGATGCTACCTTGGCTTTGAAGAAGTCAGCAAAGTCTTGTGGCTGTAAAGAGTGTGAGAGGGAGGCAGATGGAGGGCGGAGAAGGGAGTCAAATGTAGAGAAAAGGTGGTGGGGTTGGATTTGTGAGTGCTAATTAGTTGTGAAGAGTAATGTTTTTTTTGTCAGGGACAGAGCAGAGTTAAAACAAGAAAGGAGGAATCGGTAGTGCAGAAAGTCTGCCAGAGAGCTGGACTTTCTCCAGAGTTGTTCAGCTGAATTGGTACAGGAGCGAAGGAAGCTGGTGTCCTTATTAATCCATGGCCGTGGATTGGATTTACGAGTGCATCTGAGACAGAGGAGAGCATGCAGGTTCAGATAGGAGGACAGGACTGAGTTGTAGATTTTGTATTAGTGGGAATGGATGAAACTCCTGTAGCCAGGGAGGATTGCAGAGCAGTGAGATTAAGTGATTTGAGGTTACACGTGAAGTGAGGAGAGGAAGCAGGGATTGTGGAAGGTGTGTAAGTGATGCTGAATGTTAGAAGATGGTGGTCAGATAGTGGAAGAGGGGAGATGTTGAAATCCAAGAGTGCACAGCCTCTACTGAACACAAGGTCTAGGAAGTGACCATCCCTGTGAGTACTAGCATCTGTCCACTGCTGTAGTCCAAACACAGAGAAAGAAAGCAGGATGCCAAGGAGACTGAGGGATCATCCACATGGCAGTTGAAGTCCCCCAAAAGAAGGTGTGTCTGATGACAGGAAAAAGGAAAGCCATGATTCAAAGTCAGAAAGAAAGTTTGAAGGTGTATAGGTGTTGTTAGGTGGGCGATCGATAACTGCAACCTGTAGAGAGACAGGCGCAAAGAAACGGACAGCATGTGACTCAAAAGAGGAGAAACAGAGAGAGGCAGGGATAGAAAGTGGTTTATAATGGCAGTGTTTAGAGAGTAGCAGTCCCACACCTACCCCACGTTCACATGGACATGGAGTGTGAGAGAAGGAAAGACCACCATAGGAGATTGCTGCCTCTAAAGCAGAGTCAGAGTGAGAGAGCCAGGTTTCAGTCAGAGCAAGTAAGTTTAGGGAGCAGGAGAAAAAGAGATCATGCACTTTGTTAATAATGGACGGGCATTCCAGAGAGCACAGGGTAAAGGGAAGAAATTGAGGCTGGAGACAAGGAATGGTGATTAGGTTTGAATTGTTCTGTATTTACTGGAGGTAGAGGTTTTGTGAAAAGAGAGGGGGCAGGGTTTGGAGAGAAATCTCTAGCTGCAAGTAGCAGAAGAAGAGATAAAGAGAGGAGATAGATAATGTTGTATGTGTAAGTTGTTTCTTGTTTGTGTGGGGTGGGGGAGTGCAGGAGAGGAGAAAACTGAGGAGTTGGTGTGTAGAGGTGAGGGTGGAAAAGAAAAGTGAAAGAGAAATGTAAACTGAGGGGGGAGGTGAGTGTGGAGGATAGAAAGAACCAGACATTTTAGTGAGGGGTGCACATAAGGAAATCAAGAATAGAATGTATTTGAGTATTATTACAGTGCATGAAGCTAAAGCAAATATCAGAGTGGGCCAGGAGCACCTTTCCATGATGGCAGTGATTGTTTTGATGAGAGTCCAGAAGGTGGTGTTAAGAGAGTTTTGAACTTAAAGGGATAGTAACACTTCGTTTTAACTTTATTTTATTTTGTAGGCATTAAAAAAACATGAAGAATGATATAAGTCTTATCTCTCAAACCTTTATGGTTTATGAGATATTCACAAGCAAAGTTCCCCTCCCCGCCCCTTTTACCTAGTGTAAGCCATCTCTTCTCAGATGTGAGTCTGGTTGTATGACAGTACAGATAACAGAAGGGGACAATTTTCTTTGTATGAAAACAATGAAAGCCCTTCCCCCCCTTGACAAGTTTTTCAGCTTTTTCCATTATCTTAATTGAAGATTGTCCCTCTCTGCAGTCTACCTGGGCATCTCCCTTCTTATCTGGTTGAACAGGGGGGGGATACTTTGTTTGTGAATATCTCTTAAACCATAAAGGTTTCAGAGATAAGACTTATATCATTCTTCATGTTTTTTTAATGCCTACAAAATAAAATAAAGTTAAAATGAAGTATTACTATCCCTTTAAAACAAATGCAGAGGTCCCATTCAGTTCTTTGGTTCAAGTCCTTATTTGGAGAATTAATTTGGGAGGTGTTGTTTCTGCAGTGGATCCTGGTTTTTGTCTTTGCTGGACAACTATGTTCAACTCCTGCTTTAAGTCCTGCATTAAGTCCAGTTCACTAACTTAGAATGGGGAGCCCTTCAGTGCATGTCACCCTAAGGGATGTCACCCTTACACTGGAGCCTCTATATAGTAAAACTTACTCACACAGGCCAGTTTGAAATTAACCAATAAGCAAATCAGACTATTTGTTGCTCAGAGTTGCTTAACGAGATAATTCACACCTATATGTGATAAGAACCCTAAGGTTGACCCCAAATACTGTTTGACTGGCTTAGAAGACACAGGCAGCAGTAATTGAAGTTTCTTCCTTATCTGGCTGTTATAGCTCTCCAGGGAGGGTGTGTTTTTGTTATGATAGGGATGGGGGGACAGTTAATTAAAGTAAGTAAATAAAAAAATGATAGGTCACAAGCAGGGACCCTGACATGAGCTGTGACTGCAACAGACTAATACTAGAGGAGATGGTGTTGTGTAGAGATCACACACCATCAGTTCTATTATATACTTTACAGTAAAAACACACAGTAGTTGGTAACGTCTAGCAAACGCACAAGGGGGAGGGTGAAAGGATTAGGAGCATTTCAGGGACGTGTGAATAAAGGGGTAGTCCATGAACTGGCTACAGCCATGGTTGCTGTAGGGTATACAATAAATGATGGTTATCCCTCTCCTCCCGAGGAGGATGCAGTCTGTCAAGGTCCCATCAAAACTTGCACCGGTACTATCAATAAACTATCTAGAAACACTGAAGATGACAAGTCATATTCTAGTGTTTATGGCATGGTGCAAGAGGTGTAGCAGATCAACCAACTGCAGCATCTGAAGGTGGGACAAACAAGCACAAAAACACCAGTGTTGAAGTAGTAGCAAACATAGTGAACATCCCTCAAAGGGGAAAAGTAAAATAGTTTGAGACCTCTAAAAGCCTAGAGGAATATAAAAGTAAAAGAAGTGGTGGGCGATACAGAGTATGACCTATTTATTGATTATGATATAGCTCTAGAATATATCCCTCCAGCATCATCCTCCTCTTCAGATCCAGATTAAACTGGGTGTGAGAGAGATGATAACATGACTAAAAAGTTAGCTGAAAGGCAAAGGCTCATTCTTCCACCACTGAAAATGATCACTGTGCCTGTCATTTGAAAGTCTGAACCTGGACAAGCAAAGTTGCCAAAAAACAGTCACCCTGTCAGTCATCGTCTGCATCATCATCATCTCTTCCAAGTCCAAATCCCACTCAGCCACACACACAAATAGTGTTGAGTGGCCAGCACCTGTGACACCTAGTAGTAGTATAATTTCAGCAACATCTAACACAAGTAGTAGTGGCAGCCTCTCAGGAATTGGGATAGGTGAAAAGTTAGAGAAATTTCCCACCGGAAAAAAAAAAACATAATTTTCCACTTTTTTTGTGAAACTTCCTGCACATAGACAATACATAATATGTTCTTCTTTTCACCACTCCTAATACATTTCCAGCGATAACTTTTCCATATTTCAACTGTTTTCTGTAACTGCAAGATGATGGCTGAAGTGGAGAAATGAATAGCTGAAAGTAAATGTTGTGGGTCCTACAGCAACATATGCCTTGAAAAAATTGTTAGCAGGCTGAGTGCCTTTGCCCACAACACTGACTTCCTTCTTACGCGTTTTTCGCTTTTTACCTATATAAACGTGACAAATTCCATGAAGTGAAACACAATAGAAACAACTACAGAGTGAGGTAGATGTACTTTGCTGTTCTGCTGTGATTTTTTTGAAAAATTGAGGCAAGAGAGGCTCATAGTGACTGCTATCACTATGAGAAAGTGTAAAAATAGTATAAGGAGGAATTGGAAGGACCCTTATTTGTCCATTGAGTCTGAGGAGGAGGAAGTGAGAACTACAGAACCAATGGTGTCCAGCCCCCCTAAATCACCCCTAGGGATCTTGGGGAATCTAATGGGAAGGGAGGAATAAAAGGGTAGTAGTGAGAGCAGGACAGGTCAGCTTCCTGTTGCTGCTGCCAGACGTGCTGCCCCTGCTGCCACTATTGCTGCCCCTGCTTCCACTAGTGCTGTGCCTGCTGTCAGATGTGCTGCCCCTGCTGCCATCAGTGCTGTGCCTGCTGCCACCAGTACTGTGCCTGCTGTTAGACATGCTGCCCCTGCTTCCACCAGTGCTGTACCTACTGCCACCAGTACTGTGCCTGCCGTCAGGTGTGCTGCTCCTGCTTCCACCAGTGCTGTGCCTACTGCAAGTGCTGAACCTGCTGCCACCAGGTCTGTGCCTGCTGCCAGTACTGTGCCTGCTGGCACCAGTGCTGAACCTGCTGCTAGTGTTTCTTGTAATAGGAGGGGGGGAAGGAGAAGATGTACTAAGTGTGACAGCAGGGGGATCCCAAGTCACACTTGCCATCCCCAAACAGTCCCACCAGTACTAGTACTACTACTACTACTACTAAGAAGGTACAACAGCTTGTTAGTGTTAGGAATGAAGGAGGGGGTAATCAATATCCTCATATTACTAGTGACTGTGAGGAAGGAGACTCTGGGGCTGAACATAATGTGTGTGGTGTTAGTAGTAGTAGTAACAGTGATGGTGAAGCAGCCGGTGGGACTAGCCCACACTAATCCTCTGGCCCTGGAAGCCCCCTTCCCTTCACCACAGTGTCCAAGTGGAACATAATCCTGAAGAGGCCAGAACTGTTGATGGATAGCAACCACCAGCAGGAGCACAGATCAGCTGTCTGTACCTGCTGCTACTGCTGCCAGTCTGCCTTCTTCACGTCAACAAGAAATGGCAAGTGTGACATTAGAGGACCCTCTGTCACATTGCTCCTCACCTCCTCCAAGCAGCAGTGAGACGTCTGTAATAGAGCAGCAGCAGCACGTAGGGACTAGTGGGGGTGGTGATGATGATGATGGTGGAGAAGCTGGGGTGGAAGAGACATTGATGGTCTTTCAGCAGAAACTGAGAAGGAATGGGAGACAGGGATGAGGATGGGCATCATCATCACCACCACCGCCAACAGTGAGTTTTTGGAAATTACAACTGCTTTAATTCCCGCTGCTTAGCTGCAAGGGTAGCATGATGCTGAGGAGCAGGCTAGTGTGCAACAGACCACCGTGGACACAGTGAGAATGGGGTCAACAAGTGATTCTGGACTAGGACAGCTTCTACTTGCCAGCGGCAACAATACTCCTGGTCCTAATTGCATTTCTGATACCGAGGCAGTAGCAGCAACATCATCCGCTGCCACAGACAGTGAAGGGGAATGTGGAAGACAAGAAGAAAGAGGCCATTCTTCTCCACCTGTTTCCTATCCCTATCCCTTGAAGTCATGGGTGTAGGACTACTTTTTTCATGGGGCAGGCACAGTGCAGTCATCACCAACGGCACTGTGCACAATTTGTGACAAGTCAGTGAGAAGAGGAAAGGAGGGAACACACCTTGGCACAACCACCATGATAACACACATGAAACACAGACATCATGACATTCATGTCAAACATGTTAAAGTCAAACACCCACCACAGAAATCAAGCAACGCTGTTGCTTTACCTCCTTGACTCTCCAGACAGGCAACAAGAGGCGAGGCAAAGATCAAAGAGGAGGAAGAATAGAGAAACCCAGGCTGGAAGTTCCATGACGAGTGAAACAACTAGCTCGTCATCACTTTTTTCCTCTAGGGTAACTATATCTTCTGCCAATAGAAACATAGAAACATAGAAGATTGACGGCAGAAAAAGACCACCTGGTCCATCTAGTCTGCCCTTTAGTATTCCTTTATTGTTATCTTAGGATAGATACATGTTTATCCCAGGCATGTTTAAATTGTGTTACTGTGGATTTATCAACCACCTCTGCTGGAAGTTTGTTCCAAGTTTCTACTACTCTTTCAGTGAAATAATATTTTCTAATGTTTTTCTTGATTTTTCCTCCAACTAGCCTCAGATTGTGCCCCCTTGTTCTTGTATTCAGATTCTTATTAATCACACTTCCCTCCTGAACCTTGTTCAGTCCTTTAACATATTTAAAGGTTTCAATCATGTCCCCCCTTTCTCTTCTTTCCTCCAGACTATACATATTTAGATCTCTGAGTCGTTCTTGATAAGTTCTATGCTTTAGACCTTCCACCATTTTTGTAGCTCTTCTTTGAACCCGCTCAATTTTAGTTATATCCCTTTGCAGATGAGGCCTCCAGAACTGTACACAGTATTCCAGATGTGGTCTCACTAGAGCTCTATACAGAGGGATCACAATCTCCCTCTTCCTGCTTGTTATACCTCTAGCTATGCAGCCAAGCATACGATTTGCTTTCCCCACCGCCTGGTTGCATTGGTTACTCATCTTGAGGCTGTCAGAGATGACCACCCCCAAATCCTTCTCTTCTGAAGTCTTTGCTACCACAGAACTGCCAATACGATAGTCAGATTGAGGGTTTCTTTTCCCCAAGTGCATTATTTTACATTTGGAAACATTGAACTGAAGTTTCCATTGTTTTGACCACTTATCTAATAGTGCCAGATCATTCTCCATATTACAGACACCTCCTGGAACATCAACCCTATTACACACTTTTGTGTCATCAGCAAACAAGCAAACCTTCCCTGCCAAGCCTTCCCTTATGTCACTTACAAACATGTTGAACAGAACAGGGCCCAGAACAGATCCTTGTGGCACTCCACTTGTAACCAGTCTCTGCTCAGAATACACTCCATTAACAACAACCCTCTGGTTTCTGTCCTTCAGCCAACTGCAGATCCACTGAACTATCCAGGGGTTAAGTCCAATTCTTGATAATTTATCTATCAGCTCTTTATGGGGAACTGTATCGAAAGCTTTACTGAAATCCAGGTAGGCGATATCCACAGCACCACCTTCATCCAGCACTTTAGTTACATAGTCAAAGAAATCAATGAGATTAGTCTGACAGGATCGGCCCTCAGTGAAGCCATGCTGGTTTGGGTCCATCAGGTTGTTTTTTGTTAGATGGTCAATTATCTTCTTCTTTAGAAGAGTCTCAATCATTTTTACCACTACAGATGTCAGGCTGACTGGCCTGTAGTTACTAGCTTCTTCTTTACTACCCTTCTTGTGAATGGGTACAACATTGGCCATTCTCCAATCATCAGGAACCTCTCCCGTAAGAAGGGACTGGTTATACAGATTAGTCAGGGGGCCAACTATGACAGATCGGAGTTCTTTAAGAACTCTAGGGTGGATTCCATCCGGACCCATCGCTTTATTTGACTTTAGCCGGACAAGTTCCTCTAGAACATCGGCCTCTGAAAACACTGGGGCTAAAATTATACAACTAGAGGCAATGCTGTGTTCAGCCATTTTCTGATTATGAGGGCCGCCGTCTGAAAAAACTGAGCAGAAGTAGTTATTCAGATGGTCAGCGACCGCCTTTTCCTCTTCTATATACTGATTTTTTCCGTTGTTAATTTTTGTAATCCCGCAGTTTTTCTTCTTCCTGTCACTGATATATCTGAAGAAGGTTTTATTCCCCTTCTTAACAGATTTGGCCATTTCTTCCTCTTTTGAGGCTTTAGCAGCATTTATCAATCTTGATCATAGTTACCTCTCCAGTGGGTGGTGTGATTTTTCGCTTTCATATTGTGTCGGTTCATATCGAACATAGAGATATTGAATTGTGACGACGCTCAAATAAATGTATTTATTTGTTTTTGTCATATGGATGGTTATGCATATTCTTATTAGACCTGTTTATCATTTCATCTAAATTGGTCCAAGATTTGGTTTTCATAGTGATGTTCTGGTGGCTCACAGTAGGATATATATCCCTTTGAGAAATGGAACATCAATTGCATTAAATGAAGCAATGTCTAGTATATATAATGCCACTTTTTTGCAACTTCGGTGGCAGAAAGATGTGTGCCTCCACGAGTTACCATATTGCTATAATATATGGGTTCTCTTCAGTACCCGGAGGGTTAACTCTGTTAAGTTTGACCAAGATACCTAGTTGTCCATTGACCCATGCCCCATTATTATAATGGTTTATTCCCCAGTAATTTGGATGTTCAATCTTGCTAAATTGGAGTAAGATACTCCGTTATTAATTAGTCCGAAGCCCCATTATTACAGTGGTGGGGTGTTCTTTTATAATTTGGAGGCTATGTTGGAATGTTTTAAATTTCCTCCCCCTTGCTATTTCTCGATGACAAGCTGGTTTCTAATTTAACCGTATATATCTATAGAGAACCATTATTCAAACCACTTAATTCTTTGGTATATTGAAACACTCATATATATCTTTATTCTATATATATATATATATATATATAAAGTGTTTGTTTTTTTTTTTTACTATGGTATAAGCTCTGTAGATGACATTTGAAAGGTTAATTTGAAGCATGTCCTTTTGTTTACAGTAAGGCTTAGTCCAGTACTGGAACAATGCTCCTTATAGTTTAATATGGGAGTGGTGAGTTGTTAGTGGACATGCCTTATATCTTTCCGTAGTTCTTTTTTTATTGAGAGGAACGGCTACTTCCAATTTTATTTTTATTTGATTTTGCATTTTTTATTTTTATTTTTGACTTTTTAAAATATTTCCATTACCTATGGATTATCTATTATACCACATCTACTCCAGCGGAGAAAGATCCAGCGGACAATAACCCAAACAGGAACTGGTAAAGTACCCTTTATGTTTTAATAGTTGGTTACAAGCGGATGCATGATTACCAACATTATATAAATGTGAGTGCATATTACACACGTTTACTGTATTTGATCATAATATACTCAGATAAGGCACCATTGACACCCTTTCTCTCCTTTGTTTTTTGGTACATATATTGCATTCCTCTTCCTTTGTGGTGGTCATTTGGAGTGTAGCTGCCTCTGTAATTATCTGGGCACACAGAAAGTGAATATCACTGCTGTAGGGACACAGTTATAAAATCCCCCCAAATTCTTTATGCCACCTTTCTTATAAGATTCCAATGGTGTTGGGGAGGTGATTGAAGTTATTGATAACTGTATTACACTAGGAGCCTTTTTTCTTCTCGTTTGCCACTCCTAAACATCTCATGTTCCCTTTTTCTATGCCTAAAATCAAAGCGAAACAAAGGTTTATCTGTCCTCCTTCCTTTCTGGCAGGATCTGGGTTATGTGTGCAAAGTATAGATCTTTGTGAAACTGTTATTCATTTCCTCTTATCACAGAACTGTTAGACTGGTTTCAATATGATACAGTTTTCACTAACCTAGACCTCTGCAGGGTTTGTAATCTCATCCACATCAAAGAGTGAGACGAGTGGATCATCTGCAATGCCATTGTTGTGTATAGTGCTTTGTAAAAATGTATTCTATGATATGCTTTGCACATACTTTGTAGTGTACCTGGTTAATATCCTAATTTTTTCTAAGACTCTGCAAGAACAATGTACCCAGGAAACCTTGATCCTGTCAAATGTGCCGTCAAATGAGTTAAAGCTAAATTAGGATAAAACTTGATCTTTATTAACAGTCATAAAAAAACAAAAAAAAAACAAAAAAAAAGCGAAATGAAAATGAAGTGTACTGCCGGTGCAAAAAAAAAGGCTTGCCATATATTCGTTATATAGATGTATAGATGTTACTTTTTTTTATCAAAAGAGCTAGTCAGAGACGCTCAACTAGGAACGAGCCTACCCTCGAAATGATGAGGCTCTATAGGATAAGTATCCTACCCAGGGTGCAATCTCTTTTAGCTCACTAGTGCCTTTCACAGAGAGGAAATATCCTGAAGCACATCATACTGATCCTACCAAAAGGCAGTCCAGCCACGAAATGCCAGGCAATTCCTCTCTGAACAAGAGAAGCAGCCAACCCCAGACGTACGTTTCGGCCTTGTTGGGCCTCGTCAGTGAGGTGCAGCTGATCTCTCTAGGCACTGTGAGCAAGGGGTCCACGTCTGGATTACCCTGTTACCCTTAGGGTGACTAGTCCCAAGGGCAATTTGCATATGCAAAAGAGCTAGTCAGAGACGCTCAACTAGGAACGAGCCTACCCTCGAAATGATGAGGCTCTATAGGATAAGTATCCTACCCAGGGTGCAATCTCTTTTAGCTCACTAGTGCCTTTCACAGAGAGGAAATATCCTGAAGCACATCATACTGATCCTACCAAAAGGCAGTCCAGCCACGAAATGCCAGGCAATTCCTCTCTGAACAAGAGAAGCAGCCAACCCCAGACTTACGTTTCGGCCTTGTTGGGCCTCGTCAGTGAGGTGCAGCTGATCTCTCTAGGCACTGTGAGCAAGGGGTCCACGTCTGGATTTTTATCAATCATTTTTATTTAGAATAAAAGAAGTACAATGAGAAGAAGAAAATAGAGAATAATACATAAATTGATATGTCTACATTACCACATTAGCGATATAAATACAGGGATGAAAGTACAAATAAGAACAATGACATTGTCTTCAATGACTGTAAAGAGGATGAATGATGATACATGTGAAGAATAGTTCTCCCATGCCACATTTTCTGAATGAGGCACAGTGAAGGAGAATATAGTAACGGAAAATGCATCATGTGCCCAGGTTGAAGTAGAAAGTGGCAACACAGAGGAGTAGTAGATTAGGAGAGAGGAGAAAAGAAGAAGTTGGGAAATATGGTGGGTTGAAAGGGGAAAGGATGAGGGGAGGGGTGAGAAGGTGGTGTAAGAGTTTTTACAGATCGGCAACTTCCATAAGGGATGATTAAGAGACAACCAGTGTTAACTGTCAATCACAAGAGAGAAGTGGTCATGAGGGATTGAGGGTTTCCTGATTAACATTTTTCAAGCATCCCAAATAACCTCAAAGGATTCTGCATCACCTGACATGATGGCCACAAGTCTTTCAAGGCTTAGGATTTTGTTTGCTCTAGTCAACCAGTGTATGATCGTGGGGGCTGATGTGTGTTTCCAATTGGCTGGGATACACAGTTTAGCTGCATTGAGGATCTGTCTGAATATGAATACATCAGTTTTCATGTGAGGTGTGTAATGGAGCTGGAAGGAGGTTCAAACAAATGATCAAGGGATCCGGAGAAAGCTTAACACCTACCACTCAAGAGGTATTCTCAAAAACAGTGCTCTAAAATGGTGAGATCACAGGACAATCACTCTATATGTGAAGAAACATGCCAGGGGATCATTGACACCTCCATCAGTTTTCTGATACAACAGAGTAAAATGAATGGAGCATAGAGGGAGTTCTGTATCATCTATGTAATAGCTTTGAAGTTGGATTCCGAGACAAGTGCATTTCTTGAGGCATGTATAGTGTTTTTGATAGCTTGGGTCCATTGGTTGTCTGTTAAAGTGTATCCTAATTCATGGACCCAACCCTGATGTGCTAATTCATCACAGGGAGACTGGTGATTGGTGAGCAATTGATACATGGAGGACAGCCCATGGAGGGTGTGTGAATTGGATAGATAAGCCATTTCAAAAGCAGTCAAGTCTCGTAATAAATTCTGACAGTATTTACTGGTGTACACATAGTTGTTTATGTGTCTGTATGACCAGTGTTCTGTTGCTGGTAGGTGATATTTGTCATGTAATGATGTAAATGAAAGAAGCAGGGGCAGACTGACAGTACACAGGGCCCCTGGTCCAAAAAGAGGTCTGGGTCCCCTGCCCAATGACATCATTGGCCCCTCCCCATGACATCATAAGCCCCACCCTATGGCATTCAGTACCCCTCACACAGCACCAGGCCATTCAGTACCCCTCACACAGCACCAGGCCATCCAGTACCCCCCACACAACACCAGGCCATCCAGTACCCCCCACGCAGCACCAGGCTATCCAGTACCCCCTCCCCCAACAGCACCAGGCCATTCAGTACCCCCTCCCCTAACAGCACCAGGCCATCCAGTACCCCCTCCCCCACACACAGCACTAGGCCATCCAGTATCCCCCACACAGCACTAGGACATCCAACACCCCCCCAGCAACCTTCCCCCGGCACAAGCCCATCCAGTACCCCAACATAGCACCAGGACATCCATTACCCCCACAGCAACCTTCCCCCAGCACCAGGCCATCCAGTACCCACACACACAGCATCAGGCCATCCAGTACCCCCACACACAACACCAGGCCATCCAGTACCCACCACTCAGCACCAGGCCATCCAGTACCCACCGCGCAGCACCAAGCCATCCAATACCCCCACACACAGCACCACACCATCCAGTACCCCCACACAGCACCAGGCCTTCCAGTAACCCCCTCATACAGCACTAGGCCATCCAGTACTACTGGCTTACCTGTGCTGGTGGGTCAGTGTGCTGCTGCTGTCACTGTGTCTGTCACTGTCACCTCTCTGCTAGAGTCCCAGTAGTCCTCCTGTCCTGATCCTGCTACATGTGTGTCCACTACTCACTCAGTCAGGACCTCACGTGATGCCCTGTGGCGGGCTCTGCTGTTGAGTCCCACAGCCCCCCCCCCTCATCACACACCCCTGCGGGCTGCCTGTGATTACATCAATGCCCATGCTAGTTTCTACGTGACCAATTGGTCTGTGCAGCATGTGCATTGTACAGAAAGAAGAGCTTCAGCTTAGCTCAGTGAGAAGAAGCAGGCCGAAGCGCCTGCTGCCAGCAGCTGCCAGAGTCGTCAACCCCATCGCAGTGAGTCTGTGTACTGTCACACGTGTACTCCGGCAGCAAGCGGTGTCATTCTGCAGATCATGTTTCCTCCTAACTTCCGAATCCGATCTTGTGTTGAGCTGGGGTCTTGGGGAATTCTGGCATTCGGCACCACAGTGATGAAAGATAAAATAGAAAGATCTGACTGTGTACTCCATTAACTTATACGCTGCCACCCTCAACCTCAATGAAGGCACGTAGCGCATGAAGCCAGGGCAAGGGCAGTATGTATAAAACTGAGTGAGAGGCCTCAGTGCCTCACGAAGCAGTGCACAGTGTGGTCGGCTGCTGGTGGAAGCTTTACATAAGCGCGGGTGGGTCCCTACAGGCAAGCCGTGGTTGTGGAGGAGTCAGGCATTATTAACAGAGGAGTCAGACATTAACATTATAATTGGTGGTGGCGGGCCCCCCCTCGGTCACGGGTCCTCGGTCCATGACCGAATGCCTGAATGATCAGTCCATCCCTGGAAAAAAGTTTGTTTTGATGTGAGAGTACGGCTGTGAAAGTATGATGTTTCTGAGGGGAGTGGCTTAAAAACTCAGAGCTTAGACCAGGAGGGAAAGAGCAATTCTGAAGAATAGGAGTTACAGGTGACAGATAAGAAGATATGTTGTGGGTAGACACCAGCCTATCCCAAATCTTCAGTGGAGTGTGTATCAGAATCGCATCTATAAACTTAGCTGGTCTGTCCGAAGGGCTAAACCACGGCAGTGTGTGTGTAGGATGTGGTGTGCGGACAAGTCTCCCAGCAACTGCACCCAGAGTGTAGATGAAGCTTAATGTTTCCCCTGGCATATGTTAATAAGTTGATTGGCTTGATAGTATCTCTGTATAAGTGATACACCTAACCCTCCTTTTCTTTTCTTAGCTAGTGAGATCATTTTCAATTTGGCAGGTTTATGTTGCCATATGAAGGTGTTAATGCATCTTTGTAATTGTTAATACAGGCGGGTGGAACAGTGATGGGACTATTTGCATTGCATTTTGGGTATAATGACCATCTTTATAACATTAATCCTACCCGTCCTGGAGAAGGGTTTGTGCCTTCATTTGTTACGGGTAGTAGTAATAGAGTATAACAGGGGTATAGTTATATTGGAAAAGGTGGGTCGGGGAAGGGGGCAAGAGGATTCCAAAGTATTTTAAGTGGTGTTTGGCTATTTTGAAATGCATTATTGAGGATAGCAATTGCATCTGAGGAGAGGGGATATTAATATTGAGAAGTTATAATTTTTCCATATGGGTTTGAAGTTTGACATAAGGTTAAAATTATTAAATTCTTAAGTAGAATAACTGACGGAGAGTTTTTTGGGTCTGTTACTATTAGCATGAGGAAGCTGGCGAGATAACTCAGTGGTAAATTCCCTGAATATGGTGCCTGTTCAGACCTCAAAGTTGCAGGTTCGAATCCCGGCAGGGTCAACTTAGCCCTTCATCCTTCCTAGGTCAATAAATGAGTACCATTGATTGGGTAATAATAACATCTATTATTTCAGCTGCCGATTTTGTTAATTCCAAGGAAGTGTGCTAAAAGTGCTTTGAGTCCTACTGGGAGAAATACTAGTTGTTGTTATTATTATTATAGTTATTATGAGGTCATCTGCGAAGAGAGACAGTTTATGTATCCTGGACCCTGCTGAAATTCACAAAATCTGTGGGTTGTTTCTAATATAACTGGCTAAGACTTCCATTGTGAGTGTAAATAGAATTGGGGAAAGGGGACAACCTTGGTGGGTTCCATTTTTTTAAGAAGAATCGATCAGAAAGCATTCCATTACATCTAATGCGAGCGGAGAGGTTAGTGTATAGGGCAAAAATCATTTTCCTAAATTTGGTACTTAGGCCAATATGTTCTAAATTGGCAGATAAGAAGCTCCGTAATACTCTGAATGCCTTTTTTGGCATCAAGGGAGAGGAGGAGAGTCAGAAGGTTTAGGTTTTGAGCTAATTAAATAAGTTGGATGAGCTTCATGGTGTTATCCCTGGCTTCTCTACCAGGGACAAAACCAGTCTGGTCCCGATCTATTTGTGTGGGTAGAAATTTAGTAAGTCTGGTTGTGAGAATTTTGGCAAAAATGTTTGTGTCAATGTTTAGTAGCTATATCGGGCGATAACTCGGTGGCAGGGTTGGAGCTTTACCCGGTTTTAATAGAATGGTTATGTGAGCTTCTGTAAGTGTGGTATGAGATTGAAAACCTCACTAAGGAGGGGAGGTAGAAGGTGTAGAATTTTTTTTTGTAAAAATGAAGAGAGAAGCCATCGGGTACTGGGAATTTATGGTGGGGCATGCCTTTAATGGCCTTGGAGATGTCTGAGGGAGTAATGTCAACATTAAGGTCAAGTAGTTGGTCTGATGTTAGTTTAGGCATTGTGGATTTGGTTATAAAATCTATCAGATCTTTATCTGTCAGGATACGTTGCGTTGATGGGATGTTGTAGAGAGAGGTGTAGTATTGTTGAAAGTGTGAGTAATAGAGGGAAAATCTTTTAGAACCTTACCAGCCGGGGTGGGGATGCTGTGTATGTAGGACGGAGGGGTGGTCTCCCTGAGTTGGGAGGCTAAAAGTTTACCCGCTTTATTGTCTCACTCATAATGGTCCCTGTTAAGCCTATCAAAGAATGTGTCATGTGTTTTATGTAGTATATCAGTGATTTGATTTTTTGTGGAGCGTAAGAGTTTCAGGGACTCAGAAGTTCCTGTAAGTATGTGTTGCTGTTCTAGAACTGAGAGATCTTGCAATAGAGCATTCAGTTTGCAATTATTTTGTTTGCAAAGCAGTGACTCGGTTTTAACGTATAGTCCTCTTACATAGCATTTTAAGGCTTCTCAGACACTCATTGCTGAGGATACAGAAGGTAAATTTATTTCTAAAAATTCTTTGATAGCTTTTTCCATGTCAGCATGTACCTTCTTGTTTTCTAATTGGTAAGGGCTGAATCTCCAAACTGAATGTCTAGGTACAGGTAATGGGAGAGTTAAAGTGAGTACAATGGGAGAATGGTCTGACCAAATTGCCGGCAAAATATCTGCAGATTTAACAAAGTGTAAATGAGATTGACTCAAATATAAATGGTCAATGCGTGATTGTGATTTGTTAAGTGTTGAGTAGAACATATATTTGCTCTTTTGTGGATTGAGTGTCCTCCATGCATCAATCAGTCCCACAGAGTCAAGGTGTTTAGCAGTCTTACTAAGTTGCGAGGTGGGTATTACAGATTTTCCTGTGGAACAAATAAGAGTCAGGACAAGAGATGTGTTAAGATCGCCTCCGAATATGAATAATACGTGTCTGAATTATGACAAGGTATCTAAAAATGTGGTTAGGAAACGCTCCTGCCCAGTATAGGGTGCATAGACATCGACCAATGTAATTTTCAGATCCCTGGTTGCGATATACATTGTTGGTCCCAGCGTGCGGACGCTGGTTTACTCCACTAAACCTGGTTGCGATATACATTGTTGGTCTCAGCGTGCGGACGCTGGTTTACTCCACTAAACCTGGTTGCAATATACATTGTTAGTCTCAGCGTGCGGACGCTGGGTTACTCCACTAAACCTGGTGGTGATATACATTGTTGGTCCCAGCGTGCGGACGCTGGTTTACTCCACTAAGCCTGGTTGCGATATACATTGTTGGTCCCAGCGTGCGGACGCTGGTTTACTCCACTAAACCTGGTTGCTATATACATTGTTGGTCCCAGCGTGCGGACGCTGGTTTACTCCACTAAACCGGTTGCGAGATACATTATTGGCTCCAGCGTGCGGATGCTGGTTTGCTCCACTAAACCTGGTTGCGATATACGTTGTTGGTCCCAGCGTGCGGACGCTGGTTTACTCCACTAAATCTGGTTGCGGTATACATTGTTGGTTCCAGCGTGCGGTCGCTGGTTTGCTCCATTAAACCTGGTGCCGCTATTACCATTGGTCCCAACATGCGGACGTTGGTTTGCTCCTGAACATCCAGTGCTGTGGTCAGTCGCTGTCCACTTCCTTGCAGTTGTCTGAGTATCCCTGGCAATAGACTCCTGCTGAGTAAGACCTCTATACTTATGCTCTATGCTGTCTTAGTCACCTGACAGCTGGTCTACTCGCTCAGGCTGCCCTGCCCGGTATTGGTGAGGCCGGTAGAACCTTGACGATATCATCCTGTAGGTTGCCTCACCCGGTATTGGCAGGGCCGGTAGAGCCTACTCCAGTACTCCTTTGGGCTGCCCTGCCCGGTATTGGCAGGGCCGGTAGAGCCTACATTCAGCATTCTGTGGGGGCTGCCTTGCCCGGTATTGGTAAGGCCGGTAGAACCTATTATATGTTCTATTACTGTTGTATTGTTATGTATGTTTACCCTACGGGGACTGCCTTTAACTTTTAATAAAGTTAAGTTATTTTACCAAACCTTAAGTCTGAGAGTCTTCAAATCTGTGACAGTTTGTTAGTAGACCATTCTACCACTCGATCCAGTGGGTCATGGATTTCTATCTGCGGAAGATGAAGTGTAGTGCACAGATTTGTAACATCTTCTGGAGACCTGACAACATGGGTCTTGCCATGGTATGATACCAGGAGAGCGAAAGGAAAGCCCCATCGGTAAGCAATATTTTTATTTTTAAGGGGATCCAAGAGAGATTTGTATGCTTTCATGAGTTGAAGAGTTAGGGAGGACAAATCAGCACAAAGTTGAAGCTCAGTTCCTTCATAAAGAATAGGAGATGTTAGCCTTGCCTTGCGCATCAGGGCATCCTTTTGGGAAAATGATAGCAAGTTGTATATAACATCCCTTGGTTTCTTTTCATTTTGGGGGCTCGTTCGGAACATTCAGTATATACGTTCTATGCGCATCTCCCCGGGGGGCAATTGCAGGATCGAGGAAAAGATCTTTTGGTGATTTGCCCTGGAGGTCAGAAGGTTGGCAGGCAGGTAGGCCTCTAATACGCATATTGTTCTGGCATCCTTGATTCTCAAGGTCATCAAGGTGGAGATGTAGCTTCTTGATCTCCGCTATGTGAGACATATGTTGCTGCTCCGTGGTGTGTTGGGAGGAGAAAAGTTCCTCAGAGTAATCTCTGTAGTCTTCTAGGTCTGAAACTCTGGAACCGATTTCGATCAAATCTTGATTAATGTGTCTCAAATCTGAGCGAAGAGAGTCCTCCAGGTATGATCTGGAGGGATGCGATTTGATATCCTCCCTGGTGAGGAAATGTTGTAAGTCTGCTCTAGTAGGAAAGCGATCCAGTGAGGCTGATAATAGGGCCTGTAGCCTTCCCGTCTCTGCTTGCTGCGGCCATCTTCCTTTTAGTAGGCGAATTGGAAGGAGAAGCTGATTCAGACATTTTCTTGGCCGATTCCGGTAGATATTCTATAATCTTAATGTATTTTGTTTTCTTCCCAGTCATAACTTGCTTGGCCCAACAAAGAGGGTGATTTACAATGTGAGTTTGGGCAATTTGCTCATAAGAAGCGTTTTTATGGGCCAGGAGCTCAGTCAGTGTACTGCCATTCTGTAGCTGTGCTAGCCACGCCCCCCATAGATGTTAATTTTAATCCTACTCTTATTATTTACTTTGGGAACAATGAACGGCAAGAGTTGACTCTGCTTGGACTAGATCCTACAACCTTGATATCTGAACAGATTCTACAACTGGTGTATTAACAAACTGGGCTATCTGGCTAGCTTAAATGATTTAGGTAAAGGAGAAGAATGGATGAGTGTGTCTCAACAGCAATTTACTTGAAAACAGCAAAGACAGAAACAACAGAGGTGCCTCCTCGTGTAATATGCCAATATACACAATCCACCACTAAAGTCAGTACCCAGTAGGTGTATAGTCACAAGAAGAGTGACTGTGAATCTACTTATGTAGTGCATAGCTAAAATCGCTTACTGGGAAATATAATTATCCTACAACCAGATGATCTTGAAACAACCTGAAATGTGCTGCTCCTTCACAAACTTGCTCTCTCAAAATGGTGAAGAATGATAAGGAAACATGAAAAAACAAAAAACACAGGGCACCGCCCAATGGTGTAATGGAGTAATTCATACTCACAAGTGTGATGGTCAGAATGAATTCTGAATAAACCAGCAGGTGAAGATATTCACCAGTCTTGACTCAGTAACTAGAGTGCTGATGGATGGTGTCCAAGAATATCTTCACAATCTTCCCACAGATTGTAACAGCTCTCCAAAAATAAGTAATAATGCCTAAGTGGCTAACAAAAAGGAAAAAAGACTACAACAGTAAAAACATTTATTAAAAGCAATAAACTGGTGAGATGGCTCAGTTGGTTAACGCACCAGCTGTAGAATCTGTTCAAGCCGCAAGGTCGCAGATTCTAGCCCTGGCAAGGTCAGCTCAGCCTTTCACCCTTCTGAGGTAGATAAAAGGAGTCCAGGACATACTGGGAAACTAAATATGGTAGCGAAAAAATACAAGTCTAACATGTTTCACATAGACAAAACGATCATACAGGAGCCGTTACACAGACACAGTTTACATACCATTGTAATCATACCAGTATAATCACATCCATTGGTTATCAAGCTGATCTCCCGTCATGTGCAACGGAACCCAAAAGACACCCAGACACGAGTACAAGATTATCAAGCAACGCAAGAGTTAATGAGGAAATCAGAATAAGTAAATCTTTAATCTTAAAAAGTAAGAGCAATATAACATATTAACTCTTCACATGTTCTTAGAATCCGTACTGGCAATAATGCCAGCTATAGAGATATATCAATGCATTATAAATAAGGGTGAATTGTGCAATACAGTGGTAGATAATCAAAATAATGGGAATTAAATGCAGATGTAACAACGTGTCACATGATCCAGCTTAAGATGCCCACAGGATCTGTACTAATGGATTAACTAGCTGTAGAGACACATCTACATAATTGAAATGGGGATGGATCACATGACATAGCCATAACAAAACTTATCCTCAGTAACCCCCAAAATAATAAAAACAAAACACAATGTATAACTCAATCCAGCCAAAACCAATAGTCACATGGATATAGGCCCTCAGTTAGTAATATCATAGTTAAATAAAACAAAAATAACATAAGCGATTGAGAACCTGTTATATTAGAGGTCTGGAATTCCAGAAAGATAAAGAAAAACATACACACAGTGGTTGTGAAAACTATAACTACTGTTTATTAAATATGCATTACAAAAAGAGAACATAAAAGATACTTAGCTACTGCAGGAGTTTTCATCAGTATGGGAGAGCCCTCCATACTCCCCTGCAGCAACAATCTTTTAAACACACAGGCTTGAGATGAGATACACGCTCTCTGTCTCAAAATGGCTCTGACAACCTAGAGACGTGTCACAACTTGTTACTGTGAGGTACATACAAACTACGCCCTAATTGATATGATATAGTATTGCATAACTGAGTGTTGCATAACTGTTTCTCTGTTGTTTATTCTGCTACGTGCAGAGAGTTAACCCTTGGCCGCCCATGAGGAGACCACAAAAAGTACCTCCCCTTACACTCCACCCTTGGTCTCCTCAAGCGGCCACAAAGGTAATATGTCCACCTCTGCAGACATAGAGCAATCTTCTGTAACGAAGCGAAAAACAGTGTCCTAAAGTTCACTGATATCCTTGATTAACTGGACTAGATCTTGGATGTATATGCAGTTCATGGTCCCACGGCATCCATAATGTTCAGTCCCACCAAAACGGAAAACCATAAGATTCATACACCAAATCAGTAGACGCAGTGGCAAGCAAACCATAATGTTTTTATTATATCAGGTGTTCCTTGTCCTTTATTTGTGATGCAGGTTTCCCACATGCGTTGCCAGTCATGGTAGTAGGAATAACCTATGGGAAAAAAAAACATGCATTGGTTTAGTTTCTTCGTCCATATTTCCCCTGTTCCTGTTGACAAAACTTTCACTTTAGCTCCTTCATTCAACAAACTACTTCCAGCCAACCTACCACCGCTCCCCCAGATACTTTACCCATGGCATCTGCATCAGGAGTGATAGTTATAACACATTCTTCACCATCTTCCACTTGCATTATCTCATTCCACGTACACACCTCCCAGATTGTGGGGTGAGATTTGAAATACTAACAGGAAACACTCACAATGCCAAAATGACACACCACACCCCCTTCCTCAGTTGTCTTTTCTGTAATCTCTCTAGAAGCAACCATAATCACCCTACTCTGTTCTCTGAGTAGTTTTGTGTCATGACCCAACATTCGCTCCAAGGGAGTAACATCCTGAACGAGACAGTCTCATCCAGTACCCTATCCCACCCCCCTAGAGCGTGTGTGGGAGTCATCTTGCGGATTTGTTCTTCCAGCAAGCTGTTCATTCTTTCAATCATACCCGCTTCCTACGGGTTAAAAGGGATATGGTACACCCAATGCACATCCCGAGGTGGAGCCCACGTCTTCATCAACATGTCAGTATTGTTAGTTTGTATTTCCACAAGAGTTCCGTATAACTTAGTGATCAGAGATACTAGTTCCAGCTTTTGATCTTCCTGTGGTAGGGGCCCGAGGAAACTCATCTGCCAAACTTCACCACCTGTAATGCCTTGATCTCTTTGTCCAGAGGTGGTTTTTGGTTTTTCCTTCTGTATAGCATGACCAATGAGACACTTGATCACAATCTCTTTCACTTGATCCATAGTCAGAGAGATTCCCTTCAAATCGGTCCACTGATAGATTGTTAATGCTCCTCTGTGTCCACCCTGGGCTTGAGCCCAGTCCTCCAGCTTCAACAGTCCATTCATAGTCTGGGAGGGGATCTGTGCCACACTGTCAGCCATCTCATTTTCCAAGAGACCAGTATGTCCATCAGCAATGGGCCACTTGTTGCTTTGTGCCCACAAGATCTGCTACAACCCAGTACCAACCCATGGGGGTTTTTCTTTGATTGTCCATTGGTCTTGCTGCTCAGTAACCAGCCTGGCATTCACTTCTTTATATGGCTGTGCCGGAACTTCTGTCTTATTGTAATTCCCATCACATGTGGTTTTATGATTCACAAAACCTGCCAAGCGTTTCCTGATAGCAGCAGTGTCTTGTTTTATTGGGTTGCCTCTCTCTACCAGACACCACTTCCATGTCTGTAGGGCCTGATTCTGCGCAACTGCTGTGCGAGCCGCAAGGCCATCATGACGCACCCAGTCATGTATAGATATATCGGATTTCACTAGTGGGATGAGGTCTAAATTGTTGTTGACACGTACAGCCTCTTTGACTGAAGCCAGTGCTTCATCCCAATAATACAGTCTTTTTCCAGGTTACATCATAGATGGGATGCAGGAACAATCCCAGGTGTAGGGCCCAATGAACCTCCAGAAAACAGAAAAGCCCAGCAGGACTTGTGCTTCATCCATGTGTTTGACCACTTGCTTCTCCATATCAGCAAACAACATAACATCATCGGAGTCCCGGTATACTTGACACTGGAGGGACCCCATAGCCTGTAAATCTCTGGCAGCATGCCATCGCACAGTTGTCTGTGCAGTCTTTTTCACTAATATCAGGTCTGGGACAGCGGCTGCTAGCAGGGGTGTCACTTTGTTCAGTTCTTTATAGTCCACAGTTATATGCTCACGCCTGTCTGGCATCTTCACAGGCCAGTCTAGACCCTTGTAGGGGCTGGCAGCAGGCCTCAACACACCAAGGCCTTGAATAGTCTCTATCATTTCTGTATGTTCTCCAGGACTGTGGTACTGCTGGTGCTTGCTCGGTTCTACGGGCATTGGGATGTACACTGGGGTCCATTCGGTATGTCCCCAGACTATTGGCTGAAGCACTGAAAGAGACAAAGTACGGACTACAGTGCCGAAAGTGTAACATCCTGTCTCAATGTATATAATCTGTACCATCACAATATCCATTCCCTGAATATTATTTGGTAGAACAGACAGCAGAATCTCTGCTGGGAATACGGGACCATTCCCTATCTGCATTCGGCGCTGCACCCGGTACGCAGGTGTCTTCTGTCCTCCCACTCTCTCAACTATAGCACAACCCTTAGTGTACTTTGTCTTGTTCACACTTCTGTGACACAGAGACACTTCTGCCCTGGTATCCAGCAAGGCTGTCACATCTTATGGTCTCCTACGGTGTCCCCAATCACAAACATATGGGCAGCGGTCCCCTGATTTCAGTACTGCTTTATGCAAAACAGTAGGTCTTGGGGACAGGGACCAGCCAACATTTCATAAAGATTCAGGAATCATCCACGTCCATGTGTGTTCATGTAATGCATCAAATGCTTCCGTGTATGGAGTAGTTATTGGTGGAGGTGGAGCTGTGGGTGTCACAGGGAGTGTGTCATTTGGTTCTACGTCACCCTGCCCCCCTATTTCTGCATCACTAGTTGCCACCTTTTGGAGTCTGGCTGTTTGTATCTTCTCTTCCTGCTTCAGTTCCTGCCAGCATTTCAACAAGGCATGTGTAGGTATCCCATCAATCTCCTCTAGGGGTACTCTACTCGCCAACAAGTCCATAAAGAGTTGTCGAGGAGAGACATTCACTCTGGACCCACCTCCACCTGCCTTTTTCTCTACGGGTTGATTCTTCGCCACTGGCTGTGTCTGACCCTGGTCAAGTGCACTCAATCATCCCATAAGACCACTAGCTGAGTACACTGTCACACCAAAGGTATGAGCACCCAGTAAAGCGAACAATGGAGCCCTGTATCTAGGTGGAGCAGACTGCAAAAGCTTGTTACACATCAAAGGCACAAACTGCTCTGCATCTGGTCCTTGCCAGTCTTTCTTCACCCTAATTCAACCCCGCTCATCCACTATTCGCTGACATCCAGCCACACATGCCATCTCCCGCAATCTCTGAATGCCATCCCCCAACGTGTTCCATGGTGTGAGATCTATTAATTCAATTGGATGTTCATGTACCTGGGCTATAGAATCATGCATCAAATGCAACAGAGTGAAGGGCTCCTTTCTGTCCCTAGCTCATCACATTTGCAATCTGACTAAAGGATCTACACAAATGTTACCCAATCCTATTGCCTCTTCTTTGGTTAGAGTAACACATTCACCACCAGCATCCCAGGCACGCAAAACCCATGCCAACAGATTTTCATGCATTGTCTGTCTGTATGTCTTGCCTAATTCTGCTAACTTTGTGGCTGAATATGACCTTCTTTCCTCAGTATATTGTTCCTGCACAGCAGCAGAAGGAGCTGGCACAGCTGCAGCAACCTCATCCCCTTCAGCCGCTAGTGCCTGGTGACTGGTTTGCATGCGATTAGTCAATTCTTTCCGCTGTCGTTTAGTAACAATAGGTCGCGCCCCATACTCTGGAGCATCTGTTTGACTGTCCAATTCACTTTCCTCATCAGGCAGCCCATCCCATTGGTAAATTTCATCCCACTTCTCCTCTGCTACCAATGTTCGTACATGGACATTGCTTTGAGGAGACATCACCCTTCTTTTCCCTCTTTGCCTCCTTCTCTTCTGAGTCACGGCACTCACCACATACGGAGCATAACTTTCCCCCATTTGTTCTAGTCTCTCTTGTTGCTCCCGTAATGTACTTTGCATCATAGTACATTTATCCTTGATATTCCTCTTTAATAGTTTCATAGTCCTTCTGTAAGTCTTGTAAGGCTTGCAACAAAATCCACCCAGAATGCGGAGCAGCTTTCTGCTCTGCTGTAGAATACCTAGATAGCTCTAATCTGAGAGCAGCTTTCCGTGGCTCTACTAGCTTGTGCCCATCAACATATTTATACAATTTTCTGGCAATTGGGAACCACGGTCCCATCTCTTTCCCATGTTGACACTGATGCCCTCTCACACCTACTCCCTTTACGGGTTAATTTCTTCATTTTTTAAACATTCCTGCACTATCACACCTTATCTTTAGTGAAATTCCACCCTGCTCACAGCACCAAGTGTTATATTAGAGGTCTGGAATTCCAGAAAAGATAAAGAAAAACATGCACACAGTGGTTGTGAAAACTATAACTACTGTTTATTAAATATGCATTACAAAAAGAGAACATAAAAGATACTTAGCTACTGCCAGAGTTTTCATCAGTATGGGAGAGACCTCCATACTCCCCTGCAGCAACAATCTTTTAAACACACAGGCTTGAGATGAGATACACACTCTCTCTGTCTCAAAATGGCTCTGAGAACCTAGAGACGTGTCGCAACTTGATACTGTGAGGTACATAATTGATATGATATAAGCCTATCATAGTGCAAAATAAAAAGTATTGCATTACTGAGTGTTGCATAACTGTTTCTCTGTTGTTTATTCTGCTACATGCAGAGAGTTAACCCTTGGCCGCCCATGAGGAGACCACAAAAAGTACCTCCCCTTACAGAACCAATCAAGTGAAAATCGGGTTTTAGAAAAATACATGAATAAGGATAATAATAATAATGATTTTTGAGGTTAACGGTTTACAGAAAAGCTTAAATGATCTGAACATGTATGGCTTGGGTGGGAGATTAAATAAAGGGGTTCATCGGGGGCGGAGCTTGCCGCCGAACGGGATGGTGGCATGTTAGTGGCGCTCCGGAGTTGAGCCTGCTTTTATTGCTTTTTTATAGCCTTATCAGTGCCCTTACACTTTATTCTATCGGCTAACTATTGCCACCAGCTATTCCATGACTCATAAGAGACGGGGGAAGCCTCTTCAGAAAGATTGGACGGCGTCTGGACACATAACAGCCTTTCTATTGCCTCCCTCCCACACAGCGTGTGAACGCATATCTACTCCCTCCTCCAGCGACGATACCTGTGAGCCACTGTGCCAGGAGTTCCCTTTGAAGGCCATGGAGAGTGCGCCTGATTCGGGCACGTCTACACCGGTGTCTGACACGGTCCCCCTGTCGGCACTAGCTGCGTTCGCAACCAAGGAGGACCTTTCAGCATTGTCCACAGACATTAAAGAGGCCCTACGTACCGAATTTGCAGACCTATGTAGAGACTTTCAGCAGCTCTCTCATCGCCTGGATCAGGTGGAGGAGGCCCAAACAGAGCTATCGGAGCACCTCATGGGTTTTGAACAAATTATTTCTGATCAGAGAGAGACTATTGATCGTCTTGAGCTACGCCTGGATGATTTGGACAATAGGGGGAGGCGAAATAACTTAAGACTTCGCAACGTCCCGGAATCCACGGGCCAGAGAGATCTGGCTGCCTTTCTGCAATCTTTCTTTGCCCATGTTTTAGGCCAGAATGATCAGATCCTGCTGGATCGTGCACATCAGGCCTTGAGACCTAGAGGTCAGGCTGGTGACCCTCCCAGGGACATTATTTGTCGCTGTCATTATTTTGCAGATAAGGAGGCAATTATGGAAGCGTGCCGAAACAAGGAATATATCTCATACTCTGGGGTGCAGGTAAAGATATATCAAGACCTATCCCCCCACACGCTATTTCTACGATGCCAGATTAAACCAATTACGGGCCACCTATGGTCATTGTCTATCCGCTATAAATGGGGATTCCCTTTTCATCTGCAGGCCTCTCACAATGGCCAACAGGCTATGCTTCACCATCCAGAAGAAATTCCCTCCTTCTGCGAAGCTTTATCTATCTCCCTCCCTCCACCGCCAAAAGCCTCAGACAGACCTCCGATTCCTCCCCTGGAGAAGAATCAACGTCTCCGGTGGCATCTTGTGGCTGATTCCTCCCGGAAGAAACGGCGGCTACCGGACGCGGATGCCGGCACTCATCCGCCGGTGGGCGACCATTGAAACGGGACGCTTTCCTGGTGGACTCTTTGTGGGCTCAGTTGGACCTCATTTTGTTTCCACAATCCACAGTTTTAAGTCTATGTTCACCCCAGTGTATGTGCCCGGTTATACCCTGGAGAATTTCAGACAGTGGGGGACTTTCTCTCCCCTCTCCTGGGCGCAATTCCTCATTGTGTACTTTGCACTGCGCTTTGTTTATTGCTCGCTACTATACCAGTGAGATGTCGGTGGCTTCCCTTTGGCATCCCCCCGTTCGCAGGTCTCTGCACATCGGAGGCTCCCGTGGGGGACCCGGTTACGTTCTACCTGTTTATGTATGGGTCTTTTTTTATGCACTTCTCACGTTTATGTCCCCTCCTGTGGGGGTCTGCACATCGCTCCATTTACTATAAGAATGCGGCTGCCCCTTGGGACCCCCCCGTGTGCGCGTGTTCGGTGCACTGGGGGCTTCCATGGGTGACCCTATGTGTGTGTTGTGCTCGTGTGGTGTTGCTGGCTTCCCTTTGGGACCCCCCCCGTGCACGAGACTCTGTGTATTGGGGGCTCTCGTGGGGGACCCTGTGACGCTCTGCCTGTCTCCTATGTTGGTCCATTGTTTTGTGCTTATTGTGTCTGTGTTCCCTTTTATAAGAGATTGCCCATCATTCCTCTTCTTACATGGTGGGGGTTCTCCCCTGGGACCCCCCCTGTGCACGTGTGTTTGTTGCGCTGGGGGCTTCCATGGGCGACCCTATGGATTTTTTTATTCTTTTTTGTTGGTCGCTGTTATGTTTGCTGGTGGGAGGGTCCTCTCTACATGGGGGGTTTTGTTCAGCATTTGGTTGGTTGGGAGTCGATGGCTCCCCATTGGGACTCCCCTGTGCGCGGGTTTCTGTGTGCTGGGAGCTCTCACTGGGGACCCTGGGACTTTTTTTTTCAATCTTGATCATGTGCTATGCTCTGTTACTTCTTCACGTATTTTATATAACTGCTCTTGGTACCTACTGCTGAGCTCTGGGTCACGGCTATGGGCGGAGAACTCGGGCTGTTACAATTGTTCTAATTATTAAGTTAGAATTGCTACGTTTCTTGTTTGTGAACCATTGGGACTCGTTCCTTGGCCCAGTTGTTGTTTCTTGAGGGGCCTTGTGGCAGGGCCGTATGGGCATCTGCCCGTTTGGCCCGTCCGCAGTGCCTCCAGTGGTGGGGGTTTGCTTGAAGCTCCGCTTCGCTGTTCTTTCCCTGCTTCGCTGTCTGTTTCTTTTATTTGTTGCCGATCTTAAGTTTTTTTGTTTTTTTTCTCGTAAGTGTATGGGCCTTCTGTTCTAGATTGTTTTTGTTCAGCTTCTTGGCTCTCTCCTTGCTCTGCTCTACCTTCGTTCTTGTTCTGCGCAACTTCCCTCCCCTTAGACCATACATTTTGGTCAGACTTGGATTTCGGTCATGTTACCATTTCCTGACATGCCTGATGTCACGCTTCCCTGCCTTGCGACAGGGGGAGGCCTCTCATCAGACATCTCACTTTCCTTCCCTTTTCAGTCTACGCTTTCCCTCTCTCTCTCTTAGCTTTGTTTCATTCTTTCTCCTCCTAATTTTCCTCTTTAAGGGCAGATGGTCAGGACTCTCTTTGAGACTTTATCTTTATAGTTCCTCATGGTATTATCCACCGTAAAATTACTCTCTTATAACGTTAAGGGCTTGAATTGTCCAGAAAAGAGGGCATCTGTTCTGAGAGAATTGGCTAATTATGGGGCAGATATTGCTTTCTTACAAGAGACGCATTTTGACATGCATTCTCAACCCAAATTGTCCTCCCGTCGGTTTCCGCATGGCTGGTTTGCATCTGCAGCTGAAAAAAAACGAGGGGTCGCCATAATCTGTGCTAATCATTTACCCTGGACACTCATTGATCAATGTAGTGATCCTGACGGTCGGTATTTATTTCTGAAAGGCTCCTTAGATGGCACTATAGTTACCCTAGCTAACCTGTACGCTCCCAATACTTCGCAGTTGAAGTTTTTTCAATCCACACTGCGTTGGATTCCTTTGTGTAGGGTGGGGATTTCAATTTAGCCCTATGCCCCTCTCTTGATCTATGCTCGCCCCGTTCTTCCCATCCCCACTCCCCTGCTCGGAAGGTGAGTGCTTTGCTCAGCGCTAGGTCTCTGTTGGACCCTTGGAGATTGTTACATCCCACCAGCAGGGATTATACCTTTTACTCTAATCCACATCAGAGTTATTCTAGAATTGATTATTTTTTTCTTTGACCACTTTTGTATTGAGAAAGTGACGCAGGCTGAAATTCTACCTACCACGATTTTGGATCATGCTCCTTTAGCTGTTGTTTTGGCCTTTTCATCTACCAAAGGATCCTTTTCCTCTTGGAAACTTAACGAATCACTTTTATCAGATCCTGAAATTGTTACTAAGGCGGTGGACATTTTATCGGATTACTTTCCGCTGAACACTTCTGCGGATGTCTCCTTGCCTAACGTGTGGGAGGCGCATAAATGTGTGCTTCGTGGCTTTTTCATTTCACAGGGTGCGTGGAAACAGAAACTTAAATGTACCAAATTTAATTCTTTATTATCGTCCCTTAACGCATTGGAACAGAAGCATAAGGCTTCGGGGGACAGGGAAACGCTCCTTAGGCTACAGGATATTAGGACTCAGGTGTCCGAGTTTTTGACAGCACAATCCCTTAAATCTTTTATGTGGCATAAATATAGACAATTCCTTCATGGCAACAAATGTGGTAAGACATTGGCTGCTTTGGTCAGACGGGCGCGACACAAGTCACACATTCAACGAGTGCTTGATGCTACTGGTAAGCCGGCGTCCACTGGCGCAGAGATTGCTAAGGCCTTCCGTGACTATTACTTTAACTTATATAATCTCTCTATGGCTGATCCTTCTCTTGATACCTCCCCTTCTTCTGCTATCTCAGCTTTTCTGGATAAGGCTAAACCTCCCTGCCTCTCTAGTGAGGAAACTCGATCTCTGAATTCAGACTTCACAGAAGCCGAAGTAACTTTAGCTATTAACCGTTCCCCTAAAGGGAAATGCCCATGCCCAGATGGCTTCTCATCCTCTTACTATAAATGCTTCAAAGACACTTTGATTCCGCATCTTACCTCTACGTTCAATGCGATCCTGGCTGGTCACCCCTGGCCCACACAATCCCTTATGGCTCACATTGCAGTTCTTCCGAAGCCAGGGAAAGATAAATCGGTTTGCAGCAATTACAGACCTATTTCTCTTTTGAACACAGATCTGAAACTTTTTGCCTCGCTGTTGGCACTAAGACTCAAACCTCTGTTGCACCGCTTGATAGGCCCAGACCAGGCTGGTTTTATGCCTGGTCGTGAGACGAGGGACAATGTCATTAAGGCACTTTCTCTGATTCACAGATCCTCTAGCTCCTCCATCCCTTCTTTACTTCTTTCTTTAGATGCGGAGAAGGCATTCGATAGGGTCCGTTGGTGTTTTATGAAGGAAACGATTCATCGCTTTGGTTTGGGTGACCGTTTCATATCTGCTGTCTTTTCTATGTATAATTCGCCTTCTCCACAGGTTAGGGCTAATGGTACTCTCTCCTGCCCATTTTCCATCACGAACGGAACTCGTCAGGGCTGCCCTCTTTCTCCTCTTCTCTTTATACTCTCTCTGGAACCTCTTCTTTCTACTATTCGGCTCTCTAACTCCATTAAGGGGGTCCGGGTAGGGAGTAGGGAATTCAAGATAGCTAGTTATGCTGATGATGTCTTATTATTCATTACTTCCCTGGAACGTAGTCTTCCTTCACTGTTGGAAATTCTTGAAGATTACGGATTGGTTTCTTTTTATAAGTTGAATTATGCTAAATCTGAAATACTGAATTTAACTGTATCGGACACTTCTAAATCTCGTCTTTTAGATCGATACCCTTTTCGTTGGAAAACAGATTATATCAAGTATCTAGGAATCAAACTTACCGGTCAGGCCTCATCTACTGTTTCGTTGAATCTGTCCACCCTTTTGGCCGCTATTAAGTCTGATATTCAGTCCTGGTCTGGCATTTTTGTTTCATGGTTTGGTAGAATTAATCTTCTGAAAATGGTCATTCTTCCGAAAATTCTATTCTGCTTTAGATCCCTACCATTGCGGATTCCTACTCATCAAATCAGGCTTCTACAATCTTTGCTCAATGACTATGTATGGAATCATAAGCCGCCCCGTCTGGGTACAGCGGTCCTATATCATCCTATCAAACTGGGGGGTTTGGGTTTTACTAGCCTATCAGCTTATCGCAAGATGATATCCTTGTCATTCATTCGGGAGCTTTGCTCCCCTACGTCTCCTATGGACTGGACGACACTACTGCGTCTTTTGTTGGGGGCAGTGAACCCCATACAGCTGCTTTGGGCTTCTCATTCCTCTGTCATGAAGGTGGTTAAAGGAGACCCAGTTCTCGTTCATTTCTATCATACCTGGCGAACGTGTAACTCTTGGTTGCGTCTGGCCCCGGCTCCTTCCCCGCTCTGTGGTTTGCTGGGCAACCCAGATTTTATACCTGGCCTCTCCAGTTCGGATTTTTCACAATGGGCCAGCAATGGCTTGATTGATTTAGACCATCTTCTTCCGGACGGCTCGCTCCCCACTTTTCCGGCTCTCTGTAGATCTCATCAATTGTCCTCTTTGGACTTTTGGAGATACTGCCAAGTTCGACATTTTATTTTGTCATTACGTGGTGGCCCTTACGTTCCTCGTCCTCTTACTGCTTTTGAGAAGATGCTAACATTCCCTTCTGAGAGGAAACCCAGCCTCTCGGACATGCGCTTGTTCTGCGTGAACCCCACATATTTCTCACCATTACTGCAGAGGGCTAAATGGAGCGATGACCTGCATGTGGATATTTCTCTGCCTTCCTGGGAAAATGCCTTTCGCTTACACTCTAAATTTCTTTCTAACGTCAACATGCTAGAACTCAATTATAAAATCTTAATGCGTTGGTATCGTACCCCTGCAAAACTTGCAAGGATTTACCCAGGACACTCTCCGATGTGTTGGAGATGTGGGCTGGAGGAGGGTTCCTTGTTTCACTTATGGTGGTCTTGCTCTTCCTTGAGACAGTTCTAGGCGGATGTTGCTGCCCATCTGTTCACCCTGACAAGCACTCGCCTTCCTAGCTCCCCTCAAGTGTTGCTCCTCTCCTTTTTGCCCGACGATTCTCCGATTCCTCCCACTTCTGCTTTGTCGTTTTGGTTTATTTTGGTCACTCTTGCTAGGGCTTGCATTCCGGCCAGGTGGAAATCAGCGACTTCTCCCACTATTCTAGATTGGAAGGAACGCATCCTCTCTTTCCTGAACCTAGAAAAACTATTTTTCGATTCTACCGGCAACTCATTACTTTTTCAGGACAAATACAACAGATGGCTAACTTTTGTCGATTCTTGAATTATAGTTATGGAGAGTCGCCCATGTTTTAGACCAGACTTTGACTAATGTGGTTCGCTCTCCTTCTATTCCCCTCCTGCTACTGTCCTTACCTGCCCCTTTTCTACTATATTCTTATGCTGTTCCTACCCTTTGCTTTATTATATGCTATGGTCCTCTTCACTTGCCCTGCCTCTGTTCTCTTCTTTTATTTCTTTCTATGATGCATTTCTTGTTTCCTCTCTTTTCTACATATTTCGGTTGCTTACTTATGTGTTTTTCTTTTTGATTTTTTCTTCTTATGTTTTTTCTTTGGATTCTAGGCATAATCGATGTATCTCCTTTTGGATTTTGATAATGGTCAATTGTCATCCACTTATTTTACTGTAATGCCTATGCTTTTTCACTTTGTATCATGTTACTATGTTTTTCTATTGTGCCTTTCTGTACTTGCACTATTTTCTATCAATAAAACTTTTCAAAAAAAAAAAATAAAATAAAGGGGTTCATCAAGTACAAGAGGGAAGTACATTTCAAAGAAGTGGAAGTGTTAGATGAAAAGGTCATAGGCTTCCTAAAACTATATGGTAAGAAGCTTATCTGCAGTGTAAGAAAGTTTTATTTTACCAGGCAGTATACAATGTGATCATATTACCCATTTTAATCATTTTCATATTATTTACTTCGGAAAGGATGAAAGGCTGAGTTGAACCTGCTACCATAATATTCTACAGCTGGTACATTCACCACCTGAGCGATCTCAACAGCTGACTGGAATAGCCTTCCAGTAAAAGTGGTAGAAAATACATGAAGGAAAAAAGCTTTATTGAGAGTGTAAAAGATGCATAAGAGAGAGCAAATTAAGATATATGAACGTATACATTGTTTACACTTTGTAGCAGAGCTTAAGAAATGTGTGAAACACATATCGGCAAGTCAATTCTGAAGGGAGTCGATTTGCAAGGTCCAGCAGTATGGGGTGGGTTCCATAATGAGAATGGGGGGACGGAGACCCAAAGTCTCAACTTTCTTTGGATAGCCCTTTAGTTTCTGACGATGCCGAGACTTGGGGTGAAGCATAAGAAGAGGAACATTGAGGTCAAAATTCTTAACCAGTTCTTAATCAATTGAGCCATATGAGTATCAGTGACAAACTGTGAAACAAAAGAAAAATGAAGAAGATAAAAAAAAGGAAAGTGGGAAAAAAAGGGGGGAGAGGCACCAGAGGATAACAGAGTGATAGGGTGAGGCGACATATCCGATATATGTGTAAGTAGACAGATGTAGGGACTAGTGGACAAATGTGGTGTTGCTGTTTTAGGCTATGAGTGAGAAAGATATGGCTATAAAGTTGTGTCAGAATGATAAGTGGGGAAGAGAAAAAAAAAGGAAGAAAGGAGGGAGCAAGAGGGGATAGAGTGGCATGCTGTGGTCCACCACACCAGGGCGGGGTGGCGCCAGAAGGGAGGGACACGCAGTTGCCCCTCTGGACAACTGATGGTAACCTAACCCTGATTCTTTCTAACATGAAATAGAGAGGAGAGCTGTTGAGGGGAGATAATAGAGACCCACAGAGAGGGACATAGAGCTCAACGTAAGGGTAAATTGATGGAGGGGAGCAAGTGGCCGGAATGGGGGTGGCTTAAGAAGAAGTAGAGGGCAAGGTGTTGATGTAGTTGGTCCAAGAATCCCAGTGAGGGAGGGCAGAGGAGGTGTGGGTGAGGGGGGATCAAATAAGTTTTATAGTTTTCTGCAGTAGGAAAAATGGGCCCTGTCTGACAATCCAGAATGCTTTCACTACCCATTGGTAGCCACAGAACCATACATCTACTGTTCTTTTCCCCTAACCTTGTGCCATTGGTAGCCACAAATTGATATTGAATAGTTTTCAAAGATTTTTGTATTTTTGGAGTGGGAGAAATGTTAATAAAAACATATTATTTTCAATAGATTCACATTATGTAAGAATATATAAAGATATAGGCAGTCAAGGATTATAACAATGAACAGATATGTCACATATCATGTGAGGGGTGCTAATGATCCATAGAAATACTCAGTAGTCACGAAAATTCAGAAGTTGAGCATCCAAAAATAGACTCAATTTATTTAACAAAAATATGATAAATACCTGGATATCGCCTAATGTACAGAAACACTACACACACACCCCTACCCCCAATGAAAAGGCAACATTGCAAACATCCAGCCAGATCCAGTGAATCTAAAACACCCAAGAAGTCACAGATAAATAGTAACCATACTGAATAGTAAGTATCTCATGCAATAAGGTAAATAAGCTGATGTAAATCCATAAGTGGCTGATAAGTTACTACAATGTAAGTCACAGTGATAAGAGTAATCCGGTATCCAAGCAGTTCATAAGAAGTTAATAGCTTTTCTTCAGCAGGAGAGGGTAAATATCGTATTAAGCAGTGAAGGGGTTAAGGTAGCCATAATGCAACGGAAAACAATGAAGCATCAATCTAATGATAATCTTTGATCCAGAGTTATCCGGTAAATGAAGTAAAGTACCTGAGAACTCACCAGATACAGTGTCCATAGATGCCAGTATTATGCCTCTTTCTTGCTTTCAGTTCAGTCACCCCGTATGCAAAAAGTGCTAGCGGAGCAATTCAGTTGCCCTACCAGCTGAAACCACAATGGAAACACAAAAAAAGGGAACCAGTGCACACTAAAATATATATATACCAAAAGGGGCAACAGTAATAGGAGAAAACGGTGCTCACAGGGTAAGGATAATGAAAATAAAAAGAAAGAAAAAGAAACCCTGTATATAAAGCACACGTCTAAATCTCCAACTTCACCTCCCCCTAATGGGATCACATGATCATGGAAAGAACAATAAAATATAACATTTATTGTTGCTAATTAAAACCAGCGAATTTTAAAAGAAAAAATGTATTCACACTTTTCACTGAGGTTAATCCCTCTAATCAAACATGGATTTCTAGAGGTGTGTGTATACAAAGAAGCCAAAGCCTCTAATTCAGATATGTAGACTAGAAATGTAAAGACCTATAAATCTCAATAAGTAATAAGAAACAACATGTGCAGCATATAAGATACAAAATATCTATAATGTAGCAAACATAGATGACAGACACAATAATCGCTGAGAAGACGATCTAAGTGTCAGATACAAAAAGAAATACTATAGTTGCGACTTGCCTATAGGATATAATACTAGGCAAAAAACTGCTGCACAGTGATGTCTCTATTCAAATCACAAACATCGGTGATGCTAAATCTCTCAAGCTTGAAGCCTCTTAGTTCTCATGAAGCTAACACGCTAATGATCACATCCGGCTTCAAACTCGCATACATCTAACCCTGAGAAGACTAGACCTCAGTGCAGTTGCGACTTGCCTATAAGATATAATACTAGGCAAAAAAATACTGCACAATGATGTCTCTATTCATATAAAAGACATCAATCTGTATGATTCAAATATCGGTAATGCTAAATCTCAAACACTAGCCTACTGAGCTTGAAGCCTCTTAGTTCTGATGAAGCTAACACGCTAATAATCAGATCCGGCCTATATGGCGAAACGCGCGTCTTAAGATTAAGTTTGAAGCCGGATCTGATGGATAGCGATTTAGCACTATCAGAACTAAGAGGCTTCAAACGATACATGTTATGTTCAATATCTAGAACTTTTATAGTTTGAAGCCGGATCTGATTATTAGCGTGTTAGCTTCATCAGAACTAAGAGGCTTCAAGCTGTTTCCACACTGCACTGAGGTTTAGTCTCCTGAGGGTTAGATGTATGCGAGTTTGAAGCCGGATCTGATCATTAGCGTGTTAGCTTCATCAGAACTAAGAGGCTTCAAGCTCAGTAGGCTAGTGTTTGAGATTTAGCATCATACAGATTGATGTCTTTTATATGAATAGAGACATCATTGTGCAGTATTTTTTTGCCTAGTATTATATCTTATAGGCAAGTCGCAACTGCACTGAGGTCTAGTCTTCTCAGGGTTAGATGTATGCGAGTTTGAAGCCGGATGTGATCATTAGCGTGTTAGCTTCATCAGAACTAAGAGGCTTCAAGCTTGAGAGATTTAGCATCACCGATGTTTGTGATTTGAATAGAGACATCACCGTGCAGCAGTTTTTTGCCTAGTATTATATCCTATAGGCAAGTCGCAACTATAGTATTTCTTTTTGTATCTGACACTTAGATCATCTTCTCAGCGATTATTGTGTCTGTCATCTATGTTTGCTACATTATAGATATTTTGTATCTTATATGCTGCACATGTTGTCTCTTATTACTTATTGAGATTTATAGGTCTTTACATTTCTAGTCTACATATCTGAATTAGAGGCTTTGGCTTCTTTGTATACACACACCTCTAGAAATCCATGTTTGATTAGAGGGATTAACCTCAGTGAAAAGTGTGAATACATTTTTTCCTTTTAAAATTCGCTGGTTTTAATTAGCAACAATAAATGTTATATTTTATTGTTCTTTCCATGATCATGTGATCCCATTAGGGGGAGGTGAAGTTGGAGATTTAGACGTGTGAAACCACAATGGATGTTAAAACACAAAAGTCCTTTTCTATGAACTAAGTTCCCAAAACGCACACTAAATAGTGTGAATAATTAGAACATCAGAGGAAAAAAGCTAATGATTAGTGCCTGGCACACTGTCAAGCATGATTGTTAGCCCAAACAAACAGGCAACCTCCCAAACACTAACCCTACACTACCCCTAACATTAAAGTGCAACAATACTGCCCCTAACACTAGCTTAACACCCACAACTGTAACACTTACCTGCCATTCATTGTCCTACTTCTTCAAACTTTCTTCTTCTGTTCTCTGTAATCTTCTTTTCATCATTCCTGTAAAATAAAATAAAACTCAATGAAAGTAATAGTACAAAAAATGCCCCCAAGATGTGCCGAGTTAACCCTTTGAGTGCTAGGAGTGCATTGAGGCACGTCTTTTAAAACCAAAATTTAGCCATTCCTTTTTTAAGGAATAACTTCTAGACCGTTTCCCGAGTCCAATTGAGGGAATTTTGAACAGAAAGTGGCTTTTTACATGGCCAGTCTGTGTTCAAAATGGATTCCAGCTGCAACTGGCGGGGCTTACATACCTCCCAGCCAATCAACTTCTAGCTGGGGGATGACAAATCCCCCAGAAGCTGATTGGCTGGGAGGTGCGTAAGCACACATCCCAGCCAATTGTAGGCTAGAATCTGTTTTGTAGGCTGGAATCCGTTTTGAACAGATCAGGAGGGCCTGAACCTGCCGGATTTTTTTAAATATTATAAACCAGCGGCAATTTCAAAACTATTTGACTGTGCATCTCTCAACCCAAAGAAATGGACACTCACATTAGACAATTACTTGGACTCCTTAGACTTTCTTCAGTTACTGTTGTTAGACTGAACCATGAATCCCCGCTCTTGCTCAATCCATATCACACTGTGTCATATCCTACACATATGGTCCACAGAGAATTTGCCATTTAACCTGTCTCCTCCCCACGCCACCCTTATTATAGATAATCGGTAACCAGAGCTTCCCCCTGGGTCTTTGGAATCCTAAATGCATCAACTGAAAACGGGCAGGAATAGACTCCCTAGCTGCTCTTCTCTCCCCCTTGGTGTTCTTATAACTTGACTCCATATCCATGCTACTAAGACCCACAGAAGTCCTTTGGTGGGCATATCTCCAAACTAGATACTGGGTGTCACAGATGACTAGGGGGAAGATGGGCACAAGAAACTTAACACCTTTAAAGAAAAACATTTTGATCCATTCTCTCGTAATCTCTCATTCATCTAAATCTTTATCCTTCTGCTACTCTTTACTTTTACAGGCTCCTTCACTACTCAAGCTCTGTTTCCTCAAACTTTGGGAACAAGAGCTTAGTATAATCTTAACAGACACCCAGTGAACACAGATCTTTAAATTGAACCTTATACTCAATTACTTTGAGCATAAGGAAAACCCTTGCCCCCTTGACATCTTTTTCAAGTTTTTCCTTATGCCCACTGAAGATTGTCCCTTTCCGCTATCTGTCCGGACTGTCTTGCTGCTGAGGTGAGCAGTGTTACATCAATAAAAGGGGCGGGATGGTGATACTTTATCATTCAATTACTCATGAACTGCAACTCTGACAGTATTGAAATAACACTCTTCATGGCCCAAATACTATGAAGATTTATTGCAGCTGCTTTTATTGTGAAACATTACTATCCCTTTAAACATGTAGCACTGTCCCCTTCTGACCTTAGCACAATTTTTAGTTCTGCAGTTCTGGATGCTTCGGGATGTTCCTGAGAAAATATCCTTCAATTGTGATTTTTTTTTCTTTCCACCCCCTCTCATTCCCCCAATGTCTCTTTCAGATACCGATCTAACCTATTAAAGGGGAACTACCACCCCGCAATAACTTAACATGCATTCATTCTTCATCTGGCGACTAGCTGCTTAGTAGCGCTAATTGCCAGAAATATTACCTGGTTCCAAAGATTTCTCCGTTTTACAGATGCTCACAGGAGCAGGAAGCGCGGACATCTCGTCACAGTGACTTCCGTGCGCCTGCGCTGTCAGTCTCTTTTGGAGCCAAGTGGCTACTAAGCAGCTAGTCGCCAGATGAAGAATGAATGCATGTTAAGTTATTGCGGGGTGGTAGTTCCCCTTTAACAACAATATATTCCCTCATGTCTCATCTCACATTGTTTATACCTGTCTATTTCAAACTCTGATGTAACGCTTTCCTTCCTCAGGCGTTTAGACTCTACTTATTGTTTACTTATCACCAGTGCTGAAGATGCTCACATAATTCTTCTTGGACTCAATACTCTTTTCTCATCAAATCATTTACATGTTCTTCTACTTAATGTGAGCAGAGGACTGATACTAGTGACATTTCCTTTGATATTTGTCTTTTTTCCTGTAACTATTTTATACCACTTTTTGTTTAACATCATCTTCATTGTATATGCATACCTTTGTATTTGCTAATGCTCTCAATAAAACTTTTAAAATGAGAAAAAAGCCATATCCTTTTCTACAGTCTTAGTAAAGGCTTGAATATGTGGATTTAGACTCAGAGACGACATACACTTTGACTATAGATTAGCAAATGTATCTCCATTTGTTAAATTACTGTTGTCAGTTTCTTACATTTCTCCTGTGTATTTAGAGAAATCTTCAGTAGAAGTCTCTTTTAGAAGATCCTCCAAATCACTTAAAGGGATAGTAATGCTTCACAAAAACAGCAGCTCCAAATAATCTTCATAGTATTTGAACCATAGGGAGTTCAAGAGTAATTGAATGATAACATTTCCCCCTGCCCCTTTTACCTAGTGTAAGCCACCTCTCCTCATATGTGGAATCTGGTCTTGAGACCAGACAGCTCACAGCAAGGGACAATCAGTCTTCTTACTGAGGGCTCGATTCTATTACCAGCACTAAAAATAAAACGGGCACTATGTTTTTTTAAGTCAGTTTTTGCTATCCTATTACCCGACTTGTGAAAATAAAACCAGCGGTAATTATACTTACCGCCAGTCTAAAAAAGCCCATAGGAAATAACTAAAAATAGCATGCAATTAGTATACTATTACCCACGCTCAGTATTACCACCTGTTTTGTGGTTACATTTAAGTCAGAAATTCTGCGCCTCAGAGGTTGAGGCGTAGAAGCCATAACGACAGTTTCAAAACCATCTTTGTTCGAACAAAAACAGTACAGAATACAGTATACAGCATAGAAATCCAACATAAAGTGCCCCCCTTCGACATATTAAGCCCCCCTTTTAACAACCGACTTGCAGTGCTTTCTTTCACCACTTTAATTCGACTAATATTGTTCACATTTCACATTTTAACCCTTCCCCTTCAAAATTTGAATTTCAGTGCTTTCTTTCACCATATTAATTTGACAAATATTATACATTTGACATTTTAACCCTTCCCCTTGAAAATTCGACTACAGTGCTCCCATGACTTTCTTTCACCATTTAAATTTGACATATATTGTTCACGTTCAGCATTTTAACTCTTCCCCTTAAAATTCGAATTGTAGTGTTCCTATGAATTTGTCTCCATTTTAATTTGAATAATATTGCTCCCATTCAACATTGTTTACTCTCCAATTTTACTGCAAAAGACAGACTATTTGTGTGTCACAATGATTTATGTAAAGAATGTATAACTTGCTGTGCTAAGTGTGAAAGACCTCTCACTCCTACTATTTGATGGCAAAACCCATTTGATGTGTTAACGATACAGTAAGAAGTGATACTAACCCCTCCTTTACTTTTGTAAGGAAGGTTACAGAATAAGTGTGACCCAATTTACATAACAATGAGTGAAACTATTCTAAAAAGGAGTCTCCATCAAATAGTAGGAGTGAGAGGTTTTTCACACTTAGCACAGCAAGTTATACATTCTTGTACAGAAATCATTGTGACACATTGAGTGCCCCCCATATGAAAGTCGACTTAAAATGCTTTTTTTTCACCAAATTAATTCAACTAACATTGTTCACATTCTACATTTTAACCCCTCCCCCTTGAAAATTCGACTATAGTGCTACTATGACTTTCTTTCACCATTTAAATTCGACTAATATTGTTCACATTAAACATTTTAACCCCTCCCCCTTGAAAATTTGACTACAGTGCTCCCATGACTTTCTTTCACCATTTAATTTCAACATTTTTCTTCTCCTATTTTTTTCGACATTGCCCTTGTATCTTGTATTGCAGTATTAACCCTATGAGTACCAGAGAGGTAGCAGCACATTGCAATGTGTTTGCTACCCATCTGGCACTCAAAGGGTTAAAATAATTAGTGGAAACAGTGCTCCTCAATATTACATAAACCTATATCTTGATTCTAATCAGTAGCCTAAACTCTATTTTAAGATCTATTTTAAGATTCTAAGATCAGCTCTTATTAAATAATAGGGATCTAACTTCCATTATCTTTATGAGCCACCCTTACACTGCTGGTCGCTTGTGAGCCCTGGGCTGTAGAAACATCAGCGTTCTCACAACCAGCGTGTGTATGTATGGCTTGCTGCCAAAAGCCAACAATAAGTTCCAATCTACCCTTGCAACAAAGTATTCAGTCAGTGTGCTCAAGAATAATCCTCTGAAACAATTATTTGATCCTGAGGAAGAAGCCTTGACGCTTCAAATGCATAGACCTACACTGAATTGTTATAATAGCCATTTCTTTTTATTAAATATCTTCTATTTGAACAGTCAGCGATATATTTAATTTTATCTGGTGGAGTGCAGTCCGAATCGAGGCATATCTCAAAATCCCCATTTGCCACTCCCAGTTGTATTCTATAACCAGTATTCAATTGGAGGTGTGAGTATTCATCCCAAAAGTTAAATACAGATGTTCTATTGTGGTTTGCTCCCTTTCTGGTGTTTTGTTTGATGTTAAATGTAACCATGTTGTGATCACTGTCTCACAAATGTTCACCTACATCAATATTGGATAAGATGTCTGTTGTTCCTCACCACTAGATCCAATACACTGTCATTTCTTGTCATCATTTTCACCATTTGTGACATGTAGCTTTCCCTAAATGTGCTCACAAAACTGCTTCTCATTTTTCCAGTTGATATCTGGATATTTAAAATCGCCCATAATTATAGTATGCCCAAGCTGCGTAGCTTTCCTGATCTCAACAGCTGGGCGTCAACATTCTCATCAATATTTGGTGGTTTGTACCATATACCCACTAACACCTTTTTATACCACATTTAGGCCTCAATTCAAATATTGCCGATAGCTGTTTTTTCTGCCAACAGCATTTTTTCAAGCACAATAAGCTATTCAGTTACCTGTGCTGTGAAAAAAAAAATGTCGACAATAATAAAAGCCATTGGGCAATGAAAACACTACGTTAGCCATGAAGATCCTATAAGGGTCACACTTTAATGCAGGAAATTTAAGACCCCGTTTTTGGGGACTACAGTCCCTTATCGGATCCTAAAACAGCCAACACAGCAACTGAAAGGAAAAGAAAGTAAAAAAAAAAAAGTCCCCAGTGGATGTATTGATATGGATCTCTAAGCCCCATATAAATTCATCCAAAGTACCTAATAACTGTTCAGTGTTAGTAGAATTAAGCTTATGAGTACCAGTGGGTAGGATTAACCCGACTAAGTAACAAACCTATATCAGATACAAAATAACACTTACCATTAATGTTGATTTCCAGTGGAGTCTTCAGCATCCTGGTCATCTACATTCAGTTTTCTGTCTTCTCTTCTGTCTTGTGTCTTCTTTATTCTTGTATTTTAGTTGTAAAACAAACATAAATAGAAGTATAATGTTTCATCAAATAACCCACACTTATACATAGTTTAACCCCTTGAGGGCCAGAGGGTTACACATTGGGCACACCTCTGGGGCTCAAAGGGTTAAAGATATATTAGTGTGTGGATGAATATGAACATGCCTCCAGTTATTAAAATGTATAAAAATAAGTATTCTGAGATGTGCTAAGAAATATACTTAGGGGCCACAGAGGCAGTGGCCAAGACAGTGATGTGTGGCACAGACCCCCCCCCCCTTCCTTCCCTCATGGGCTAATGCCCGTTCCCTCACAGTCATTTGCTGGGATGTGCTTACACACTTCCCAGCCAATCAGCTTAGAGCGGCTGTGCTTGAAGTTGATTGGCTGGGTAGTGCATAAGCACATCCCAGCCAATGGCTGTGAGGGAATTTAAACAGAGACTGCCCATATATAAAGGCAGTCTCTGTTCAAATTTCCTCAGTGTAGAATGGGCATAGGCCCATGAGGGAAGGAAAGGGAGGTCTGTGCCAAACATCACTGTGTCTTCTGCTGCCGCTTCTGTGGCCGCAAACATCAGCAGAGGCAGATGAAAAAAAAAAGCTAAATATATTTTTCAGCACATATCAGAATACAAATTTTTATACATTTAGAAACAATTGGAAACATTTTAATAACTGGAGGCATGTTCATATTCACCCACACACTAATACAACTTTAAACCTTTGATTCCCAGAGAGGTGCACAATACATAACCCTCTGTCCCTCAAGCGGTTAAACTATGTATAAGTGCAGGTTATTTGATGAAACATTGTACTTTATATTTTTCTTTTACAGCTAAAAGAAAAAAAGAAAGAAGATACAAGACAGATGAAATATAGAATGAAGACAAGTAGACACAGTGGATGACAGGTAAGGTTAACACAAATAGGTTAAGATCGGTGCTTTACAGTGTGTCTAATATAGTTTTTGATACCTTCTATTGGCTAACTAAGCAGATTTAGAATGCAAGCTTTCAAGACCTTAGGTCTCTTCCTCAGGCATGTTATACAGATAAATATGAAAACATCTATCTTAACTACAAATACACATTGCATTGTTTAGCATGGAAATCAGATAAGAGAACTCAATCCAGATCCAGATATCTTTGATCAGTCAGTGGTAAATTGCACTCTTCCTCTGAGGCTTTAGAGGTATTTACGATGCTCTTGGTCTGTTGGAAAGGTCAATCCACTAAGTGATAATGTGACAAGAATTCTTTATCTCTATTTAAACCACTACAAATTGCATTAAATTTTAACATTAATTTTACCTCCCATACCTTTCTGTCTCTCTGAGTGCGGAATCGTCCCAACAATACAGTTAACTTAATATCCCTGACACTGTGCCCATTTTGACAAAAATGTTCTCCCACTGGTGTCTCAGTCTTTTTGTTATTAACAATGGGGGCTAGATGTAAAGGCAGCCGTTAAACCAGCCGCTAAGTGAAAAAGGCACATCGCTCGCAAATAATACAGGAGTTACGGCAGATTCAATAGGTACTCTACAAGAATAGCTATCGAGCATAGGCACACAAAAAACACGTAACACAAAAGCCGTTGTCGCTCATGTTAATGCACAACGGGCGGCCAAATCACACGACAACTGCGCTCAAAACAACATCTAACATAACGGCTGCCGTTGTCAAGCAACCATGATTGATGCCAAAACAAATTCAAACACACAGCCAATCACAAAGCCCCAATGTATCAAATAACTTAAAATACACCTATATATACCCAAAAATAACCGTCACACACTGTCTGTTATCGAGTTCTTCAGAGCTAGATATCAGGACCCAGGAGCGGAGGATAGTGATCAGAGAGAGGGAGAAAGGAGCATTCATTGGAGGTAGAAGGAGATTTTGGAGTTTGGAGAGAGGTGCACTTACTATACACATATTACACTTTTGCACATATTACATACACACAAACACATACACATACATACACATAGTCCTTTTTTTTTATAACACCTTACACATTTTACTTTTTATTTTGACAGTGTGAATCTGGGAGTGACAGTGTGTGACAGAGAGTGAGTGGATCGAGTGTGTCTGTGAGGGCCTGTGGGAGTGACTGGGTGAGTGATGGCAAGGAGAGGAGGACAGGAGAGAGGGATGGGGAGAGTAGTGGAGGAGGAGGAAGGTCAGGAGGGGATCCCTCAGCAGAGCAGGGGTGGGAGAGGGAGATCCGCAGGGTGGACGAGGACCCGGCCCACAAGAGCAGGAACACACAGGACAGGGACAAAACCTGCAGTGGGACGAGGGGTAGTTGCTGGGGAGCACCCCACACAGTCAGGGTCAGACCAGGCAGGGCACTCCGGCTCTGAGTCATCCCATGTCGGAGGTGACGAGGGCAGGATCAGAGACCCCAAGTATACAGAGGAGGAGAACACGGCTCTCGTGGAAACTGTCCTGGAGAGGCAGAGTGTTCTCCACCCGACAGCGAAGGTCCCTGGCCTGTCAGCGAGGAGGAAGGCAGCCTGGAACCACATCTGCAGCCGGGTCAACGCGGTGGCTCCATGCAGGCGGGACGTGGAGTCCATCAAAAAAGCGATGGGGCGACTGCCGGAGGGTGGTAAAGAACAAGCTGTCAGAACTCGCCAAGCACACCCGAGGCACTGGAGGTGGCCCACCTGTCCCTATCACCTTCTCCGGCTGGGAGGAGATGGTGCGGCAGAATATGTCCCCAACCCTGATCGAGGGGGTTGTTGGAGGAGCTGACACTGAGGATGAGAGGAGCCTCCACACTACCGGTAAGTGCAACACTACAGAACAACACACTACAGCAACCAACACCAGCTGCACACACAGTCACACCTCAACACATGCCCATCATTCATGCATACAACTGCACCAACACAGCACCCTGAGGGTTAAAAACAGGACACAACACAAGGACAAATATCAAGGTCCAACTTGGAACAAACCTGTCCAAGTCCTACTTCAACCCTCCTGTCGCTGTGCTCATCACACACAATACACAAACCATTCTGTTCAAAATGTCATCTGTTAAAGATCATCACTGTTCACACACAATGTCACCCATGTCCCCACTGGGAAGTCAGCACTTAACCCCTTGAGTGCTAGAGGGATCATCAATGCATCGATCAATGGGTTAACCAGACAACAATCAAGTCAATAGGCCAACGATCACATGCTACACAGGGGACATTCACTAAGCGGTGACAAACAGATGGTGGAGAGAAATTCACCCTTACACATCCTCACTTCACCAATACCAGTGTTAGTCTATGGAGAATATGCAATAACATGAATCAAGTTGCTAAGGTCCCATCGTATAGACTCCATAGAAAACACTGGAAATGGGGAAATGAGATCACTGGAGAAGTCAGCATCATGTACACTCCATCATGTCGACAACACCGCTTACTGAATCACAAAAAGGATGGAGCAGGTCACAGTGTCACTGAGAATAACTGGTTGTATGTGCAACACACAGGCCTCAAACAATACCCCAGAATGAAAGGTGGAAAAAGTAGGCCTTGGTGTTGTGTCTGCAATCATTTACTCTAACTTGAAATGACATATCTCACATCTGATTCCCACATGGATCCTCAGGGGTGCTGATGCCATGGATGGATGGTACACCAGCCACTGTTTGCAGGATACACATGGGAACCAAATATCAACCATTGTACCTTGGTCACCAACAGACCATGAATGATGGATATCTCGGATTGAGTACGGTTGCCTCACTCAGAAGGATGGATGGGCTCATACTCAAAGAAAAACAGGCCTCAATCAAAGATATCCCTCACTACTGGCGTGATTGTTGCCCTTCAGGATTCAACTGGAACACATGACATGGACAGGATCCTGTCCATTTCATCAATCTCTGATTGCCAGGGTGGTATCCCATGCCCTACAATGCAATGCATAGGATATGATCCTGACAACCGGAGAGTCACCTGTCAAGTAATGAAAATTTGTGCATTGTACGGGATCTGCTAAGAAGATAGGGTTGAATAACACTTGATTCCCACTGCACATCTGTTCAAAAAAGATATGCACACAAAGGAAAATGGTCAGATATGTACCTTTCAAATGGCTCTAAATATGTCCCAACACGATGTGAACCCAGAGATCATCTCACTGCCTGTGATTGCCCTACTAGCCAGATATGTGAATCTATCAGAAACTAACTTACATTGATACCATCCAAATACACATACCTAGTATATCCCACTCTACGTAGATGGGATATACGAGGTATGTTCATATCCATCATATCAATCCAATGTATATTTTGATGGGTGCACATATATAGCCAGTAAGGCAATCACACCTACTGAAATGATCTCTGGCTTCATATCTGGAAAGGATATATTCATATCCATATGAAAGGTACATATCCACATGCATATATGACCATTTCTCCTTGTATGTAACTGTAATGGCATAGCAATTGTTAATTTCACCAACATGTGGATCGATGTTAGTCCTATCCCTCCAACCCTCATGGTTAGACAGATATCGCTCTATTTGACAGCTGGAGATTTCAGTCATTAGACCACACGGAGGCTCTTCAGCAGAGCCTAAATTGCCCCATTCAGAGATGAATACATCTTTGAGATGGTCAACAAAGTGTGCCTGGTTTGCAAGCACACTCTGTTCACCATTCCAATGAAGTTTACATCTCTGAATGGGGCAATTTAGGCTCTGCTGAAATGACTGTCAAAGATGTCAAAATGACTGTCAAATAGAGCAATATCTGTCTAACCATGTGGTTTGGAGGGATAGGACTAACATCGATCCACATCTGTCTCTTACGATGCCTACAATATTACATCATGGTGAAATTAACCATTGCTATTCCGTTAAAGGGATAGTAATACCTAACATGTGAAAAGAAAAATATATTGCAGGGTTCATCCCCTGAGCAAAACAAGGGTATTCCCACTGCTGAAAGGTGTTTCATTCAAAAAGTAGAACAGCTCATAGTTGACTACTCCAGGGGCAATATCACAGTGGCCTGGAACTCTACAATGGCGATGTTGCTAGACCATCCTATGGACAGCTTACGTCCAGACGCCATAAATTCCCATAGGATAATGTAGCAACAGTGCCAATGTAGAACTTCAGGCCACTGGGATATAGCACCAAAGCAATTCTATTCTGAGCTGGGATACTTTTTGAACAAAAACCCCCTCCAGCAGTGGGAGTACCCTTGTGGGATAAACCACACAACATACATTTCCCTTTCCTCATCTCATGTATTAGTATCCCATTAATCCCATCATGGCTACGTTTACTAATCACACAATCTCAATTCTCCACACAGCTTATGGGCCTCCATCGCAGCAGGAGCCTGTGGAGGAGCCGACCACACCACCCAGTGAGGAGTATACAGAGGAGGGGACTAGCCAATGGGAACCGTATACAACCACCACACCTCCTCCCCAACTGGCTGCATCACCACTGGCTGCCTCTCAACTGGCTGCCTCTCAACTGGCTGCCTCTCAACTGGCTGCCTCTCAACTGGCTGCCTCTCAACTGGCTGCCCCTCAACTGGCTGGTCCTCAACTGCCTGCCCCTCAACTGGCTGCACCACCATAGGATGCTCCACAAATGTACAGCGGCTGGATTCAGGGGGAGAGATGGATGCATCCCACTACCTCCGGGAGCTATTACCCTCCAGCAGCAGCACCACCACCACCAGGGAGGCAATGGCTGCCCGGGAATGTGGCCACCAGCCAATATGGGCCATATTCCACCGAGATGGATCTACCCTCCTGGATGGCTCCCCAGCATGGCCCCAGGTATGATCCCAGGTGGGGGCCAAGCACCTACCACTGGCCAAGGTATGACCCTTGGCCACTTGACTACCAACACCTGGGCCTGATTGGGGAGCCCCAGCGCCCTCAGCCGAGGGACTTGTTCACCCCACCACCTCAACCAGCACAGACATCAGTGGGCAGCAGTGGGTCCCTTGATGTGGTGGGCACCCACACACCGTCTGTGCAAGCCACTCCACCAACAGAAACAGCAGTAGCAGCCACAGCACACCCAGTACCAGCAGAGGAGACAGCAGAGGCTGTGGAAACAGAGGCTGAGGAGACAGCTGAAGCTGTGGAAACAGAGGCTGAGGAGACAGCTGAAGCTGGGGAAACAGAGGCTGAGGAGACAGCTGAAGCTGGGGAGACAGACAGCACATGAGTCACCGGGCACTCCCATCTCCAGCATTCAACGCACCACGGATCTGGAGACTGAGTGCACGGCCCTTCAAAGAGGACAGCTCCGGGCAACCCACGCCACCAATGACAACCTCACGAGGAACCGGAGGGAATACCGGAGGAACACGAACAGGTTGGAGACCAGAATCCAAGCTCTGGAGTCAGAGGTTGCCAGGGGGAACACACAACTCCACCAGCTCCATACAGGGATGATGGACATGTTTGCACAGGTACTCGTGGAGTTGCGAGAGATTAACCGCAGGGAGAATCTGAGGATGGAGAGGGAGAACCTGCGTTCCCCAGAGGGGTCCACTGCACCCACCACCCCTTCCAGTGTTACCCCAGAAGCCACACCTAGGGGAAAGAGGGTGACAAGGCAATCAGCCAGGGCATCCACCTCTGGCACCAAGTCTAAGCCCCCCCCCCAAAAAAAAAGAAGAAATGAAAGGCCCAACCTGTCATCTGCCCCCTCAATAAAGGAAAATTGTGCTTTTGAATCCTGTCTGATCTGCTGTGTATTCAGTTATAGATTGGGTGGCAAGGTTGTCTCCAATGCATTGCCAAACAATGCAGTGAACTCAACTCCTGCCTGGGGGAAATGTTTGTGTGATGTTACAACATGGGTTCACACACACCCACACCGTTGTCCAAATTCACCTGGCAACCCAGCCCTGTAGCCATATAACACGACAGTGTTACATGGCCATGATGTGTGTCAGATTTGATCGGAACATACCCCTTAGCACAACAACTGGTGCAACACTGAACATTTGTCTGCATCAATTGTTGTGTTTGAGGGGAAAACCAAACAAACAGCTATGCGACTTAGCAGGGAAATAACAAGCAGGACAGATGGAACGTGCATCAATATGGTCTTTAAATCAAAATTCTATTGTGCAGCTGACTTACTGGGGAACACAATGTACACCCTAGGATCTCAATGTGTGTGTTACACATTGTGATCCTAGGGTGAGATTGTGTTCTCCAACAAGTCAGTTGCACAACAGGAGTTTGAATCACAGCCTAACTTACTGGATAACCCAATGATCTTCCTAAGATTTCATTGTGTAGCACGCACATTGGAACATTAGGCTGAGCATTGGGTTATGTATTAAAGGGATAGTAAACCTTGAAAATAAGTTCATTCTATATTATAGCCCTGAAAAAAACATGTAAAATGATATAAGTCTTATCTCCCAAACCATATATGTTTGGTAGATAAGACTTAAATCATTTTTCATGTTTTTTAAAGGGCTACAATATAGAATGAACTTATTTTCAAGGTTTACTATCCCTTTAAGTTGTGTTGTTGTTTAACTAAGGTTGTAACACACTTCACCAGTGATAACACTTGTCCACATGGTTGTTTGTTGATGTAGCCCATGTAATGAGATATGACAACCTACATCAATCTCAGGACATTTATTATATTGAGCAACACACAAACCGTGGACATCACATCACAGTGGAAGCTAATCACTCACAACACACATCAGTGTATCACTGCCATCATGTCATTGCATGTATACATCACAAAGTCCACTCATGGTCAGGCAACTAGTGGACTCCTGTGATGTAAATCATGCCTTCCTTTGTATGAGGGATACTCTAGCCTTGGGTATGGTTCCACATTGACAGGTGTTTGATCCAACATTCATTCATACAGACACGGATTGAGTAGTGATGTTTCTTGTGTATTTAGCCAATATGCATTAAACACTTGTATGAGCACAAAAAGGTACATCTGAACTAAATAGGAATACATTAGAAATGCTAGTGAACTGCTCATGTGTTGTCCACATAGTTTGGCATCTGTGTATGAGCAGTCTTACTGTACAGGTCTGATACCTGGATGTTAGTACACACATGAATTCGTGTCCATATGTTAATGTTTCAGTAGAGGTTGCTGTGAACATCAGGTCAAACATTGCATCACCAACACAATCATTTGAAACACCAAGGGGTGAGCTTCATGGAAGTGTTGTCCAGACTTCAGTCCAGTCATATGGAAACTCCTCTGTTCAAGGATGGATCGTGCTATGGATGCCTGTGGGACAAGAGGACAGGATTTGGAACATCACCCTCGAAGTGATCGTCATGCAACAGCTACAACATCATGATCCTCTTAATTTTTCTCGTTACATAAGTCTACACAAACCACTGCTTTGTAATGTGTTGTGTACTGGTCTATGAACCATCATGGGGGGAACTAAAGGGATGTTAACCATCCTTAGGGATATTTGCCCCTGACATGGTTACACACATCAACAAATATGTCCTAATAGCTTCCTGACAACAATATATTTGGGCTGCCACTGTCAGAGACAGCCCAAATATGTTTGGTTCATGGAGCTAGTAGGACATATTTGTTAATGTGTGTATTTTTTTCTGGGGCACATATCACTGCACACACACACACATAGGGCAGCGTGGTGTCCCTGGAGATGTGATCCACATTTCATGAGCTCCATGTTGTGTAACACACTATTACTGTAGATCCACCCCTCTGCTGCTTTCTTCAGCTGTAGCAAGCTACTGGTCCCATGTCCCCTCGAATGCCCCCTGAACCCCTTATATGACAGAGTGCTATCCGATGCATTGGCTTGGATGAGACTCCCTCGCTACAGGGGTACCATGGTTGCTATGGGTCTGATCCTAGCAAAACACTTTAGTTGGTGCCTAGGGAGCTGTGGGATATGCTGAACAAGGTTAAAGTGTTGTACCTTGGTTTCCAGGGGGGCATGCATGATATCTTTGAGGTAGCAGTATCAACATGGACGACAGGTTGTCAGATGTAATTGGAATCTCTAGGCCAAATCTGACTGGTCCACGGAATAGTTGATGCTGGTGGTCCATACTGCAGCCAGTGTCAGGCCTGTGTCACTGATCCTGTGGGGTGAAACAGAACATGTGTGTTGTGGTGGGTGTGTATGCATGGATTGTGTGCATACATGTATTATACTCACATCAGAAGTGATCCCTGATCAATCTGTCCCTTGTCTGCATCCCTGTTGGGGTTCCCTCACACTCAACGATATCCACAGGGTCTTCAGGTCTGGGTGGGGGATGGACATCGTCGATGAGTCTGGTGTCCACCGCGATATTATGTAGGATGGCACATGCCATGATGATGTCGCAGACCTTGCCTGGTGCATACTGCAATGCTCCCCCCGATTGGTCCAGACATCGGAATTGGGACTTGAGGAGGTCGAAGGTCCGCTCAATGGCATTCCGTGTTCTGGCATGAGCCTGGTTATATCGTTCCTGGGCATCGTTTTGGGGATTGGCGACCGGGGTGAGGAGCCATGGCTTGCATCCATAGCCAGCATCACCTGTGGAAAGTGAGTGACATGGTGTGACAAGGAGCACATATTGTGTGAATGATGTTTTATGTGGTGAACGTACTAGCACATGTGTATGTGGTGTCATTTTGTGCTGTTAACTCACTCAGAAGCCATCCGCCTGTATAGGTCCCATTTTCAAAATCCCTCTGCACAGATGAATTTCTGAGTATAAATTTTGCACAGACATTCATGATGGCCAGGTTGCTGTCACACACCATCTGCACATTCATGGAGTGGAAGTTTTTGCGGTTCAGGAACATATGTCCCTGACGTGCTGGTGCTTTGATACGGACATGGGTGCAATCTATTGCACCCATGACCCTGGGCATGCCTCCCCTTGCATAGAAGCCCTGCTTCAGATGTGTCCACTCCATATCGGTGATGGGGAAATGTATGTAGGTACTGGCCTTGCCTTTGAGGGCTGGCAAGACCTGGGCCAGCACCCTGGAGAATGTGGCCTGGGACATGCCAGATGCGTAACCCTCTGTCGACTGAAAGGCGCCACTTGCCATGAAGTGTATGGCACACAGGAGTTTTTGAAGGCCAGTTAGAGCATGGTTGTGGGTGCATATGGGATCCACCTCATCCTTGATGACCTCATACAGGGCAATGATGCTGTGTGGCCTCAACCTGTAGCGATCAATAACCTCGTCATCAGTCATTCCAAAGAGAGTGACCCTTGGGCAGTATACCCTGGGCCTTGGTGGTCGTCTATGCATCCTGGGCTGCTGCAGGGGTCCCTGTGGCAGCTGGGGAACATCCTGTTGATGGTGAGCATCCTGTTGCTGCAGCTGTGCATCTGCAGGCAGGTGTCCTCCTGGTGGGGATGGGCTCCTGTGTGGCTGCTGAGCCAGAGCCTCCTCACTTGCAACAGGTGGAGGCTGTTGATCAGGCGTGCTTGGAGGTTGCTGATGTTCCCCAGCTCTCTCCCTTGCACGCCTTCTCCGCAGCCTTCAGAAAAATATGTAACCCAACATACTGTTTGCTCTATCTGTCTCTATCTGTCTCTCTCTCTCTACCTCTCTCTCTCTATCTCTCTCTCTCTCTCCCTCCCTGAGTGGAAAACAAGCCACAAGTGAGTGTGTTGAGTTGTCTCTTTAAGTACTTGCTAGGGCATTGTGTAGGTGTGGTGATGAGGTGAGTGCTGACCAATGGAGAGTTGTTTTTGTCCATGTAAGTGTTTGCAGGTGTGTGTGTATGTGTTATAAGATGTGGTGTGTTGTGCTTGTTATGTGTGTGCCATTTGCGGGTGTGCAGTTGTGGGGTGCAGGTCGCGTGTTGATGTTGCCCAGGTGAGCTTGTATTTGCAGGTGTCCGCTTTGTGTGATAACCCCCATTGTTCCGTGCCATGCTGTGGTGTTGTTTTTTTGTGTGTCGTTGTCCCTGTGGTGTTGGTTGTTGTTGTGTGTGGAGTGATTTGTGCTGTGTGTGCATGTTTTTGTGTTGTTTTGGCATTGCACGGGTTAATTTTCCCATTTACATGGTTGTGCGGTAAGCATTTTGTGTATTTTCCTATGTAACGGGTGTTTTGTTTTGGCCGTTACGTGTCTAACGTGTGAGAAAAGTGGGTCTTAACTTTTTGCCGTTAGGTGTGTCTTTTTTTCAGCTGTTATCAGTACCGCAAGCCTTTGAATAGCTCTGGGGTATGTTGTTCCATGCGTCTGAATGCACGTAAGTGTATCGGCCGTTAGGATTCTGCAACTGCCGTTAGCTGTTCTTTAGACGGATCTTTGAATTGGAACATGACACTTAACGCACCCGTTAGTGATTTTTTTTTTTTTTTTTTTTTACTAACGGCTGCCTTTAAATCGAGCCCTGGATCTGTGGGAATTAAACCTCTTATGTAGTGCTTGTCCAGTTTCTCCCACATACAGAGCTGTTGGGCATTTTGCACACATGATAAGGTATATTACATTGGATGATTTACAGGTGAAGGTACCATTGATCTTATGGTGTAACTGGGTGTTTGGAATTGGTATCTTGTCCGTGGTGTAAATGTGTGCACAGATTTCACATCTCTTTTGTAGGCAGGAAGATGTGCCATTTTTTGTATTTTTATTCAGGGCACTCCTTACCATCAGTTGTTTCAAATTGGGAGGCTGTCTGAAGGAGAGTAAGGGAGGCTGTGGGAATTTGTTCTTAAGTCTTTCATACGTATGTAGTTTTGTTTGAAGTTCTCTTGATATTTTGCGTAGCACTTCAACCTGGGGGTGGTAAGTGACCACCAGTGGCACCCGGTTTCCCTTATGTTGTTCTTTGTAGCGCAACAGATACAGTCAGATACAGAAGGCTACCCATTTTATCTACCATACTTCTTGCATTTGCCAGCATACAGTTAATTTTGAAGTCTTTACATAATTCACCCCCTACATACCTTTTTCCTATGCCTTCATTCAATTTGATTTCCTCTCTATTTGCTACATTTATCCCCACCCCTTCTCCACCCCATGATCATTTATTTGGAACCAGTTCTTGTCTACTCTATCTACACAATTTTTGCTGTCTATACCCTCCCTCCTTTCCTAGTTTAAAAGCTCTTCCATCCTTCTTAGCATTCTCTCCACTAGCACTGTGACTTACCTACCATTAAGATGCATTCCATTGCTTCCATATAGATTGTACCCAAGAGCAAAGTCAGCCCAGTGCTCTATAAACCCCAAACCCTCCTTCCTACACCAATACTTGAGCCATGCATTAATCTCCCTGAGCTCCCTCTGCCAACTCTAGAGGTCATGTGGCCTAAATGGTATAATAATAATAATAACTAGTATTTATATAGCGCCTTTCTCCCAGTGGGACTCAAAGTGCTTTCAGCGCACGCTCTCGGAATTAACCAAATCGGCAGCTGAAATAATAGATGTTATTATTACCCAATCAATGGTACTCATTTATCGACCTCGGAAGGATGAAGGGCTGAGTTGACCCTGCTGGGATTCGAACCTGCAACCTTGCGGTTGGAATAGGTTCCATAGTCAGGGACATTACCACTGAGCTATCTCACCAGCTCTCACCAGTATGGAATGTATGTCATATTATTCCACACAATAAACATAGTTGGGTCCTTTGAATGCCAGAGGGGTGCACAATACATTGCTAAGAGATGTGTTATGCATACCCCTGGCTTTCAGAGGGTTAACCCATACATTCTATATACTTAGCTATTTTTGGCTTTAGTCAAAACTCTTTACACAATATCAAAAGGGAAAATAAACATTGTACCATTTGCCAAACTATAAAAGAGATGCATCTAGTGGAGTCTAAAAGTTATTTACACAGACACTGTGGTGATAAGAGTTTTATCCCCTGGGGAACTCAAATCTACCAGGAATTTGTATGAATGTATAACATGTCAGTTATTTTGTATTCAGCCTTCTTTCTAATCATGCCTGTTCAAGAGACCTTTTGTCTTGAAAGTTTGCACTGTAAAGCTATTCAACCTATAAAGGTATCACTTTTACTGTCTCCCCCTCTTTCTGCGGTTAACGTGGCACCACCTTTTACAAACATTTTTGGTGAGAGAAGCTGTTTCTTGACAAACTCTTAAATTTATTTTGCATGAATCTGGGCTTGTCTGCCCATTCACTCAGTTTATGTAGATCCATTTGCAGAGAAATAACATCCTGCTCTGTATGTATTTCCTTACACAGTTTAGTGTCATCATCAGTGATTAAGACATCCCCACTTCTAGATAATTAATCCTATATAATAATTCGCTAAGTTGTGTGTAACGCCCGACATGCACAGTAGACACTGCTGCGCGTGCGGCAGTCATCGCAGTAGAGACTGCCCGCGCCGCGGCTGATACATCTGTATCAGCCGAGGCGCGGGCAGTCTCCACTGTGCGTGACTGCCCCGCGACCGGCTGCCAGAGGCACTGTGGCCCGTGTAACGGGCTGTTCAACTAGTAAACAAATAAAAAGCATTGAACCCAGGACTGGACATTGTAGCATCCCATATACAGCTTTAGACCAACTTGAAATATTACATTTTCAACATCTTTGTGATCTATCATTTAGTCAGTTCTCCATCCATGCACAGATATCACCTCTCAATCTTAAGCCTCTAAATGTATGCAGTAAACTGGTTTGAGTAGGGGTGGGTGAAAAGTCCTGTTGTGTTCCCATGAAAAAATCCATATAAACCGTACACTGCGCACATTCAAGTTGCTGATGAGTTGCAGTTCCTTCCTGCTTTCAACGGAAACATTTATATCCCAACAACATACCCATGATTTTGGAGGAGCGGCAGTAGGAGAAGCATTATTGGTCAACTTCTTTACTACACATATACCTGAAATGGTGGGGGTTAGTTGTGGTGCTTCTTACTGCCTCAGATACATCACTGGAGCTAGTAGTGGCAAATGGAACCATGATCATCATCACTCATATCACTGCTATTGTTGATCCCATTCTCTTGGCGCTGTCTAAGTGTGTCCTACTGCTTAAACAACTCAGCAGCAGCAAGAACAGCAGTTGCAAATTACACAGTGGCATTTGCCAATGGCCAGTGGCTACTGGCCACCATAACACAAAGTACATGACCTGCTGGCCCTAGGTCAGTAGGGCATATTTTTTCCTCAAGGCTTGTTCTTTATATAAACTAGAGACCTACAAAAAACAATTTTGGGGGCTTGTTTCCAACAAGCCAAAGTCCTACTCATAGCTGATTTCTCAGGGCTTGCAACTCTAACAAGCTGGAGTGCAAAAAATTATCACTAATTCCTCAGTTCTTGTGACACTAACAAGCCTGATTACAAAAAAAATCATTACTGATTCCTGAGGGCTTGTGATGCTAACAAGCCTTAGTACAAAAAATCATTACTGATTTCAAAGGGCTTGTGGCTCTAACAATCCTGAGTGCAAAAAATCACTGATTCCTCAGGGCTTGTGTCTCTAACAAGCCAAAGTTCTACAATATTTTCTTGGGGCCTGGGCCTAACACAAGTCTAAGTCCTACAACAAATTAATGTGTCCTCAGGGCTTGGGCCTCTAACAACAAGTCTAGGTCCTACCACTCATCCTCTACAAAATACTCTCTCCCATCAAGTATCTGTCTGCCCCAGTCACAGCTTATGTCAGGAGGGCCATATCTCTGTCACATTACGTACCATTTTCTTATTTTTTTTATTTTATTTACTGGTTGAAGAGCCCATTGCACGGGCCACAGTGCCACTGCCAGCCGGTCGCGGGACAGTCCTGAGCAGTAGAGACTTGCCCGCTCCATGGCTGATACAGAGCTGGACGCTCCTTCGGAGCGTCCAGCTTTGTATCAGTCGCAGCGCAGGCAGTCTCTACTGCGCATGACTGCAGCGAGCGCAGCAGTCTCTACTGCACATGACTTTGTCATTACACATGTTTTAGCGAATTATTATATAGGATTCCTTTTTTTATTAACTGTTCCCTCAATCCCAGTTAACAATCCCCCCAAAAAATTCCCTTTCCCCAGACTCCACCAACACAGGCACCATCAGACCCTTTTATACCATGCCTGTGGGAAATAAAATTTGCTGTTTGTTGTGTGTAAATTCCTTCTTCCCTTTAATTTCAATGCAATGAACTAGGCGAAAAAAATGGAAAAACAACTCTTTTAGTCAAAATTCTGAGTTTAAAAGTCGAAATTTTGAGTTTAAAAGTCAGAATTCTGACTTTAAAAGTTGAAATTTTGACTTTAAAAGTCAAAAATCTGAGTTTAAAAGTCAAAATTCTGACTTTAAAAGTAGAAATTTTGACTTTAAAAGTTGAAATTCTGAGTTTAAAAGTCAGACAAAATTTTGACTTTTAATGTCAGAATTCTGACTTTTAAAGTCAAAATCTGAAAGTTATAATTTTGTGTTTTAAAGTCAAAATTTTGACTTTTAAAGTCAGAATTCTGACTTTTAATGTCAATGATAGTTTATTGAATTTTAGAATACAAAAATACAAAAATAGAAGGAAAAGACCTAGGTAGGGGAGAGGGTCAGGGAAGGGTACAGAAATGAAACAGAGAGAAAGGGGGAGGGGAGAGGGAAGCAATGATCATACAATAAAGCAATAGATAATGCCACGATCATAGAATATACAGACAGAAATAGGCATTGCAATATAACATAGCTAAACAGACAATAGTGTCACACTACATACCGAAACATAGGAGAGTGTTATCGTGCGGTATCGCACACCTCAAGCAACCAGGCAACTCAATATACCCATTGTTTCCTATCTTTTAATTTTCTCACCAGTTTAGCAACATTATTATTGGTAAGTGTGTCTAGTGCTTCAAAGTGCTGGTGTCTAGTATGTTGATTTAATTCTTCATATAAATTAGCAGTTTCCCCCTCAAGGTTCATCAGGATCGTCTCTCGGTGTAGTATAATGTGGCTGATTAAATTAAAAGAACATGCTTCCAAAATTCGAACGTGGGAGGCCGAAGAGGCCCACCCCCCATAGCACCCCACCTCATCAAGGGAGGGCGCATGAGGGGCCCCCTCCCCAAGCCCCCCCCCCCCGCACCCCCAACCCAGAAACGTGCAGACCAACAAATTCCCAATTCCCCTCAAAGACAAAAGAAAGTAAAGTTGCCGAATGAGATTGAGAAAGTAAAGGCAAAAAAGAGTAAAGTAGCAGAATGAGAGAAAGAAACTTAAGACATAAAGGACACGAAATCGGCACTCTCCAGGAACAGCAACCAGCCCAACCACATCCCAGTATATTTAGAAACCTCCTCCGGAGTAGAGGAGGCCAATTCGGCCATCACACGGAGCTCTTCAACCCGCTCCACCCAGACCAAAAGACTAGGAGGTGATGGACGTTTCCAATACAATGAAATCAGACTATTAGCTGCCACCAACAGCTGAGAGACCAATGTTTTCCTGTATCTGGAAGGACTCATGGAAGTGTGATGAAGAAGGTGTTCCGGTTTAAACTCCGGGGGTTGATCTGTCAGGCGTCTAATAACAGCATAGATTGCATTCCAGAAAGGGGCTATAAGGTGGCAATCCCACCATATGTGCAACAAGCTGCCCGGCGCCCCTCCGCACCGCCAGCAAAGACCATCATGTGAGGAGGAAAATTTTTGTAGGCGTAGAGGGGTAAGATACCATCTAGATAGCAATTTGTAGGCCGATTCCTGATATCTAGAGGAGACCGAGACATGGTGTGTAAGGTACATTATATGTTCCCATTGATGCGGGGTAAGAGTAATCCCTAAGAATTCTGACTTTTAAACTTGAAATTCTGACTTTAAAAGTCAGAATTCTGACCTTTAAAGTCAAAATTTTGACTTTTAAACTCGGAATTCTGACTTTTAAAAGTCAAAATTAGAATTATTTTTTTTTTGTTGGCCCCAGGGCTCTTCCGTACATTTTCCACCAGTTTTGGTTTGAGGTGAACATTTTCTCCCATCCCTAGTTATGAGACACAATATCAAAGGCTTTTGCAAAATCCAACTATACTACATCACCAGCAACTCCCTTGTCCACATTACTACTACTCCTTTCATAAAATGCAAGTAAATTTGTTTTTTAATAAAACTATGCTGTCTTCTGCTAATAATATTGTTGGTTTTCACACAGTCCTGAATATTGTCTCACTGCAGGAATTGTAATATTAACCCCTTAACGACCGACCAACGGGGTGCGTGGCCGGCTATTTTATTTATTTTTTGGTTGCAATGGATTCTTTGGTCACTGAGCAGCGTGTAGCCGTGTGGTGACCCTGGAATTACATGATGTGCTAGGACAGTCGCCGGTCCTTAAATGCCGGACCAGACGTGATGGTCCTGACATGCATACATGTACGTCCCAGAAGTAATTGGCGGGCGTTAAGTGCCAGCCTCCTGCACGCGCGGCTGGTCATTAAGGGGTTAAATTTGTGACACCTGATTCTGCCACCATGTCTCTAAGATACAGATAATTTAATTTGTCTTTTTTTTTTTTTTTTTAATAACGTTTCAAGGGGTATGTAAAAATAACTCTAATTCTGTAAAATAATCAAAAGTTTATTTTTACCAGTAATCATTATTAATGTTCGGTTTTACAATGCTAGAAACAAATAAGAAACAATAAACCATACAAATATAGCAATTGCTACTGAATTGATGTAATAAACAAATAATCAAAGCCTAGGTTTATCAAAGGAACCTGATAATTTGATACATTCTGCTTGTTGCCTTTGATGCCTTATTTATTTCTAGCTTTGCAATATTATTTATTTCTTGCTATTCCATGCTTAATTTTATGATTTGCCATAAACATACTGTGAATCATTATTTAAATAATGGTTTCTCAAATGGCAGTAAGTTTAAATTAACTCTGTTTTTATGTTTTTTCTTCCGATTTCTCTTTTATGTAGTGGGATAGTATTACTCCAAGTGTTCAGTCCATGAATTGTAGTAGAAGGAGTAAAAAAGGATGCCACTTCCTGTCCAACCAGAGTTCCAGTGGATGTAAAGACAGCATTTCTAATGGTCTGGTTCTTAAAGACAACAACCACAGTTCAAAAGACATCTGTTCAGAATATTCATCAGGTTCATTTCTGCTATCAAGTTAAACAAATTAAATTTATATTTTAAGTAACATTTATATACACACACACACAATTTTCAACTTCTGAATACAATATAGCATATAAAATATCTGCTAGGTTTCCTGAGAATTATTATACTTTCTCTGTCATACATTGTAGAGCACAGGAACCATGGGGTAAAGTATCCCCCTCCAGGGAGGTGGAGACTCCCTCCTTCCTTCTACTTTACCCTGCCTGGTAAGCTCAGATTTAAGTGCCTTTGTCATCTGCAGTTCCTCTTAGTTAGCCCTCCTTTTTTTATTTCTTAGGATATGGAGCTGTATGATCCCCCATCAGGTGGACTTCTATTCCTGGCTTCTTCATTAATGGATTGGTATGTGCTCAGGTTCATTTCCCAGGACCACAAACCTGTGGAGGTTGACTTGTCTTTACAGCTTTTACCTAGTTACTATAGCTTCTTAGAAGCTATTTTTGTTCATTCTAATGGGAGCCTCAAGACTGAAGATAACATGTAAGTTAACCTTTTGAGTGCCTTGGTCCTGTGTATATGTCTGTTATCTGGCATCCATTTATTTATAAGGATTATTGCCTGGTTTGCACTCGTTATTTTCTACATATACTTTAGTCTGTCTGTTTTTTGGCTGCTCCAACATGGAATGTACCTTTGTAGGGCTACTAACCCTCTGCATTACCTTCCTTCTTGTTTGGACGCATTTCCCTAACTTGTGGGACCCATTCATGGCACTCATTTTGGATAAATGCACAGAGCTTCTATCGAACACACTTAGGAAGCTATGGGCATTTTTTTATATTTGTGATTCCCTACTGGGACACCCCTCCCTCACCCCCAGTTACCTGGGGATGCAGTTTTTAAATGGTTGGAGAGCAACATTGCCATTTTAAAGGCAAATTACAAAATTTCCCATAAAATGCATTATTCCTATGTTTTTTGGCATGGGAAGAGGTGACCCTAGGAAAATCCTCTTCCTTCTTGGATTCTGCATGCTGCTAAGAGACTGTCATTCCCTCCTGCTTGCCATTTTAACCCTTTGAAAGTCAGATAGGTACCTAAGAAGCATGCAAAAGTACTTTTCTAATATTTTCAACTGTTTTGACACTATTTGACTATGTCAGAACCTAAGACACACGGGGGCAAGTCAGAGGCTAAGGATTTCCATGTTCCTCATGCCAAGCTGGACTTCTTAGGGAATATTCTGTCACCATATGTCCCCTTGCACTGCAGCCCATTACACCACCTAACGGACCATCATCTGCTGAATAGAAACTAGTCTGGGTTTGATCACTTATCTGTTCATTCTCCTCTATCCCATCATCTTTTCAAGGGATCCTGAGCCGTTCATCTGCAGGACAACCTTGCTTCCTCAGAAAGCTCTTGAATCCCATATTTGGGGTGATGCACATTTTTGGGAATTCCTCAACTGAGGATTGACAGACTGAAGGTGATAATTTAGATCCGTCTATTTCCCTGGGAGATTACTACGATGATAACATTTGCACCTTGACAGAGGTGCTTATTCCGGCGGTCCTGGAGATGTCTAACAGGCCTCATATTCCAGTTCTTCTTCCTTGGATATTTCTAAGAGATGCAAGAAGGAAGTACCCATCTTTCCTCCTCACTATTCATTGGACCAGGTTCACCTGGAGGAATGGAATGCAGTTGACATGAGACTGTTCCTTAATCAATGCATTTTTAATCTGTATCCTTTTTTGGCTGAAGTCTTAGTGCAGTGGGCTGCTGTTAGTCCCCCAATTTTTTGTCTTTCCAAAAACAAGGAGCTTCCTCTGGTGGATTCCTCAGTCCTTAAAAATCAAGGAGATAAATGCACAGATTATTTTTTGAAAATGGATTTTCTGGCCTCTGGTGCTGCCTTATACCCTTTCTTTGCAAATACCTGTTAACTAGAGCCATGGCTGTCTGGAGTGGTTGGCTCTTGGATGCCATCCAAGGGGATGCTGTTAAGGATAACCTGTTACCATTGATCTCCAAGTCCTTGAAAGTAATTCTTATCTTGCTTAAAATGTCCTTTGATGCTACTAGGCTTTTGCCAAGACCTCAGACTTCTCTGTTGCAATGTATAGACTCTGTGCCTTCAGGTCTGGATGGCTGACCAATCATTTAATAAGTCTTTGATTTCTTTCCCGTTTATACTCAAACAATTGTTTGTTCCTGAACTGGAGAAGGTTATCAGCTATGAGAAGTACTTTATTACCTCAGGTCATGCCTAAACTTGCCTTCTTTCCCACATAAGATGCATCGTTTTCGTTGCCTCTTCCCTCTGCAGCACAATCGCATCCTCCCTTGGGCAGGTAAGAAGACTGCTTATAAACCTAAGGCAAGTCCATGACCCTCATGACTCTCAGGGGCCTTGTCCTTTTCTACCCATGGGAGGTGGTCTCAGTTTTTTCTACAACATATGGGCCATTTTTGTTAAGCATCAGGGGGTTTTGTGGGTAATTTTGGAAGGGTATTGTATAGAATTCAAGGCCCTTCTCCCCCCCCCACACACACACAATCTTGTTCGGTCCAGAGTTCTTTGGGATCTGGATTAAGGCTGTCTTTTCTTAAACGCAGCTTCTCCCCTGCCAGACATATACATGCTAATTCCTGTTCCTTCTCTGGAACAAATCACCATATTTTATTCAGATCTTTTTATGATTCCAAAAATAGACTGCATATACCTTCCCACCCTAGACTTAGTGTCTCATCCATTTTGTGTTGGCCCCACACTTAAAGGGATATAGTAATGTCAGGAAAAAAGTATTAGCTATATGGTAGATACAGTTAAAAGAGATTACTTGCTCTTATCCGTATCTCTCAACAGTTATGGTTTGAGAGATATACGAAAATAAAGTACTCTGCTCCCTCCCCTTTCTGCTTAACAAGCTGTAAAGCTGTCAGAAGCAGATTCTGGTCATTTGACCAGACACGGCTCTTCAGCAGCGCCAACATAATATCTAAAAATAAATATCGGTTTGAGAGATGCAAATAAGCGCAAGTAATCTCTTTTAATTGTATCTACTATATGGCCATTACTTTTTTCCTTCACATTATTATCCCTTTAAGGATGTAATCTTTGCAGTGTCATCATGGCTATGTGTCCAGGGACAGTTTCTAGCCTCCCTAAACTTGAAAAACATTTATCTGCTCATCCCGATCCATCTGGATCATAGAAACATGGAATTTGGTAGTATGTAAGAACTGTTAAGCCCATCTAGTTTGCCCATTTTCTTACTGTAGAAACCTCAAACCTTATTTGGTCCTTGGTCTTGTCTTATGTTCAGGATAGACTTATAAAGTACAACCCCCTCCGGCGCTTCAACCAGTGATTGTTAACAATAACAATATTGCTATATACAAATACAAAACCTATAATACAGTCCCAAAAGTATTAAAAATATATGCACTTTATTTTTAACAACAGTACAAAAGGCAATTACCACATTCTGCAATATTTATAAATAGCAATAATATTCTGATCTAAAATCCCAATATTAATGTTGGAATTATTGGTGACCTCAAACACTGTAATGTGTTCTTGATGTCCCAAATCCAATATATACTTTAGAACGCAATAACAGATACTGTACATGTGCTATGGAGTACACATTCTGTGCCCCCAATGCATATGGGGCACACATAATAAAAAGATATTGGTGGGGGTTTGCTACAAGCCACCTAATGTTGGGGAGTTGGAGGAAGCCCAACTTTTACTGCAAATGGAAAAGGCTGCTAGGTCAGCAAAGGTAATTATAATGGGAGATTTCAACTACCCTGAAATTGACTGGAGCAATATGACTTCAGGCACAACAAAGGGAAATATTTTTCTAAGTATGATACATGATAATTTTATGTCCCAACTAGTAGAGGAGCCAACTAGAAAAAAGGCCTTGCTTGACCTAGTGCTCTCAAACGATTCTGACATTGTAAACAATGTGCAGGTAAGGGAACATTTGGGCAGCAGTGACCACAATATTGAATCCTTTGAAATTTGTTATGAGAAACCCAATAGCAAGAGTTTAACCAAAACATTCAATTTCAAATATGCTAATTTTACAAAGTTAAAAGAAGCTTTAAAGGATATCCAGTGGGATGTAATTTTCAAAGATAAAAATGCACAAGAGTCATGGAATGTATTTAAAATGCTCTTGGGCAAATATACACGTCAATATATACCATTGGGGAATAAGCACAAGAGAAGTAAAGCAAAACCAATGTGGATTAATAATGTGGTTAGCAGGGAAATGAGAAATAAAAAGCAGGCTTTTAAGGTGTTTAAGTCAAATGGGTCAGATGCATCATTTAAAAAATATAAAGAATGTAATAAAATCTGCAAACAAGCAATTAAGCTAGCTAAAATAGAAAATGAGCGAAACATTGCAAATGAGAGCAAGAAAAACCCTAAACAATTCTACAAGTATATTAACAACAAAAAAGTTAAGGTTGATATTGGTCCTCTTAAGACTGAAACAGGTGAATTGATTAGTGAGGATAAAACTATGGCTGACACCCTAAATACGTTCTTTGCTTCAGTATATACAAAGGAAGCAGAAATGACAAGCTGTGGGCAAACAGACAAAACCATGGAATTTCCTCCAACATCTACATGGCTTACTGAGGACAAGGTCCAAAAGAGACTGGAAAGGGTTATAGTGGACCGGACGGTATACACCCAAGGGTACTTAAGGAACTTAGTTCAGTAATAGCAAAACCATTATACTTAATATTTATTGATTCGCTTTCATCAGGCATAGTGCCCTGTGATTGGAGGAAAGCTGATGTAGTTCCATTGTTTAAAAAGGGAGCAAGATCCAAACCAGGAAATTATAGACCTGTGAGCTTGACTTCCATAGTGGGTAAGATACTAGAAGGGTTATTAACTGACAGTATTCAGAACTATGTGAAGACAAACAATATCATTAGTAGGAATCAGCATGGTTTCATGAAGAACAGATCATGTCAGACTAATTTACTTGCATTTTATGAAAGAGTGAGTAGTAATTTGGACAGGGGAATTGCTGTTGATGTAGTATACTTGGATTTTGCAAAAGCCTTTGACACAGTGCCTCACAACAGGTTACTGCATAAATTAAAAGGCTTCGGTTTGGGTGGTGTTATCTGTACATGGATTGAGAACTGGTTAAATGATAGATGGCAGAGAGTTGTTGTAAATGGAACTTTTTCAAATTGGTCTAGGGTTATAAGTGGGGTGCCGCAGGGTTCAGTCCTGGGCCCAATGCTTTTTAATTTGTTTATTAATGATCTAGAAGTGGGAATTGAAAGTAGCATCTCAATCTTTGCTGATGACACTAAGCTATGTAAGGAAATACATACAGAGCTCGATGTTTTTTCCCTACAGAAGGATTTAGATAAACTAAGTGAATGGGCAGAAAAGTGGCAGATGTCATTTAATGTAGAGTTATGCATTTGGGTTGTAGAAACAAACTTGCTGCATATACTCTAAATGGGAAACAACTTGGGAAATCCTCATTAGAGAAAGATTTAGGTGTACTGAGTCACTCAGCTGCTGCAAGAGCAAGTAGAGTACTAGCCTGCATAAAAAGAGGTGTAGAAGCAAGGGATGCTAATATTATCCTACCTCTGTATAAATCCTTGGTTAGGCCTCATCTAGAATATGGAGTACAATTTTGGGCGCCTGTTCTAAAAAAAGAGATTGCTGAACTGGAAAAGGTGCAGAGACGTGCAACAAAACTGATAAAGGGATTGGAGGATCTGAGTTACAAAGAGAGACTAGCCAAACTGGGTTTGTTTACATTAGAAAAGAGACGTCTAAGGGGTGATATGATTACCATTTACAAATACATTCAAGGTCAATACAAAGAACTATCCAATGAATTATTTATGCAAAGAGCTGAGCTAAGAACAAGAGGTCATCCATTAAGACTTGAGGAAAGGCGCTTTCGACTAAAACACAGGCAGGGATTCTTTACAGTAAGGGCGGTAAGGCTATGGAATTCTTTGCCTCGGGATGTTGTGCTTGCAGATAATGTAACTGCATTCAAAAAAGCAATGGATGCCTATCTAGCACAGAACAATATTGACAGTTATGACAGATGGCTTCAAAGCAAATAGGATATTGAGCCAGGGAACTATTTGACACACACACACCTACATTGGAAATTGCTCCAGAGGACTTTTTTGTTGCCTTCCTCTGGATCAACAGGAGTGTTATTGGCATGGGCTGGACTTGATGGACGCATGTCTTTTTTCAGCCTTATCTACTATGTTACTATGTTACTATGTAGTTCCTCACATCCCCTATTCACCTTTAGGTACCGATGCACATGACGTAACCAAGGCTAATAAGATACCTCCCTTTAACGGTTACAATAATTGAACCTGTTGTCCTTAAGGCTATAGGTTGTCTCCCTCTCCATACATCATGAGCTTCACACAAGCCCCATCCATGGAAGTAGGAGACAACCCTCATCACCAAACAGACAACCATTAATTAGATTGTCTACCTTCAGGTAGGATCAGATAATTCCTTTAAGTTACCATCCCTGTAACTTTATCCCACAAGATGCAGAGGATGCGAGAATATACAACCCTATCTTTTAGCACAACATTGCCTTATATTAAGAAAAAATAAAAATAGAAACCCCAATATAATGACTATGATCGATCAAAAGATTAAAAAATATATAAAATAGATACAAATGTAAAAATTATAACTGTCATCAGTTCCAATAATCCCGATGATTTCTTCTTATTTATACACTTACCAATCGTTGTAAAATTAGTCCTGCTATCTCATCATGTAATGAACTGTATTACTAAGTGTAATACTGCAGTTTTACGCATATGACATTGACTTGTATCCAAATATATTCTTCTTATCTTATTGGAGTATATTGAATTGTCACTTCAAAGGCACCCTCTTATCACAACTTCTTTATCTAACGATACATGTGGGAATATGGACTACCACCGTATATACACCTCTGTATGTTTGAGTATTTAAACCTTCTCTTGTTCTTTATTAAAGGTTTTTTATAATTTACGGCAATGCCGCTCACTCACAGTTTTGGTGTCCCCAAAGTTTTCTCCCCAGTTTCATTTGTATCTTTCATCAGAATTAAGTTTTATTATGGCGTCCTTTGTCTTAGGTTTCCCACGTAACTTTGGGCTCTCCTCTGGCTAAGAATCTTCTTAGGTATCTGGCATTGTTATTGTTAACAATCACTGGTTGAAGCGCCGGAGGGGGTTGTTACTTTATTTTGTATTTTTGAGATTCCAATAGCAGGGAATTTATTTCTGGCAGCAGATACCAAGTGATAGCATTATTTTTTTCATATAGCACCACTCGATATTTATTTTTTTTATTTCAGGATAGATTTATGATTATCCCATGCAAAAAGCTAGTCAGAGATACTCAACTAGAAACGAGCCTGCTCTCAAAGTGATGAGGATCTATAGGATAAGTATCCTACCCAGGGTGCAATCTCTTTTAGCTCACTAGTGCCTTTCACAGAGAGGAAATATCCTATAGCACATCATACTGATCCTACCAAAAGGCAGTCCAGCCATGAAGTGCCAGGCAATTCCTCTCTAAACAAGAGAAGCAGCCAACCCCAGACGTACGTTTCAGCCTTGTTGGGCCTCATCAGTGAGATGCAGCTGATCTCCCTAGGCACTGTGAGCATGGGGTCCCATGTCTGGATTACCCTGTTACCCTTAGGTTGACTAGTCCCAAGGATAATTTGCATATGCAAAGAGCTAGTCAGAGACGCTCAACTAGGAACGAGCCTGCCCTCGAAGTGATGAGGCTCTATAGGATAAATATCTTACCCAGGGTGCAATCTCTATTAGCTCACTGGTGCCTTTCACAGAGAGGGAATATCCTAAAGCACATCATACTGATCCTACCAAAAGGCAGTCCAGCCACAAATTGCCAGGCAATTCCTCTCTGAACAAGAGAAGCATTCAACCCCAGACGTATGTTACAGCCTTGTTGGGCCTCACAGTGTCTAGAGAGATCAGCTGCACCTCACTGACGAGGCCCAACAAGGCCAAAACGTATGTCTGGGTTGGCTGCTTCTTTTGTTCAGAGTTGAGTTGCCTGGCAATTCGTGGTTGGACTGCCTTTTGGTAGGATCAGAATGATGTGCTTTAGGATATTTACCCCCTGTTAAAGGCACTAATGATCTAAAAGAAATTGCACCCTGAGTAGGATACTTATCCTATAGAGCCTCATCAATTAGAGGGCAGGCTCGTTCCTAGTTGTGTGTCTCTGACTAGATCTTTGCTTATGTTTATCCCATGCATCCCTTGCTGTATTAGCTGCTACCACTTCTGCTAGTAGGCTATTCCACTAATCTACCACACTATCAGTGAAGTTAAACATTCTTACATTGCACTAATATTCTGTCCCTCAGACTATTAGCTCGTGTCCTATCATTTATACTACTTTTGAAATGTACTTTGCTCCTGTACATTGTTGTATTCCTTCATGTGTTTGAATGTTAATATAATATCCCTTCTATCTCTAGTCTCTTCCAAGCTATACATGTTTAGCTCTTTAAGCCTAGCCTGATATTTTTTTTTATCCTGTAAAGCATTCATCATTTTAGTAGCCCTTCTCTGAATTCTCTCCAGAATATCTATAACCTTCTTGAGATGGGTTATCCAATACTAAATACAATATTCAAAGTGAGATCTGTAGAGCTGCATGACCATTTTCCTCACTAGGAATCTGAGAGATAATGTGAAGACCAACCTCGGACCTTTGACAGATGCCATCCGCGCTGAAATGGTGCATTGGAATAATCTACGTGTATCTTGGTTTGGTAGGGTAACTCTCACTAAAATTATATTATGCCCCAAAATTCTATACCTCTTTAATGCCCTTCCAATTCACATTTCTAAGACATACATACATTGGCTTCAATAACTTCTGGAGAGCTTTTCACGGCAGTTCAAAAACCCAGACTAATCTAGACAAGTTTTAGCATGGACTTAGACTTGGGGTGGGTCACTGAACTTGCTTCTGTACTATTGAGCAGTTACATTAATATGACTACAAGTGCTTAGGTCCCCAACTGTAAAGGAATGGGCACTTTGCCTGGAATCATTTGCATCAATCTCCCCCACATATTCTGGTTTCTCCCTGCGAGTTTACCACCTTCTTGTACACAGCATGTGATTCTTAATCAGCTAATTTCTGAATGGGCAGCTCTGTATTGTGCCCACTCACTGATCCCATACCTCTCCCCTTGCCTATTGATTTTGCAAACTCCGGGATTCCCACCTAGTCTACAGAGCAGTTCCTTCCTTGGTTGAAATTCTAAACAGATACCTTAGGCTGCTTAATTTCGGACTCAGGAATCGTTTTGTAGGATAACTTTAGTCGTCATTGTGACCTACCTCCTAGATACTGATGGCAGCAAATGCAACTTTTACAATTTTTATGTAAAGCCCTACATGATGGATATACATTTTACCCCCAAATCCTTTTGAACACTTAGTGACAAGTGTCCCCTACCAGTGGAACCCACTTTCAGGCTGGTATAGCTTTTTCTCTGTCATACATTACAGGTTACTGGTAACTCTGGGTAGGCAATCTGCCCCTTTAAGTAGGCAGGAACAGAATTGTATGCAGGGGGTGGAGCCTACCTTCCCTCCTTGGCTGCAGCTAGCCAACCAGCTCCACAAAGATTTGTTCCTTGGTGAAGATAACACAGGCAAGAGAACAGTTCTGCTATAGCTTTAGACGTTTTTTATTGTTCTGTTAGAAGTGTAATACCACCATTAGGCAGATTACCATAAATGACAATGCCCTTAGATGTGGTTAGCTCAGTAACCAGGTGCTTTTTGTGGACCTGGGAGGAAAATCTTGGCTACAAGTTCTTTCCTCAGGAGTCGCCCACCGAGGCTTCTTCTTTAAACATGGTAATCTGAAGACAGTAGATGTGCAGGAAAGGTGAGCAACCCTTTGAGTGCTGCAGGCCCACATGTCCCACAGTGCCCCTCCGCACAGGAGTTTTTCATTTGGAGTTCCTATTGCACACTCCTGCACTCACTGAGTCTATCTGTATGTCTGCTGGGTGTTTGGAGCAGGTTTATATGGTATTTAACCCTTTAGCTGCTGGTTTGGCATTCATTTGGGGGGGGGTTTCTTACACTTTTCCTACTGCTTCAGTGTTTTTTGGGTATCCTAATGTTTTAGTGATGTTTCATGTCTTTTAATATTACACCTTCAACTTTGTAAAAATTGAGTTCCATGCGCGCTTTACCTCATAGGTGCCATTGCTCCATTCACTCCTATGGAACTGTACAGTTTGGGACATATCTCTGCAACCGTTTAACCTAGCGACTTCAGAGAATGCTCATTTTACTTGTCTGCCCTTGCTCTATCATCCGGTTCATATTTCTAGTTTGTTGGGGGGCTCAGGGGGCTTCGGGCACTGTTTGGGGTACTTTTCTGGAAAAAATACATTTGCCATGAGTGCTTGCTTCGCAAGCTCATTTCTGATTGGCTCCTGCCATGGCAGCCATTTTGTGATCTTTCCAGAATGAGTATCCTACACAGGGCTTGGACTCTCCTTCTCTCCTCTTCTGATTAACCTGATTAACCCTTCACCTGCCAGATAAGTCTATGTTAGCGATTTCTGGGGTGGAACTTTAATCATACACACTGTAAGTGGGTGATTTCTTATACAATAAGGTTATTGATACACTGAGAATGTCTATACCATTGGAGCTTGGGGCCAGACCTAAGACTAAGGATACTGGGGTCTCTGTATCCCCTATTGTGTATTGCTCTTCCTGTCATTCAGGGTTACCTAGAGAATTCTTAGGTCATTTATGCCCAGCATGTTCTGATGTCCCTGAGGACCTCCAACCATGCATTAGAGCCAGTTTGGGTGCAAGAGTTCAAGGCTGCTGCTAGGGACCTCAGGTCCATCTTGCAACTCTTTCCATCCCAGTTACAGGATGTCTTCCATTCTTGGCAGATCCCCTCCTCTGTTAAGTCTTCACTGCCCAAACCTCAGGGAGTACCTGATGTGTCAGAATCCTCTGAAGAGGAACTCCTGGTGGATTCAGATGTTTAGGAATGTTCTGCTCTGGGCTCCTCTCAGTTTTTTGGGGATCCTTTTGAGGCTGATCCTGAGCCCTCAGCTGAGGGCCTGATCAGGGCTGTCTTGAATACTCTTAACATTCCTTTAGTTCAGAAGGTTCCTTCTGACCCCTCTGATGTGTTTTTGGAGCCTAAAAAGCCCCTTACTTGCTTTTCACCTAACCCCACTCTTGACCTCCTTGTGTCTGAAGAGTGGAAGGCTCCGGACAGAAAACCTTCTGTCTCCAAAAAAATCGCTAAGCTTTATCCCCTTTCTGATGCAGCAATTGCTCAGTGGGTTCATCCTCCTAAACTGGATGTTCCTATGTCCAGGCTATCCAAGTCTACTGCCTTGCCAGTGTCTGATGCGTCTGCTCTAAAGGACTGGACTGACAAGAAACTGGAGGGTCTCCCTCAAGTCCATTTTTGCCACTGCTGGTTCTGCCATGCGTCCAACATTCTCAGCAGCATGGGTGAACTGGGCCATTGAGGTCTGGACTGAACAGCTCACTCTTGCTGTCCGTCAGGGTGCTCCTACTTTGGATAAGTTGTGCCTCCTTGCCAACATATCTGAGGCACAGCTCTATGTTTCTGCTGCCCTATTTGATGCCATCCGTTTGGTGGCTAGGGTTTCCACCCTGGCTGTGGTTGCCAGACAGGCTGTTTGACTCAAGGTCTGGTCTGCTGATACTGCTTCTAAGAAAGCATTGCTCTCCTTGCCTTTCCAAGACACTTCTTTGTTTGGGCCAGATCTCAAGGATCTGATCAGTGAGGCTACAGGGGGTAAAAGTACACTTCTACCCTTAGTTTCTAGGAAGAAAACACAGCTTAAGCATAACGGGTATTTTCGTTCCTTTCAGAATGAGACCCATCCGGCGAACCAGATGGTTCCCTCAGCTCTGCATACCTCCTCCAAGCCCAAACTGCAGTGGAAGCCCAAGGTCTCCTCCAAGCCCAAGGCTTCCAAGCCTTCTTCAGCATGACTCACTGAACCCGGGTCCACACTCTGCTGTGGGTGGTCATCTGCGTCACTATCACAGCATTTAGGAGGATTCAGTGTCAGACCCATGGGTTTTGCAGGTAGTGACGGAAAGGTACAGGATCCCTTTTGTCTCTCTTCATCCCTTTCACTTTCTTCCTTCATCCCTTTCACTTTCTTCCTTCTCATATGCCTCAGGACGCAGAGAAACGACGTCTTTTCAGTGGCGCTGTTCTGGCTCTTCTGGACAAGGACGTTCTGGAGCCGGTTCCAGTTCAGGACAGGGGTATGGGTTTTTACTCAAACCTCTTTGCGGTCTCCAAGAAGGACAGCAGTTGTCATCCCATTTTGGACTTGAAGGATCTCAATTCCTTTGTGACCCAGACTCATTATCACCAGGAGTCTCTACGGATGGTGATTGCTGCCATGTCCTCGGAGGAATTCCTTGCATCTCTGGATCTTCAGGACGCGTACTTACACATTGCCATTCATCCACAGAGCCGGCAGTTCCTCCGGTTTGCCTTCGACCAGGGACTTTTTTAGTTTTCAGCTCTTCCATTTGGTCTGACGACAGCTCCTCAGGTCTTCAACAGTGTCCTGGGAGCCTTAGTGTCCGTCCTTCACTGAGACGGCATCAGAGTTACTCCATACATAGATGACCTGCTTCTGAAAGCCTCTTCTGCAGAACTTCTTCATCAGCAGGTTCAGCAATGCATTCATGCTCTCACCCATCATGGGTGGATCATCAACTTGGACAAATCAGATCTTGTCCCATCCCAGCATCTGGTTTTCCTGGGCCTCCTCTTCGATACCCAGAAAAACAAGGTGTTTCTCATGCATGAGTTGGCTCACCAGATCGACAACAGGGTTTCTGAGATACTGGCTCAAGATCCAGTTCCAGCCAAGAAGCTGTCATCTCTCATGGGGAAATTAATTTCCACCATAGAGGCGGTACCGTTTGCCATGGTACACACCAGGGAACTTCCAGCGGTTTGTGATCCAGGTGTACAGAGGTCGGCCAGACCTTCTAAACGGAGTTTGTCCTGGTGGCTCGACCTCTCCAATATGCTGAAGGGCAAGTGTCACGGTACCAACAAAGAAACACAGGACGAGTACTTAAGGTAACACCAACTTTATTCAGGCAACAAGTATACAGAGATATCACAAGACAGTAAAACAATATGCAAGATATAAGAGAAGCATACAACTGTGCAAGAGACGACTACCAGGAATAGAAGCCTGCTACCGTGTGATTCACTAGATAACCATGTCCCAACAATGGAACGGGAGAGTCTGCAGTACCTCAGGTCCGCACCTGGGAGTAGCCAGACAGAGATAAGGGTACCCACGGTCTCAGGTCCGCACCTGAGAGAACCAGCAATGTAGGGAGGCAATAGGAAGGAGTCTACCAGAGTCCCAAGCCTGCACCAGGTTGGTTATCCACTAAATGGAAGGCCACAAGCAAGGTAGTAGATAATGCCAATGGTCAGCACTAGGTAGTATGGTCAGACAAGCCAGAGATCATGCACAGAGGGGGACATCAGCCAGAGCCACAGGTTTGCACTAGGAAGGATGTCCACTGAAGCGCTGGTATGCTGGATACACAGTGGACAGAGCCCCAGGTCAACACCAGAATGGATAGTCAGACAAGCCAGAGGTCATACACGTAGCAGGTAGTCAGCCAAAGCCAGGAACAACACACGGAATGGTTAGTCTGCCAGAGATGCAGGTCAGCTTCAGAATGGATGTCCAGCAAGCCAGGGGTCATACACGGAGCGGGTAATCAGACAGAGCCACAGGTCAGCACCAGATCAGTTAGTCAGACAAGCCAAATCATACACTGTGCACAAACACTAGAACTGCACTGGACACAAACTAAAGGGCAACTAAGCCCTGTGTCCAGGCAGTTCAAATAGGCAGGAGGGCAGGAAGAGGAGAAGCAGTCAAGAGGTGGCTGTCACTTTAAATAGAGCACACTTTAAATGAAGAGACTGCCGCCGCCAGCCAGCAGGAGATGCTGCTGAGCCGCACGCCGGATCCCCGCGGCTGAGCTGCCAACACGAGCCTGCCTCAACTGAGGCAACCAAAAAGGACGGGCAATGCGGCTGGAGCCGCCAGAATTAACTGCGGTCGGCTCGAGCAGCCGCCGCATGAGGTAACTGACAGCAAGTCCTTTCTAGTTTCCTTCTGGACCATGGTGACGATGAATGTCAGCCTCTCCGCATGGGGAGCGGTCCTGGGTCACCTGAGTGCACAGGGTCGGTGGTCTCTGGAAGAATCTCTCCTTCCCATCAACATGTTGGAACTTTGGGCTATATTTCATGCCCTTCGTCACTGGTCATCTCAGCTGGAAGACTGTCCAGTCCGGGTGGAGTCCGACAACGCCACGGCCGTGGCTTACATCAACAAGCAGGGCGGAACAAGAAGTCTCGCAGCTTGGTTAGTGGTCAAGACTATTTTGTCCTGGGCAGAAGAACACGTTCCTGCCATATCTGCAGTGCACATTCCTGGCGTAGACAACGTCATGGTGGACTTCCTCAGTCGACACACAGTGGACAGTGGGAGCTGCACCCAGAGGTGTTCAACCTCACTGTTCAGAAATGGGGTCTTCCTTACATCGACCTGATGGCTACAAGATACAATGGGAAGGTTCCGAGGATCTACTCTCGAAGGAGGGACCGTCTAGCTCTGGCAGTGGATGCAATGTGCATTCCTTGATTATTCCCTCTGGCCTACATCTTTCCTCCCCTCCCCATGTTGCACAGGGTGTTATGGAAATTACGACTGGAGCATTGTCCAGTCATTCTGATTGCTCCGTTCTAGCCTCACCAGGCTTGGTTTCCGGAGCTTCTGGATCTGTCAGTGGCAGAGCCGTTCTGACTCCCTTGCTGTCTGGATCTTCTTCAACAGGGTTACCTGTGGAAGGAGGATGTTCATTGTCTAGACTTGACGGCTTGGAAATTGTATCCTCAATATTGAAGAAGAAAGGGTTTTCTTCTGGTGTGGTGGCTACTATGCTCAGTGCCCGCAAACCTGTTTCTACCAAGATCTACCATCGTGTCTGGTCGACCTTCCTATGTTGGTGTGCTGACAAGGACCTGTCTCAGGAATCTGATCTGCCTATGGTCCTGGCTTTTTTGCAGGATGGTGTGGATAAGGGCCTTGGTTTGAGTTCCCTTAACGTTCAGACGTCTGTTCTCTCTGTTTTCTTTCAGAGGTGCATTGCCATCTTTCCTGATGTCAAGGTTTTCTTCCAGGGTGTTGCCCATACTCGTCCTGCCTTCAAGATTCCTGCTACTACATGGGATCTTAACTTGGTTTGGGCATTCTTCAGCGCCCTCCATTTGAGTCCTTGGCTACTATTCCTCTAAGCCTGTTGACATGGAAAATGGCTTTTCTCCTGGTGATTTTGTCTGTCTGTCATGTTGCAGAGTTACATGCTCTGTCCTGTAAACTACCCTATTTGGTGTTTCACATGGACAAGGCGGTGCTTCGCACCTCTCAGGAGTTTCTCCCGAAGGTGGTTTCGGAGTTCGACATCAATCAGGAGATTGTGGCACCCTCTTTCTGCCCTGACCCCACCTCTGACAAGGTTAGGTTGTTAAGACGTGGTGTGTTGTCTCAAGTTTTATGTACATCGCACTGAGTCTGTCAGGCAATCTGACGCGTTGTTTGTCATTCCTGAGGGTCCTAGGGCAGGAAGACCTGCATCCAAAGTGACTATTGCTTCTTGGATCAAGTCCACTATTCATAAGGCTTATGAGCTGAGGAAGAAGCCTGTCCCCTTTCGGGTCACGGCTCATTCTACAAGATCTATTGGGGCTTCTTGGGCTTACAAGAATCAGGCTGCTGCTGATCAGTTGTGCAAGGCTGCCACTCGGTCGTCTGTGCACACCTTTTTGAAGCACTACCGTGTTGATGTGCTGGCATCGGCTGACACCAGCTTTAGGAGGAAGATCTTAGACGCAGTCTTGCCTGTCTAGAATCTTCTTCAGTTCTTGGTGATTTCTTCACTTTTGAACCCTGTTGGCTCTAGTTCAGTGTGCTGTGTAACAGTTTGGGGTGTTGTTACCCCTGTTCAGTGTCCATTGACACTTCATTGCTTTGTTGGGCTATCTCTGATCTGATGATTCATATCTGCTCTGGTGACTTTGGGGGCCTTGCTTCTGGTCCTTGCCTTACTTCCCGCCTCTGGGAAACTCAATGGTTGGACATCCCAAAGTTACCAGTAACCTGTATTGGACGACAGAGAAAAGAGGATTTTAGTCTTTCCTGTTAAATCCTTTTCTCTTAGTCCATACAGGTTACTGGTCTCCCACCCTGTTAAGGGACCATGCTTGGCTCTCCTGTGGCAGACCGTGGGGGTCCTTTGGGGTTAAGCTCACAGGAGTCTTCTTTCCCTTCTACTATCTAGTCAATTGTTAGTGTCTCAAATCTTTCTGGAGTTGGTTGGCTAGCTGCAACCAAGGAGGGAAGGTAGGCTCCACCTCCTGTATACAATTCTAGAATTGTTCCTGCCTACTTAAAGGGGCGGATCTCCTACCCAGAGTTACCAGTCACCTGTATGGACTAAGAGAAAAGGATTTAACAGGTAAGACTAAAATCCTCTTATTTTAACCCTCCCCAATTAGGACAGGCAGCATCAAATGATGTCTTGGGAGTGTGACTTGAATGTCTCACTAGGGATCAATGGTTCTTGATCTTTTGACACCTTCTGTCCTCTTTTTCCAGTATCGGAACTAGAGAATGCAATTACAAATTCCTCACTAGATGGTACAGAACACAGCCCCTTTTATCTTCTCTCTATCCTAACTTATCCCCACTTTGCTAGAGGTGAAATTCTGCCCCAGTATGCCTGCTTCACATCTGGTGGTCATGCCCTGGTATAATCACTTTCTGGTTGACAATCCTAACCTCCCTCAAGTCTATCCTAAATATCCATTTACCCTTAGACCCTCGTCTGCTTCTTTTTGCCTTTAATTTACCAGCTCCACAAACTAATGATACTAAGACACAGACCCTGTTCTAGCATCTTACAAATGCAGCTAAGTGTCTTGTTCCCAGGGTATGTAGGTCCACCTCCTCTCCAACACTGAGTCACTGAGTTGCCATCATCTCAATGGTGTGTCAACTTTTACCCCTCAGAGCTGTGACTGAGGGTACATTGTAGTCACCATAGATGCCAGCCTGCTGGGCTGGGGTGCCATGTTGTGCCCCCTGACATCCCAGGTCATTTGGACCAGGGAGGAGACCCATCTGACCATCACTGGTCTTGACCCATGAAGGGACCCCAGCACAAATTCAGTCTGACAGTATAATGGGTGACTTACATGAACTGTCAAAGAGGGACCAGAAGAGCAACAGCCTAAGCTGAGGTCCGGAGGATTCCCTTGTGGGCTTAGGCCTTCTCTGCAATTTACATTTCAATGGCAGAAAATGTAGTGGCAGACTTTGGTAGTCACCAGTGCCTGGATCCCAGAAATTTGGAGCTGAGTCAGAGAGTGTTCAACTTGATTGTCCGCCAGTGGATCTCGCGTCCTCTCATCTGATCTGCAAGATTCCTCAGTTCTGCACCAGGTCCCAGGATCTATTGACTCTCGTGGTGAATGCAATGACCATAGAGGTTTTTCCTCTGATGTATGTGTTTCCTCCAACTCCCCAGGTTCCCAGGGTGCTGAGGAAAGCCAGGATGGTATGGGCTATTGTCCTCCTGATTGCTCCATTCTGTCCCTGCTGGGTCTCGTTTTCAGATCTTCACAATCTGTCAGTGACTTCAGATGCAGGGCCCTTTCTTCTACCCTTGGGTGGAGACGCTAGCTTTGACAGCTTGGATCTTGAAGCTAGCATCCTGAAAAAAGGGGGTTTGCAGAGACCGTCATTTCTACAATGCATCAGGCTACAAAGCCGGTTTCTTCTAAGGCCTATGATAGTGTTGGTTCCTCTTCTACGAATGGCATGTTGGCTGGTGTTCGCTGGCATGATTTTTCAACTTCTGGTAGTTTTGGCCTTTCTTCAACATGATATTCAGAAAGGGCTTAGTCGTAGTTCAATCAAGGTTCATGTTTTGGCACTTTCAGTACTTTTCCAGAGGCTCATTTCCTTGCTCCCTGATGTGCAAACCTTTGTCCAAAGGGTAGCTTATGCCTGCACTGGCTTTCTGGTTACCTCCCATACATGAGATTGAAACGTGTTAGAAGTTTTCTATAAGACTCCTTTTGAACCTCTCTCTTCAGTTCCTGTGTCTTGCCTCTCGGAACAGCATTTAATTTGGCTATTGTGTTTGTTTGGGTGATTAGGCAAACTTCAGGCTTTGTCTTGCAATCCTCCCTTACTGTTTTTTTTTTTTTTTCCGAGACTGGGTGGTTTTGCAAATGCCTATGGAATTTTTGCCCAAGGCTGTTTCGCGTTTCAAATCAACCAGAAAAATGTTCTTCCTTCCTTCTATCCAACTGCCTCAAATAGACAGGAGCGGGAATGTCATCTGTTCAATGTGTCACATGCACTATGTTTTCTGAAATCTGATTATTTTGGCCATTCCTGAGGGCCCACATATGGGCCAGTCTGCATCTAAGGTTACTGTTGTTTCCTGGGTTAAGGTGACCATTCTCCAGGTGTATGTCGTCAGGGAAAAACCTGTAGCCTTTTATTTACTATACATTCCACTAGCTCAGTGGGTCCATCTTTGACCTACAGGAATCAGGCCACTACTGAGCAGTTGTGCAATGAGATGATGTGGTTGTCTCTACACTTTTCAAACACTATGTTGTGAATTTGCTGGCTTCGGCTGAAGATATTTTTGGCGGGAAGGCCTTCACAGGGGGAAGCCTGTATAAATGTCCTCCTTGCTTTTTCTGAGATCAGAATCTGTTTGTTTCCTGTTATGTTGTCTGCTAGTTTGGTGTGTGTTGCCACCTGGGATTCAAGTTGTACCAGTTTGGTCCTGTTGATACTGATTTGTGTTGGAGGGCATTTTACTCGTTTTCCCTCACTGGTAACTTGGTGGATAGCTTTGATCTACATGCTTTCTGTGTTCCACACAGAGAACAGAAAAGAGGCTTTTAGTGAACTTAAATCCTTTTCTTGTAGTCCATTTGGAACATAGAACTCCATCCCAGAGGAAAAAAACTCTGGGTTGTCACCAGGTAGGGCACTCTATTCAGGAGTTTTGTGATCTATTGAGGAGATTCCCTTTTCTTCTTTCACTTCGGTTTCCTTTTCTCTTGGCTTTACTGTACATTAAAACTGAGCTTAGTAGGTGGGGGTAAAGTGGAAGGGAGGGGGTCCCAGCCTCAGAGACATTTTTTGAAGTGCCCTGCCCTACTGGAGGAGGTGTCTTTAGCCCATGGGTCATGTATTATACATGGACTAAGTGAAAAAGATTTAATGGTAAGTACACTAAACTCCCCTTTTATAATTTTACTAGTTGAGGAGCCCGTTACACGGTCCACAGTGCCACTGCCAGCCGGTCGCGGGGCAGTCATGTGCAGTACAGGCTGCTTGCGCCGCAGGCAGTCTCTACTGCGCATGACTGAAGCATGAGCAGCAGTCTCTTCTGTGCATGACTACGTTGTTACACATGTTTTAGCGAATTATTATATAGGATATATTCTGCAAGTGCTTAAGCACTAAAGTGCCATCTATGTGTGGGACACGGGCTTGGCCATATGTACCTACTCAGCAAAGCTGCATCTGGCACTTGGATGGACACTCCCCCTATCCCCCCTCTCTGATTTATTATTATTATTTTTTTTAATTAACATTTTTTCATGTCTTGTTGTGTGGGGGTATCACTACCCCTCCCGATGCCTCCCCAGCTATTGATGATCTAGTGCTCTGGGACACCAATATTGGCAACCCACGAGGGCAATATGCTTCACTCCTACCTGAACGTCCAGTTAGGAGTGGGAGGGATTGGGGAAAGCCTCTGCACATCACTAGTGACATGATCACTGGTGACAAGACTTCCACCTATCCTACCCATACCTACTGAGTCAGGAAGGAGTGAAGCAGGAGAGAATGTTGCTCTCCTGCATTGCATTATTGATCTCCCAGCATGATCAGCTGGGAGATCAATAGCTTGGTGGAATCAGGAGGGTTATGGATGACCCCCCAACGAGGTCTGATTAAAAAAAAAAATATAAAAAAAATAATAAAAAGCTATATGTGCCACAGGGACATGCAGCAAATGGCTTTGCAATGATATGGACACTCCTGTGAGACATATGATTCATTTTTTGCTTTTTTTTTTATTCAGATCTTCTTGGTGGGGCATCATAAATGGTCCTGATGTCCCACAATGAGGTCTGTATAAAAAAAAAAAAAAAAATAATGAAAAAACAAAACAAACAAAAATAAAACATGTGTGTGCCACGGGGGGGGATACAATGCAAATGATTATTTTTTTTCCAGAGTAAATCTGGAGGGATCTTGCCAACTGAGGTCTGAATAATAAAGGATTTATTTATTTATTTTTTAATTATTTTTTATTCAGACCTTGTAGGGTGCTGACAGGAAGGATCCTGATGCCCCCAACAATGTCTGAATAACAAATTAACCATGTATGTGCCACAGGGGGTCCAAAACATTGATTTGTAATGGGCTGATCCTCCCCCCATGGAATATATATATATATATATATATATATATATATATATATATATATATATATATATATATATATATATTTTTTTTTTTTTTTTTTTTTAATTCTGACCTCATGGTGGGCATCAGGAGGTGTCTTGATGCTCCCCAATGAGGTCTGAATAAAAAAATAATGAAGAAAAAAAGTAACCCTTTCTACTTTACAGGGGATCCAAAACATTGATTTGCTGTAACATGCACAGTGACTGCCTCCAATCCCCCCAAGCCCAGTGACTGTCACATTCTCCCAGTCTGCCCCCTCTGCCCCCTCTGCCCCCAGCCTGGTTCCTATACCCACTGGTAGATCCAGAGTACCAGGCTTGGAATCAAACAGTGTATGTGAGTGATATACACTGGCTGTCACAGATCCCCCATGTGCACTACCTCAGCCCCCACCCATGTTCACCTGCCTACTCATACCCACATACACTGCTTGGTCCCACTGGCAGTCAGAGGTCAGCACATAAACTGGCTGACCCCCTAACCTGTTTCAACGGATAGCCATAGAATCACACAAACACTGCTTTCTTCCCTGTCCTTGTTCCACTGATAGCCACGCTCTGGGACACTCAATATGGTATGTCAACCTATACCAGCCCATTTTTGATGGGCTGGCAGCAGGTACTCATTTTGATGTGTCTAGTTTTCTACTTTCAAAAATGTATTGCTTTATCTACAATATATATTTTTTTTTACATGTCATGTATTAATATCCCTTTAAACAGACAATGTAGATAGCAGAAATCCTGACCCTGGCTTACAGGGTATAAGAAATGGTCTAAGCCCCTGGCACTGAAAGGGTTAATACGTAAAGTCAAATTACCTATTTTAGATTTATTTTATATAATAATACAAAGTACATGCAATGACTTTATATATAAGGCACTTAAGGTGTATGTAGAGTCAAAAAGAACATTTGCTGTCACTTTAAAACAATGTAATAATCCATGCAATTATAGTAAAAGAAACAAAGTTAAGTTTTTTTCCTTAAAGATACCTATTCTATACATTGATCATTTATGAGAAATGTATGTAAAGGATATCTAACTCCTAAAAATAAACCCCCACTTACAATTTTCTGACAAGCTTAATATAATGGCTGCTAAAAATAATTTCTGTGTGGTTTGTTATCTAAAAAGTTCTAGAGGGTTTTATATCGAGTTGTAATTAGTGACAGTAATAAAGAATAACAGAGAGAGGCAAAAGAGACAGAAAGGAAGAGTAGTAAGAAAGAAAGTGAAGAAAGTGTTAGAGAGTGCACCCCTATTACAGTAACAAGCGGTGGCAAATGATTATACGGAGTCAGATAATGGATAATATGATAATTATACATGGTGAGTTTGACAGGAGTGTGGCTTAAAACCCTGGGCCGTAGCTAACCCAAGGGTCGTGAAGAGCAGTAAGCCATTTAGAAGCAAAAAGAAGGGGAAGGTTGCTGATTATTGAGTTAGGTATTGAAAAGCGCATTATATTTCTTGGCTGGCATTTGGAATACATCTTGTAAAACAAGATTAACTCCATCATACATAGATAATATAGGCTTTTACTTGATTTCTGGAAGCAGATGCAGCTGTTCCTATTCTAATGGAGTGGCCTGATTACAGGTAGAGGTTCATTTGTAGACGTCCGAGAAGGATTCTTATATAGATAATAAATGAACTGGTGCTAAGAGGGCTGTAATACATGGACAGTAATTGGCTTGAGTCTGGTTTGGAGGCTAAAAGTGATTGTAAGTTGGCTAGGATAGTGACTTGACACCAGTGGTCAACAGTAGCAAAGTAACGAATATCTATGTAGAGTATCTGTTTTTGATTTGGCTAGATGGAGAATGAAGTGGTCACTGACTAGAATTAGGACTGATTTTTTTAAGGTAACTATCTTTCTTGCTGGAAACTGAAAATTTGCTAGGCCTCAGAAAGCCGAAAAAGGCTTGGTATATGACTGATGAGATGACTGTAGCACTATGGGGCTCGAAAGAATGTGTCATTAATAAACCAGATAGATTTGTGAATAGGAGACCTTCTGTGGGAAGACGGGATATGGTGGGTGGGGGGTGATTTTTTTAAAATACCTTTGAGGAATAAATGAATGTGAGGAGAAGAATGTAATAGAGTGGGAAATGAGACATCTAATAGACAGGTGGTGGTGAATCCCTGCTAGGTAAGGCTTGATTGTACATGGTGAGAGCTGGAGTGCTGACTGGCAATATGAGCTAAAGGCTAGGATACATGTTAGTGTATAAGGGGAGGAAGGTTTTGTAGACTATAGTAATGAAAAAAACTCTGCCAAGCTTTCCCATAGGATTGACTGGTGTTGGGGGCCTGAGCTTTTGAGATGAAGTGGTCTGTGTGATTCAGGTGAGTAGTCAGAGTAGGCTCAATTCAGTTAATGGAGGTGGATGGTCTGGCTGGAGAGGAGGTTCACAGTAGTAATATAGTTGATGAGGATGAAAAAAAAAAGTGTGTCCATCAAGTCCAGCCCATGCCAAAAACACCCCTGTTGATCCAGAAGAAGGCAAAAAAAAAACCCTCTGTAGCCCCTAGTGGGGAAAAAAAAATCCTTCCTGACTCCAAATGGCAGTCAGTTCCCTGGGTCAACATCCTATCTGCTTTGAAGCCATCTGTCATAATTGCCAAGTGCTAGATAGGCATTCATTGCTTTTTTGAAAGCAGTTGCATTATCTGCAAGTATAACATGCTGAGGCAAAGAATTCCATAGCTTTACCACCCTTACTGTAAAGAATCTCTGCCTTTGTTATAGTCGAAAGTGTCCTTCCTTTAGTCTTAATGGATGACCTCTTGTTCTTAGCTTAGCTCTTTGCATAAATAATTAATTGGTTAGTTTTTTGTATTGACCTTGAATGTATTCGTAAATGGTAATCATATCACCCCTTAGACGTCTCTTCTCTAATGTAAACAGTAGGACAAAGACTGAAGAATTTTTGAAATTAGAAACTGGAGATAGCATCAGCTGCGCTGTTAGATGGAATGTAATTGCAATGAAAAAAAAGTATAATGATAACCAACTAAGCTTTCTTAAAAAACTTCATGACTTCAGTAGAGGAGGACCTTGCTTCAATGATGAACCTGAGCAGAATGGACCCCAAATACTGACTGCAGCTACTATGGTAATGATTTGAACAGTGTAGAAGTTTTGGAAAACTGTGGAATGTTTAAAGCTTTGGGGGCCATATCTCTGCAAACCATTTATTTCCATAGATTGCTATAAAGCCATGTGAAGGTGATGCATCACAAAAGATGTGGGGTGAGGTGGGTGAGTGTATAGGCGATAAAATGAAGTGTCCATTCCAGAGGCTTGCAGAAGTAGAAGAAAAAGAAGATGGGAAATGAAAGATCTGCCTTGTGGAATAATTTTCATTGAAAAGCTGAAGTAACCTAAGAGGGATTACAGTTCTAGTTTGGTGCATGATGTTTTGCTGGAGAATTCTGAGACAAGGTTTTGAATGAGAGAGAGTTTTTCTTGGGTCAGACTGGTTTCCATCTGGTATCCATGTGGATTCCTAGAAAGGTGATGCTTGTACTTGGTCCACTGGATATGTCTTTGGCAAGTGGAATGTTGAGTTCTGAGAAGAGTGACTGTAGCTTGGCAATACTAGATGGAATGGATTCTGGGGTTCATTTAACAGAAAATTGTAGTGGTAATGAATGACTGATGGGTATTTGGAGATTTTGAGAAGTAGCTAGAAGAGTGTTTCGGCAAATGTTTCGAAGATCTTGGGGCTACTTTTACAGCCAAATGTTAGCTTGTTGGCAAAATGTTATTCCATTTTCCATCGTATGCTGTGTAGGTGCCAAAGGTCTGCATGAATGGGGATGCGCTTAAAAGCATTGGTGATGTCTGCTTTAGATAGCCAGGCACCTTGGCCGAAAGAGATAATCAATTTAATGGCATTGTCAATTGAAGTATTTTCATAGAGAATTCCTCAGAAGCGATGGGGGAATTCAGGCTAGGAATGGGGAAGGAGTGGGGGGGCAGAAAAATCAATGATTAATGGTGGTTTTTGGAAATTTTTCACACAGCGATGCCAATAGGGCTGACTTGCTGTGTCAGAAAGGGGGTGATGAGAATGGGCCTATGATAAAAAAGTTAGATTCATTTGACAGATCTACGCTATCTGGGTTGGTGATGGCAGACTGGAGATTGTCACATTCTAAGGTAGATGAAGGATATGCTACTAGTACAGTGTGGAAACCTTCAGAGAAACCAAGGTAGAGAAATTGTGTTAATTGTTTTGAGGGGTGATTATTAAGAAGAAATAAAAGGTGAGGCAGATTAATTGGTGCTTGTCATGTATTGTATATTTTTTAGCGAATACTTTTGAAATTAGTTAAAACACTTATGTAATAAGTGACAGGCTCCTAAAAAAAAAGCCTTTGTCATTGAAATTGTTACAAATTGCTGACCTGCCCAAGAAATGGATGAGATGTCCCATTTTGTCAACTGGGGATTAGGTTGGAAAGGCAACTGATGAGATAGAAGGGGTGGCTGCAGAATTAATGGTATTGGTGGGAGGTATGGAGGCAGACTGGCAGTGAAAACAGAGTGGAGTTTTGATACCTGCAAAATGACGGCAGAAAAGTTTATCCATGATGCTCCAGTCCATGAAAAAATTGAATTCTGCCAGTGCTGTGGCTGCTTTTGCTGAAAATGATGATCGTAGAAGGCTGTACCACTGTAACGGTAGCCAAGGTCTACTATGTTAAATAGGTATGAGTCCAGTTCTCGATGTCTGAGTGGGTGAGCGGAACAAATCATATCCCTGTAGATGCTAAATGAGAATACAAATTCAGGTATGGATATTTTTCATGATAGGCATCATCTTTGGATTTCATGGTTACTGATATGTCTCCGCAGGAAACTGTTTTTTTGTTCTGTGATTTCTTTTGAGGCCAGTAAAATGGATACTAGGTTAATGTCCTTTCCTTCTATTATGTATTTGCGAATGTGACTGGGGATCATTTGAGCTGCAGTAATGTGTGATGTGCTAGGAATAATACCTGTGGCTGGAGTGGGGAGAGAAATCATAGGGATTGGAGCCGGTGGAACTATTGGGTGTTCCAGGTTCGTGAGTCGAGACTGGATGTTGGAGACAGCAGAGGTTAAATTTGTGAGGAGCTGGTGCATCTGAGATAGTTGAATGCGGTCCAGCGAAACTGGAGATCAGGTGGATGGAGGGTGCGGAAAAAGTTAATCTTTTCTCGCAGATGCAGAGTAGGGAATGCTTTACAGTTCTTACATAAGTCTGGCTATGGTCCAGTCTTTGATAGAAGGAGGACTTGAGCCTGTAGTAGCTGTTAGTCTCGAGGTAGAAGGTTGGGCTGGAAAAGGGGCTTCCACACTGGGGGAGCGAGAAGCATTTGACTCGGCCATGGTTCCGAGTTGAAATCTGGGGAATGATGAGCAGGCTATAGGATACAGAAAATAATGTGAGTGGGGGGGGGGGGGTGGAGGATGAGTGAGTAATGTGTTGGGAAAAAAGGGGACGAGTGCAGTGGAGAGGTGGTCAACTTATAATGTAAAACCTTACGGCCTCTGAATGGGGAGGGAAGGTAGGGTCAACTACCTTGGGCCTCTGCTATGAGGTAAGGCTGGGGAGTTTTAAGAAGGACCTCTAAAGAGGTGGATGGGGCATACATTTGATATTCGATGTTGACCTCTTAAGTACACTGTCTTTGGCCTCTTTAAGAGGTAAGGATAGCTGGCAAGTCCGCTTGAAAGTGTGACCGCCTCTAAACTGAAGAGTTCTTCTGGCCTCCATTGAGGTAAGAAAAACGTTGGGTAAGCATGAGAGTTTCCTTCGGCCTCTATCGAGAGGTAAGGAAAAATATAAATGAAACCTGTTGGTGGAAGGTGGGGGAGGTACTGGGAAATACTGATAGTGAAAAATTCCTTCAGCCTCTACATAGAGGTAAAGAAAGAGCCTTCGGTCTTGGACAGTAGTAAGGATATACCTTCGGCTTCTGTGATGGAGGTAAGGCATAAAAGGAGAGGTTTCTGACCTTAGAAAGGTAAGGCGCTTATAGTTACTCCTTCGGCTCTATGAGAGGTAAGGAACTTGAGCTTGCCCTTCCGCCTTAATTATGAGGGGTAAAAAAGGGAAAGAGAGAAAAATGTGACTCAGTTGGTGGAGATTGATAGATAAAAGTGAAATGTGAAAATGGGTGTGAGTATACAGAAAATGAGGGAGAATGGAAGAGAACTTCTGCTCGCTATTTTAAACATGGCAGGCGATTCCTTAACCCTGTAGTGCCCGAGGGGGGAAGTCCATTGCCTATTTTGAGTGTTAACTGAAGATAGGACTCTTAATTAATTAATTAATTAATTTATTTTAAATTGCTGAGGCTGAAGAAATGTATGTGAGGGAATGATCTGGTGGCGGAAGCTGTTCTGACAAGAGTGAATTTGTCTGCAAATGGAGAAAGTGGATAAGAGCTGGATTATAAATGAAAGAAAGAAGGCAAGAGATGGGGAACATATGATACAGATAAGGTGTGTTTGTACTGGCCTGCACCTAGGAACGACCCTGTCTTGATAAAAGACTTGAGCATGATACAGTGCAATTCTGGTTATTTACATAAATTTATGCTATCCACAGCTACTAAATTGATTGATTACTGTATATTCATTAGTGGGGATGAGGTAAGTTGGGCCTTGATGGTGCTAGTAATCTTAAAGAGTGGTAGGTTTTAATGGGACGTACAGAGATACAATTCAATGTGATTTGTGCAATGTAACTAGGAGGGAGAGATGGCTCATTTAGCCTGGAGCCGATAGAGTGAAGGAAAACAGTGGAGGAGGGTATGTGATTTGTGAGACCGGGAAGTTGTCATATTGAGGGGAATGTTGATCTGGAGGAAGGAAGCAGAATCCTGCCGGCGACCAAAGGAGAGAGTGAAAGGGGAGAAAGTGAAAATGGAGAGAAAAGGGGAGGATGTTACTGTCTTAAAAAAGTAAGTGCCGAGTTTAGATAAGAAGATGAATTGTATAATATAATATACCAAAATATTTCTGCGCCTTAAATATATCTGTGATAATACTCAAATTAACCCCTTAGAGACACAGATAAAGTCGAGTGAGCTACAAAAAACGGAAAAAGTGAAAAATTAGATACGTATACCTCTAAATCACAGCGAGTCTTCTTATATATAAACCTTCAATACTGCACATCCACAAATCAGTCACCAATAACTAAATAGATGTTTAAATATAATTCAGAAAATGACTCAATATTGTGCTGAGCAGAGAAGGTATAATAATCAATCCCCAACTTCTTCTTAATGTACATAAAAGATATATAACCACCTAATTCTTGTTACACCTCGCCCTGCACATCCGGTAAATGAATGCCTACCCACGGACGTTCCCAACGGCACCACTCTACCCTCTCTGAAAGGGAGATTCCCCAAAAATGTGTCGTTAAGAACCACCACAAAGGTACGCATGCGCCGGATTAAAAAATGCAAGGTGCAGTCTATCCCCGCGACAAAGGACAATAAACACATACAAATGCACTAATTCAAATACTGCTATATAAGTTATCAAAAGTATTTATTAAAACACAAAATATATTGGCCAATATATAAATCATACATATACAGTCCTCAAAAAGTCCACGTTGGTGTACACATTCAAAAAAAATCTTCTATGTTTAAGCTGGTAAAAATTATGCAGGTGATTCAACTCATCTGTAGCGAGTATTCACTTATAAGGTTAAATCGGCAGTCTCTGCAACAAATAAAGCTTTCTCCACCTTAGTTCTTTCGTTATACCACCCTTGTATCCAAAACACTTTAGGAATCGAAAAACCCAACACTAAGCCAAGACTTGCTGGCAGATGGAAACAATGTGTATACTGTTGCACTATAAGCACAATTCAGCAACAATGTTATTTAGCACAGCACAAAAGCAGAATACACATACATCCAGAAAAAGGCTCTCATAGCTTCTTAAAGGGATGACTTACCACCGCCGTCTTCACTTGGACTTACTAGTAATTCATTATCTATACTTCACCTCGTCCCAGGCGTAAATAAGATATTTATGTGTTTTGTCTTCCAAATCTCTTCAAGGTTTCAAATTGCCCGCTTTATAAACTGTAGCAGATCACTGATTCCAACACTCAATGTTATCACCTTTCAATATTTCACACGCTGTTTGAAATCTTCATTAACCAGCCTTTAAACACTTCAGAAAAGGACTAATGAAGGACCATATTCATTCTTATAATAAACTAATTGTCACAGTAGCGGCGGCTGCCGAGCCGACCGCTACCTTACCTGCTGGTTCGCCAGCATTTGCTATCTGCAGCATGCGGTCCGTTCCTTCCTGCAGCCTGCCGCAGCCTCTTCCGGCGGGCTCTCTGTGTGCCTTGGCGCGCGTCCAGCTAGACGCGTGTCTGTATTTAAAGAGACAGGCACACCTTTTTTGTCTCCTCCTCTTCCTGGGGGCTGCTCCTTATAAACCACTGGACACTACTCTCAGTTGCCCTTTCGTGGTGTCCAGTGAGGTTGTAGTACTGACTATCTGTTCTGGTTATGACCATTGGCTTGTTCTGACTATCCGCTCTGTGTATGATTTTGGCTTGTCTGACAACCATTCTGGTGCATAATCTGCGGCTCTGGTAGACTACCCTCTTTGTGTATGACCCGGGCCTGGCTGACTATCCGTTCTGGTGCTGACGTTTGGCTTTACCTGATTTCCCGTTCTGTGCGTTACGCTGGTTGGTCCCGTTGCCCCTGGGATCAGACCTATAGCTCATTTCTTGTATATCGCTATCTACCTTGGTTGGCCTGCGGTTGTCAACTGCGCAACCAGCATACAAACGCTCCAGGGGATAGCCGTTGGGCACCTTGGTAGCTCTAGTGACCTCTCGATCCTGGTTTCTGGTAGTACAGGTGCGGACCTGTCGGGCGTTTTCTATCTTTGTGGTACAGGTGCGGACCTGTCGGGCGATTCCTACCTTGGTTGTACAGGTGCGGACCTGTTGGGCGTTTCACACAGTTGGCCGTGAAATTGCGGACCGGTAGTGGAGCTCCGGTGCGGACCTGAGTCAAGTCCTTCCTAGCTATCTTTGGGGCTCAGTTCCTTGTCTTCGGAAGAACAGTATTGCTACCAACCGTGTTGCATTGTACTTTTCTGTACTTTTGCCTGTGTGTGTGTTTCTTAATAAACTCTGGTGAAATAGTACCGACTCCAGTATCGTTATTACTGCCGTGACAGTACGAAAGGGCCATGACTACGGACGGTACTAGCAACCCTTCTAACCAAGACCTCCTAGCCAGAATGGAGGTTCAAGAGCAGCGTATGGATCAAATGACGTTGGCCTTGCAAACCCTGCTGAACCGTACTGCTCATCTCGACCGCCCAGCCGGTCAGTCGGTGGCCTCCCCAGTTGCCAACCCGGCACCGATAGCTTCAGCCAACCCTGATGCAAGTGTGATCAGTGGTTCCTCATGGCATGCTCCTACTCCTCAACGTTATGAGGGAGACCCAGCTCTGTGTCGTGGGTTCTTGAACCAAGTAGGCATATTTATGGAAATGGTTCCACAGGCTTTTCCTAACGATCGTAGTAGAGTTGGATTTCTCATTTCTCTACTCTCGGGCAAGGCTTTAGCTTGGGCCAATCCATTATGGGAGACTGACAAACCGATTGTGTATGATTTCCTGGCTTTTGTGGATGCCTTCCGTAAAGTCTTCGACATGCCCGGTCGTAAGGCATCGGCTGCCAAGCACCTCATGACGATACGCCAGGGTACTCGTACAGTAGCCGAATATGCGATTGAATTCCGTACCCTGGCAGCTGAGGTTGGGTGGAACAATGAGGCTCTAGTAGCGGCATTCTCTCAGGGCCTATGCGACTTAGTCAAAGACGAAATTGCGGCCCATGAGTTACCCAGAGACTTAGACGAATTCATATCATTTACTATCCTGATTGATACCAGGATCAGGGAGAGACCTTCCTTCAGGGAGCGTCTGCGTAGACCTCCATCTCGTCTGGCTCCCAGCTTTACTTACCCACCCAGTCCTCCCACGCCTCCCACACCTCCTGGCTTTGTCTCTGGGGACAGTGAGCCTATGCAGTTGGGAGCGACTCGTCTTTCAGGGGAAGAGAGAGCCTTCCGACGAAGGGAGGGTCTTTGCTTGTATTGTGGGAAAGCCGGTCATTTGTTAAAATCCTGCCCTGTACGGCCGGGAAACGCCCGCACCTAAGGTCCTGTCGGGACAGATCTTGGGTGGAATATCTCAGTTCCCGGAGGAGGGGAAGGGTAAACCTATCCTCGAGATCTTACTGTCTTGGGGCAACTGCTCCGTAATTGCCGCCGCATTGATCGATTCAGGGGCGGCAGGTCACTTTATTGACTCTGAATTTGCTGAAAGACATGGCATCCCTTTGCAGAACCGCGAGTCTCCTTTGGCCATTGAGGCCATTGATGGGAGGCCCCTTCAACCCTCCCACATCACTCATGAGACTCTACCCTTAACCCTGCGTGTAGGAGCCCTACATTCAGAAACTATTCAGTTCCAGGTTATTCAGTCTCCACATTACGCCATTGTTTTGGGGTATCCATGGCTGCAGAAGCATAACCCCAGGATAGACTGGGGGACCTGTGACATAATCTCCTGGGCTTCCAGTTGTACAAGTTCCTGTCTGGCTCACCCTACGAGACTATTCTGTACGTCCTCTCCTGGTCTACCAGAGGAGTACACAGCTTTTCGTGATGTGTTTGACAAGGGTCAAGCTGGGGCAGTGCCTCCTCACAGGGCCTATGACTGCGAAATTAACTTGATTCCCGGTACTATTCCTCCTAGGGGCCGTGTTTATCCACTTTCTGCTGAGGAGACAAGGGTTATGGAGGAATATGTTGCTGATGCTCTTGCGAGAGGCATAATCCGTAAATCCTCTTCACCGGCAGGTGCAGGTTTCTTTTTTGTCAAAAAGAAGGATGGGGAACTGCGTCCCTGTATTGATTACCGTGGTCTAAATAAGCTGGTAACCAAGAATGCCTATCCGATACCCCTGATAACCGAATTGTTTGACAGATTAAAAGGGTCCAAGGTATTTACTAAACTCGATTTGAGGGCGGCCTATAACCTTATCCGTATTAAGAGTGGTGACGAATGGAAGACAGCTTTTAATACCCGTAGTGGGCACTATGAGTATTTAGTGATGCCTTTTGGATTGTGCAATGCCCCGGCTGTCTTCCAGGAGTTGATCAATGATGTCCTCAGAGACTTGTTGCAAAGTTCGGTTGTGGTATACCTGGATGATATACTCATACACTCGCCATCTATTGAGACACATTTCACAGATGTGTCAAGGGTTTTACAGCGTCTGAGAGAGAATGGTCTCTACTGTAAGCTCGAGAAATGTGAATTCCATAAATCCCAGGTCACTTTTTTGGGCTACGTGATATCTGCCTCGGGGTTTGCTATGGACCCACAGAAACTATCTGCCATCATACAATGGCCTCGTCCAGTGGGGTTGAAAGCCCTCCAACGCTTTTTGGGCTTTGCTAACTACTATCGTAGGTTTATTAAAAACTTCTCCTCGATAGTAAAACCTCTCACGGATCTCACTTGTAAGGGATCAGACGCATCCAGGTGGTCTCCCAGAGCCATTGGGGCATTCGAGACTCTGAAATCCGCCTTTGCCAAGGCCCCTATCTTAGTGCACCCTAATCCCGCCCTGCCCTTCACACTGGAGGTTGACGCATCTGAGACGGGAGTAGGCGCCCTCCTGTCCCAGTGCTCGACTCCTGGGGAGGCGTTGCTTCCTTGTGGATACTTTTCCAAGAAATTGTCTAAGGCGGAAAGGCTGTACGAGATTGGTGATAGAGAACTGCTGGCCATTATATTGGCATTGAAGGAATGGCGTTACCTGCTGGAGGGAACTAGTACTCTGATCTTGATCCTCACGGATCACAAGAACTTAACTTATTTGTCTGAGGCTAAACGTCTGTCTGCCCGCCAAGCCAGATGGGCATTGTTTCTGTCCAGATTTAACTTCATTGTCTCGTATCTCCCGGGCTCTAAGAACATTCGGGCAGACGCCTTATCCCGTCAATATTGTTCTAATTCTGAGGAGGAACCCCCTCCCGCCCCGATTATTCCAGCCGATCGTATTCTGGCTCACATTCGTACCAGTATTACGTCTCCTCTGGGTGAGGAGATTTTGGCTTCCCAGGGTTTGGCTCCTGCAGAGAAACCCGGTGGGAGATGTTTTGTACCAGTTCCACTGCGCACCAGACTGTTGGGAACTTTCCATACCTCCAAAACCGCTGGCCACAATGGACGCGATCAGTTGATCTGGTCCATTTCCCGATTATTTTGGTGGCCAAGCTTGAGGAAAGATTGCGCAGCCTTCGTGGCAGCCTGTCAGACCTGTGCTCAGAATAAATCCCCACGTAGCCTACCTGTGGGTCTCCTTCAACCCATTCCCAATGGGGATCGCCCATGGTCTCATCTGTCCATAGATTTTATGGTTGACCTTCCCGCATCCCTGGGCCATACGGTGATCCTGATGGTGGTGGACAGATTCTCCAAAATGGCGCATTTTGTACCTTTGAAGGGGTTGCCTTCTGCCCAACAGTTGGCGGAGATATTTGCTAAAGAGGTCTTCCGTTTACATGGCATTCCTAATGTGATTATTTCCGACCGTGGGAGCCAGTTTGTGTCCCGATTCTGGAGATGTTTTTGCACGCAATTGGGGATTCAACTTGCCTTCTCTTCTGCCTACCACCCTCAATCTAATGGTGCCGCCGAACGGTCTAACCAGGGCCTGGAACAATTCCTTCGTTGTTATATAAACCACCACCATGACAACTGGGCTACTTTGTTACCCTGGGCGGAATTTGCCAGGAATTGTGCCATCAACTCCTCTACCCAGAGTTCTCCGTTTTTGATAAATTATGGGTTCCAACCCTCTGTTCTCCCGGAGACCTTTGAGGCACAACCTATTCCGGCTCTGGATGAGCATTTACGGGCTCTCCGCTCCTCTTGGGTACAGGTACAGCATACCCTACATGGTTCTATGCAACGACATAAACGGCAGGCCGACCGTAGGCGACTACCCGCACCCTCCTTTCAGGTTGGAGATAGGGTATGGCTATCATCCCGGAATCTTAACCTCCAGGTTCCCTGCAACAAATTGGCTCCCCGGTTTGTTGGTCCATTTCGCATCATTCGGAGGGTCAACCCTGTGGCATACGCATTACAGCTACCCGCTACCATGCGCATTCATAATGTTTTTCATGTGTCGCTATTGAAACCTTTAACCTGTAACCGGTTTACTTCTGCCTCTAGTCCCCCGGCTCCCATTCAGGTGGGGGACCATGCTGAATTCGAGGTGCAAAGTATACTGGATTCCAGGAGGGTAAGGGGGAGTTTACAATATTTGGTGCACTGGAAGGGCTATGGTCCGGAGGAGCGCTCTTGGGTTCCTTCCAGAGATATGCACGCATCCAGACTGATTCGTAGGTTTCATTCCTGCTTTCCAGACAAACCTCGCCCCGATCCTCGCAGGAGGGACCCTTAAGGGGGTGGTACTGTCACAGTAGCGGCGGCTGCCGAGCCGACCGCTACCTTACCTGCTGGTTCGCCAGCATTTGCTATCTGCAGCGTGCGGTCCGTTCCTTCCTGCAGCCTGCCGCAGCCTCTTCCGGCGGGCTCTCTGTGTGCCTTGGCGCGCGTCCAGCTAGACGCGTGTCTGTATTTAAAGAGACAGGCACACCTTTTTTGTCTCCTCCTCTTCCTGGGGGCTGCTCCTTATAAACCACTGGACACTACTCTCAGTTGCCCTTTCGTGGTGTCCAGTGAGGTTGTAGTACTGACTATCTGTTCTGGTTATGACCATTGGCTTGTTCTGACTATCCGCTCTGTGTATGATTTTGGCTTGTCTGACAACCATTCTGGTGCATAATCTGCGGCTCTGGTAGACTACCCTCTTTGTGTATGACCCGGGCCTGGCTGACTATCCGTTCTGGTGCTGACGTTTGGCTTTACCTGATTTCCCGTTCTGTGCGTTACGCTGGTTGGTCCCGTTGCCCCTGGGATCAGACCTATAGCTCATTTCTTGTATATCGCTATCTACCTTGGTTGGCCTGCGGTTGTCAACTGCGCAACCAGCATACAAACGCTCCAGGGGATAGCCGTTGGGCACCTTGGTAGCTCTAGTGACCTCTCGATCCTGGTTTCTGGTAGTACAGGTGCGGACCTGTCGGGCGTTTTCTATCTTTGTGGTACAGGTGCGGACCTGTCGGGCGATTCCTACCTTGGTTGTACAGGTGCGGACCTGTTGGGCGTTTCACACAGTTGGCCGTGAAATTGCGGACCGGTAGTGGAGCTCCGGTGCGGACCTGAGTCAAGTCCTTCCTAGCTATCTTTGGGGCTCAGTTCCTTGTCTTCGGAAGAACAGTATTGCTACCAACCGTGTTGCATTGTACTTTTCTGTACTTTTGCCTGTGTGTGTGTTTCTTAAAGGGATAGTAATACTTCATTTTAACTTTATTTTATTTTGTAGGCATTAAAAAAACATGAAGAATGATATAAGTCTTATCTCTGAATCCTTTATGGTTTAAGAGATATTCACAAACAAAGTATCCCCCCCTGTTCAACCAGATCAGAAGGGAGATGCCCAGGTAGACTGCAGAGAGGGACAATCTTCAATTAAGATAATGGAAAAAGCTGAAAAACTTGTCAAGGGGGGAAGGGCTTTCATTGTTTTCATACAAAGAAAATTGTCCCCTTCTGTTATCTGTACTGTCATACAACCAGACTCACATCTGAGAAGAGATGGCTTACACTAGGTAAAAGGGGCGGGGAGGGGAACTTTGCTTGTGAATATCTCATAAACCATAGAGGTTTGAGAGATAAGACTTATATCATTCTTCATGTTTTTTTAATGCCTACAAAATAAAATAAAGTTAAAACGAAGTGTTACTATCCCTTTAATAAACTCTGGTGAAATAGTACCGACTCCAGTATCGTTATTACTGCCGTGACACTAATATCATATAAAACATAAAATACTGCATAAAATCAACGCGTTTCAGAAGATCAGCCTTCCTTTCTCAAGAAGATTTTTTTTGAATGTGTACACCAACGTGGACTTTTTGAGGACTGTATATGTATGATTTATATATTGGCCAATATATTTTGTGTTTTAATAAATACTTTTGATAAATGATATAGCAGTATTTGAATTAGTGCATTTGTATGTGTTTATTGTCCTTTGTCGCGGGGATAGACTGCGCCTTGCATTTTTTAATCCGGCGCATGCGTACCTTTGTGGTGGTTCTTAACGACACATTTTTGGGGAATCTCCCTTTCAGAGAGGGTAGAGTGGTGCCATTGGGAACGTCCGTGGGTGAGCATTCGTTTGCCTGATGTGCAGGGCGAGGTGTAACAAGAATTAGGTGGTTATATATCTTTTATGTACATTAAGAAGAAGTTGGGGATTGATTATTATACCTTCTCTGCTCAGCACAATATTGAGTCATTTTTTGAATTATATTTAAACATCTATTTAGTTATTGGTGACTGATTTGTGGATGTGCAGTATTGAAGGTTTATATATAAGAAGACTCGCTGTGATTTAGAGGTATACGTATCTAATTTTTCACTTTTTCCGTTTTTTGTGGCTCACTCGACTTTATCTGTGTCTCTAAGGGGTTAATTTGAGTATTATCACAGATATATTTAAGGCGCAGAAATATTTTGGTATATTATATTATATATTTCTTTTATAACACATAAAGTGGTGGTGTTAGATTATATTTTTTAGCAGCCTTGGTAGAAATATATTTTATGTGGTAGTGATATTTTATTTTAGTACTTCATTGTAGCGCAAATCGTTTTTCATATATATAGTATATACTTTTCCACTTGTTTACTTTTTGCTGCAACATTAAGATGAGTATTGAAAATTCACCATTATGGATGATGAGGAATTCTAGAGAAGGTCAAGTTGATATGGTTTTTGCACAACATAAAATCACTAAATTAAAATTGAGTGAAACCAACACAGAGACACAGATGTTGAGTGGGTTCAGAGAATTGGAGAAATTGTTAATTAAGGATACGAAATTGTACTGGGAAAGAATGACCATTCAAAAATATTTGGAATATAACATTATACCTAAAGGGTTAATTATTGATAAAAATCCAGCTTTTGATATAGTGGATGAGCAATTTAAAAAAGAATGGTTTGAAATTACACATAATTGTTCATGTGAATTAATGAAATTAATTGTTAAATATAGAACAAAAATTGCAAAAGAGGTAGAAGAAAAAATAAAGTCCTCTTTAACTTCTTTGGAACGGTTTAGAGAAGAAAAGAAATTTAAAGAATTGGAAAATAGAACTAAACATACGATTGTAGTGTTAGAAGAGAAAATTGTTAAAACTAAAAAGAATAAATTTAGAAGAGATAAAGTCCCTAAGGAAGTGGTTGAGAATATTGAAACTCCTAATGGAAATATTACAAAAAAGGAAGATGATAGTTGTCATACTGTAAGTTATGGTAGATATAATAAAGGTTCAAACAAATACTATACATATAAAAATAATCTACCACGTTTTCAGCATAGATATAGGTATGTCGCACCAGGATACTATAGGGACAAACATAATATGAGAACATCTACTAATTATGCAAATAGATTTCAAGTTTTGGCAGAAACAAAGGAAAAGAAGGAAAATGAGATGTTGGGTGAAGAGGAGGGGGGTGGATGTGGTAATACCCACCACCTCTTCTCCTTTTTTGAAGGTAGGAAAGAGGAAAGCCAAGAAAAAACATATAAATTCACAGGAACAGGAGAACAAAAAAAGATTATTAGAAAGAGAGGAAGTAGAGGACGAGGGTTATCAAAAAGAATAAATATGACAGACTCAGAATCTATAAGAAAGGCTGGAATTTTTAATTTGAGTACATATACACTAAAAGCACCTGAAGTGAGTATATTGGCTAAGGGTCTTAAGTTCGCTCCTAATGGTCTTTTAATAAGTTTGATGCATATATTAGTACAAAAAAGTTTATTAGAAATTTATGTCTTAAGAAATATTTTATGAAGAATCAACTTTTCAAAATCTGGTTGAAAGGGATATTAGGAGATTTGATAGTAATAAAAGGAATCGAAAATATAATTTAACTAGGCAAGAGAAAAATGTTATGAAAGATTTAAGAGATAACCAGGAGGTAATTATTCGCCCCGCAGATAAAGGAGGGGGAGTGGTTTTATTAAATGTATGTGATTATAACAGAGAGTCCCAGCGTATTTTGTTGGATACTTCTACTTATGTGAGGTTGGAGAAAGATCCTACAATTGAATTCCAGCATGAATTAAAGATATTATTGGATAGAGGTAGAAATATGGGAATTCTTAATGATAAAGAATATAAGTATGTGTATATAGCAGATCCCAGATTACCAGTGTTTTATTATTTACCAAAAATTCATAAAAGTTTGGTTAACCCTCCTGGTCGACCAATAGTATCTGGGATCGGCTCTATAAGTTCAAATCTTTCTGCATATGTGGATAAGTTTTTGCAGGATTCGGTTAAACAATTGAGATCTTATATTAGGGATACTACCCATGTATTACATATTGTGGATACTATAAGTTGGCAAGCAGATTATATATTAGTAACGGTGGATGTTTCTTCTTCGTATTCTGTGATTGATCATGATGTAGGTTGTGAAGCGGTGCGATTCTATTTGTCTGAGAGAGACGTTATGTGTCAAGACCAGATAGACTTTATTATTTTATGTATTAGATTTATTTTGACTCATAATTATTTTTGGTTTGATTCGATGTTCTTCCTCCAGATACTTGGATGTGCGATGGGCACCAGGTTTGCGCCTAGTTATGCCAATTTATTTATGGGGTTGTGGGAACATCGTTTTATTTGGAACAACAACCCCTTTGGCGCAAACCTGGTGCTCTGGACACGTTATATTGATGATGTGTTTTTTATCTGGAGGGGGGACATCGATTTGTTATTTTTATTTTTTCAATATATTAATTTTAATACATATAATTTGGTCTTCTCTGAGACATATAGTTGCACCTCTATCAACTTTTTAGATGTCACTTTATATATTCAGGACGGAAGAACTATTGTAAACCGGTGGATGCTAATAGTCTAATATTATCTAGTAGTTGTCATCTAGACAGATGGTTGATGAATGTACCATATGGAGAGGTTAGACGACTAAAGAGAAATTGTACTGATCTTCTGGTGTTTTAGGAGGAGTTATCTGGGTTGAATGACCGTTTTTTGCAGAAAGGTTATGAACAGGAAGACATTGATAAAGCTATATGTAAAATAAATCAGGTAGATAGGAAGGAATTATTGATTTCTAAAAAAGGGGATAGTAAAGAGATTGACACTACATTTCAGTTATCTTTGGTAACTGGATATAATACAGATCATAAATATTTGTATAAAATAATACAGCGACATTGGCATCATTTGAAAGATGATAAGTGGTTGGAAACAATATTACCTAATAAACCAAAAATAATATATAAGAAAGCTCCAAACTTGGGGAGTGTATTAGCACCAACTGTGAAACACAGAAAATATAATGATTCTAAAAATTGGTTATCTGCAGGAATCACTGGATTTTACAGTTGTGGAGCGTGTGTAGGATGTAAAAAAACAAATAACAATAGAAAAGTTACAAGTTTTCAATCTTATAGTATGAAAGAAGAGTTTAGAATTAAATCTTTATTAAATTGCAAATCGAAAGATGTTTTATATATATATTACAGTGTAGTTGCTTAAAGCAATATGTAGGACGTACAAAGAGAAATTTGAGTGTAAGAATAGCTGAACATATTAGGAATATCGAAAGATGTTTTGAAAAGCATAGTGTTTCTTGTCATTTTAAAGAAAAACATAATTCAGATCCTAAATGTTTAAATTTTTTTTGCTGTGGAACAGGTACAAAGGAATTGGAGAGGAGGTAATCACATAATGGCTATGTCTCGAATAGAATCTAAATGGATATTTAATATGGACACGCTACAGCCAAAGGGGCTCAATGCTGAATTGGAGCTTTTTGGTTTTATATAGTATATACATGTAGAAGAGATTTTTCGGATAATTGGTTAGTACCTATTTTATAATGGTGATATACCTTTAAATAAGAACAGAGTTGGGGTTGTGATATACCTTTAATTTAAAGGGATAGTAATACCTAAAATGTAAAAAAAAATATGTTGTAGGGTTTATCCCCCTGAGTAAAACAAGAGTACTCCCACTGCTGAAAGATGTTTCATTCAAAAGTTATTAATTTTCAAAGTTGAATTTTTTAGGTGCAATATCACAGTGGCCTGAAATTTTACAGTGGCGCTGTTGCTACACCATCCTATGGAGATTTATGGTCCTGAGACCAGAGCTGTCCATAGGATCGTGTAGCAACAGCGCCACTGTACAATTTCAGGCCACTGTGATATTGCACCTAAAAAAATCAACTTTGAAAATTAATAACTTTTGAATGAAACATCTTTCAGCAGTGGGAGTACTCTTGTTTTACTCAGGGGGATAAACCCTACAACATATTTTTTTTTACATTTTAGGTATTACTATCCCTTTAAGAGCGGGAATTGTGAAGTAAAAGACGTTGGGCTTCCTGTTATTTTAGTATTTTGCTGTATTTCTTGAGAAAGGAAGGCTGATCTTCTGAAACGCGTTGATTTTATGCAGTATTTTATGTTTTATATGATATTAGTTCATTATAAGAATGAATATGGTCCTTCATTAGTCCTTTTCTGAAGTGTTTAAAGGCTGGTTAATGAAGATTTCAAACAGCGTGTGAAATATTGAAAGGTGATAACATTGAGTGTTGGAATCAGTGATCTGCTCCAGTTTATAAAGCGGGCAATTTGAAACCTTGAAGAGATTTGGAAGACAAAACACATAAATATCTTATTTACGCCTGGGACGAGGTGAAGTATAGATAATGAATTACTAGTAAGTCCAAGTGAAGACGGCGGTGGTAAGTCATCCCTTTAAGAAGCTATGAGAGCCTTTTTCTGGATGTATGTGTATTCTGCTTTTGTGCTGTGCTAAATAACATTGTTGCTGAATTGTGCTTATAGTGCAACAATATACACATTGTTTCCATCTGCCAGCAAGTCTTGGCTTAGTGTTGGGTTTTTCGATTCCTAAAGTGTATAACGAAAGAACTAAGGTGGAGAAAGCTTTATTTGTTGCAGAGACTGCCGATTTAACCTTATAAGTGAATACTCGCTACAGATGAGTTGAATCACCTGCATAATTTTTACCAGCTTAAACATAGAAGATTTTTTTTGAATGTGTACACCAACGTGGACTTTTTGAGGACTGTATATGTATGATTTATATATTGGCCAATATATTTTGTGTTTTAATAAATACTTTTGATAACTGATATAGCAGTATTTGAATTAGTGCATTTGTATGTGTTTATTGTCCTTTGTCGCGGGGATAGACTGCGCCTTGCATTTTTGAATCCGGCACATGCGTACCTTTGTGGTGGTTCTTAACGACACATTTTTGGGGAATCTCCCTTTCAGAGAGGGTAGAGTGGTGCCATTGGGAACGTCCGTGGGTGAGCATTCGTTTGCCTGATGTGCAGGGCGAGGTGTAACAAGAATTAGGTGGTTATATATCTTTTATGTACATTAAGAAGAAGTTGGGGATTGATTATTATACCTTCTCTGCTCAGCACAATATTGAGTCATTTTCTGAATTATATTTAAACATCTATTTAGTTATTGGTGACTGATTTGTGGATGTGCAGTATTGAAGGTTTATATATAAGAAGACTTGCTGTGATTTAGAGGTATACATATCTAACTAATATCTAATTTTTCACTTTTTCCGTTTTTTGTAGCTCACTCGACTTTATCTGTGTCTCTAAGGGGTTAATTTGAGTATTATCACAGATATATTTAAGGAGCAGAAATATTTTGGTATATTATATTATATATTTCTTTTATAACACATAAAGTGGTGGTGTTAGATTATATTTTTTAGCAGCCTTGGTAGAAATATATTTTAGGTAGTAGTGATATTTTATTTTAGTACTTCATTGTAGCGCAAATCGTTTTTCATATATAAAGAAGATGAATTGACCTGAATCTTGGTCCACTGTCAGTGCTGTAGAGACAAGGAGGGGAAACAATGAAAGTGAATTTAGGAAACAATGTTATACTTAGCTGGAGGTAAACAATCAAATAGCAGAGCTGTATCGCTGCAACTGGGCGGGAAGCCAATGAATTACTGACGAATCTATTGATGCTTGGCATCTGGTAACATTGAATACATGTGCGTTGGAGTTCCTGGGATGGAGGGTTTATAAAGCCACCAGACCTCCTACAAAATCAAGCTTAGCCTTAAACTTATATGCAACTGAGACGCGGAAATGTGGGGTTTCCAGCCAGTCACGCCAGATCTTTTCCAGTTTTTCTAAATAAAGTACAGACAGGCACTCTATATAATAGATGCAAAAAAGGGGGGTTGTAAAAAGGGGGGCACTACTATCCTGTTATGACCCTAGAGTGTATGGTCAGAATGGAAGAAACAAGACAAACTATATAATAAATGGGAGAGTGCACACAAAATTGTAAACTTTTCAAAATCAGATATATTTAAGGATATGTGATATTCAGACTTTATTAATTAAATCACTAAAGATAATAGAATACTGGTTATAGACCCCCCAAGTTCAATGTCTAACGGTGTATACTTTATATAAATGACTGGGATCACTAATCTGTCCAATCTACTTTAGATCGTGCAAAACCTATGTATAGGTATAAATTCTTTAATGTGATAAAATGAATTGCTGAGATTCCAGTTCACCTGATTTTATGGGGCACAGGATCCTTGTCCTTCCGTTATAAAGAATTCAGGGCTTGATTTAATAAGCTCTGGCGCCCAAAAAAAACATTCCGACTGCAATTTTGTAAGCATGGTAAGTGATTTAATAAGCTGTCTTAACAAAAGTGAACATCAGTTTCATAATCATAACAGACAATAATACCATAAAATCTCAGGTATAATACGCACCTGTGTATAATATGCAGGTGCATATTATACCCAAGATTTTAGGGGAAAACAAGAGTGCGTATATATAATATGCACCCTTGTTTTCCCCTGTAACATACACAAAAAAATGCCAAATTTTCCCTTCTTCCCTCCCTCCTCACTTACTCATCGCTGCCTCTCCTGCATGGAAGTCCAAATTGCACCATCCTGAAAGGGTCTCAGCGGGCGGCATGCATGCATCCACTGCCCGCTTCCAGCACGGCCCTGTCAGGACCTCCTCTGCCCAGCCAATGGTAGTGTCTGCAATGGATAGTGTGCATTGGATCTATATTGCCCTGTGAGGACCTTGCAGTCCTTGCAAGACATAATCATCGGCTGGGGTCTGTGCCACACTCCTCCATACACAGGGACTTTGAGAATGGGACCTATACAGCCACAGGTGCACTCACAGAACTCATGGAAACACAGCTTAGCATGGTCATGATACATAACAACTACATCATCCAAAATGCCCCTGTCTTACCATGTTGCACTCTGTCCACAGGTGATGTTGGCTATGGCTGCAAGCTGTGGCTACTCACCACTGAACAATCCCCAGACACCTTCACAGTAGTGCTATAATGAGGCTCACACCAGAACAAGGAATGTAATAGAGTGCACATTCAGCCTGCTGAAAGCACGATTCCATTGTCTGGATCATTCAAGGTGGACCCTGCATTACACCCCAGGAAAGGCATGCAAAATGATACTAGCTTGTACCATCCTCCCTTGCAGTTAACCAGATATCACTGTCATTATTGTGGTGAAATGTTTGATTTATCATTAGAACCTCTGTTGTGTAAAGCCTAAAGGATAATTTGTAAGAGGAACCTAACGTACACTGCGAAGCACACTCTGATTTCACTTATTTTGCTAAATTAGATGAAGAAGTGTCAGGGTGCTACAGGAGGGATTCAGTTATATATATATCTGATAGAGGGAAAAATAACCCTGCTGTACTAACACTCAAGACAATACGTAATAAAACTGGTGTGTTTATTTATACACTGTTGATGTGAATTTCCTTCATGATTTTGAGGCCATTTCAACGTATGGTGTATATAGATATGTGATATTTTTGTCATGATCCAGGCACGCAAACAACCCTTGTCTCATGGTGCTGTGCTCACATAAACAATGAAGTGTTGATCCAATGTCTCTGGCACATATACATGTGGCTGCTAAGCATCACCTTGTCCCAACCTTATGGGTTCCCCAGGGGTAAACAACCCATTGCAAAACAATGTTGTCCACACACCCTGAACGCAAAAGGTTAATGGTGTAATGATGGCTCATCGGTTTCATGACACAGACGGTGAACTTACAAATGTCATCAGTTTCCACAGGTGAAAATTGAAGGTCAGGGCAAACTCTACACAAACAGTCACATACAACGAATCCTAATGTATTTGTGCTGCCTAACAGCCTGTTTGTAAAAGAACATGCACATTAAAGCGGAACTACCATGCAAAAGTAATAAATGATGTGTTGTAAGATACCCCTATTGTCACTCCTAATATGTATGTGAAACGTTTCAGAGTGGTTTAGATTTTTAGTAATCATTAATGGTTGCCGGGCATACAGATCGCTAACACCGTGGCCATCTTAGCTTTTTCCGTCAACTGCGCATGTGCGAGTTCTCCAAGGGCCTGTCCGTCATCCATGTTGTGCCTGCCCACAGCCGTCCTATTTTTTTTCTTTCTGCATTCACGCTCATGCGGCGCACATGCAAATGGAGTATGCAGATGAATGACGTACAAAGTTTTGGGCAAGCTGTGGGAGTTACAACTGAGCCGGCCGGCTCCATTGCGACATGCGCACAAAGGCTTCAACTGGGATAGACGCCAAGAGGTACAAAAGTCTTTACAGTTTTATTTAATTTCAAAGCGGTTTTGGGAAAAAAAAAGTACACAGCGATTACACACAAGGCTTAATGCATTAGTACACACTCAGTTATGTTGGGGTGGTAGTTCCCCTTTAAGGGCTCAATCCAAATGTTGGAGATGGCTGTTTTTTCTGCCAACGGCATTTTTTTTCAAGCACAGTAAGCTAGTCAAATGTCTGTGATGTGAAAAAATACGGACAAAAAAAAGCCATCATGTGATAAACTTAACCCTATGAGTGCCAGAGGGGTACACAACGCATTGCAATGCAACTCAAAAGGTTATAAGGTGTTTTCATCCATTGAAAGTTATGAAAACACCATAAATATCAATTCAAATGTCTGCGTTAGCTATTAAAACCTGATAAGGGACTCAAGTTATCGCAGGAAACCTGAATGCAAAAAAAAAAACCTATGACCTCAGTGGATGTATTGATATGGATCCCTAAGCCCCATATCAATACATCCAAAGTATGAAAAATGAGTCAAACTTTAGTAGAATTAACCCTGCGAGTGTAGTATAATTACCCCACTGGCATTCATAGGCTTAAAGGGGTAGTAATACTTTATTATTACTATCCCCCATATTGTACATATTTGTAAAATAGCCCCCAGGTTCATCTTTCAAACCTCTATGGTTTGAGAGATAACTGAAGACAAAGTTCCCTCCCCCTTCCCTAAAGTCAGCGTTGTACTGACTGCAGGGGAAGTCTGTCGTACGATAGGCTTGCGGCTCTGCAGCTGAGCTGAGATTCCGTTAGTGAAAAATAATTATTTCACTGAAATGGTCTTCTACATGTGCTTGGTTTGCAAGCAGATGTAGAAGACCGTTTCAGTGAAATAATTCTTTGTCACTAACGCAATCGCGGCTCTGCTGCATAGCCGCATGATGAATGTCAGACCAGATATCCCTGTCAGTACAACGATGACTTAGCGGGAGGGAAGGGGGAACTTTGCCTTCGGTTATCTCTCAAACCATAAAGGTTTGAGATATGAACCTGGGGGCTATTAAATTATTTTACAAATATGTACAATATGGGGGACAGTAATAATAAAGTATTACTATCCCTTTAACCTAAGTTAAAAAAAACAAACAAAAAAATAAAAATACCATTAAAAAAACAAAAAAACAAACAACATCCCCCCCCAAAAAAAGTATCACTTACCAATAATCCTGATGTCCAGGGAGTTCTCAGCTTCCTGGTCTTCTTCTGTCCTTCTCTTCAGTCATCTATCTTCTGCCTTCTCTTTCTTCTTTCTTCTGGCTGTAAAATAAAACAAAAGTATGAATACAAAGCATTAACTATGTACTATGTATATACTTAGCTTCTCTGTGTGCGGCGGCAGAGGTGGCGGCAGCAGAGACACTGATGAGCCACACAAGTACACTTCTGTCCTGCACTGACCGATGCCTGTAGCTCACTGAGAGAATTGGAAATGAGCCTGCCTTTATATATGGGCAGTCTCACTTCCAATTCCCTCACAGCCATTGTTCTTATGCACATCCCAGCCAACCAGATCCGAGCGGCTGTTCTGTAAACTGATTGGCTGGGATATACGTAAGAACATCCCAGCCAGTGGCTGTGAGGGAATTGGAAGTGAGACTGCCCATATATAAAGGCATGCTCACTTACAATTCCCTCAGTGTGCTATGGGCATCGGCCCATGCAGGACAGAAGCACACCTGTGCGGCTCTGTGTCTCCGCGGCCACAAACAGCGGTAGAGACATGAACAGAAAAGCGAAGTATATATATTTGGCGTTTATTTATGACATTTCTTCATGGCCTATATTTATCACATTTATTTGTGGCATTGTTACGTGGGCATTAAATGGAGGCATTTACTTAGTGGCATATTAATGGCACAATAATGTTTTAACCCTTTGAGTGCCAGTGAGCAAAGCAATGTGTTCTGCCACTCAAAGGGTTAAATGATGTCATAGTTAATGCTTTATATTCATACTTTTATTTTATTTTACAGCCAGAAGAAAGCAGAAAGAAGAGAAGGCAGAAAAGAGAAAGACAGTGGATGACAGGTAAGTGTAAGACATATAAGTTAATGATCGGTGCTTGGCAGTATGTCAGGCACAGATCGTTAGCTTATTACTGTTAAGTTCCCAATACTGCCATTATTTAACGGACGTTTGGCCACAAGTCCATTTTTGTGTTCTAACGTCCGTTGTGCTTTAAGCTGGTAGGACATTTGAATACTGACCAAGACATTTTCTTTTTGTCAATCATATACATTTTGCCCTACTGTCTTTATTAGAGCAAACATTTGGATCGAGGCCTAGAGTAGATCAAATGTGTTACTCAAGTAGAAATATATTATGTAATATCTACATTTTGTGTGCCCCTCAAAGTCTGCAATACATTTAAGTAATATGCCAAGATATCTATGTTGTAAGGTATTGCTTGATATATTAAAGAATGCCCATCCCCATACAACATGTGTCTGTTCATATTGATGTTGGATTTAACATAGTCTGATAGGCCCAAAGTTACGGCTAAGGTATATTTTATATTTATATTTTATATTTGTTGGGGCATGTACATCATTACAGGAGTCCACTGATTAAACATGAGCGGACTTGGTGATGTCTTGATGAAAGGAAATGATGGCAGGGATTCACAAACTTGTTTGGAGTAGGTGATAATGAGGTGGTACAGTAGACATGATGTCTCCAGGCATATCCCATCCCCAGTTCCCATGTTTCATAATGAAGCCTATGCACTGACATTTCTCAGTTGTAACTCCACCTTATCATATTACCAGTAACTTATATGGACTAAGAGAAGATGATTTAACAGGTAAGATTAAAATACTCTTTTTAACCCATCCCACTTGCTAATTACCCATATTGGCCCTCATTTGTGTAATCAATTTGCCAAAATAGTGGCTTACCCATGCTCATGTCTGTTATCCCAAAACCTCATTGATCTCAAGGTTCAAACTCTCAGTGCCAGGAGTTTGATGTTTGTTTGTTTGCTTCATTAGCAGCATGTCTGCGGGGATGATCCATCATCTGTTACTCACCGAACCCAAATACCTGTTAGGATAATACCTGTGTAAACAAACCAGTGGATGGGAATGACTAGGGACTGTCCCGAACCTATTATGCTAAGGGGTGGGTGTCAGTTCAAATTCATCTCACTACATAAAACAAAAACACTCATGTTGCTTTGCTTCACTAGGTGGATTGTGAGTTGGAATTGGACAACAGTGTATGTGTACTTTCTATAGTACAATACATTACGGGCTCCACCTGTATTTGTGGGAGGATCTGAGGGAGCTTAAATATCCCTAGCAGCCTCTTCCTGCTTGAGGAGCATTAGGAAAACAGTCTAGCATCCGGCAACTTCCACGTTGCTCCTCTCTAGTCTCACACCACACTTCCTCCAGGTACGTCCATTTGCTTTTTGCTTTTTCCCAGTTTGTTCCATTACTTTAGCTTCCCAACATCACTAGCCACCTACCGACCCATTACCGTCTCTACACCTCCTTACCGCCTCTTCTCTCATGTCCCCTTCTCATTCCCCAGCAGACAGTTCACTCCTGCTTTTTCCCCCATTGTTCCCCTACCTCCCTCAGTACGCCCATCTTGCCAGTCTGCCAATCACACCCTCAGTCTATGCCCATCTGCAGTCTCCAGTGCTTCCACTAGTGCTGCAGTAACCCCAATATAAGCTGCCTGTCAGCGTTCGTCGAGGTTGCGACGCTCCATGGCAGGCCGTCGCGACGCAGGTCTCCGTCGGCGCCCGCCGGAGTTCCGGGTTTCGGAGCGGCGACGTCATGACGTCAGACGTCGCCGCGTCATCCGTGACGCGTAGGGAGATCCCCTATATAACTAAGCGTCTCAGGCTAGCTGACGCTTAGTTATTCAGCTAGCTCCCTCTCTCTGGTCGCTCTGCTGAATGTAGTTGTGTTCTCTGACCTCTGGCTAAGACCCAAACGATCCCCTGAACACTACCTGCACTGACCTTTGGCTAAAGACCCCAAACCATCCCCTGAACGCTACCTGCACTGACCTCTGGCTTAAGACCCTGGACCATTCTCTGAACGCTGCCTGCACTGACCTCTGGCTAAAGACCCTGGACCATTCTCTGAACGCTGCCTGCACTGACCTCTGGCTAAAGACCCTGGACCATTCTCTGAACGCTGCCTGCACTGACCTCTGGCTAAAGACCCTGGACCATTCTCTGAACGCTGCCTGCACTGACCTCTGGCTAAAGACCCTGGACCATTCTCTGAACGCTGCCTGCACTGACCTCTGGCTAAAGACCCTGGACCATTCTCTGAACGCTGCCTGCATTGACCTCTGGCTAGTCCCTAGACCATTCCCTGAACGCTGCCTGCACTGACCTCGGCTACTCTCCTGACTACTCTCCTGGCTCATCAACCATCTTCTCTTTTGGGCCATCCCCGGACCCTTCTCCACCTCTCCTTCCTTCATTTTATTGAACCTGTGACTTTGGGGGTCCTCAGTTATCTGTCTGGGGTTCTCCCACTGTTTCGGTTCTTTATTTGGGCTGCTCCTGCTATTGGGTTCCTACTCTACCTGATCCTATTCTCTGTTTTTTCCATCTCCCTGATTATTTCGCTTTCTGCTAGTTCTTTGTGAGGTAATCATTTCCCACAGAGTACGGTTCAGCAAGCATACATACCTATTACTTCCTCCCGTGTAGTTTCGTCGCGGGTTGCTGACAGAATAACTAAGCCGTTTACCATGGAACCCGCAGGGCTGGTTGACGCCCTCTCGGCTTTAAGCAAACAAATCGCCACCCTTACGGACACCGTTCAGGACTTGCAGGCCAACCAAGCTACGATTCAGCATCGTCTGCAAGACTTACAGACCGCTTCGGGACACGGTCCTCCTTCTGTATCTTCAGGAGTGACACAACCAGTCACAGTACCTGATTTTTACGCAGGAGTTCTGGAACCCCGTGTTCCGTTGCCAGAGAAATTCTCTGGGGATAGAAAAGCCTATCTGGATTTCATCACCTCCTGCGAATTATTGTTCTCTGTGAATCCTAGATCCTATGCCACCGATTTCATCAAGGTCCGGACCACTATTTCCCTCCTTTCCGGAGAACCGCGGGCCTGGGCTCTCCATCTGCTCAGGGATGAAAGTCCGGTACTCCGGTCTTGGGCTTCCTTCCGTAGGTCCCTGGATTCCTTATATGAGGACCCTCTACGTTCTTCCTCAGCTCAGAGTGCCATTAGAGCCCTCTCCCAGGGCAGGCGTCCGGTAGAGGACTACGTAGCGGAATTTCGTCGTCTCTCTATCGAGACCCAGTGGAATGAGCCTGCGTTGTTAGACCAGTTCCGTCTTGGCCTATCAGAATACCTCAAAGATGAACTGGCTCGTATCGGTATACCTCCCTCCTTAGAGGATTTGATCCTCCTTGTTATTCAACTGGACCGTCGTTTCCGTGAGCGTCGTCGGGAGAAGCAAGTCCCCTTGGCATCTTCCTTCCGCACGGCTCCCTCTTCTGTTCCTGATGCCCCTGTGGTTCTACCGTCGGTTCCTTCAGAAGAACCTATGCAGATAGGTCTGGTTCGTGGCCCCCTTACCGATGCGGAACGTATGCACCGTCGCCGGCTCAATCTCTGTCTCTACTGTGGAAAGGGAGGTCACCTGCTTCGAACCTGCCCTAAGAAGCCTCGTTCCACTAGAGGTAAACCAAAAATGCCCTTTCAACCGTCTTTTGTTTCCACGGCTTCTGTGTCTCATTTGTCCTTTTCTGTCTCTTTACAGTGGGGCTCCCAGCGCAGTAACCTCACCGCCATCCTCGATTCTGGAGCCTGTGGTTGCTTTCTGGATCAGCAGACGGCTGATCGTTTGGGCATCCCTACACGACCTAGGCGGACCCCCAGACACCTGCAGTTGGCTGATGGCCGCGGTCTTCTGTCAGGTCCAGTCTCCTGGGAGACCTTACCACTTCAGCTTCTGATCGGTTCCAAACACAACGAGACCATAGTCTTCGATGTTATAGCTTCACCTTTACATCCCCTGATTTTGGGCCTCCCATGGCTACAGTTACACAATCCCCTGATCAACTGGTTCACGGGCTCTGTGTCCTTTTCCTCTCCTTTTTGCACGGACCATTGTTTGACTCCTTCTCAACTTCTGGCTCTTCACTCTACATCTGGGTCATCTGTCTCTCTACCTCCTGCATACCAGGAATACCTGGATGTTTTCGACCACAAGGGGGTGGAGGTACTACCCCCGCACAGGCCATATGACTGCCCCATTGATCTTCTCCCTGGGGCTCCCATTCCCTATGGCCGTATATATCCCCTCTCTGGACCGGAGCTTGGACACCTTAAAAATTACATTGATGAGAGCCTACGGCTGGGGTTCATCCGGCCTTCTACGTCCCCTGCGGGAGCAGGTATTTTCTTTGTCGGAAAGAAGGATGGAGGACTCCGGCCCTGTGTAGATTACCGGGACCTTAATAAGATAACCATAAAAAACCGTTATCCTTTACCGCTAATTCCCGAGCTGCTGGAACGTCTTTCCTCCGCTAATGTATTTACTAAAATCGATTTAAGAGGAGCCTACAACTTGGTAAGGGTTCGTTCTGGTGACGAATGGAAGACGGCGTTCCGTACTCGGTACGGTCATTTTGAATACCTGGTCATGCCATTTGGCCTTTGCAATGCTCCTGCTACTTTCCAACACTTCATCAATGATGTCTTCAAGGATCTATTGGATAACTTTGTAATTATCTACTTGGACGACATCTTAATTTACTCTTCAACCCTTACCGAACACCGGAATCATGTCAGGACTGTGTTGACACGTCTGCGAGAACATCAGCTCTTTGCTAAATTAGAAAAATGTCTCTTTGAGGTTTCCGAGGTATCTTTTCTTGGTTTCATCGTGTCCCCTGGTTGTGTCACCATGGACCCTCAGAAAGTGGCAGCCGTTTTGCAGTGGCCTATTCCTGACTCAAAGAAGGCAGTGCAGAGGTTTGTGGGGTTTTCCAACTTTTACAGGAGATTCATCAGAGGATTCTCTCGGGTTATCGCACCCATCACGGATCTTACCAAGCTCCATTCACGTTTTCAGTGGACCGATGCTGCTCAGAGGGCCTTTAACCAGTTGAAACATATGTTTACACAGGCTCCCATCCTCTGCCAGCCGGATGTCCAGAGGCCATTTACGGTGGAGGTGGATGCTTCTGACACTGCTGTGGGGGCTATTTTGTCTCAACGTTCTGGTCCTAAAGACCTTCTCCACCCTGTAGCCTTCTATTCCCGGAAGCTCAATCCAGCTGAACGGAACTATGACATCAGTAACAAGGAACTGTTGGCTATTAAATGTGCACTAGACGAATGGAGACATCTTTTGGAGGGGGCCTTACACCCCGTGACAGTGTTCACCGATCACCGGAACCTTGAGTATTTAAGATCTGCCAGACGGCTGTGTCCTCGCCAGGCTAGATGGGCTTTATTCTTTTCTCGATTTTCCTTGCATATCACCTACCGGGCAGGCTCAAAGAATGGTAAAGCTGATGCCTTATCCCGAATGTACCCGGAGCTACCTCTACAATGTCAGGCACCGTCTGACACCATACTACAACCAAGCCATTTTTTACTACTTACGGACACCATTCTGGACCGTCTTCGCCAAAGTATAGTTGATGATCCAAACCCAGAGGGGTCTGATGGTTTGACTTTGTCTGAGGGCCTGCTGTTTCGGCAACACCAAGTTTTTATACCCGGGTCTTTCCGCCAGGAGGTTCTACAGCTGTTCCACGATCATCCTACCGCAGGACATGGGGGGTATGCCAAAACAATGGAAAACATACGCCGTTATTTCTGGTGGCCCGGTATGGGGGAAGATGTTCATACCTACGTTTCCACCTGTGATACTTGTGCCAGGATGAAAGACAGACACAGCAGACCATCAGGGTTGTTACACCCCTTACCGGTCCCGGCAGGTCCATGGCAAGACGTCACATTGGATTTCATTTCAGATCTGCCAATATCTAACCAACAGAACACCGTACTGGTCGTGGTTGACCGCTTCACTAAGATGGCCCACTTCCTGCCTACCAAAGGACTGCCTTCTGCTGCTCAAACTGCCGCTATGTTTCTGAAGGAGGTTTTCCGACTCCACGGAGTGCCTTCGTCAGTCACCTCAGATCGGGGACCCCAATTCATCTCTAAATTTTGGCGTTCCTTTTGCTCCAACTTGTCCATTTCCTGTAACTTGTCCTCAGGATACCACCCAGAGACTAACGGTCAAACGGAACGGACCAATCAGACTTTAGAGCAATACCTCCGCTGTTACGCTACGCATCTCCAAGATGATTGGTGTGGCCTCCTTCCCTTAGCGGAATTTGCCTACAATCACCAAGTACACCGCTCCATCCGTTCCTCACCGTTTTATGCCCTCTACGGCTACCACCCAAGGGCCATCCCCGGGTTGCCCCCGGACTTCGCGGTTCCTGATTCAGCTCTCCGTATCCAACGCCTACAAGTCTGTCAACGGTTGCTGTCTAACTTATTAACAGCAGCACAAAACTCCAGCAAGAGACAGGCTGATGCCCATCGTTTACCGAGTCCTACCTACTCAGTGGGCGACAAGGTTTGGTTATCCTCATCTCATCTACGACTGTCTTGCCCAACCCGAAAGTTGGGTCCCCGGTTTCTTGGTCCATATACGGTTACTCAGGTCATTAACCCTGTGGCTGTCCGGCTTGCCCTGCCCTCCTCGGTGCGGGTACACCCTACTTTTCATGTATCTCTACTAAAACCATGGAGACCCAGCCCACTCCCAGGGCGTGAACCGGTACGGCCTCCGCCTGTGTCTGTTCAGGGGCAGGATGAATATGTGGTACAGAAGATCCTGGACTCTCGCCTCCGGAGGGGCAGACTAGAGTACCTCGTTCATTGGTCCGGTTACGGTCCAGAGGATAGGTCTTGGGAGCCATTGGGGAACATTCATGCTCCGGCCCTACTACGGTCCTTCCATCGGGCTCACCCGTCTCGGCCTCGTTCCCTTTGCGCCCGGAGGTCGCTTGTTGGGGGTGGGCTCTGTCAGCGTTCGTCGAGGTTGCGACGCTCCATGGCAGGCCGTCGCGACGCAGGTCTCCGTCGGCGCCCGCCGGAGTTCCGGGTTTCGGAGCGGCGACGTCATGACGTCAGACGTCGCCGCGTCATCCGTGACGCGTAGGGAGATCCCCTATATAACTAAGCGTCTCAGGCTAGCTGACGCTTAGTTATTCAGCTAGCTCCCTCTCTCTGGTCGCTCTGCTGAATGTAGTTGTGTTCTCTGACCTCTGGCTAAGACCCAAACGATCCCCTGAACACTACCTGCACTGACCTTTGGCTAAAGACCCCAAACCATCCCCTGAACGCTACCTGCACTGACCTCTGGCTTAAGACCCTGGACCATTCTCTGAACGCTGCCTGCACTGACCTCTGGCTAAAGACCCTGGACCATTCTCTGAACGCTGCCTGCACTGACCTCTGGCTAAAGACCCTGGACCATTCTCTGAACGCTGCCTGCACTGACCTCTGGCTAAAGACCCTGGACCATTCTCTGAACGCTGCCTGCACTGACCTCTGGCTAAAGACCCTGGACCATTCTCTGAACGCTGCCTGCACTGACCTCTGGCTAAAGACCCTGGACCATTCTCTGAACGCTGCCTGCATTGACCTCTGGCTAGTCCCTAGACCATTCCCTGAACGCTGCCTGCACTGACCTCGGCTACTCTCCTGACTACTCTCCTGGCTCATCAACCATCTTCTCTTTTGGGCCATCCCCGGACCCTTCTCCACCTCTCCTTCCTTCATTTTATTGAACCTGTGACTTTGGGGGTCCTCAGTTATCTGTCTGGGGTTCTCCCACTGTTTCGGTTCTTTATTTGGGCTGCTCCTGCTATTGGGTTCCTACTCTACCTGATCCTATTCTCTGTTTTTTCCATCTCCCTGATTATTTCGCTTTCTGCTAGTTCTTTGTGAGGTAATCATTTCCCACAGAGTACGGTTCAGCAAGCATACATACCTATTACTTCCTCCCGTGTAGTTTCGTCGCGGGTTGCTGACACTGCCCATTCCTCTTCTGCCCTACCCTCTAGTCCTTTCCTGTCCAGGGACAATCTAGGTCGCGCAATCCACTACATAGGTTCAACCCAAATTTGCAAGAACTTCAATGCCAGGGTCTGTTTTTTCGATAATTGTCGAATGTTGCATATATGCTCATTATGCAGCAAGTCCCATTCACGTGCCATATGTCCTAGAAATACACCTTATAATAAATTATCAGGCAGCATCAACATCAGTCTCCTCCAGTCTTTGCTCACTCATCACCCAGACCACCTGTTATCCAGCTTGGTGATTTCTGGTTTCCAAGAAGGATTCCTAACAGGTATCATTGCACCTCCATCTAAGTAAATCAAATGTTCTAACCTTCAGTCTGCTGTTGTTGAACCAGTATTAATGGTTGATCTAATAGCTAGAGAATTGGCCAAAGGTTATCTCATCGCCCCTTTTCGGTCCCCCACCCCTTTCTGGTATGACATACTAATCCGATATGCATGGCTACTAGAAAGCTTTCCTTGGGAAAAAAAAAATCTAATCATAGACTTTTCTGCCCCTCTCTCAGCCTTGGATCCCAGCATCAATTCCCTCTTCCCTTCCGAAGAATATCCCTTGGAATACCATTGCATTGAAGACTCCATTTCCCTCATCAGACTTTCAGGCAAGAATTGTTGGCTTTACAAAATAGACATAGAAGACACATTTAAATTACTCCCCGTACACCCCTCACCAAGGCATCAGGTGGTATAACAAATATGGTTTTTCAGTCCGTTTGACATTTGGCTCAAAGAGCAGCCCCAAACTGTTCAAATATTTTGCTGAATCATTGACTTGGCTTCTTTGCAACCATTCCAGGTGTCCAATGGTTTCTCATTATCTAGACAATTTTTTATTGGTAGAACCCTCCAGCTTCCAACCATCGATCCTGTCCAAAACACTACACAAAACGCTTAATGCACTACTGTGAGTACTAATGCAGACTTCAGTAAATAGAAAAAAATAGAAAAATAAAAATCTATAAATAGAAACGAACAATGATTAAAAGAAACAAAATATACATAAATGAAAGAAATCTACTCAAGTAATAAAGAATAAAGCAGTAAATATAAAAGTCCATATAAACAGTCTGAGTCAATGAATAAATGAATGAATAAATAAGTTAGATGAATCAAGTGAAACAGTAATGTTACATGCAGATGGAATGAAATGATGGACCAAAATGAATGAATCTTGTTAGTAGGTAAGTCAGTCATTCAATCTGTCCTGGTGCAGCACAAGTGTAGGAGTGTCCTTGTCACCCCAAAGGAAACCAATCTGCAAAGTCAGAGTGCAGCACAAGTGGAAAAAGATAAGAAGAATCAGCGTTCTAAGTGTCATATGTTTAATAATACCAGGATACAAAATTAAAAAAGATCAAACCCCCTTTCTCCCATTGCACTTGCTTATTGCCCCTCTTGGGCTAATAGTATCTCGGGGGTCCCTACCCTTTACTGCTATGATACTGTGTTCTCAGGAGTCCTTGCAAGCAAGCTGAAAACACTGGAGTCCTTAACTGGATGCAACAATGTATCTTGATATAATCCGCTTATTGGGATGCTCCATGAAGTATAGTCCCTTGCATTTGCAGAACACAAGCAGCTGATAGTTCCAGGAGTCTCAGTAAAGTGTGTTGCTGATGTTACAAACGTGGCTGAAGCTAGAGCCAATTGGAGTTCTCAGAACGCCAGTTGGCATTAGTTCAGCGCTAACCGCAGCAGAGTGTGACCGGTAATTCTATGTGCAAGGGGGAGGGGAGTATTGACCCTTCGCGTATTGTGGATATCTTAGATCAACTTCATCAGTGATGGGTTAGCACTGAACTAACGCCAGTTGGCTTCACTGCGATTTCAGCTTGCTTGCAAGGACTCCTGAGGACACAGTATAGTTGCAGTAAGGGGTAGGGACCCCTGAGATGCTATTAGCCCAAGAGGGGCAATAAGTAAGTGCAATGGAAGAAGGGGGGTAATTTTGTATCCAGCTATTATTAAATATATTACACTTAGAGCTCTTTTTCTTTTTTTTCCACTTGTACTGTGCTCTGACTTTGCAGATTGATATGCATCCTGTCCAAACACACTTCCCTTTTTTGATGAGTTGGACATTCCCATAGCCTTTCGTAAAACAATAGGGCCAGCCAGTTCTGTCAAATTCTTGGGGATTACCTTGGATTCAGCAGAGATGGATGCTCACCTACACTTAAAGAAGCTCTCCCGTATTCAGTCCTTGACTTCTGAATTCTCCAAAAAATCCTCTTGAACTTTCTTTTCCAGGCTACCTTAACTTTGCTGCCAGGATTATTTCTCAAGGTAAATATTTTACTTCCTACCTTCTCTCTCTCTTAGTAGCACCTCAAATTACTCATCCAGGATCAGCATCTGTAATTCAGCCAAATCTGACCTTACCAAGTGGTCTTTCTTCTTTAACCACTGGAATGGGCATTTGTCAAGGTTTGGCTGTTGATTACTACTGCCTGAGCTACTCTAGTGCTCTGCTGTTGATTGCTGCTGCCTTACCTTCCCTGGGTTAGTGTTACACCCTGATCTGTACCCTTTGACCCTGTATTTGGATAGGCTAGGGAGAGTTTATAGGTGCTCTTCCCTGTTGCCTAGATGCCTGTTTATCAAGCTAAAGTTTAGGTATTGTTGCTGAGTTCCTGTTTGAAGATATCTGACCTCTGCCTGCATTATTGACTTCCCCGTTGGATCTTCCTTTTGTACTTCGTTTGGCATCTTTGATCTTGGTTTCTGACCCCGGCCCATTTTTTTGACAACTCTTTTCTTCAACCTTAGGCTGGGCCGTTACTCTGTTCCTGACCCGCTTTGTGTCTGCTCCCTCAGCCTGCCTTGTTCTCCATCCCTCGCTCCCTCGTTTCACCGGAGAATCCTACTCCTCCAACGCAGCCCGGGTGTTTTTTCTGGCCTTCAGTGGCCGTTGCGGTCAGCTTCTGCCAGGTAGAGAGGTTACGTCCCGCGTTTGCTTCCCCTCTGGAGGAGGGACTGCTATCCCTTTTTCTCTCCTGATACGCTCCTATCCCTCTCTGGGAGACGCTGGTGCCTGTTCCTTGGTACCTTTTGCCTGAACCTAGATTCCCGCAGTTAGACAGGAGAGTTGCGCGGCTGGAGAGCCAATCGTTTTTTTGCTTGAGGCTTCCCTCTATTCAGCCGGCAGTGGCTGCAACATTGTTACTGTTCGCCCTTCTCTGTATCTCCTTCTAGCTGTAGATAGATGGCCGAGAAGCTGGTGTTTCTGCTCCCTTATCAGTCATATTCAGTGACTGCAACATTATTACAGTTCGCCCTTCTCTGTATCTCCTTCTAGCCGTAGATAGACGGCCGAGAAGCTGGCGCCACTGCATCTCCATCAGTCATCTTTGCCTCATTTCTCTTATCAGTGAGGTTCTTCCTTTCCCCTGTGGGGGTTAGCCATAGATAGACGGCATCTGGGAGATCCCAGTGTTCTCTTGTGGAGCGTATCAATCTTTTTCCTCTTCCTGGCCATCGTTCTACCCCACTCTTTGGGCTGCCTTCTCCTTTTTCTTGGCGGACCTAACCTTAGAGATTCGTCTGGTTTCCAGTCCGACTTGATTCTTAGGCACTTCTTGACGAGGAGTAGAGTTGCTGAGGATCCTTTCCTTTTGGTTTCATCTCTGCTTGGATACCTCTCTGGTTAGGCTCCAGGGGGTGTGTTCTATTCCCTCTCTTTTGGGGTTGCCTGCCCCCCTGGTTCTTCCTCTTCTTGGGCCTCGGTGGTCTTGGGATCCAGCTCTTGCCCGCCATAGGGTTCCTCCACCTCTTATGATGCTGGTTCCTGATTATAAGTCTGAGGAGTATCTATCCTGGTCCCGGCCCCGGCTCAACTGGGGTCAGACATCTGGCTTCGCGGCCAGCACCTTTCTCTCAACCTTGGCTGCAGCAAAGATACTCCAGTAGGGCTCCTACATACCCAAGCACCGCTCTCCAGCACTATTTTTTGGACCAGTACCAGAAGCTGCTTTTTTTTTCCCTCTGTCCAGCTTTACGGAGTTAACAAGTTGACTCAGCTGATAATTAATGAACTGCCTTGACCTTTCTGTCTCTTTGATTACTCACCTAACATCAGCCAACCCCTTCCACGGCATTTAAAACAGCTTGGCTAACTTCCTCCTGGCCCTTGTGTTGCTGTTGCTGGCTGCAAGTGCATTCTCCTGTTCTCCTGTTTATCCGTGTATGACCTGGCTTCCTCTGATGTCCCTTCTGACATCTGGCTTCTTCCTGACATCGCTGACTTCTGTGTTCCTGACTCCGGCTTGTCTTTTGGTTTATGCTCCTGGATCACTATTCTGTTTTGCTTATTTTTGCTACTTTAATAAAGGTGTTTTTGCATTTTATATTTTTGTGTTTGTCTGGTCCCTGGTCCTTAAGAGCATTCCCTTTTTCCCTGTACTCCATTCCCCTCATCCCTATAATTTTCTCAGATGCGTTGGCTTTTTTTGGCTATGCAGCCATTTACAAATCCTGAATGGTTTTCCGAACCATGGCCCCCCGAAGTTAACCACCTCCCTAAATTCTTCACAACATCCCCCCCTTTTTGAACTGTACCCCATTGTGTCATCTGCTGTCATCTGGAGTCAGTCGTGGTGTGGTCAAACTGTTGCATTCATGACCGACAACAAAGCTACCTTTCTCCTACTTAAGAAGTGTAGATCCCCATCGCCATCCATTATGTTATTTCTCCACAATTTAACCTGGCTGACTTTATATTATAAAAATCTATTCACTGCTCATTCCTGTCCGGGTCACTGAATAATGCCACTGATGCGCTCTCCCGGTTCAGTCTGCAGGATTTCTTCAAACTGGTCCCGTCCGCCAACTCTATACCTACAGCAACTCCAGCCTTCAAAGACCTAATCCTAGAATGAAGAGGTTCTCATCAACAGTCACCTCCATCATGTTCCAAGCACTCGCCCCCAAAACTAGACAAGCATATACAAGAGCCTGGTCATCATTTAAACGCTTCCCGCACAAATACTCCATATCAGCATCTTAGCCTTCACAGCTTATTGCCACCACTCACTAAGTTTATCTCCCTTCACCATCAAGTTCCATCTACCTGGCATTTCTCACCATTTAGCTTTTCTCCAGCCTACCCAATAATCAATATTTATCTCATTATCACGGTGCCCGTGATTGCTGCCTTTCTGTGTCAGTTACCTGTAGGGGCTCTCCATTGGCTGGCTGTCTTCAGCCCGCCCTGCATTGCCTATTTAGACTGAGTCTGGGCACCCTTTGGTTGTCCTTTCATGTTGTCTCTATGCTGCTCGCATCTCCATGGAGTTCCTGCGCTTCTTGGGCCTTAGCTATGTTCCTACTTGTCTAAGATCGACTAGTTCCTGCTCACCAGTCACCCTGCTTCCTGTATCCGTTCCTGAGCCGGTTGAGATTTCTGTCTTGTCGCTGTTTCCTGCTGCATTCCCTGCTTCTGTCCCTGATCCGGTTGACCATCCGGTGTGCTGGTTCCTGCCTTCCTCAGATGTGTTGCTGATCCTGGATTGCCTGTAGTGTGCTAGTCCTCCATAGTCGCTCCGGCGACATTTCGATTCCTCTGTTGTGTCTCCAGTACGCGGGTACTGGTTTGCTCCTCAAGTAACCGGCTGCTGTTGCAACGGTAGAGAGATTGGTTTTCCAGTACGCGGGTACTGGTTTGCTCCACTACCATCAGTTGCTATTGCACCGGAAGAGTGATTGGTTTCCCAGTACGCGGGTACTGGTTCGCTCCACTATAACTGGCTGCTGTTGCACTGGTAGAGAGATTGGTTTCCCAGTACGTGGGTACTGGTTCACTCCACTAGTAACCAGCTGCTGTTGCACCGGTAGAGAGATTGGTTTCCCCAGTACGCGGGTACTGGTTTGCTTCACTAACAACCGGCTGCTGTGGCACCGGTAGAGAGATTGATTTCTCCAGTACGCGGGCACTGGTTCGCTCCATGCCTTCATTGCTGTCATGTCCTAGACAGCTCCGGTGGTCCGTTGGTTCCCCAGTAAATGTGTACTGATTGGCTCCAGTACTTCTTGCTGGCTAGCCACATTTAATACCTTTGCCTCCACATTCATTCTATGTGACTGATTGTTCCACCTAGCCAGTCACAGAGGCTTAGTGGTTGCCACCCTGTTCTGTGCCAGGCTGCCTTGCCCGGTATATTGGTAAGGCCGGTAGAACGTAATCCTCACTTTACCATCTTGGGTTGCCTTACCCGGTATTGGCAAGGCTGGTAGAGCCTCTGTACTTGTTGTCTCAGCCTCAAGGCTGCCTTGCCCGGTATATTGGCAGGGCCGGTAGAGCCTTCTCTATTTCGTTACACCAGTCACCAGGCTGCCTTGCCCGGTATATTGGCAGGGCCGGTAGAGCCTATTTAATTCCTTGTACCCGTCTCCAGGCTGCCTTGCCCGTTATATTGGCAGGGCCGGTAGAGCCTATCACAATCTTCGTACCAGTCTCCTGGCTGCCTTGCCCGGTATATTGGCAGGGACAGTAGAGCCAGATCCTTATGATTACCATTGCTTATGCTCGAAGTCATTGCAATATATATATGTACGTGTATGTTACCCTATAGGGTTGTGTTAATCTTTTCAATAAAGTTGTCTTTTTACCTAACTCAGTGTCTGAGAGTCTTAGCAAACCGTGACACTCATGCCAACTCAAGGTCTTTCACAAAGGTCTGATGAAAATTCTCCATGTCCCCCCCCAAGAATCCATTTACCTATCAAAGGTTCTATTTTGCATAGGCTCTATGATGCTATTACTAACAGCTCTTTTGACCATGACACTAATTGCATCCTTCTGGCAGGCATGAATCTAGGGTTTTATGGCATTCTAAGACCTGGCAAATTTCTTTCCTCTTCCTCTTCACCTTTTCTTAAAAAGCAAGATCTACACCACCTACCAGACCACTTCACCTTTCAACTGTCCCATTCCAAGACCGAGCAAACTGATGTAGGAACCATTATTCCCTTTTACCCTGTTTAGCCCTCCTACGTCTCTTCTCCAGACACTCATTCCATATTTGCACTGCCTCAGCAGCCTCTCAAAATAACATCCCACTTCATAATGTACAAAAACTAGGATGTTGGAAATCTGACTGCTTTTCACACTATATACCTAACCCACATATCGAAGTAAGATTAGCTCTATCCTCCTTATCCAGTTGATTGTGTCATTACAATACATGGCTAAACAAAGTTGGTCTCCTTTTTGGCCTCTAATCAGGCCGGCTGTTTTGTCATCGATCCTACATTCTCAGGGACCTAGGTTATGCCATTATGCTTCTTACTTATCTACACTTAATTTACGCCGTAAGCCCTGACCACATGTTAAAGGCTCTGCCTGTATTTAGGAAAACCCCTCCTCAGTTCCCACCATCTTTTTTTTTCTTTTTTTTTTTTTTTTTTTTATTAAACCTCACTCTATTTACTTATCTGTCTTTAAGGCCGGCCGCTTCATCATCGATCCTAGGTTCTCAGGTACAAAGGTTATGCCACTACATTTCTTACTTATCTACACTGAGTTCACTCCATAAGTCATAACCAAACTTATAATAATGCATACAAAATGTGAGAGGCTTCTGAGAATGAACAAACAGCACAAACAGCTCAGAAGCATCAATTTTTAGCTCTCTAGTGCTATTACAGAGAAGAAATTTCCACATACATATGAGATTAATCCCGCCCAAAAGATCTGTCCAGTGCCAAAATGAGGACAAGTCCCCTCTGCATGGGAACACTAGCTAACCCCCCGACGTACGTTTTGGCCTTGTTGGGCCTCGTCAAGAGGGTGCAGCTTTATTCCCTAGGCACTGAGAGCAAGGGGTCCACGTCTGAATTACCCTTCACTCTTAAGTAGACCACCCAAGAGTAGATACGCATACAAAATGTGAGAGGGCAATCCAGACGTGGACCCCTTGCTCTCAGTGCCTAAGGAATCCAGCTGCACCCTCCTGACGAGGCCCAACAAGGCTGAAATGTATGTCGGGGGATTGCTGGTGTTTTCGTGCAGAGGGGACTTGCCAGTCATTTTGGAACTGGACCACCCTTTTGGACGGGATTAGTCTAAAATGTATGTGGAAATTTCTCCTATTTAATGGCACTAGAGAGCTAAAACCTGATGCTTCTGAGTGGTGACTAGCCATAGAACAGGCCATTGTGCTGTTATTCATCCTCAAGCCTCTCACATCTTGTATGTTTCAAACGTACAATATATAATATGTGCAGGAGTTGTGTTCGCTGCATTGCTTTGCAATGCATTGGAGACATCCCTGCCACTTTACCTGTTTATCATAAACATTCTCAGACATTATTTGTATGAATGCATCTGGGGAACTGTAACAAATGGGGCTTTTTTTTGGTGGGAACCTTTGGAAGGGACTGCAGAGGTGGATGCCCTGCTTGCTGCCTTGTGACCCTGGGTATTCTGGGGCTTGGTGCAGGGGTCACACTGGAGGGGGAGATGGTTGCAGTGGACCCCTCCCTCTCTATGCAAAGGTTCTCCCTGGGATTAAGTTCCCTGAGTTTCACCAGCAGCTGCACCATCATGCCCATGATGCTGGGCTTCCAGGGCATGGAGGGTGGCTGTGTTCCTCAGGGAATCCCTGAGCTGCTTCCTCACCACACATTCACTCTCCATCCACATGCTGTGTCGACTGCTGGCTCTGGATGTGTCTGTGGTTCTACCTCCCCTACCCCTTCATCCTGTTCCACTGGTGATGAGGTTGGTCCTGAGGCTGGTGGTGCTGAGGATGGCTCATCCCTTGGCTGTGTCCCCACCACACCCAACGACTCAGAACTACCGACGGATCGCTGCCTCTCTTGTTGGACATGTTGTGGGGGTGTGAATTCCTCTCGTTGTTGAGGTCACTGGGGCTCAACAATCAGGCCCAGACATTCGTAATCCAGTGGCCATGGTTCATGCCTTGGCCACTGTAGCTGCTTCCCTCCCACCTTGGGTCATACCTGGTCCCATGGTGGTGAGCCAGTCAGGAGGGTAGCTTTGTCATTGGTGTTTGCCGATACCTGGTGTTGGTGGTGGGGCCATATAGTACTGTTTAGAGGTGGATGGAGGCATCCACCTCCTTGGATGCATCCATTCACAGTACGGAGTGGGGTGCTGGTGGAGCTGGTGTTGCTGATGGTGGTGTTTCTAACAGAGGTGGTGAAGATGACAGAGGTGGGGGTGAGGGTGACCACCTGCTGGTCCCTTCATCCTGCTCCACAAGGGGGTAGTCACTGGATGGGACATCATCCGCCTCCTTCCCGCTTTTCTCCTGCAGTGGTGCAGGCCTGTATGCTGTGTGGAGATATGATATGGTGTGATTAGATATGTGTGCGATGACAGATTGGATGCAGGACAGTGACATTCACATGTGAATCTCGGAGTGTCAGGATGGTTCCAATGCATTGCTTTGCGATGCATGGGATACCACTAGAGGTGGGCGAAATCTCTCACTGTGTTCCCGTGATAAATTCAGCAAAAACCACGTTGTTGTCTGCTTTTCCTTGGGAAAATCCACTTTAAAACTATCAATTAAAATGTTTGATTTTTTTCAGCCATTGGCCAAAATTATTCGCTATTTTTTCAATGGCTAGAAAGTTTCCGCCCATTGATTTACATGGTTTTCGCCTTTTTACTATAAAAACGTGACATATTTGCAGAAGTCAAACACACTAGAGGCAGCTACAGAGTGAGGTAGACATGCTGTGCTATTCTGCTGTGATCTTTTTGAAAAACTGAGCCAGGAGACTGCTATCCCTGTGAGCAGGTTTAAAATTATTAAAAGTTAGAACTAGAAGGACCCTCATGTGTCCACTGAGTCTGAGGAGGAGGAAGAAGTGAGCACTACTGAACCAGTAAGCTGTCCAGTCCCCCTAAATCACCCCACAGGATCTTGGGGAATTTAATGGGAAGGGAAGGAGAAAAGGTAATAAGAAGGGAGGGAGAAAAGGGAATGGGAAGGGAGGGAGAAAAGGGTAGTACTCGTGAGAACAGGCCAGCTGCCTGTGCCTGCTTCTAGACGTGTTGACCCTGCTGCCACCATTGCTGCCCCTGCTTTGCCTGCTGTCATATGTGCTGCCCCTGTTGCAACCAGTGCTGTGTCTGTTGCAAGTGCTAAACCTGTTGCCACAAATATTATGCCTTCTGTCAGTCATGCTGCCCCTGTTGCCAGTGTTATAAGTGATGTGTCTGGTTCCAGTGTTGAAGCTGCTGCTGCTGTAGTGTGTCTTGTAATACTCAGGAGGGGTGGAGAAGATGATGCCAAGTGTGACAGCAGGGGACCCTAAGTCACCCTTGCCATCTCCAAGCAGTCCTGCCAGTGCTAGTACTAAGAAGGTCCAGCAGCTTGTTAGTGTTATGAGTGAAGGAGGGGTAATCAATATCCTCATAGTACTAATGACTGTGAGGAGGAATACTCTGTGGCTGAACTTGATGTTGTTTGTGTTAGTAGTAGTAGTAGTAGTAGCAGCAGTAATGTTGAAGCAGCCGGTGGGACTAGTGTTAGGTGAATAGTAAGGGAAGCATTTAGAGCGTCCAGACTAGTGGTCAAGGGAGTCCACACCATTCCACTGGCTCTTGGAGTCCTCCTCCCCTTCCCTTCACTACAGTGAACTTGATCCTAAAGAGGCCAGAACTGGTGTTGGGGAGAGCAGGCTCAGAACCACCACCACCAGCAAGCACACAGACCAGCAGCCTGTGCCTGCTGCTACTACCGCCAGTCTGCCTTCTTCAGGTCAAAAAGAAATGCCAAGCGTGACACTAGAGGACCCTCTATCACATTGCTCCTCATCTCCTCCAAGCTGCAGTGAAATGTCTGTAATAGAGCAGCAGCAGCACGTAGGCAGTGGGATTAGTGGTGGTGTTGGTGGTTATGATGATGGTAAAGAAGCTGGGGTGGAACAGACATTGATGGCCTTTTTAGCAGAAACTGAGAAGGAAAGGGACACAGGGATGAGGATGGGCATCGCCACGAGCAATGAGCTTTTGGAATATGAAACTGCCCTAATTCCTGCTGCTGAGTTGCAGTGGCAGCAGGATGCTGAGGAACAAGCTAGTGTGCCACAGACCACCATGGACACAGTGGGAATGGAGTCAGCTGTGATGAGGGACTAGGACAGGTTCCACTTGCCAGCAGTAGCAATACTCCTGGTTGTAGTTGCAGTGCTGATTCTGAGGCAGTAGCAGCAACATCATCTTCTGCAAGCACAGACAGTGAAGGGGAATGTGGTGGACAAGAAGAAAGAGGGCCATTCTTCTCCACCTGTTCCCTATCCCATCCCCAGAAGTCATGGGTGTGGGACTATTTTTCTGTGGGGCAGGTACAATGCAGTCATCACCAACGGCACTGTGCACAATTTGTGAGTGAGAATGGGAAAGGAGGCTAAAAACGAACACCATGGCATTTATGTCAAATATGTTGAAGACAAACACCCACCACAGAAATCAAGCACTGCTGTTGCTGTACCTCCTGATTCTCCAGAAAGGCAACAAGAGGTGAGGTGAATATCAACGAGGAGGAAGAACAGAGAAACTCAGACAGAGACTGGAAGTAACATGAAAAATGAAACAACTAGCTCACCATCACCTTTTTGCTCTAGGATAACTACATCTTCTGCCAATCTACCTTATTCATGGTTATCTCCCCCTCCAAATGATAGCCACTCTGTTGATGTTAGCATTTAAATAACAGATGAGAGTTGGTACCGTGTTAGCCGTAGAAATACAGGAGGCAAATATAGTTTTTGATACCTTTTATTGGCAAAGAACAACATAAGGGAAACCGGGTGCCACTGGTGGTCACTTTCCACCCCCAGGTTGAAGTGCTACGCAAAATTTCAAGAGAACTTCAAAAGAAATGACATACGGATGAAAGACTTAAGAACATATTCCCACAGTCTCCCTTACTCTCCTTCAGACAGCCTCCCAATTTGAAACAACTGATGGTGAGGAGGGCCCTGAATAAAAATACAAAAAATGGCACATATCCCTGCCTACAAAAGAGATGTGAAACTTGTGCACACATTTACACCACGGACAACATACCAATTCCAAACACCCAGTTACACCATAAGATCAATGGTACTTTCACCTGTAAATCATCCAATGTAATATACCTTATCATGTGTGCAAAATGCCCAACAGCTCTGTATGTGGGAGAAACTGGACAAGCACTACATAGGAGATTTAATTCCCACAGATCCAGTGTTAATAACAAAAAGACAGAGACACCAGTGGGAGAACATTTTTGCCAAAATGGGCACAGTGTCAAGGATATTAAGTTAACTGTATTGATGGGACTGTTTCGCACTCAGAGGGACAGAAAGGTATGGGAGGTAAAATTAATGTTAAAATTTAATGCAATTTGTAGTGGTTTGAACAGGGATAAGGAATTTATGTCAAAATACCATTTAGTTGATTGACCTTTCCAACAGACCCAAGAGCATCGTAAATACCTCTAAAGCCTCAGAGGAAGAGTGCAATTTACCATTGACTGATCAAAGATATCTGGATCTGGACTGCATTCTGTTATCTGATTTCCATGCTAAACAATGTGATGTGTACTTGTATTTAAGAGAGAGGTTTTCATATTTATCTGTATAACATGCCTGAGGAAGAGACCTAAGGTCTTGAAAGCTTGCATTTAAATCTGCTTAGTTAGCCAATAAAAGGTATCAAAAACTATATTTGCCTGATGTTAGCATTTGGCAGTCAGACTCCACCCATTGCACACTATATGGTGCACTGACCACACATGAATACAACCTAAAGTCCACTGCACAATGCTTTACACATTTGAAAATTTAAAACAATATTTTATTTCAGGGATAATATAAGGGTCGACTCTTGTTTCCATTCCACAGGTATTATGCTGGACTAAGAAAGGTACCTTAGGGTTAATTTTACCATTTACTTAATGAGAGTTGGCTGTGGATTAGTGAATTTGGTTGTAAGCCGCATCCGTACTAAATGATTTGAGAACTTAAATGTGAACGCTAATCTCCCAGACTTTACATCATGAATAAGCTATGAATACGCGAAACGCGTTGTTTTCAAGTGCCTCAGGACAGTCGAGGTGATCTGTATTTGAGTCATTGATGCTGATAAGTATCACATTTTTATATTGAATTTTGAAATAAAATATTGTTTTAAATTTACAAATGTGTAAAGCATTGTACAGTGGACTTTAGCTTGTACTCATTCGATATTAGACCTGGGAAGGTCTGTGTCCTGTCTGGCACATGCTTAAATAACACTTGTTTTATACAGACACTGTGTTTGAAATACAAATCTTATCTGGAAGTTCCAGAGCCGCTTGAACCACTTTTACAGTAATCACTGACCACGCACGTCTCTGTGGTGGAGGAGAATCGCAAGCAGTGCATCAAGCGGCATCTGAGGAGATTCCATCTCACAGAATACTCTATGATGCTGGCAGGGAGGGTTCATCATTACTACTAAACTGTTAGCAAGTTGTCATGTGTCCTTAGTTGGGTCTGGACAAGGGGTATAGTGACAATGGCAGTATTTGGGTTCTGTGTCATGGTGTTTGGATAAAATTGTTCCCCCAGGTGTTATTTACCACACACACTGTGCACATTGCAGTTGCTGATGAGGGGCACAGTTCCTGCTCTCAAAGGTAACATTTATAATCTAATAACACACCCATGATTGTGGAGAAGGGGCAGGTGGAGAAGAATAATTGGCCAACTTCTTCTTTTCTCCATATAGACCGGAGGGCTACTTATTGTGCTGCTACTGCCTCAGACGCATCACTGGAGATAGTGGGAAGTGGAACCTTCATCATCCATCAACCATGTTACTGCTGTTGATGATCCCATTCCCTTTCAGCTGCCTAATTATCCTGCTGCTTAAAGGGACAGTAATGTTTCATAATAAAAGCAGCTCTAATTAATCATCACAGTATTTGGACTTTGGAGAGTGTTATTTCAATTCTGTCAGAGTTGTAGTTCAAGAGAAATTCAATGACAAAGTATCCCCCTCCTGCCCCTTTTACTGATTTAACACTGTTCAGCCAGATCAGAAGGGAGGTGCCGAGGTAGATTGCAGAGAGGGACAATCTTCAATTAAGATAAGGGAAAAACCTGAAAAACTTGTCAAGGGGGGCAGGGCTTTCATTGTTCTCACAGGAAGAAGATTGTCCCCTTCTGTTATCTGTCTGGTCTATGCACTGGATTCCACATCTGAGAAGAGATGGCTTTGCTTGTGAATATCTCTCAAAACATAAAGGTTTGAGAGATAAGACTTGTAAGCAGCAGTCGTAAATTTTAAATCAGGGCATTTGACAAAGGCCAGCATCACCTGATGGCCCCCAAACAAGCTCTGATTACAAAGTAATGATAAAAAAAAATTGCTTTACAATGCGCTGGAGACCCCTGTGGCACTCACAGGGACACTTATTTTGATGACTTTTTTTTTTTTTAAGACCTCATTGGGGGATCAGGGGGGCCCTGATACCCCTCAATGAGGTCTATAATAAAAAAGTAAATAAAACAAATTAACCCTGTGTGTGCCACAGGGGGGGGTCCAATGCAGACCCCCCCTCCTGTGGCACACACACACAGGGCTTTTATCATTACTTTGTTATCAGAGATTGTTGGGGGGTCATCAGGATTGGTAATGATGATAAAAAAATTAGCCCTCTGAGTGCCATAAGGAGCCAATGCATTGCTTTGCAATGCGCTGGAGACCCCTGTAGCACTCACAGGGTCACTTATTTTGTGGACATATATTTTTTTTTTTTAAACTAAGACCTCATTGGGGGGGATCGGGGGGTCCTGATGTCCCTCAATGAGGTCTATAATAAAATAAATAAATAAATAAATAAAGAGTAACCCTGTGTGTGTGCCACTGGGAGGAGGGGTGTTCATTGCAGACCCACTTCCTGTGGCACACACAGGACTTTTTATAATTACTTTGTAATCAGAGCTTGTTTGGTGGCCATCTGAATACAAAGTAACGATAAAAAAAGTAACCCTTTGTATGTCACAGGGGCCCAATGCATTGCTTTGCAATCCACTGAACACCCCTGTGGCACAAACAGGATTATTATTTTTTTCCCATTTTATTTTTTATTCAGACCTCATTGTATGTGTTCTGATGCCCCCAACAAGGTCTACACAAAAATATTGGGTAAAAAAGCCCCAAAAAATGCACATGTTTTTAGACCTTGATGGGGGACACCAGGAGTGTTCCTGATACCGCCTCCCCAACGAGGTATGAATACAAAATAATAATTAAAAAAAAACCTCTGTGTGCAACAGAGGGTCCAACGCATTGCTTTGCAGTGCATTGGGCACCCCTGTGGTATGCACACAAAATGCCTCCAATCCCACCCCTCCTACGTACCGTATCCCCCTGCCTGGTTCCACAGCCAACTGGCAGTACCATTCCCCAGCCTGTTTCCACTGCCTACTGGTAGACTCAAAGTACCAGAATGCACAAGATTCAGGCTGGGTATCAAACTTTGCATGAGGGGGACATACAGTGCGCACTGGTAGTCACAGATCCCCCCCATATACACTCTCAGACACTTCCCCACCATCACCACCATCCTTGCTCCTCTGCTCATACCCACACACACTGCCTAATCCCTCACCCTCCCACACACTTTGTTACACTGGTAGTCACAGGTCTGCATGTATACCGGCTGACACCCTAGCTTCTTTCATCTGTTAGCCATAAAATCACACATACACTGTTTGCTTTCCCATCCCTTTTTCACTGGTAGCTACGCTCTGGTCACCCAAATTGGTATGTCAACCCACAGCAGTGGGGTACCTGTTTTATTAGGCTGACAAGAAGTCCTCCTAGGAAATCCCACACCATTGAACCATTTTAGTATCTTTGAAGTGACTGATGTGTAAAAAAAAATGTTTTTTTTTCTTGTAGCACCACATTCTGGAAATAGTTGTGCACACTAACCTAGGAGTAAAAAGGCAAGTGACTAATCATTCAATGTGGCAGGTTATCTTCTTTCCAAAATGGTATAGTTTATCTACCTTTTCTTCAATTCTGAAGGTGTTATAGTCATTTTCGTACAGGCAAGTCATGTTTGAGAAAATGTTAGAAACATCAGAGGGTGTAGTTTTCTACTTCTAGCACCCCCTAAGGTAGGTCAACTCATATTAAAGAGCACTAACTAACGAATGCAGTTGTAAATTCCATGGTTTTCACAAAGTTTCATACATTTGAAGGGGCAGAAATGTAAGAAAATGCCTTTTTTTTTTTTTTTTTTTTAATTAGCACCATCTCCTGGAAGCATTTGTGCGTACCAGCCTATGGGTAAGAAAGCAAGTGACCCCTCATTAGATCCTGCAGGTTGTTTTCTTTCCAAAATGGCATTGTTTCTCTACCTTTCCTGCATATCTATGATGGTTATAACCATTTTAGTGCAAGCAGATAATTTAAAAAACAAAAGTGTCAGGTTTACGTACGTGTTCCTAGCACCCACATATTGTATGTTAACCCACAAAAGTGGGCTACTATTTTTCTCATGTTGGTAGCAGGTACTGAATACAGCAGGAAATGTTATGGTTTTCAAAGATTTTAGTATCTTTGAAGTGGTGGAAATGTAAAAAAACATTTATTCCTATAGCGCCAACTTTTGGAAATATTTTGCACTTCAGCCCAGGAATAGAAAGGCAAGTGTCCCCTCATTCAATGCAGGAGAATATCTACTTTCCAAAATGGTATACATTTTATAACTTTCCTTCATGTCTCTAACATTTTAGTACAAGCACCCTTTTTCAAGGAAGCAAGGAACAGGTAGGTGTATTTATGTGCTTCTGGCAACCCTAAGGTCGGTCGACTCATACCAATGAGGTGTCATTTTTCTCCAAAGAGCACTAGCTAATGAATGCATTTGGGAAATTCCATGGTTTTCACAGATTTCAGTACAGTTGAAGGGGCAGAAATGTAAGAAAATGCTATTTTTTTCCTATAGTGACACCTTCTGGAAGCATTTGGGCACAACAGGCTTGGGGTAAGAAGTCAATTCACCCCTCGTTAGATGTGGCAGGTTTTTTTCTTTTCAAAATGGTATAACCTTTCTTCACTTCTGTAGTTGTTATAACCACAAGAAAGCTCAATTTGTTCTGAAAAAAAATCCATATATAGTTTTCCACATGTAACTAGAAATTCTCAGAGTAAATCAAGCCTAAACGGAAGGATAGCAAAAATGCTGAAAAAGTGTCTGGCCTGCAGGGTACAGGAAATGGCCCAAGCCTCTCTGTCACTCATTGATTCACACTGTCAAAATAAGACATAAATATGTGTAGTGTGTTATAAAACAAAACAAAACAACTGTGTGTGTGTGTTTGCATGTATGGGAAATGTGCAAAGGTGTATCATGTGAACATTTTAGTCCAGCTCTCTCCTCTACAAAATCCTCCTACCTTACTTGCCCAGTATTACCTAAAATAAAATACTTTAAAAATAAATCTACACTAGCAGTCAAAAGTTTTAGGACACCTAAATTTTTGTTATTTTTAGTTATTGCCATATAACTTGACAAAAACATTAGAAAAACATGTAAACATTTTTTTCTAAAACCAAGACAAATATTATCTATTTAGCAGGGTTTTTTAGCATTTGAAGATGTGTAAAAGATAAAAAAGTGCATTTGTTACGTTTGTTTCATCATATTTTATAAATATTTTTACATATCCTCTTTAGAAAGCCCACCGTATGTCAAGAAAAACAGTATAGAATATATGTGGGTATATTAAATGAGTAAGAGGAAAATTATAGCTAAACACAAACACAGTAGAAGTGTTAAAACAGTCATTGTCCAGAAGGATGAGCTTTCTAAAGATACCATTATTTTCATCAAATTTCCTGTAAAAATATTTATAAAATATGATGAAACAAATGTAACAAATGCACTTTTTAGCTTTTGCACCAAAAATCTCTTACAAATCTACAAACACCCAATGTTTACATGTTTTTCTAATGTTTTTATGAAGTTATATGGCAATAACTAAAAGTAGCAAAAATTGAAGTGTACTAAAACTTTTGACCGCTAGTGTAAATAAATCCATGAGAAAGTGTTTGTATATAGCATGAAATGTGTAGGATTTAGATTTATTTCTATAGTATTGTTATTTTAGGTAATACTAGGTCCATAGTATGTCTATTGGGTGAATTATTCCGCACTCATCCTACGTTATAATCCTATTACCAATATGTTCACTTGAGTTGTATAGCCGGTTGGAAGTACTAACCAGCTGGAGAGCCCTTGTATGAACAGACGGGAGGAGGAGAACCCTGCCCGCAACAAGTATTAGGCCGGTGAGCACTGGAGAGGAGATGGGAGGAGAGGAAGCCTGGCCGCTACTAAACAACAGCCACTCCGGTATAAGGATATACACCTATTTACCACAAGCAAGGAGAGGGGAGGAAAAGGGGAGGAACCAGATGAACCTGCAGTGACTATACTATATTAATACTTTGAGTGGTAGAGGGGTATAGAACTCATTGCTTTGCAATGTGTCTCGTACCCCTCGGGTACTCAAAGGTTTAAGAGGTTTAATTCCTTATAAAGGAAGCACAAGGATACTGTCAGCCATAAACATCAGGTGAACCGTCATCTCAACAATTCATTTTATCACAGTAAAGGATTTATACCTATGCATAGGTTGTGCAGGAGCTAAGGTAGATTAGACAGTTTACTAATACCAGTCATTTATATCAAGTATACACCATGAGATATTTAACTTTTGGTATTCTATCATCTGTAGTGATTTATGTTTTACAAAATATTTTGTAATTAATAAATTCTCAATATCCCATCACTTTACTTTTACTCCTTAAATATATCCAGTTTTGAAATGTATACAATTTTGTGTGTGCTCTTCTGTTTATTATGTAGTTTGTCTTGTTTCTTTCCAGATTTTTCCTGGCAACCCAGTAAGTGGAGACACTTTTTCAAGGCCAGTGGTGTTTAGTGTTTGTACACAGGTAGAGCTCCCTTAACTCTTTGAGTGCCAGAGAGGTATTCAACGCATTGCTTTGCAATGCGTTGCACACCCCTCTGGCACTCAAAGGGTTAAAGGTGCAACAAGATACCTATGACTGTACATAGTCTGAAAAGCAGACTGTGTAGGCTAGGAAAACTTTGGCATTTTGTTTGAATCATTGAATAACAGAGAGCCCATAACTTTTCATTTAATTATCCACATAGATTCTTCTAGTAAGAGGAGGTATTTTCTATTGCACCCTCTCTCTCTCTCTCTCTCTCTCTCTCTCTCTCTCTCTATATATATATATATATATATATATATATATATATATATATAGATATCAACTTGCTGTGCACTCACGGTTTTAAAATTTATTAAACAAAAAATAAAGCGACGTTTCGGTCCTCACTGGGACCTTTATCAAGCAAACATGTTTGCTTGATAAAGGTCCCAGTGAGGACCGAAACGTCGCTTTATTTTTTGTTTAATAAATTTTAAAACCGTGAGTGCACAGCAAGTTGATATCTGTTGAATATTATCTGTAGCACCCGGTACTTTACAATATTTAAGCGTTGAGTGCAGATCCTGTTCTTTGTTATATATATATATATATATAGAATTACTACAAGCCTGATTCCTATAAAAGATAAAGCACCCGGATCCCTCTTAATACATTCTGCAAAATGTTGTGCTATTTGTAACTCAGTATGCCCTTTCTTTATGCTCCTTACATCAACCTGGACTGTTCATATCTTGTTGATTCATGGGGAAGATTTGATAGCGTAAGTGAAAGGGGAAATCCTATTTCACATAAATAATTGGTATGAAGAGGCCTAGTGCATGTCTGAAGCCATCCCATATACCAAACTAACTCAGGGACTGAAGGAGGCCAGTTGGCAGAGTGTGTCTGGTTGTTCCACTATTGAAGGGAGAGAATAAGATGGTTTGGGTGGCATCAGTTTGTTGAACTTCCACGTGAGCCATTGTTTTCCTAGCATAGAACAGAAGGAAATAAATGGTTTCTTATGTGATCTGATGGATCTCATCTTGAGATCAGTAAAGAAGAATTTACAGGAGATTAAACTAAAATTTATTGAGAGGGATTATTTTCACACACTGTTCAAAGGTAGCTATGATATCAGATTAAAAGACAGTTAAAATGTGATCTAAGAAAGGAAAAAGGTAAGTGATTACTATTTATCTACACATATAGCACAGAGAATAGACATATGGGAGTCCATAGAAGATTTTAATCATTTGCTAATTATGGCTGAGAAAAGAGAGAAGAATTCTGAGGACTGATACATGTGGATATGCCAAAAAGAGTCTAAATAAACAGTTTATAGTAAGGCACCTAAAGGCACATGTCCTTATCTTTCTTGTAACCAATGTAAAAGTGTAATTAGGGATAGCCACTTTTGAGATACTAGGACAGATGGAAAGTATAATATCACATATAATTTCACCTGTGTCTTCTCCATGTGGATTAGGGTACATTGGCAGAACCAAAAAATGAAGGAGAAATGCTCTCAACATAAATCTATGATTAATAGAGGCTCTTATGATCTGCCTATCCCATGGTCACAACAGAAGGGAAATCAACTACAGTATCAAATCATTGCAGTAGTACCAAAGCACAGGAGATTTCTCTTAAGGATGTTCTCCCTATGATCAAGGAAGTGTATTGGAACATTGGTTGGGTACATTATGACCAAGAAATCTTAGTCGAAAATATGAACTATCATCTTTCTTCTGAAATGATAAGCAGTTATGGCTTTGGTTTTTCTCACTCCTTTTTAATAAGAGGATCTTATATATTTTTTTTACATTTTTGGTATCATGTATGGCTATATACTGTAACACTACACAAATGGTTTGATGAAGGTTTTTTTTCTTCAAAAGCTATTCGCATTTACTATATACCCAATGTGTTGACAAAATAAACAATAAGTGTAATGTATGCTATGGCAGTTTTTGTATATTGCTGTTCAGAGCTGGTGTAGCTCCATCCATGGGCACTAAGGTGAATTCACCAACAGATAGAGGTTGCAGTCCATTCTCTGTTTACATAAGAGACCGAGGAGGCACATTTCTGATGTATAGACATTAAGGATCAAAGTCAGTCGCTAAATATGGCATTGTTTTAGATCCAAATTTTTTTAATAAGAGAACACTTCAAAAGAAGATGAAATGATAGCTGGCATTTGCTCTACAATTGGAAGAAAGATAGTCAGGGAATCTACCCTATGCAGTCCTGCATGGGCTTTTATTTGTCCCTAGAGCTAATCGAAAGGTAACTGTATACAATGTCCTTCGAGTCTCCTAAAGAGAGCGTAGAAATGGCTTCCTGACATGACGATAGTAAATTTCTTTGATTATTAAGAAGATAAAAATACAATTTTGAGACTTTTTTTTTTTGAGGATTTACTCATGAGGATTTACTCAACAACACTTCCAAAGGCATTGGATAAACAATAATCGGGATTAGCAAAAAGTCCAGTTTTGTTCACTCAGGAATTTTCATGAAAAATGCAAGATGTTCAGCTTTTCCCATGGGAATTCTCATTCATAGGGAAAAAAGAAAATAAACCTTATTAAAAAGTACACTTAATTAATAATTGGTTAATTGGGGTAAGTAGGAGAGTTTTTAGGACTATGAAATAGGAGTTAAATCATGGCAGATCTGTAGACCTCCTTAACCCTTTGCCTCCCTTTGTTCACTACACAGGTACACAATAAGTGAGAGTATAACTAAATAGGAGTATAGTATGCATCCCGACATGTATGGGGAGAACTGAATCTTTTCTATTGCCTTATGTTTGATGGATAACATAACAGTGGTACGAGTAACTACGATCGGTATATGTGTACGAAGTGAGTTCCAGCAATGGAACGCATGGCGTAGTAACTATGAGACAAACCGGAAGTAAATTGATTTCAATGGGAGGAAGTGGAGATAGCGGTGGTGGGAGAGACAATCGGATTCTTCACAACATAAATGTCGGGATGCAGACAAACAGGTAATTTTATTCAGAAGCTCTTGATAAAGTAAGCAGGTCTTACGAAACGCGTTGAGCGTTTACTGATTAGATTCCATTGTTGTATTATCATATTATTTTATTGGTTTTAAATTTAAATTTATTTTTATTTTTGTTTGGCAAATTTGAATAAATATCCGCTACCATAGCACCCGTGCTTTGGTTTTTTGAAGCCCTGTTTTGGTGTTCTTATACCATATATGTCAAGTGACTATATATGTGGAGTATATAAGCAGATCAAACCCTATCACAGTGGTACACTTAAAGAAGGACTACACCAGGAAGTCCATTAAGGAAACAGAGAGTTGAATACCTACCTGGGGTTTATACCAGGAATACTTGGTACACTAAGAGGCAGTTTATAACCTCTCAAAAAGGTGAGCGTTTTACTTTAAACACGTGATGTAGGTGACGGAAGAAGAATTTGGTGAATACTACACTCAGAGGACCTTGTTTGCGCTGTTTATTTTCTTTTTTTATAGTTTTATTGGTGGCAACCCCAACCCAGATTCAGCAGCATACGACTCTGAAGACACTCCTTGCTTTGGAACCTTTCCTGTATTATTTTATGGACTAAGTGTGAGAACATTGTGGTGTGTGTACATGATTTTACATTACTGTACAACAGTATTTGGCGCTTCCTGACATATCCCCAGGGTGGGAACTTGTAGTAGAGCCATACCCCGAGGATAAATTATTTTCATTCATAGGGAACCCCATAGTTTTTCTGCTGTTTCAGTAACAACACAGATTTTCCCATGTTTTCAATGGTGATGAAGCTTCCTGCCCCATACTATAAACACTGAACTTCCTGCCATGCAGAATTTTGTAGGATTGATAGGTAGAAAAAAGAAAGCAGAGAGAAAAAAGTATGATATCAGGGGACCCTCTGTATGTATCATGATGTGGTCTTAGCAATGGCCCCAACTGTGGTAGATGGTGGCAACTTCAAATTCCTCCTCCTCATGCCCACAGCTGCTCTTAATAGTACATATGCCATGGATTTCCCGTCTTGTGTGGTTTTGTCCACCTCTGGTTCCTGATGCTCAGATAGTATTAGATGCTGATTTAGAAAGTCTGCCAGCACTATTGCTTGATGGCCTTGTCTTACGGTCATTAACAATATAACCAGCTGAACTAAAAACCTGTACAGTCTGAGGTTTCCACTGCAGTACTACCCTACCAGCTGATACCAATTTGGTTTGTATTGCTTAACTTTCACTATTGCGGCCTACGTTCACTCCAAAACCGGGTCATGGATTGCGGTCTGTGGTCAGAGAACTACTACTACTTCTGGTGGGACTCAACGGTACAATTACCACAGCTACAGCCTCACACTCAGAAGCATCCGCACACTGGAGACTAAATCAAGTGGGCCAACATTCACAGCAGACAGTGCAGTACCCGACTGCCCCAAGATTATGGAACACTGGTGAGGCTCATGGAGAGTTTCACTGCTGTCATGAACTCTTGCTCTAATGACTCGCATAGGAATATATGCTGTAAGTAAGGAAACCAGTATTCGTCTCACCCTGGTCTCCCCCTTTTGCATGTATATGTGCATGTAAATACTTTATTTCTTTATAGAGTAAGTTGCTATACATTTTTTGGGATATTTCTAGTCCAGTATTCATTTGTACCATGGGTCTGAGAGGTGGATTCCCTTGATAATGGCTCTTTAACACCAAAGTACCAATGATCCTTATGGGCCATCATTAGCCCAATTTAATTACTGCTCCAACCATGAGCAGGCAGAGAAGCCATAGAAAGCCATGGATACGGATAAAAATATGGAAAAACATTTTTTTAAAGACTGGAAACCTCAACCTCTGGCTTTGCTCTCACTCTTTTCCAACCAGACATGCTCCAACCTATCCCCCTCTCTCTTTGTGTAGCTTCTCTCAACTCTCCAGATTCTCTAACCAATGGCTTGCATTCAGAGGGGCCTCCCGTGGAATGAACTTTCATGTAGATATTGCTGATTTAAAAGAATGCATGCTATCTGTTAAGCAGGACATTCAACTTGAAGTCAGGGAGATGGTGAAAAGTCTCTAGACTGACATACAAAGCCTAGGGAAAAGAGTAAATACTTTGAAACATAAACAAGAAGAAAAAGTTGATGTTCAAAACATCATCTTTGCTGAGGCATAAGACATGAAAGCCTAATGTAACATTAACAGAATACCTAGAAGACATGGATAATAAATATAGGCAAAATAATATTCATCTATGTGGTATCCCAGAATCCATAACTGATTTAGAATACTCCCGGACCTGTTCACCTCTATGATGTCAAAGGGCCATAAAGGATATGTCCTCTTGGAAAGGATACTTAGAGCTCTTCTTCTAAACCCTTTCCTAATGAAAGGCCTAGAGATGTCATTCTTAAGATGCAATCCTTCCTGTCTAAGGAACGTCTCATGGCAGGAGCACACCATCTGCCACTAAACTGGAATGAAGTATCTCCTGAATTTTGTTCCAATTTGACCTTTAAGCACATCAAGGTATGCATTACAAGTGGGGCTTTCTTTTTCACCTTACCTTCAGTGTGAATAACAGATCATTCACCATCATAAAAGATGAAACCAGTGGAAGGAACCTATTGGAAAGGCTGCAGATTCCCTGTCCAGCGCTAGCACCATCTTAATGATTGCAAAGAATGCGCTCCAGGGCTAAATGATTTACTGTCAATCTAAACAATGACTCTATATTAGATGGACACTATTCAGACCTCTTGCTCATGTCATGTCTCAATTATGGTAGTATGTTCTTGTTTTGTTTCTCACAGTTTACCCTGTATTGTAGGTTTCAATATCCGCTCATAGATCCAATCAGATGTAGCTCTACCCTAGGTTTATTATATATGTAGGATACAGTATCCTAATTGCTGCTACTTCTTTAGGTAAGTTGTTTATCAGCTATCTTAATGTAAAGCTATTAACTGTTTATAGTTTCTGAGGTTATTTACCCTCTCAGGGCCTACAGATTGTTGTAGATAACTGTCTCTATCTTCTGTATACTCGGTTTAATATTTTCCCCGGGGACCTTGGACTCCCACACTGTTCCTCCGAGATATCCTAAGTCGCAGGCCTGGGGATAAGAAATTAATACACGCAGACACGAATCTTGTGCTATAACTTCTTATCCAATTTATTAAGCGTAATTCAACAGTTTATATAATGCAAAATCAGTGGGTGGTAGGCATGTTAATTAAGGGGAGAGATTTCCCCTCCCAGGATACATGAACAGATATGGACATTGTCGGTCATTTAACCAATGGGAATACAGAGGGAAGTTAAGAGTTAACAGGCTTCGGACACGTTCACACCTGCAAATTACTTCATCATTGGCAGAATGCCCCTTACCGCAATAAGACAAAACAAGTTATAAAAAGAATTGTTCTGGACATGTTGTTCACAAATTCAAATGTCACAAGTTGATATCATTCTCTTAATTAGCTCTTATCAAACTATAACTATTAGAACAAACCATAGCTAGAAATATTACATTTTAGCAGAGTATAGCCAATGCGCATCTGTAGGCCTTGCAAAAGCAAATATTTTCCCTTTCAGTCCCCTCTTTTGTTCTTATTAAAAGAACAATAAAACAACCCTTAATTGTTACACAAATGCCCCCCCCCCCCCAGGTTGTTTGGTAATTATTCTGTCAATCATCTTAGTAGGAGGGGGGTACTGGTAATGGTGTAAGGGGGCGTGCCTTTTCATAGACATCACTCAGTACTAGTGCTTGGAAGGGAACATCATAAGTGGGGTCTAACTAACTTTTTTTAGGGGAATGTCTTCACAGCTACACTCTTTGCTTGACCGGTTTGTGGGAGCGTGAACAAAAGGGAAACTGACTTTACCAACTGAGGGCATAGTGAAGTGGGCACAACTAATAAGGAATGGGCAGCACTGGGCGAAACAGCAGGTCATGAGAAGGATGGAAACACAAAGGAGAAAACCTATCACCAGTGTCTTGAGCCAGGCAAAATTAGGAAGCCATGACCACAACCAATCCCACCACTCATCTCCTATTGTACTCTGTTTAATATTGTTAACTACGTCATGCAATCCCTGGATATGATCATGTATTGTCTTAGAATGGTCAGATAAATTGAAGCAACACATTCCCTCAAATTCCTCGCACCCATGGTTATGCTTCAATAACAGATAGTCAATGGTGGCCCTGTTTTGGAGTGTCATGCCCCTCAAGCTCTTGACATCAGTCAAGAGTTCTTCCATAGCAATAGAGGTGTGGTTAATAGCCTTGACCATAGCACAGGCGAGTTTTCTAACGATCTTTGCAGTACCTACTGCCAAACTAGGGGCCCCAATGACTGAAATGCCTAGAGATAAAATTTCTGCATCACTCATTAGCCTGATACTCGAATCACAATCCTCTGGCAATTATAAGGCCTGCCGTTTGACCCGCCCTATATCTGGGATGGGTGTTCTTGTTGGTGGGTCAGATCTAGAGGGTAGTGATATGGCAATCCTACTAATAGCACATGGGCCACCTGTGGTGTTCCCTGGAATATAGAAGTAGGAAGTATTCCCACATGAAAGGAACCATCCTTTGGATAGCTTGACAGGGTAATAGGCAGTTTGGGTGGTAACTGTAAAATTACAGGTCATTCTATTGCGGGGTACCTGTGGTAGAGGGGCTTGATGCCACCTACCAGTTATCTGTTACCTACCAGGAATCCGGAAAAATACACACAATATTCTGCTGGGGCAATATATATATATATATATATATATATATATATGGTACGTATGGATGTCATATTTGGCCACAAACTGTTAGCAGGGATAAAGTTGATCCAAATCTGACAAAAATTGGGGGTCTGCATTATGTCTAAAGCCATATATGACCATACATTTGGAGTCTCTATTTCCCCAAAATGTCTGAGGACCCTAAGGAGGACGGATCTATTCTCATTACGAATCAGCATGGTATCAGAATGATGCACATAGCAAAGCATAGTAATCATAGTAATGAGCATTACAACACTCAAAATTATCATATAAACACATTCAAAGTTTCGATATGGTGGATCTGGGGTACGTAATCCAAATCGGATGTAGCTCCTCCCACCAACAGAGTCATTGTCAGAGTATTCTTGGGGAGATTGTTCTTGATGGATTAGTGGCAGATAGAGTAAGAAATTCATCAACAAACTGTTCATCAAGAGAGGGTGTTATTTCATCAGCCTTCTTGACGCTACATGTATGTATCCATGTTGGGCTATTCTCAGTCAATACAGCTGTTCGGGTTCCTGCGAGGGCGGTAGTTCGTTCACCAAATGGGGGGTCCAAAGTCTTGTTTCAGATGAGTTATTTGACTAATACGGAGTCGCCTGGTTGGAATGGGTGCACTGGCTTGTCTGTAGGTAAGGGAAGAAAAAAGACTAACATCACCATAGATGCCATTCAATTTATCAATAGATTGTAATACATAGTCATATTTAATACGTTCCAAGTCACCTAAAGACTTGGGGCACTTATGTGGCTTTGCCTAGTACCTTTCCTCAATTTATCCTTAATTAAACTATTGTCCTATTGATCATCAGATGGCATCCAAATCCGGGAATTATTTCTGTACATAGTACATTTGCAATGGTTTTGGCATTTTCCCTGGCCACAGGAAAAGGCTTTGACCCATTTGAAAATCCAATCACATATAACCAACAGGTATTGGATGCTTCCTGATTTGGGCATGTGTGTAAAATCTATTTGTAACTGTTGCATTGGTCCCTCAGGAGGTGGCAACTGGTCATGAACACTATGCATTTTTATTTATTTATTTATTTTTGTAAATTATTTATTATGTATATGAGACATCTATATTTTTTCTATATAATTCCAACACTATGCACCACACCAAAAGCATACCTGAAATCTGTCACTATAGGCACATCTCTGTTTACTAATAATGAGCATGCTTGTGTTACAGCTGTTAGTTAGCAGCTTGGACAGATAGAAAAGGGAAAGGGTTAGCCATTAATACCTTATCAGGTAATTGGACTACAGAAAATACTGCCAAGTATATACACCCCATCAGCTGGTTTTGCGCATGACCCATCCACATATATTGTCTCACTGCATTCAAAGGGAACAGACTAGAGGTCAGGTCATAATGAGGTATCCATTATTATTCTTCTTCATATATACATATATATACACACACATATATATATAGCGCCAAGTAATTCCTCAGTGCTTGTACAATAGGGAATGAATGATCTATAATTAATCATGTGCCTCAACCTCTGATATGTCAGAGGGAGAATATAAAAGTAATGTATGTAAGGTCACAAAGAATACTAAGTGTGAAAGGTAATATTGAACCAAATCCCTTCTGTGCACTCATGTGTCTAAACCGCCCCTACCATCAGACTGCTACTGCTCCTAAGCATTCAGACAGGCCCCGAACCACTGATGATATTGCTTTAAATAATAAACCACCAATCTACAGTATAGTCATTTATTTTCCTTTGTAAGGACATCCTGAAACAGTGGGACCTCCCTCCTTACAGTACAGATGAACTGGAGAGAGTAGTTGGGTAGTCCCAGAACAGAAACAAAACATAAGGCTGTAGATTTTTGGCACTTTATATGCCATGTCCATAATCCATTGTATTACATCATGAGCATCTCTCAAGGTATCCTGTCTCAATGTGTAGTCGTGGTGAGAACAGTCTGAAATCCATTGTCTACAGTAAATACCATGCCTAGGAAAAATAACATTTGCAGACTTAGTCTTTGGCTTTGGGAGCAAGATAATGACTTTTACTCATTCAGGAGCCAGCAGCCACTGTCCATGTGACAGTACGAATCCTAGGTAGTTCACAGTCTCTTGACAATACTGTAGTTTAGCAGGTGATACCTTATGACCAGATGTTACAACAAAGAAGATGTATCTTTCACACAGGACTCTTCATCTGGGCTACACATCAACCACAAATCATCCACATACGGAAACAATGTGGAGCCACAATCAGGTGACCAAGACGCTAGGATTTTCCTGACTACAGCAAAATAGACAGTGGGGGAATCGATCACACAATCTATTTCACGCATACTGATTCCCTTTGTACGTGAAAGCAAACAGTGGTTGCATGTCAGGGCACCCTGGAATGCTAAAAACAGTGCTGCACAAAGAAAAACAAGTGGCAAATGATGGTACTGCAAACAAAATATAGTTTGTATCAGGCACTAGGAGTGCAGAGTGCTGAATTAACTCATTTACTGCCCTTGTATGTAGAACTTTCAGCCAGCAAATAATTGGGAAGTGTGTGCAATGTGTCAGGTAAAATGTGTTATAGATACCATAGTGTAAATTGAGTCTAAGGATATGAACACTGATGCCTGAACCAGATTTTCCCCACAGATCCATAAAAACATTCCAGCATTTGCAACAATGGGACAATGAGTAGGGGTCAACCATATACCTTAAATTAAAACATTATTCCATGCAATGCTGATACAATGCATATACACTGAATTCTAAAACAAACCACTAACCCTAGCGGTGAGGGCACATTACAAGAAAATATTCTCATCAATAATATGTTAACATCCAAGTTTAATTATAAAGAACATACAAGTATTATAGGGTTAGTCATTTAGGTAGTTATGTGTTGATAAGCAGCAGGTTAACTGGACAAGTGTGATTAATTTAGAAAAAATTACAGTCTGTAACACAATCTAAAACTATAAGCATGATTCATTTGAAGTCCAAAAACAACTTTATTACATTTACATCCCTCGGCATATGTGCCTATCTACATATCCCTCAACCACATCCAGTCACCTTTCATCCAATTTCTCAGTTCACAAAACAATAAATATTTAACACAGCAAAAGCAGCTATGTTATCTTGAAACTAGTACACTATGAACAAAGAGATAGCAAAAGGAGTGAGGGAGGGGTAGCAGCTGCGGAGACAGAAACACTGACTTCTCATAGAGCTAAAATTTTACAAGTATGGCGTCCTTAACCTCTTCTCTGCCATCATCATGTGAATAAAGTATATCAATATCACTGGAAGCCTATTTCTGGTTCTCTAGCACCCTGATTCCATCTACCTCTGCATTTCCCTCTGCCTCACACTGAAATTATATTTCCACATACTCCGTATCTTTCTTAAAACAACCCGTCACTCCCATTATTCTTATTGCCATTTCCAAAGCTTCACTTTCTCAGCTATGCAAATTATCAATACACATTCTGACTACTTGAACCACTTCATAACAAAGTGGTCCCAAATCGTCTACCTGAATAAGTCCACATGCATTCTCCCAACCATTATCAAAACTTTTCCACAAACATTCACTTTCCAGTTCCTTCTATCTGAATGCTGTCTCTCTCTTTTTTTTTCTTTTTTTCTTTTTTTTTCGTAATATATATCACCTCCTACATCAGTCAAAAAGGGAAATCATCTTTCTCACTCAAATTATCACAATTAACAGGTCATCTAGCACCCATGTGTTTTGTAATTATACTAACAAAAATCTGTAATCAGAAGTAGTCAATTGCTGTCTCTTATATATATTTTGTAATCAATATTGTGATGTTAGGGGATTTAAATGGGATTAAGATAATATTTAGTCCATACAGTCATTACTAACATATCTGGGGACTTATTAACAACCTGGTCTCCCACAGTCATGAGCGGCATTTCTAGGACCAGGTCAAAATTTTTTTTTTTTTTTTTCTCAGTCTTACCTTTTGTCTCAAATTCAACAATTTCTCTTCTAACTCCTTTTAAAAGTAAACCTATTTCTTACTCGCTTACCTATTTGGACTCTAGTAATATTATATAAGTATTATGTTGCACGCAGTATTTAACTCTTTATTGTCTTAATAGTATTACACTTCTTAATGGTTATTATAGAATTTCTAGGCTTAGATTGATTAATTCCCAAAGTAATAATATCAAAGTCTCAGTCCAAAATAAACAATGTCTGTCAGGTCAGTATAGAGTGATATACAAATACATACTTATACACATGAACAACACAATTATAATTTAAGTTTAAATGGTATCCGTATATAAATATACAGCGAGACCACTTACCAAGGTCAACAGAGCAATAAAAATAATATCATGCAAATGTTTTAGTCATAACAGACAAAAATACAAGGACAGACAACAGAACAATATCACATATTCAGGCATTAGAAGTCCCTTGTTTGTGTATTTGCGTTTTCCTTTTAGATTAACTCATTTTCCTTCTGGTCAATAGGGTGTTACGCTGCCCCTAAAAAATCACAAGGTAAAATATTCAATTCTTGTCTCCATAGGGCAGATTATCTACTCATACCCGCATTTATATATATCTCAGGGATAGACCCGGACAGATTATCTACTCTGTCCTGTACATATATCAAGGGGACAATTTAGAATGAACTATGTGGTCTAACCCCGTAAAATTATCTGGAGACAAAGTTATTGTTACTATTAATTTTTATTTTTTGTAAAACAAACAATTTACTTATGGACAAATTATTAGGTACATTCTGTACATAAGAATTATTGGTGAATAACAATTATTATAACGGCATAGTATCCAAACATTATTACTTAAACACATGCATTCAAGTTACATTAATAAGTGTTATATGAAAATACAGGGAAATGTAATGCCATATACATAACATGAAAAATGGTTAGTAACAGTCATATAACAAACAAGGACTAAAATACATATAATTCTGTTAGTATAACAATATGACTTATTCAATCTCGAGGAAGGGTGTGTGTCCATATTTTACAGGAGCCTGGTTACCCTGTAATAACTATATTGAGGTCAGGACTCGAACCTGCCTCCCAACCAGGTGCCTAAACCACCTGGTTATGTTGGGCCTGGTTACCCAACTAAAATACTTACTGAGGCCAGGACTCGAACCTGCCTCCCAACCAGGTGCCTAAATCACCTGGTTACGTTGGGCCTGGTTACCCAACTAAAATATTTACTGAGGCCAGGACTCGAACCTGCCTCCCAACCAGGTGCCTAAATCACCTGGTTACGTTGGGCCTGGTTACCCAACTAAAATACAGACCAATCAGGTGCCTAAAACTACCCTATCAACCCACACATGACACTTTAAAACACTAAAAAAATCCTAAAATCATGTGTGTCACCTGATTAAGTTGGGCCTGGTTACCCAACTTCAATACAGACCAGTCATCCACAAATAATAATAATATCTTCAGAGACAAGTGAGCAGACCATATGTATAACAGCATATATATGAAAACACATATATATAAAAAAAAAATATAGTCAACTCACGGTCTGTGAAGATTCTGCCGACTACAGCCAAAATTGTTGTAGATAACTGTCTCTATCTTCTGTATACTCTGTTTAATATTTTCCCCGGGGACCTTGGACTCCCACACTGTTCCTCCGAGATATCCTAAGTCGCAGGCCTGGGGATAAGAAATGAATACACGCAGACACAAATCTTGTGCTATAACCTCTTATCCAATTTATTAAGCGGAATTCAACAGTTTATATAATGCAAAATCAGTGGGTGGTAGGCATGTTAATTAAGGGGAGAGATTTCCCCTCCCAGGATACATGAACAGATATGGACATTGTCGGTCATTTAACCAATGGGAATACAGAGGGAAGTTAAGAGTTAACAGGCTTCGGACACGTTCACACCTGCAAATTACTTCATCATTGGCAGAATGCCCCTTACCGCAATAAGACAAAACAAGTTATAAAAAGAATTGTTCTGGACATGTTGTTCACAAATTCAAATGTCACAAGTTGATATCATTTTCTTAATTAGCTCTTATCAAACTATAACTATTAGAACAAACCATAGCTAGAAATATTACATTTTAGCAGAGTATAGCCAATGCGCATCTGTAGGCCTTGCAAAAGCAAATATTTTCCCTTTCACAGATAATTATATAAATAGTTTTATATACCCACCTTTTCTGTTATTTAGAAAAGTGTTCTCTTTTTTTTCTCAGTATAATGCACCTGACAGTTCCCTTACGGTGAATTTATCCTCTATCTTTCCCCTCGACCTTCTTTCTTATTTCTTTCCAGCAGTCACTCTTTCTAACTCCAATTTATCTTAGATCTCTCTCACTACCCCCACATCCATTTTTATTTATTTATTTATTTATTTATTTATTTTAACCAGCCTTTCTATGAACATGGTTCTTTGGGAGTGGGAAGGCTCTGCAAAGACAGGTCCACTTCTGATCTGATTGGGTGCCACAGGTTCCAGGGACACCCACTGTAGATTTAAATAAGAAAAGTGACTTCCCCATACATTGGATAGTGCCATTAAGCCTACTTTCAGATGTACCTCCAACCCTCACATGCCTTTCCACAATTGGAGTGGTCTGAACTCCCCAGTTAAACCATGACTAGCCTTTTCATGGTACTCTAAACTAGAGTCAGATATCCTATTTCTGCAGGAGACTAATTTCTCCCATAGATCTTCTCCCAGGTGCTTCCACAAAAATTACATGACCTACTAATCGAACTCCATCACCAAATCTAAAGATACGGCTATATTCCTCATTTGAAAACACTGATTCTCAACTACCAATACTCAGACAGACCCAGATGGTAGACTCATTACTATGCAGTGTACCTTAACTGCTCCCCATGTCACCCTCACCCAGTGACTATGCTCCTAATACCCAGAAAAAGATTATCGCTTCTTTTGTACATTGTAATCCCTTCCATTCGCTATGACTACCATCATAGGCGGCAACTTGGAGCATTTTGTTTAATTTAGCACAGTTCCCATTGCAGATTTTGGGAAATTAGTTTAAGTAAAATCAATTTATTTATCACATTAGTCCTTTTGGGACAATACATCTCATAGTGCAACCAATAGCAAGAAAAAATGGACTATGTTAGAGCCCAGGAAGGAGAAAATACTAAGGGCCATAAGGGCCCTTCTGCCACATGCAAATTTTGCAATGCTAAAGTTTCAAATAATGTATCTGTATGTACTAAATGTTTGGAGCCAGAGGCTAACAGGGCTACCTCATCAAAAGAGTTGCCCCCAAATCTTTAACCAGAGTAGGCTAAGGCTTTAACTGGTTCAATAGCCAAAACTTTGGGAAGAGTTCTGGATGGATGGCTAACAGGAACACCTTGTGTGCCTGTTAAAATAACGCTAAGAAATCTTCAAAAGATACTCTACTTTCTTCACAAGACTCACCAGACAATGAGGGGAAATTGTCCAGTGATAATAATGAACCTATGGCAGAGGGGGTCCATGCACAAGGACAATCATACAGAATCCATAGAATCCCTCATTAAAGCAATTCTAGAAGTTCTCAAAGTATCAGATGACCAAGGGTCTAATACCTCATCTAAATCCCTCTTTAAGTGTAAAAAGAAATCCTCTCTCATCTTTCCTGCTTAAGAGGATCTTGATTAGATACTCACAGATGAGTGGGAGAGCCCAGATAAATCCTTGGTTATATCCAAGAAAGTTTAATATTTATCCTTTCCCAAAGACAAGTTTGACCTTTGGTCTAAACCACCAGTATCCAGACTGTCTAAACATACTACTATACTTATTCAAACTACAGCATCCCTTAAACACTCCTCTGACACAAAGATTGATACATTAAATAGATTAATGTTTTCAAGACAGGGTGCTATCATTAGAGCTTCATTTGCATCAGCATGGGCATGCAGAGTGGCAGAGGCTTGGCACACACAAATTATACAGGCCATACAAGACAACACACCATATGATTATATTCTTCCTCTAATGTGTTACCTACAAGAAGCCAACACCTATATAGGTGAAGCTACTTTGGAGATAGCTAAACTAGCATACACATGTTCAGCTACTACAATTACAGCATTGGATACGCTGTGGCTGAAGATTTGGAATGCAAAAATGCCTTAGTAGCTTTACCATTTAAAGGATCCTTATTATTTGATGTCAAGAAGAAATTATTTGCATATAACAGAAAAAAATCTCCCAAACACCCCCTATCTCTTCAGGTGATTCGTTTCATTACAGTAGAACAAAACCAACCTGGGTACAAAATAAAAATGTACCCAAAACTGTTGAGAAATATAAAATGAGCAGGAGACCATGCACTGTATATCTCGGATAAAATAAATAAACCATATAAATAAATACATTTGAGATCTTGTACACAATCTAGGTATGACACACTTTTTCACAGTGAATAGAATTAATTAAAACTAATCATACTCCTATTCGTGAAACAATATATGTAATTTTATTTAAAGGTAAATAAAATGTGATATATAAAATACAATAATAATCAGTGAATTGGCATATAAAGGTATACAAAATTAACTCAGTAATACATCTCAATGCAACAGTCTTAGATATATATATACAATATAGGGTATATCAGATAACTGCACAGACAACATACAAGCACATATATATATATATATATATATATATATATCCAGAGGTCAAGTGACAACCTTTGATAACCACAATGCACAATATTGCAAGAATTAACACCCTATCTGACAGACATAAGGTCCCAGAACTGCCAAATACTATCTAACTGCTGTTTCAATTTGCATACCTCTGGATGGAACACAGAATAATAAAATACATTTCCCAGTAAAAATTTTCATTACCACATTATAATCTTAAGCAATTAAAATAAGGTATGGATATAGCAACACAATGATAATATATATATACGAAGAAATATGGAGCGTATATACCATAAAGATTATAATAGCAAAATCAGGTCTGCACACATCTCAGCATTAGGGGTTAACCGAACTATGGACAGTAAGGACCAAAAAATTACACAATCCAGAGTTTTGTTCTGTCAGAATTTTCAAAAGTGTGACTATCCCAACAGATCAAATCTACGCCTAGATACCACAAGCAGACAAATCAAATTTGGAACATAACCAGCCCCCCCCCCCAAAAAAAAAAAACCAGATCCACAGACAAAGAACCAGAAGGGAACCCTCCTAGACAGCAAATGCAATTGTTCATTTAAAACTCCATATCACAGGAGCACAATGACCATCTCAGAACTACATTATTGTGCATTTTCTGTGCATATTTTTTGCAGTGGACACAAATGCACTCCACAGCATTCATGCACAGACTTCTGCACACATAACAGACAACTGGCTCTGCAGGTATATCACTTTCAGCTAATTTGTAACTCCCAATGAACTAAAATTGCTATCAATCTGATCTTGCCCTATTACTTCTGTGATTGGATTGTATGTCCTCCAAAAACTATTCTAAATTTACAGCCAAATGGCTACTGGAAAATTATTTCTCAATAGACGGGCCAAATCCACTGGGAAAATAATATACTAAATTATTCCAGAATTTACTGGGTTATGCCAATTTTGGAATTGTATACAGCGTTATGATAAATTATACTTTACCAATCCTATATAACAGGGTGTGGTCTTAGGCCCTGCACGGTTCTGCTCACTTCAGGAATTAGGAAATTTGGCAAACCAAAAACCCTATTTCCCCCCGTATACTGATTATATTACCCAAACCCCCCTGAACAGAAAGGTATGCCCTTTCTTCTCTCATAGGTCACCCCTTAGAGAATTAGCATATGAAGTAATATAGATTAGTAAATACTATTTGAAGAAGAAATCTACCACATCACTAGGTGGCAGTCTACTACCAGGAAAAAAATCAGGAAATGTCCTACCTGTCAATCATCTGAATAAGAAACCCAGTAAAAATGTAATAATATGAGTTTAGAAATAACATCCCCTCTCCCTACTCCAACACACAGGTGCAGTTAGATAATATTCCTAGACTATGGGGAAAGAAAGCCTCCCTATCCTGACTTCAAGGCTGTTTAATTATAAGAAAGTCTAAAAATCCCTTTCTATAAGCACAAAACTAATGTTGCTTAAAGATACAGCCTCATATAGACACAGACAAAATGGTTACTGAATAGTCTCTTTAACCGTTTCCTTCCAGACTCTCTGACAAAACCAACACTTTCCATTTGTGGCAATCCCTTTCGGTCTAGGCACAGCATCAACAGTATTTACCAAGGTGATCTCCCCTCTTATGGCTCATCTCCAATCTATGGGAGTAAACCTGACTCCATATCTGAACTATCTGTTACTAAAGGCTCCCTCCCAGGTGCTAACTCAACAACATCTTTATCTAAATTTGATAACAGTGAAAATCATGGTTGAATCATCAGCCTAAGCAAATCCCAGCTGACACCTTCTCAATAGAGGCTATTTCTAGAACTAATATTCTATACCAATATGCAAAGAGTGAAATTACCTCTAGAGAAAATTTCAGATACAGTCCAGAAGTTTCTCTTCCAGCCAGAAATCCCAATCGGGTGCTGCATTAAGATTGTAGGCAAAAATGATAGCCACAATAGAAGTAGTCCTCTTTTCTTATTTTCACATGAGACCACTACAATTCCAAACCATCTTTATCATATGATGACGATAGTGCAGAATACCAGACAGTCACTACAGTGGTGGCTCACAAGTCTAGACCTCTTCTCGGAAAATACTTCTCCATAAAAGAGTGTAAGATAGTCACAACAGACACCAGTCTTTTTGGATGAAGAGCAATGCACAAACATCATTACATTCAGGGTCAGTGGACTTCATCGTAATCACACCTGGAATTGTATGCAATTCACAATGCACTGTTGGCATGGACAAGAATTGTAAACAATCTTCCCATTTGTGTTCAGTCTGACAATAACACAGCAGTGGCTTACATAAACCACCAAAGAGGAACAAAGAGCACAGCTGCTTGGATCGAAGTGGAAGAAATCCATCTCTGGGAAGAAAACCATGTCCCAGCAGAGTATCGGGAGGCAGATTACCTCAGTCACCAGACCATAGACCCAGAGGAATGGGAATTAAAACAGGAAATTTCCTACTGGGGAGTACCTGATGATGGCATCAAGAAGAAACAGAAAGCTTCTCACATTCTGTTCAAGACCAAATGACCCACAAGCTATAGCAGTGGATGCCGTAACAATTCCATGGAATTACAGACCAGTGTATGTTGGATTCCCAGAATCCTTCACAAAATTAAGGAAAATAAAGTCCACACCATTCTCATAGCCCCTTTTGGCCAAGGAGATCTTGGTTTCACCACCTGAGAGAGATGTCATTGACAGAGCTGTGGCATCTCTCTCAGATTCCAGGCCTCATGTCTCAAGGACCAATCCTCCACCACAACTTAGGCAGTCTCAGTTTGACGGCGTGGATCTTGAAACCCAAATATTAAAGAACAAGAGATTTGGTTCTCCAGTAATTCAAACCATGCTCAAGCCTCACAAACCGGTGTATATACCATCATTCTTGGAGAATATATTTTTCTTTCTGTACTGAAAAACACATAGAACCTTCCTCTTTCCATCTCTTCTAGAGTTCATGCAAGCAGGGCTAGAAAAGGGTCTTAGGGTTAACTCCCCGAAAGTTCAGGATTCAGCACTGTCCGTTCTCTTCCAGAAAAAAAAGTGCTTCTATTCCAGAAATTCAAACATTTCTTAGGGGGTAAACAGAATAGTTCCCCATACAGAGATCCTACGCCACCATGGAACTTAAATATAGTACTAGAGGCTCTTCAATCCTCTCTATTGGAGCCATTGTCATCAGCCTCTATCAAAGAGCTGACATTCAAAACAGGCTTCATCACGGCAATTGTATCTGCAAGAAGAGTTTCAGAACTCAGTTCACTATCTGGTAATTTTGCACATGTTCTCTTTCACCAAGATAAAGTTGTTTTAAGGACTGTTCCAGAGTAACAACCTAAAGTAGTTTTCACCTTTCCTTGCCCTAATCCATCTAACACTAAAGAGAAAAAACTCCATACTTTAGATGTGGTGAAATGTTTGACAATATGTCCAAGTTTTGTAGTCCCTAAAAAGGGCAGACCAGCTTATAAGGCAACTATTGCCACATGGCTTAAACTATCAGACAAGCATACAGGCTAAAATCTGTTTCAGCACCTTTCAGAATCACAGCCCTTTCAACTAGGTCCATCAGTACTACTTGGGTCTTGAAGAACCAAGCTACTGTTGACCAGTTTTGCAAGGCAGAAACATGGTCATCTGTTCAATTATTCACAAAATTCTACATCTGCACAACAATGCCATGTTTCTTTACTCCTTAGTGCTTAACCCCATGAGGACCTCTGGGTTAAGCATCATTCAACTTGTTAGAAACTGACTTTCACTCACCTAATGGCAAACTGCATCATGGGGCAGGGCTGGCAACAAGCAGACTCCAGCTCCGCCCACTCCCCTGCCTCTCTACTCTACAGCCAGTAGGCGTTTTATCAGATTTTTAGAATAACCTTCAGGAGGTACAGAGCCACTTCTGCACAGGGAAATGTCTATTTTCTTTTTCTGTAAGCTTACCACTTTATTAATGGTGGGGAGAAAGAAGACTCACTTCACTAGGAGAGTCCCTGGCACTGCTGGCATCCCTTCCCCTTGCATTTCATTACAATCAGGATGGCACAGATGGAAGAGGTACAACTTTAAATTTAACATTTGAGTGCCAGAGGGGTCCTCGACTTCTCTGGCACTCAAAGGGTTAAGGTGCAGATTTGTCCACTTTGTTATACATTCATCGAACATTTATTTTATCCATCATCTGTGGTCTATAGAGGTATCCTACTGAAATGTCATCCTCTATTTGTCGACCTTTAAACGTGCAACATCAGAATGTCTGTCTATTGATTCAGGCCACATTCTGATGTCGCCCTTTTTATTCAGGTGATATTTTTAATGCAGTGTTTTGATTGTCACCAAAAAGAGGGCAAAATTTCAATAGTGAACCGTGTTTAGGAGAGTGTCTGTGTGCTTCAGCTAATGATCGGTGCTTGACAATATGTCAGCCACTAATCATTATTTTTTTCCTTTGATGTTCCCAATATTCATGCTTTTTAGGATCTTAACCCTTTGAGTACCAGAGGGGTACAAAATGCATTGCTTTGCACTGGCACACAAAGGGTTAACACACAAAATGGATGTTTGGCCACAAGTTTGCTTTTGTTTCAGATGGTAGAGCAGTTGAATTGCTCTGCTAGCACTTTTAGCTAACAGGCCATTAGACAATATTGCCCTACTGGCTGTTTACTGGCCTCAATTGAATCGAGGCCATAGACTGGGATAAATTATTTAAAGGCAAAAAGGTTGCAGATTTGTATTCAACGGTATATACCAGTGGGGAACAAGTGCAAAAGAAGTAGATCACAGCCAATGTGGTAAAATGCAAATGTAAAGAAAGAAATGTCAAGGGAGAAAAAGGTATTTCAACTTTTTAAAGTGGATCTATCGCCTCTACAAAAGAAATGCTTATTATGTAGAAGATATATACATAAGGGTAAAAACGTTATTGATTTAAAAAAAACAAAAAACAAAATGCTATTTGTGTTAAAAAGATAGTTTCTAGAGTGCTCTGCATCCTACTTCCTCATAAACTTCCGTTGCCGCAGATTGCCGCACTGCCCCTTCTCGCTTCCCATTACCCAGCCTCCTCCGACAACAGAGGCTGTCTGTCTGTAAGCTGGAGTGATCTCATTGGCTAGATATCGATCTCTGCCAATGAGATCGCTCCAGCTTACAGACAGAAGCCTCCGTCATCGGAGGAGGCTGGGTAGTGGGATGGGAGAAGGGGGCAGTGCGGCAATGGAAGTTTATGAGGAAGTAGAGTGCAGGGCACTCTATAACACAAATAGCATTTTTTTGTTAAAAAAAAATCAATAATGTTTTTGCCCTTATGTATATATCCTCTACATAATAAGCATAACTTTTGTAGAGGCGATAGATCCACTTTAAGTGTGAAGGAACAAGACATTCTTTCTTGAAATACAAGTAGTGCTACAGAGATTACAAAAAAGACAATTGGATAATAAAACTTGAATTGCAAGGGAGAGTAATCCAAAAAGTTTTTCAAATATCTAAATAGCAAAAAACTTAAAGGGATAGTAATACTTCGTTTTAGCTTTATTTTATTTTGTAGGCATTAAAAAAACATGAAGAACGATATAAGTCTTATCTCTCAAACCATTATGGTTTATGAGATATTCACAAGCAAAGTTTCCCCCTCCCGTCCCTTTTACCTAGTGTAAGCAATCTCTTCTCAGATGTGGAATGCAGTCTATAGACCAGACAGATAACAGAAGGGGACACTCTTATTCCTATGAAAACAATGAAATCCCTGCCCCCCTTGACAAGCTTTTTCAGGTTTTTCCCTTATCTTAATTGAAGATTGTCCCTCTCTGCAGTCTACCTGGGCACCTCCCTTGTGCTGTGGCTGAACAGTGTGACATCAGTAAAAGGGGCGGGAGGGGGGCACTTTGTCATTGAATTACTCTGGAACTACAACTCTGACAGAATTGAAATAACACTCTCCAAAGTCCAAATACTATGATGATTAATTAGAGCTGCTTTTATTATGAAACATTACTATCCCTTTAAGAGGGAGTGCATTGGACCTTTCCATAATTGGATGGGGGAGTTGATTAGAGAGGATGAGGAAAAGGATGATGTTCTAAACACTTCCTTTGCATCTTTACATACCAGGGAACAGAAATGTTAGAAGAGCTTCAATAAGTAACAAATAATGCCAAACCATTATCAAATATTGGGTTAGCAGAAGAAGAGTTCATGGGAACTCAAAGCAATGTTAGCAAGATCCCTCTTTTTACACTTTAAAGATTCTATCACCATAGGTTCAGTGCCACAAGGGAAATAAAACAGATCCTGGGAATTAGACGTGTGAGTTTGACCTCTTTAGTGGGAAAACTTTATAATAAGGTATTATATTCAGGATTGCACCACAGAAAATAAGATTATTTCCAGGAATCAACATGGTTTTATGAAGAATAGTTCATGCCAAACTAATCTTTTGAGTAGCAACCTATATAATGGTATAGCAATAGATTTTTCAAAGGCATTTGATACAGTGCCACACATGAGGTTGGGTATAAAATAAGAAAATTGAGGCTAGGAGATACCATTTGCAATTATATAGAAAACTGGTTGAAGGATAGGGAACAGTGTGTTGTAAATGGCAAATTCTCCAATATAGTTAAAGTTGAGAGGGGAGAAATTCAGTGTTTAGTACTTGGTCCACTGCTTTTTAACATGTTTATAAATTACCTGGAATAGATATAGAAAGCAAAATATGAATATTTGCAGATGACACTAAATTATGCAGGGTAATAAACTAAGAACAGAATATTTGTTCTCTACAGAGGGATTTACATAAAATGGGAGCTAGAGCAAACAAATTGAATATTTAATGTGGGAAAGTGTAAAGCTGTGCATTTGGGAAGAAAAAATCCCATTGTTACTTATGAATTGAGTTTAGGGAACTCATTGCTAGAAAAAGGCCTGGGAATCCTTGTAAAGTACAAACTTGGAAGCAGTGACCAGTGTCAAATAGCAAAAGTAAACAAAGTCCTGTCCTGTATAAAAAAGGGTATTAAAGCAAGAGTTGATAACATAATTTTGCCTCTGTATAAATCATTGGTAAGACCTCACTTCAAATATCCAGTACAGTTTTGGATACCAGTTCTAAAAAAGGATAGTCTAGAACTGGAAAGAATATAGTGAAGTGCAACAAAATTGATTAAGGGAATGGAAGACTTGACATATGAGGTACATCTAGACAAACTTGAATTATTTACTATAGAGAAAAGACTAAGAGGATATCTTATCACAATGTATCTCTCTGGTGAGCTATTCATTCCAAGACCTGATCAAATAATGAGGGGTCACCCCTTGAGATTAGAGGAAAGGAGGTTTCAACTTCAGCAGAGGAAGGTTTTTTCTTTTTTTTTTTTACAGTAAGGTCTGTTAAATTGTGGAATTCTAGCCCAAGGATGTGGTTATGGCAGATGCAATGGATACATTTAAGATAATATTTGATACATTCCTTTCAAGAGGGAACATACAGGGTTATACTGTGTATTCGTAGGCAAAACAGGAAGTTCAAACAAAGACTAAGTTATTTGGCAGCAGGAAAGCCTATATAATTCAAATGTTTCTGGGTTGTAGTGATATGGTTGGACTTGATTGTCCTCTGTCTTTTTTTTAACTACTATGATACTATCAGAATAAAAAACAAAATCCCTCTCCTTTCACTTATCCAGGATGAATACAGTTTTGGGCAACACAGCTTTTGTCCCTTTACATTACCAGTATCATGAACATTGGGGCTCTTTATTACCCCTCGGATTGAAAGATTACATTGAACATGACAAACTAGTTCCCTTCATTATATAACTGAATGGCAAAACATCCCAATGAGCGAAATATTTTGCTACATGCAGAGGCTCACTACATACAATCACTCCTATGTGTTTCTTTCCTGCGAGAAGTGTACTGGTTTGAGCATATGGAGCTATAAACATCCCACTCCCCAGTTTCCTTTTCCAGATCTACAAGTGTCACACCTCCTTACCTGCTGTTCCACCTCCCTCAGTTTCCTATTGGTCATCTCTGCCTTATCTACTGACCTAGCGCTCAGATCCCCGCTCGATCCTGGGAATTGCTGTTACCTGATTTCTGTGTATCCTGATTACCGTGCACCGACCTTGGCATTTCCTGACCAAGATTCTTGACTACTGATTCTAGTTACCTCCATCCTCTGACTACGACCAGGCTTCTTCTCCGACTTTTGTTGTGTTATACCCACTGGTACCACTGCCTCCCGACTGGTATTGACCTCTACCTGTTCCAGATCATCCTTACATCTACTCCTCTTCCATCTAATAGACTCTGAAAGGCTCATCTGGTCAATTTCTCCAATCTCCTACAACTTAGGCCTTCCAGCATATCAAGGCCTCTGCTATCATAATTATCTGACAATCCCACCTCTGGCCTACCAACTAGTCGAGGGCGTTGTTTGTCAGCAATCTACTACTTACCACCTCCAGGCTACTGACTTGTTAAGGGCAAAGATAGTCTCTAGCCTACAACTATCAGCCTCCGACTTACCGACTTGTCAGTTCATTCTTTGTCAGAAACCTACGTCTAACCACCACCAGTCTTCAGACTTGTCGAGGGCACTGGTTGTCAAAACCTTAAGACCACGCCATCCTGCCAGTTGCGTGAGGTGCAAGTAGTCGGAGTAATACGACTATATATCTCTGTTCCTCAGTCGACACTTCAGACCTTCTGGACTGTATTCAGCTGTTATGCAGGCTCTGTTTATAGACTTTCTTGCAGTTTTCTTATCACTTTTAGTTCTGAACCTGCATTCAGAACTCATGCACCTTGGATCCTTCCCTCTGTTAGTTTTGGGTAATCTCTGTGGTATCTGGAGAGGGTCCTCCTAGTCTGGTTCCCATCTCCACTTGGGCTGGATATTTTGCCTTAAGGCCAGCTACTGCACAACTGGCTTAGGCCTCAGCAGGACCCTCTACTTGCTACCTCCACTCTCCAACCCCAAACTCTATCCTACGCACTCAAGCCTGTGGTTGTCCAACTAATATATCAGAGCTCACACAGAGACTTATCCACATCATTGGTAATGCTTCACCTAGAATATGCAGTACAGTTTTCAACACCAGTTCTGAAAAAGGATAAACCAGAACTAGCGAGGGTACAAAATTAATTAAAGTAATGGCGGACCTGACGTATAAGGAACGACTAGACAAACTTTGTTTATTTACTCTAGAGAAAATATGGCTAAGAGGAGACCTTATCACATTGTACAAGTATATGAGAGGTCAATACAAAGATATCTTTGGTAAGCTCTTCATTCCAAGGCCTGATCAGGTGACCAGGGGACACCCCTTGAGATTAGAGGACAGGAGGTTTAGACTTCAGCAGAGGAAGCTGATTTTTACAGTAAGGTCTGTTAAATTGTGGAATTCCTTGCCCAAGGAGGTGGTTATGGCAGATTCAATGGATACATTTAAGAGAAGATTATATACATTTCTTTCAAAGGGGAACATACAGGTATCACGGGTCAGCTTCTCGTGCTGTCACTCTCACTTGTGCTGCGCTCCGATTGGTTGAGCCTGTTTGGCCCGCCCCTGGTGACCTTTTTATTCTGGGCTAGTGGCATCTGTCATTTGCCCTTTCGTGGTGTTCCTGAGCCAGTTTTGCTGTGCTGTGCTCCTGCGTTCCTGATCTCCAGTGTACTGACTTGGCTATCTCTGACTACGATCCTGTGTACCTGCTCCGTGATTTGACCTGGCCTGGCTGATGTTCCTGCTCGTTTCCTGATTCGGCTTGTCTGAGAACCTGCTCCATGATTTGACCTGGCCTGGCTGACGCTCCTGCTCCGTGACCTGTTCCAGTTTCTGCGGCCAGTCTCCGTTCCTGTCTGCCTTGTCGCCACGGCGACATTGTGACTGTGCCACTTGCTGTTCAGTGCGGCTCCGAGCTGTGCTGGTTCCTGCCACTGAGCTGCTTACTGCTGAGCTGTGTTTCTTTAATCGAGCTGTTAACCCGTGCAGAGCTGTGTTCCAACTACCGAGCTGTCTGTCTGTACAGAGCTGTGTTCCAACTACCGAGCTGTCTGTCTGTACAGAGTTGCATTCCAACTACCGAGCTGTTAACCCGTGCAGTGCTGTGCTCCAACTATCGAGCTGTTATCAAGTGCAGAGCTGTGTTCCAACTATCGAGCCGTTAACCCGTGCAGAGCTGTGTCCCGGTACGGGGCTTTCAGTCTATACAGAGAGTTGCTTGTGCTGAGCCGTTCCTCTCCTTGCAGTCCGGTGTAGCTCATTACCGCGCCCGGTGGCTCTAGCTGCTTCTGTGCACATCTCTGTGGTAATGCCCGTGGGGGCTATTGGTCCAAGCTCTTGCAATTCAGTTTCCACTTTACGCCCGTGGGGGCTACTGGCTCAAGCTCTTGCAATCCAGCTGCTTCCATTACGCACATTTGGGTTATAGGCTCAAGCTCTGGTAACTAGTTGTCTCCGTAACACCCGTGGGGGCTATTGGTCCAAGCTCTTGCAATCCAGTTCCAACCACGACGCCCCTGGGGGCTAGTGGTTCCAGCTCCGGTAATCCAGTTGTCTCCGTTACGCCCGTGGAGGCTATTCACTCTAGCTCTGGCAGTCTGCTCGCTCTGCTCATATGCCCGTGGGGCTACCATTCAAGACAGCAGGCAGGGTGGCAGGTTTCTCTTTGCTGGACAGTTTCTTCAGTATTACAGGACTGTGGGTGTTGAGTCTTCTCCACCATTCTCCACCTTTAACACCTTGGGCGTGCCAAACAACACAACTGAGACAGACTGATTTTTCTATTAACCCTTTGTATATCAGTACTCAGTGCTTGTCTATTGCCAGTAGTCTGTTCTAATTATTGTATACTGTGCATACTTTTGCCTATCTGCTATTTCGCAGTGCTACCCATAGGGGGCGTTCTCTGTCATTATTTTGTTCTTAATAAAATTGCATTTTATTTTTACCCACTGGTCTGAGTGTCTTGAAAACCGTGACAACAGGGTTATACTGTATATTAGTTGGCAAATCAGGAAGGTCTGATAAAGACTAAATTATTTGGTAGCAGGAAAGCTAAATAATTCTCTAAGCACTAGAGTATGAGGCAAAGGTTGAACTTGATGCACTTGTGTCTTTATTTAACCTTTTTACTATGTTACTAAGGGACTGCATGTCTCTTCTGCAGGCACCAAGCCAAAATGTGTTCTGGACTGGGAGAGGGATTTAGGCGACAAGAAACCTATTGAATATTGCCTATGTAGACCACAGAATTAGTCAGAAGTTATATTGCTAAAGGTTTTAATACTGTTTTTACATTTTTTGTTGGACCTGTGTCCTTTTCAACTGTAAATGTAATTTGCTTAATTTCGTTTTTCACCTTCACGTCTCCCTGTTTTTTTCTGCACTTCCTTCCACAATACTTAAAACTTTACAATAAATCTTAAATTAAAAAAAAATTCCCATGAGAACATTGCCATTTTTGCCTGTAGTTTCTATGACTGCAGTATTTCCTGTCCCAGTATTACTGCTGCTGGGGGACTGAATTGAGAAATCAATCAACAACTGAAAGTAAAGGTTTTGAGCAGGCTGAGTCCTACAGCAACATATACCTTAAAAAATATCAGTCCCTTTGCCCAAGACACTAATCATCTGCTTGCCCAACTCTCGCACAATCATCCATGAAAAATACATTCAGCTTGGAAATATAACATCAGTTCTTTAAAACCTCTGTTTTCAATAAAAGAAAAGGTCATGTCAAAGGCCATCATTTTAGCAAGTTTGATATTCCACAGGAGTTCCACAGTCTCTTGTCATCTGCTCCAACAAACTGTTATACTCCTCCATGTTTGCATTTGCAGGACAGTAGCAAGAGTCATGGGTATTAGTATAAATGAAGGAATCTTGGCACATTGACACATGTACAACACTACTGTTATGTGCCTCCGAGGCCCATGAACGTTTAGGAGTGTTTCTACTGCTGCTAGTTGTGGCACCTGTGACATGTTGATGGTGTATCTCCTAATCAGACCTGTTGTGCGTCTGGTTGGATCTTGATGAGGATGTTCCTAGGTTTGATCCTGCTTCCCCCTGCTCACATGCTTCTTACACAGATAGCACATGTTTAGCTGTTGGATGATGATTGAAGTTTCTCTATAATGTAGACTTAATACACTGAGGGATTACTACTATCATTGGTGCTAGATGTTGCAGTTGTACTACTAGGTGTCAAAAGGTTCTCTACTACCAACTGCAGCAGCACTCCTCATAACTAGGCTTGTGGATGTTAATGACCTGTGTTGCTGATTACGCAACAGTAGTGTGTGTAGCTGGATGGGGGTAGAACTTGGAAGAGGTGATGCTCCTGATAACTAACAGGATGATTACATATTATGCATCTTTACTTGTCCAAAGTCAGACTTTCCAATTGATTTATCAAACAGTTTATAAAAAGGCAAAGTGCTCATTTTCATAGGTGGAACACTGATCCTTTTCATTTTAGCTAATCTGCTGGCCATGTCATCATCTCTTTTGTTCTCATTTTCATTTGTATCAGAAGAAGATCGTCACTCATTGTCATCTTCAGTATATTATATGGTTTATTAGCACTGCTTGTGGTGGAGGACCTTTTTATGTCTGTTTCACAAACAGCCACCTCAGGGGGAGAAGGATCATCATCTGTGGTAACTGGCTGCAGTCAGTTTTTGAAACTACCATTGATACTTTACCGCTACCCTGCCCCTAGTGCGTTTGCTGTACATTTTGAAACTGGTGTGGATTTTAACAGTAAACTACACAAAATATGTGTTTGCATGTGATATCTTTCCATTTACAAAATTTTATATCATATTAGTACATTTCTTCTAGCATCTATGGAGGTCAGCCTCTGTCACAGCTCACATCCGGTTTCCTGTCTCTTCTGATCCTCTTGCCAGTAGCTAATGTCAAGAGGGTTACATCAGCTGCTTTCTTTCTCTTCTAATGTCATTGCAGTCTTAAATTTTTACAGTATATGATGAGGATAGACCTTAGTCAATGTGCTGGACCCTCCTCTTCTTCTGGCTGTTGTTGGAATCGTTGACCGTTGTATTTGTATGTCTCCTGGGTGTTAGTCTGAACATTATGTCTGTCAGTTACAGGGACTAGCTCAGAAAGAAACTTGGGTCTTCTTAGTCAAACATGATTTTAGTTACATCTACTTTTTCTTCACACACCCCACAGACTCCCCTAACACACAGAACTAATTGCCTGTCTAAAATAAACTCCAAAGAATCAGATGAACAAGGAATATTTTTTTTTCGGGGTTGTTTACTGAGTTTGGGGATGGACATTTGATATAAAATACAATTAAACCCCCCCCCCCCCATAAAACATGGTATAAAAGGGTTCTGAGGAGGGTGCCTGTGTTGGTGGGTGGAGTCTGTGGAAAGAATCAGTTGATTTTGTTTTGGGGGTTGTTGACTGGTACTGGGGGGACAGTTAATAAAAAAATAAAATAAGAATTGTGTACATAACGGGACAGATGCAGGGACCCCCTGACGTAATCTGCCACTGAGGTAGACTGATAATTTGTTCACTTTTAAAATGTTGCATTGAAAACGTTGCATTAAAGGGATAGTAATGTTTCACAAAAACAGAAGCTCCAATTAATCTTCATAGTATTTAGACAGTGTAAGCCACCTCCCCTCAGATATGAAATCTGGTCCACAGACCAGAAAGCTCACAGCAAGGGACAATCTACTTACTGTGAGAACAATGAAAACCCTGCCTCCATTGACGGGTTTTTCAGGTTTTTCCCTTATGTTAATTGAAGATTGTCTCTCTCTGCAATCCACTTCGACCTGCTGCTCTGAGCTGACCAGTGTTACATCAGTAAAAGGGGCGAGAGGGGGATTCTTTATCATTCAATTACTCTTGAACTACTACTTTGACAGTACTGAAATAACACTCTCCATGGCCCAAATATTGTGAAGATTATTTGGAGCTGATTTTATTATGAAACATTACTATCTCTTTAAGCATGCCACCATGATGAAAAGGGCAGCATGAAAATCTTGTCCTGCATAAAAGTGTGAGATTCTCATGTTGCTTCCTTAAAGGGGTCTTAAACCGAAGCCACAGCATCCAAACTATTGTCTGCATACCTAAGGAACGACTGGTGAGACCAGCAACATTGGATGTTAAAATTGTAGAATGGTTAACCCATGAGTGGTCCCCAATCATTGGGGACCTCTCTGGCACTCAAAGGGTTAAGCTACATATCGAACAAACATTTCTAGGATTTTTAGTTCTTTGTTAGATATGTAGCTTAACCCAATTATTGGAGACCTCACTGGCACTGAAAGTGTTAACCATGCTGCAATTGTAACATACATAGTAACATAATAGATAAGGCTGAAAAAAGACATGCGTCCATCAAGTCCAGCCCATGCCAAAAACACCCCCATTGATCCAGAGGAAGGCAAAAAAAGCCCTCTGGAGCCACTTCCAGTCTAGTCCCAAGTGTGTGTGGGGGAATTATTCCCTCCTGACTCCAACTGTATCACGGTGCCCGTGATTGCTGCCTTTTCCTGTCAGTTACCTGAATGGGCTCTCCATTGGCTGCCTGCCTTCAGCCTGCCCAGTATTGCCTATTTAGACTAGGCTTGGGCACCCTTTGTTTGCCCTTTCGTGGTGTCTCTATGTCGCCTGCACCTGCACTGTGTTCCTGAGCTTCCTGGGCCGTTACTACACTACTGCTCTCCAGTGAACGCCTGAGTTACTGCCTGACAGCTTCCGTTCCTGATTCGGTTTGGGCTGTTGTTCCTGCTGCCGTTCCTGGTCCGGTTGGCTGCCATCGCTGTTCCTGTTTCCTGTCCTGTACCGGCTGTGTTCCTGCTCCTGGATCGCCTGCAGAGTGCCTCTTCCTTCTGATCTTCTTTGGCGACATTTTCACCTCTCTTTGATTTGTCTCCAGTACGCAGGTACAGGTTCGCTCCACGTATCACCGGTTGCTTGCTGCGTTCCATACAGCACCAGTAGAGATTGTGTCACCCAGTACGCGGGTACTGGTTCACTCCATGTATAACCGGCTGCTTGCTTCGTTCCATACAGCACTGGCAGAGATTGGATAACCCAGTACGCGGGTACTGGTTCGCTCCATGTATAACCGGTTGCTTGCTGCCTTCCATACAGCACCGGTAGAGTATTGTGTAACCCAGTACGTGGGTACTGGTTCCCTCCATGTATAACCGGCTGCTTGCTGTGTACCATACAGCACCGGTAGAGACTGGATAACCCAGTACGCGGGTACTGGTTCGCTCCATGTATAACTGGCTGCTTGATGCCTTCCATACAGCACCTGTAGAGTATTGTGTAACCCAGTACGCAGGTACTGGTTCGCTCCATGTATAACCGGTGGCTCGCTGCATTCCATACAGCACCGGAAGAGTATTGTGTAACCCAGTACGCGGGTACTGGTTTGCTCCACTTATAACCGGTGGCTTGCTGATCCCATCAGCACCTGTAGAGTCTTGTCACCCAGTACATGAGTACTGGTTCGCTCCACGTGTACCGGTGGCTTGCTGTATCCCATCAGTACCGGTAGAACCTTGTGTCACCCAGTACACGGGTACTGGTTCGCTCCACGTATAACCGGTGGCTTGCTGGATTACATATAGCACCGGGAGAGTCTGTGTATTCCAGTATGCAGGTACTGGTTCGCTCCACGCATAGCCGGTTGCTTTCTGCATTCCATATAGCACCGGTGATCCTTGTCTGTTCAGTACGCGGGTACTGGTTTGCTCCATTATTACCGGGTGCTCACTGACACCCATACAGCCCCGGAAAGGCCTCTGTGTGCCCAGCAGAGGCGACTGGTTTACTCCAACTATATGCCAGTTGCTGAGGCCATCTCTGTTTGTGCACCAGTACTTGCAGTCTCATGATTTAGCAAGGCTGCCTTGCCTGGTATATTGGCAAGGCCGGTAGAGCCTCCTCTCTCGTTGTACCAGTCTCTAGTCTGCCTTGCCCGGTATATTGGCAAGGTCGGTAGAGCCTCCTTCCCCTGTTGCAAGCCTCCTGGCTGCCTTGCCCGGTATATTGGTAAGGCCAGTAGAACCTATTCCATCTCGTGCCAGTCTAAGGTTGCCTTACCCGTTATTGGCAAGGCCAGTAGAGCCTGTCTCACATTCTCTGCACCACTACTCACTATTGCCGTGTACAAATGTAATGTTGTTAAATGTGTATGCCTAACCCGTGAGGGTTCTCTTTAAACTTTTCAATAAAGTTGTGTTTTTATCTTAACTCTGTGTCTGAGAGTCAAAACAAACCGTGACAAACTGGCAGTCAAATAGTTTTCCGGATCAATATCCTATTTGCTTTGAAGCCATCTGTCATAATTGTCAATATTGTTCTGTGCTAGATAGGCATCCATTGCTTTTTTGAATGCAGTTGCATTATCTACAAGCACAACATCCCGAGGCAAAGAATTCCATAGCCTTTACCGCCCTTACTGTAAAGAATCGCTGCCTTTGTTTTAGTCGAAAGCTCCTTTCCTCGAGTCTTAATGGATGACCTCTTGTTCTTAGCTCAGCTCTTTGCATAAATAATTCATTTGATACTTCTTTGTATTGACCTTGAATGTATTTGAAAATGGTAATCATATCACCCCTTAAACGTCTCTTCTCTAATGTAAACAAACCCAGTTTGGTTAGTCTCTCTTTGTAACTCAGATCCTCCAATCCCTTTATCAGTTTTGTTGCATGTCTCTGCACCTTTTCCAGTTCAGTAATGTCTTTTTTTAGAACAGACTCCCAAAATTGTACTCCATATTCTAGATGAGGCCTAACCAAGGATTTATACAGAGGTAGGATAATATTAGCATCCCTTGCTTCTATGCCTCTTTTTATGCAGGCTAGTACTCTCTTTGCTCTTGCAGCAGCTGAGTGACTCTGCACACCCTCCAAAGTCTAAATACTATGATGATTAATTAGAGCTGCTTTTATTAGGAAACATTACTATCCCTTTAACCAGTTCTCAATCCACGTACAGATAATACCGCCCAAACCGAAGCCTTTTAATTTATGCAGTAACCTGTTGTGAGGCACTGTATCAAAGGCTTTTGCAAAATCCAAGTATACTACATCAACAGCAATTCACCTGTCCAAATTACTACTCACTCTTTCATAAAATGCAAGTAAATTAGTCTGACATGATCATGCTGATCCCTACTAATGATATTGTTTTTCTTCACATAGTTCTGAATACTGTCAGTTAATAACCATTCTAGTATCTTACCCACTATGGAAGTCAAGCTCACAGGTCTATAATTTCCTGGTTTGGATCTTGCTTCCTTTTTAAACAATGGAACTACGTTAGCTTTCCTCCAATCACAGGGCACTATGCCTGATGAAAGTGAATCAATAAATATTAAGGATAATGGTTTTGCTATTATTTTTCTTGTCTCATCAATTGTTCCTTAAGTGTGCGGGCAATAAATTGGATGCTGCGCCTTGGGTTGAAGCGCCATTTAAGGATGAGAATCTTGCGCTTTGATGCAGGGTGAGATTCTCATGTCGCTCTTTTCACCAAGGTGACATGCTTAACCGCACACTGTTTTCAATACATCTTTAAAGGATAACCTGATACTTGACGTGAGAGAGTATTTTGTAGAGGATGATTTGTTGTTAGAGGACGAAGCCCTGAGGAAACATTTAATTTTAGGACTTAGACTTATTATTCTATATTTATATAGTGCCAACTAATTCCACAGCACTGTACAATAGGGAATGGACATACAGATATATTAAACAGTACGAATCAAATGTGGAGAACAGAAGGATCAGAGGGACCTGCTTGTGAAAGCTTAGAGTCTAGAGGAAGGAACTGTTTGGCACAAGGCCTAAGGAAACATTCATTTGTAGGGCTTAGGCTTGTTAGGAACAAGTCCCCCAAAATATTTTTTTTTTTTTTTTTGTAAAGCACAAGCCCTGAGGAAAAAAAAACCTCCCTACTGGATTTGTGCCAGCAGGTCATGTCATTTTGGCCAGTGGCCACTGGCCATTTTCAAATGCACTGATATAGTTGCAAAATTGGCGATTGCTGTTCTTGCTGTTGCCGCTGAGTTGTTTAGGCAGGAGGGTGATTAGGCAGCTCAAAGGGAATGGGACCAATAACAACAGTAACATGGGTCATGCATGATGAAGGTCCCACTTGCCTTGACTAGCTCCAGTGATGTGCCTGAGGCAGAAGCAGCACCATAACTAGCCCCCACTAGAGATGGGAAAAAATTTTTGCTTCAAACTGAAATCGGCGAATAATGGCACTTTCCGCTAGGCGAATAATTTCCTGCGAGAAGTGAAGTTTTTCTGCTTTTTCCAGCCTTTTCCGCCCATTGAAATTAATGGGAAGAAAAATATTTCTCTACCACACAAAAGTTTTCTACAGTCATATAAAAGGCTGTCAGGCTTTCACAGCAGCCATTCTGTGTTTGTGAGAGGAGAGAGCAGCATGTTTTTGAGCTAGAGGAGATAGGTAAATAAAGGGGAATTGACGCTTAGTTTAGGGAGTCTTTTAGGTAGGACATTTGTTCTCTGTACTAGGGGAGTCTGGGGGCACTCTAGGATAAGAAGGGAGGAAAGAGGTTGACCCCCAAATACTCTAAAATTCCATGTGAGTGACTGGCAAGACACAGGCAGCTAGGGACCTATTTGCTTGCTGATCTTGCTGTTGTTATCTCTGTGCTGGGTGGGGAAGTCTGGGGAAAGATGTTGATTTGACTTATAATTTTTTTTTTTTTTTTTTGACAGACTTTGATAAGACAACAGGTTAGACAACTTAAAAGGCATCATACAGCTGCATCATTTGTGTAGTGTACCGTACAGTAAAAAAACACAGTGTAGTTGCATAATGTCCAGCAAATACACGAGGGGAGGGGTGGAGCAGCGCAGGGACGTGAGAGTAAAGTAGTAGTTCAAAAACTGACTGCAGCAATGGTTGCCGCAGCGTGTGCATTCAGTGATGATGGTCCCTCTGCTCCAAGGGTGGATCCAGTTTGTTAAGGTCCCAGCAAAACTAGTTCCAGCACCACCAGTACCAGTACAAATAAAGAACCATATAAGAAGAACACTGAAGACGACAACATGTCGCTTTCAAGTGTTGATGATGCTGGCAATAGCATAATAGAGGAAGGTGTAACAGCTGAACTGCCTGCTGCATCAGATGGTGAGACAAACAAGCCCCAAAACACCCATAGTAGGGAACTTTGTTACAGAAAAAGAAAAAAGAAATTGTTTGAGACCTCCAAAAGCTTAGAGGAATATAAGAGTTGTTCAGATACAGATGAAGTTGAGAGTGATGATGGTGACAGGGCTATAAGATTAGCAGAAAGTCAAAGGCTGAATCTTCCAGCATCACAGATGAGGAGTTGGAGGACAGATGGGACCACTGCTATGACCGATAAGTAATGTGTGTCAATAATTTGAGAAGGAGACTAGAATATGACAATGGTAGAAATACATACACAACTCACACAATGCCAGTCCCCCACCACCACTACAATACATTGTAGGTTGTACTTTATTATTTTTTTTTTTATTACTTGATATCATCATGAATATGTGCCAGTGTCACTTAAGCACGAAAGTGCTGTGGGCAAAGGACAAATGCAGAGGATGATGCTGTTGCTGCTACTGCCTCAGAATCAGCACTGCAACTAGGACCACAAGTATTGCTGCTGCTGACAAGTGGAACCTGTTCTAGCCCCGCATCACTTGTTTTTACCCCATTCCCACTGTGTGCACATTGGTCTGTGGCACACTAGTTTGCTCCTCAGCATCCTACTTCCCTTGCAACTCAGCAGCAGGAATTAGAGCAGTTGCAAATTCCAAAAGCTCACTGTTGGTGGTGGTGATGCCCATCCTCATCCCTGTCTCCCATTCCTTCTCAGTTTCTGCTAAAAAGGCCATCAATGTTTCTTCCGCCTCAGCTTCTCCACCATTATCATCTCCACCACCACTAGTCCCTAAGTGCTGCTGCTGCTGTATTACAGACATCTCACTGCTGGTTGGAGGAGTTGACGAGCAATGTGACAGAGGGTCCCCTAATGTCACACTTGCCATTTCTTAGTGACATGAAGAAGGCAGACTGGCAGCAGTAGCAGCAGGCACAGGCAGCTGATCTGTGCTCGTGGTGGTGGTATTATTTCTGTGCCTGCTATCCACCAACAGTTCTGGCCTCTTCAGGATCATGTTCCACTTGGACACTCTAGTGAAGGGAATGGGACTCCCAGGGCCAGAGGAATAGTGTGGGCTCCCTTGACTGCTGATTTGGATGCTCTCAAAAGCTTCCCCTACCACTAGTCCCACCAGCTGCTTCACAATTACTGCTGCTACTACTAACACCAACCACATCAATTTCAGTTCCTGAGTCTTCCTCCTCATCACTTTCACTAATAATATTATGATCACGCCCTCCTTTACTCCTAACTCTATCAAGCTGCTGGACCTTCTTAGTACTAGTGCTACTACTAACAGGACTGCTTGAGCATGGTAAGCGTGACTTAGGGTCCCCTGCTGTCACACTTGACATCATCTTGTCCTCCCCACCCCGCTCCTGAGAATTACAAGACATACTGGAAGCAGGTTCAGCAATGACAGCACTTGCAGCAGGCACAGCACTGGTGGCAGCAGGGACAGCACTGGCAGCAGGCACAGCTTATTCCCCCTGTGAGATTAATTTCCCCAAGATCCCTAGTGGTGATTTAGGGGGACTGGCCAGCATTGGGTCTGTAGTGGTCACTTTGTCCTCCTCCTTAGACTCACTGGACACATAAGGGTCCTTCCAATTCCTCCTTTTATTATTCTTAAAGTTACTCATAGTGATAAGTCACTATGAGCCTCTCCTGCCTCAGTTTTGCTATTTGTGCACAGCACAGCAGCCTAGCACCACTCTCTCTCACTCTGTAGCATCTTGTGTAATGTTTAACTTCCTGGAAAACTACACATTTTTATAGCGAAAAGGTGAAAAACACATTAATAAAGGGGGTGAAAACTTTCTAGCCATTGAAAAAATGAAGAATTTTTGGCAATGGGAGAAAACAGCAAATATTTTGATTGCTGGATGTAAAGCAGATTTTCCCACAAAAAAGCAGACAACGTAATTTTTGTGGATTTTTTCACAGGAACACAATGGGACCGTTTGCCCTCCCCTATTTAAGACTCCACTGTAGCACTGCATGATACATGTATTCAATTCCACATCCAGCCCAAAAAGGCACATTGATGATGTATTGCCCTGATAAGTTTAGTCCTGGAACAGAAATCATGCACTTAAAATGCAACAGTGCCTCCAGGATTGCCTCCATGTTATCTGGAGAGGGCTGGGACCATAACATCACATAATGGATTTGAGATGCAAGATAATACAACCACGTGTTTGGTAGTTCCAAACCACCCATCTGGGGAGAAGCAAGATATGACCATACAATTGATCGCCTAATTATTGGAGAATGAAGTAGTATATACATCCTATAAATCATATTCCCATTCCCATTTAGACCAATGGGAAACTTTAACAGAATATCTAATACTGTATACAAATTAAGTGGAATAAAGTGTGAGGGGTCTCTATGAATTCTAATACCAGATTACCCACTGGAAATTAAATAAAGATGGGTCTGAAGGGAGAATATGTTCAATAGGGAGTATGGTGGATTGCTTCTATTTACTATGAAGACAAATATATCTACCTTATATCTAATATAAGCTTTGATTGCTATTGGATATAATGTCCTTGTGGGCAGGCATGGGTTATTTGCAAGAATCCAAGACTGAAAATGACACCTACTTTGTTTTTCTTAGGATGCTCTCAATTGGGAAATGTTGTGGTCCTGGAGCCTTGGAACAAAAAATTGTCTTCCTCCTTTCACATATTTTTAGTACTGATTAAAGATCCCTTTTGGCGAACCACATTAAGTGGAAATGAAATATAGCAGCCTATAGGATTTTCTGCCTAGATTAATCTCTTTAGAACAATTAGCCCATATAAATTTGGAATTCAAAGTGGGCCCTCTACCACCTCAGCAACTGGTACAACTCCTAGTTTTAATACCAACCTGCCCCCCCTAACCAGTCCTCCACTTACAAGGGACAAGCTGGAGCAGGTGATACACTACCTAGGTTCATCCCCTGTTTGTAGTAATTTTAATGCTATGGGATGCTTCTATAGCGTATGCAGGACACTCCATATTTGCTCTCTATGCCTTAAGGTGCACTCTCAGGCTATTTGTCCCTGGAATCCCATGCATTATAAATGACTATTTGGCATCAATATCTACACGCTTCAGTGTTTGCTTTCTGCCCACCCTGTTTCTCTTGACAGGTTTCAGGGAAGGATTTCACACGGGCCTTATTGCACTTCCTTCAACCACTTTAGAGTGCCCAAACCTCCAGTCCACTATCACAGACCCCGTAACCATCGACCATTTGCTGGCCAGAGAAGTAGAGAAAGGGGTTCCTAATAGGCCCTTTCCAGTCTGCCCCTTTTCCAGTTTTGTAAGTTAACCCACTGGACCTCGCTACCAAAACATTCTCCTCTAAGAAAAGGTTAGTTTTTGATATTTTCGCCCCCACCTCTCACTCCCAGTCTAAATTAATGCCATTGGAAGAATTTGCACTTAGCTGCCATAATATTGACCACGCCATCACCCTCATCATGTAGGCCGGAAGGAATTGTTTGCTATCCAAAGCTGACACAGAGGATGCTTTCGAGCTCCTGCTGGTCCTCCCCTCACTCTGGCACCTCCAAGGGGTCAAAAGGTTCAATAACTACTACTTTGCAGTCACTTAAAGGGATAGTAATACTTTGTTTTATCTTTATTTTATTTTGTAGGCATTAAAAAAACATGAAGAACAATATTTCTTATCTCTCAAAGCTTTATGGTTTGAGAGATATTCACAAGCAAAGTTTTCCTGCCCCTTTTGCCTATAAGCCATCTCTCCTCGGATGTGGAATGCAGTCCATAGACCAGACAGATAACAGCAGGGGACAAGCTTCTTCCTATGAGAACAATGAAAGTCCTGCCCCCCTTGACAAGTTTTTCAGGTTTTTCCCTTATCTTAATTGAAGATTGTCCCTCTCTGCAGTCTACCTGGGCACCTCCCTTCTGATCTGGCTGAACAGTGTTACATTAGTAAAAGGGACGGGAGGGGGATACTTTGTCATTGAATTACTCTTGAACTACAACTCTGACAGAATTGAAATAACACTCTCCAAAGTCCAAATACTATGATGATTAATTAGAGCTGCTTTTATTATGAAACATTACTATCCCTTTAACCTTTGGCTCAAAGAGTAGTCCCAGACTGTAAAATTATTTGGCTGACTCATTAACATGGCTGTTACACAACAATTGCCACTGTCCGATGGCGTTACACTATTTGGATGACTTCTTGTTCATTGAACCCGTCCACCACCCACCTGCCAGCTTCAATAAATTACTTGAGCTATTCCAGGAATTTGCCATTCCCATTGCCTTAAAGGGATAGTAATGTCAGAAAAAAAGTATTAACTATATGGTAGATACAATGAAAAGAGATCACTTGCACTTATTTGTATCTCTCAAACCGTTATGGTTTGAGAGATGTATGAAAATAAAGTACTCTGCTCCCTCCCCTTCCTGCCTGATGAGCTGTAAAGCTGTCAGAAATAGATTCTGGTCGCTTGACCAGACTTGGCTCTTCAGCAGCGCCGACATAACGATATCTAAAGATAAAAACTTCATTGGAATGGTCTACAACGTGCTCTTGCAAACCAGGTACATGATGTAGACCATTCCGATGAAGTATTTATTTTTAAGTATCGATATGTTGGCACTGCTAAAGAGCCGCTGTCTGAACCAGGAACCAAGATCATATGCCGTCAGCTATACAGCTGACATATGGGAAAGGGGAGAGAGTGGAGAACTTTATTTTCTTATATCTCTCAAACCATAACGGTTTGAGAGATATGAATAAGTGCAAGTAATCTCTCTTAATTGTATATACCATATAGTTAATACTTTTTTTTTCTGACATTACTATCCCTTTAAACAAAACTGCGGGCCTTAGTACCTCGGTTGAATTCCTAGGTATTACTTTAGACACTACTAGTATGGAGACCAGCTTACCTCTGGATAAAGTCAACCGCATTGACTGCCTCACCACAGATTTTGCTTCTAAATCCAGCTGTAACAATACAGAACTTCTAAATCCAGCTGTAACAATACAGAACTCCTAGATTACTTGAATTATCCCCCAGGCTAGGTCTTTTGTGTCACATTTACTTTCTCTCTTCTGTTTCAGCCAATAGCAATAGAATTCCTCTCAACAACTTAGGTCCGATCGACTTATGTGGTCCACCTTTTTGCTCTATTGGAATGGCCGCACCTTTTTCTCTAACTCACCTTCACAATTTCCACCCGCAGTTTGATCAGATGCCTTGGCATCCTTCGGGTATGCAGCATTCTATCAAAATGAGTGGTTTGTGAAATCTTGGCCTACTGAAGTCCACAATATTCCCCAATTCTTTACCATATCCCCACTATTTGATTTGGTTCCAATAGTGACAGCTGCGGTCCTTTGGAGTCCATTATGGTCAGGGCATCCAGTAACCTTTTTCACCAACAATCAAGCTACAGCCCAGCTTTTAATTAAAGGTAGATCCCTAATGCTTTTTCTAAGAAAACTGACTTCGCTCTCCCTTTATTATAAATTTCAAATCCACAGCTTTTTTTTGTCCCAGGCATTCATAACCAAGCCTCTGACTCTCTTTCACAGTTCAAATTTTAGGAATTCTTAGAACTACGGCCATCAGCGAACCCTCAGCCAACACTGACCTCAGCATTTCAGGACCTAATTCTCCAATCAAACCTTTTATGTTGCAAGCTTAAGCTATCATGAGCCAGGCTCTGGCACCCAACACACAGAAGCATACGCAAGAGCCTTGTCCTTGTTCCACTGCTTTTTGACTCACTAAACAATCTCAACCCTACTCCCACTCAGTTGGTTTGTCTTCCTTGTCTCATTGATTTTGTTGCATCACAGGTAATAAACTATTCAGTCAGGTCTGGCTTCCTTCTTGGCCTCTAATCAGGCTGACCACTCATCATCATGCCTTGGTTCAGCCAGGAACCTAGGTTAAGCCACACCTCTCCTCATATGGATCGATCCACTATTCAGGCACCGTAAGCCTCTACCACAAGTCGAAGGCTGGCCTGTATTTGTGGGAGGGACTGCAGGGTATTAAAGTGTTCTGGAGGGTTCCGTACACCAACTAAAGATCGCCGCTGGAATCATACAACCACCTCTTTCCTCTAGAGATGAGACTTTTCCTTTGTTCTGTGTCATTCAATATAGCTTACAGGTACCATGGGAAGGTGACAGGCCTTTAAGTAGACAGGAACAATTATTGAAAGAAGTTCAGGTTGGAGCCTTCTGCTCCTCCAAGCTGGCTACTAGCCACTCCCCTCTCCAGATAGATTTGTTCCTTATAGAAAGAAGCTACAGAGAACAGTTCTGCTTAGTTTTTAGTTTTTATTTTTCTGTTAATTACAGGGTGTAGAAATCCCCCATTAGGTGGATTACCATTACTGACTTCCCAGTGATGGATAATCCCTCCCGCCTCTTTTACTGATGTAACACTGCTCACCTCAGAACAGAAAGGTGGTGTCCAGGTGGCTTGCAGAGAGGGACAATTTGCAATTAGCATAAGGGAGAAACCTGGGCAGGGTTTTCATTGTTCTCACAGTAAGAGAACAATGAGCTGTGAGCTGTCTGATCTTAAGACCCTGTTCCACATCTGAGGGGAGGTGGCTTACACTAGGTAAAAGGGGAGGGAGGGGGAGGGGAATACTTTATCATTCAATTACTCTTGAACTACAACTCTGACATTATTGAAATAACACTCTGCATGGCTCCAAAACTATGAAAGTTAATCAGAGCTGCTTTTGAAACATTACTATCCCTTTAACAGGTACTGTTTGTGGACCCTACCAGCCCTGGGGGAGAACCTTTCATGCTATTTCTTTTGCCCTGGAAAAGCCTCTCTGAGGCCTCTCCTTTTTCAATGGTATTCTGAGGTCTGAAGACCAGCAAAAAAAGCGAGCAACCCTTTGAGCACCATGGTCCACTTGTCCCATTGTTTCCCCTCCGCACAGGGGCCCACTTCTGGAGTTCCTCCATAACTTCTGCACTCATTTGGGTTTATCATTACTTTCTGTTCTAAGTCTTCTGGTTTTCTGTGGTGTTTTACCCCTTCCTTGCCATGCTATGTGGATTTGGGGATGTGTTTTCACATTATTCCATTAGAATTATGTATTTTGAATTGCTTCTTAGGTGTCCTCTATGTGTGTTACCACTTTTTAGACACATTTATTTTATTTCCTATTTGTATTCTGCCCTTTTAAAATGATAGTAATGTTTCACAAAAACAGCAGCTCCAATTAATCTTCATAGTATAGCCATAGAGAGTGTTATTTCATTACTGTGAGCATTGTAGTTCAAGAGTAATTGAAAGATAAAGTTTCCCCCTCCCTACCCTTTTACCTAGTGTAAGCTCCCACTCCTCTGATGTGGAATGCAGTCCATAGACCAGACAGCTCACATCAAGGGTCAATATTCTACTGTGAGAACAATGAAAACCCTGCCCCCCGACAGGTTTTTCAGCTTTTTCCCTTATCTTAATTGAAGATTGTCCCTCTCTGCAATCTACCTGGACACTCCCTGCTGCTCTAAGCTGAGCAGTGTTACATCAGTAAAAGGGGCGGGAGGGGAATACTTTATCGTTTAATTACTCTTGAACTACAACTCTGACAGAAATGATATAACACACTCCAAGGCCCAAATACTATGAAGATTAATTAGAACTGCTTATATTATGAAACATTACTATCCCTTTAAGGCACGCTTTACCACATAGCCTCAATGCTCCATTGATCTCTATGGGACAGTTTAACTTGAACTCTGTACATGAAGCTGTTACAGAGATATTTCCCAGAGACGGCTCTTTCTTCTTGTCTGCCTTTGCCCTACACCCTGGTGCACATCCTCAGTGTCTTGGGGGGCACAGGGGGATTCATGTGGTGTTTTTGGAGTACTCTGAGAGGAAAACTATGTTTCCCATAAATGCCCGTTTAGCAGGCTGTTTCCTGATTGGTGGCCAGTTCGGTCACCATTTTATTTTCTTCTCGCATGAGTATCCTGTGCAGGGCTTGGATTTCTCTGCTCTCCTCCTCAGGTTAACCCTTTGCTTGCCAGATAAGTGTATTTTAACCTTTTCTGGTGTGATTCCTTAATCCGGAACACAGTATTTGGTGCTTCCTTTTACTGTTTGATATTTTATTTCCTGTTAGGATGTCAGATCCATTGAGACAAGGGACTAGGTCTAAGGCTAAGGATTCAGAGGTGTCTTTGACCCCCATTACATACTGTTTCTCATGCCAGACAGGGCTTCCCAGAGAATACTTAGGTCATTTATGCCCTTCATGTGCTGTGGCCCCTGCCTCTCCGCCAGGGCCTTCCAGCCACGAACAAGAGCCACATTGGGTCAAGGACTTCAAGGGATAGTAATATTTAAAATGTAAAAAATATATATATATGTTGTAGGGTTTATCCCCCTGTGTAAAACAAGGTTACTCCTACTGCTGAAAGTTATTACAGCTCAAAGTTGAATTTTTTTAGGTGCAATATCACAGTGGCCTGAAATTGTACAGTGGTGCTGTTGCTACAAGATCCTATGGACAGCTCTGGTCCCTGGACCATAAATCTCCATAGGATGGTGTAGCAGCAGCGCCACTGTACAATTTCAGACCACTGTGATATTGCACCTAAAAAAATGCAACTTTGAACTGTAATTGTAACGGAAGCTAAGAAGGGACCACGTCTCCTTCCGCCAACGTTCCCGGGCCTCTCCCTCTCTACGCCAGATAAGCACTGTTAGATGCACCGGTTGAAGTATGGACGGTCACTGAAACAGTCGCAGGATCGCTGGAAGCAGGGAAACACGGGCAGTAGAGTGTGCGGCCTCTACTCCCAGTCAAAGGATCACTGGAAGATGTCGCAGGAACACAAGGATGAGAAGATGGAGTCAACATCACCGCCTGACAGCATACGAAGTAGGGTCGCAGGAAGCTGGCAGCAGGTGGTCGACGATTCAGGATACTTGGCACAGATGGACACTTTTGGCGCAGTGGACACTTTAGACCATAAGCAATACAAGACTCCAGAACTCCTTGTTCACTCAGAATAAGACTGACTTTATTGTACAAAACTACACATATTTATACAGATCAACTACATTGGAATACTTTGGCCAACCAGATATAATATGGTGAGGGGTAGCGATCATACAGTCCAAAGATAAGACAAGGAACCAGCAGCAAATGGTAAGAGCTGACACAATGGGAGCATTCACAGAGGTAATCAACTCACAACATATAAGTCAAAATTATATATTGCAAACAGTTGAGCGCTCTCCTACAGGGGACAGATAGTACTGTGTATGAATAACCAAAAAAGAATGGATATTGCAGCAAGAATCTATAGAACACAACCTATAATAAGAAATAAACGTAAAAAATCTGCGCACTAATCCAATCTCAAAGGTTATACATTCAAAGTGGATAGGACATACAACATAATTGCACAAAAAATATAAATAACCAATAATGCAAAAAAACGGAAACCAAAATAAATAGTGAGAAACAATGATGACAATAACAGCACCAAGTGTACAGTAAAAATGTATAAATGTGCTGCCAAATCTAAACCCACATGCAGTTTGAATAAATATAAAACATAAAATAGGAACAGATACTTAAGTCCCATAAACAACTCGTCCAGAATCGGGTCCTCTTCTAAAAAAAAGACAGAAGTGGAATCCTTAGAACAGCTTGAGTCCCGGAGTGTATCAAGCAAAGGAAAGAGAAGGGACAAATCGTAAAGTAGCAGTCTCCTCCACCAAAGTCTCCCGCACTCGTGTATCTTACTTACAAAATAGTAATAGTATTAGCGGGCATATCGGACTTCTCTACCGATTCTTCAACTCTTTATTATAGAGTCCGTACGCTTAATAGTGTTCTTATCTCCAAAACACACCATGGACCATCCAATAATCGGAAAACAGCTTTATTCTAAAACATATAGTTTAAAATCTTCTTAAACACTTATATCATGGATCACAACCCACACATCCCGTAGTACCTCACCGATGAGACGAATGGAGACCCGCTCCTTCCAAATCACTCTGCGAGGTACAGCGTCTGTCGTCACTGCCGGTATCAATGATTCCGGTTCTGGACAGTTTGAATGGGTAGTCGGTCCACTCTCTGATTAGCTCCGCCCAACGCGTTTCGTAATAGTTACTTCATCAGGGGTGAATCAGAGATTGGATGGTCCCTCATATATATACATTTCCAAAATCATACCTTTAATCAATCACCAATGAAACAATTTAAATCTATCGCTACATTCAAACCTTTAGGTTGGAGACATTGCAACTTAAAGATCTTTTTTTTAGAAGAGGATCCGATTCTGGACGAGTTGTTTATGGGACTTAAGTATCTGTTCCTATTTTATGTTTTATATTTATTCAAACTGCATGTGGGTTTAGATTTGGCAGCACATTTATACATTTTTACTGTACACTTGGTGCTGTTATTGTCATCATTGTTTCTCACTATTTATTTTGGTTTCCGTTTTTTTGCATTATTGGTTATTTATATTTTTTGTGCAATTATGTTGTATGTCCTATCCACTTTGAATGTATAACCTTTGAGATTGGATTAGTGCGCAGATTTTTTACGTTTATTTCTTATTATAGGTTGTGTTCTATAGATTCTTGCTGCAATATCCATTCTTTTTTGGTTATTCATACATAGTACTATCTGTCCCCTGTAGGAGAGCGCTCAACTGTTTGCAATATATAATTTTGACTTATTTTCACACTAGTTGGTGTTGAGCAGCACTCATTATGGAGACTTTTAGTCAGTGGAGGACAAGAGAAATTGATTTGACGCATATTTTTGATGATGTGGATGATACCATAATAGAGGAGGATATTGATTTAGAATATGTTTTTAAGAAACTTGAAACTCTAATGGTGAAGGAACTAAAAGTATGGTGGGATATGGTCACCTTAGAAAAATATTTAGAACTCAATATGATTCCGAGAGGATTGAGGATTTTTAAAAAACCTACATTTGAGAATAGCAATGACTTTGAGGAGAGTTGGAATCGGATCTTAGATAGATGTTCCCTAAGTTTAATGGAATTAATAGTGGATCATCATAAAAGTAAATTGGATGACTATAATCAGGAAATAGTAGATTTAAATAATAAAATTGACCCATTTGCATGTTTAGAAGAGTATGAGGAATTGTCGAAACTTACAGGGAATGTTTTGAAAAAAACGGAGGAGGAGATAATTGTACGAAAGAAAAAGAAACTTCAAAGAGATAGAAATGATTATAAGAACAATAAACAAAGGGAGTGGAGAAAGGAAGATAGTGGGAAATTGAAAGATCCATCTATCTCTGTTAACAAAAGTCAGGATAATTTACATGAAATTTCAGGGAACTATAGGGATGAAAATGGTGAATTCCAGCATGAGAAACAATCTGTAGACAGATCCAATAAAGATCAACTACACATAATACATGGAGGATTACAAAGAAGTGTAAAAAAACAATCCTTGAAATATAATAAATTTAGTAATGGGAGAGAAAATAGTAGGAAGAATAAGTCGTCCTATGGGTTTAAGACCTATAGGAATGATCCTGACTATAAACAGAGAAATAGATATGTGAGACACAGAAGCAATTACGAAGATTTCCAACATGATAACAACCGTTTCTCTATGCTGAATGATAGCATACTAAAAGAACAATCTAATACAGAACAGGTTTTTCAGGACGATTACAGGAGATTCCATCGGAGAAAAGAACACAGTTACAACCGAGATCAGTGGCAACAGAGACCAATAAGATCAGGATATTACGACCAACGAGGAGGGGAGTACGGGGGGGTAGGAAGGTACAACAAAAGAAGATGAAAAAATTGGAGAAACCAATCATTTATAACATTAGTCAAAATAAATTATCGATAGAACAAGAAAAAGTTTTACAAAAAAGTTTGAAATATGCACCGTCCAAAAGACTTAATAAGTTTGAAACCTTTATAGACGTTCATAAATTCATGAGAAATCTGTCTCTTAAAAAATATTTTATGAATAGAGTTGAACCAGAGTTGAAATCCACAGTTGATTTTCCACATTCGGGTCTTAAATGTAAGTCCACTTTTAACCCAATATCAACTAATAGTGTATTTATGGATACCTTTAAAAAGGCTGTGTTAGATGATGTAGTACAAGTAAAGATTGATAATAATAAACGCAATAATTTAACTAGAGTTGAAAAAGAAAGCCTTAGAGAACTACAAGATAATGAGAACCTAGTTATTAAACCAGCGGATAAGGGAGGAGGAGTAGTAGTGATGGATAAGGATAAATATAATAAAGAAGTGATGAGACTCCTCAATGATGAAAACACATATAAAAAATTAAGGAAAGACCCTACAGTTAAGATTAAAGACCAATTAGGTATATTACTTAATGGTGCAAAAATAAAGGGGATTCTAGATGAGAACGAGTACAATTATTTGAATATATCCCATCCGATTATACCAGTTTTCTATATACTCCCCAAGATACATAAGTCCTTGGAGAATCCCCCTGGCAGACCTATTGTTTCGGGAATAAACTCCATCACATGTAGATTGTCGGAGTATATAGATTTATTTTTACAACCCAGTGTTCAATCTCTTCCCTCTTATCTGAAAGATTCAGGAGATGTTATACGTTGTATTTCAGAATATGAATGGAAAGATCATGGATTTCTTGTTACCTGCGATGTCAGTTCACTATATAGTGTGATTGCTCATAAGGATGGTATTAGAGCAGTGAGACATTTCTTAGAAAAGGAGGATAGACTTCCGAAAAACATGATTAATTTTTTAATAGAAGGTATTGATTTTATTCTAAATAACAACTATTTTTGGGTGGAAAATCAATTTTATTTGCAGATACTTGGGCCGGCGATGGGTACGCGCTTTGCACCCAGTTATGCAAATTTATTGATGGGGTTGTGGGAGGAGGAATTCATCCAACCTCGATTAGATACCAATAAGAATCTTAAATTGTGGAGAAGATACATTGACGATTGTATATTTATATGGGAAGGAGACAATACGTCTTTAGAAGAATTTGTCAATGAGTTAAATATTAATCCTTACAATTTGAAATTTATTAGTGAGGTCAGTTGTGAACAAGTGAACTTTCTGGATCTCTGTATCTATGTAGAGAATGGTAAGTTACAAACAAAGATGTATAAAAAAGGGACAGACTGTAACACCTATATCCCTTTAGACAGTTGTCACCATCGCCCGTGGCTATTAAATGTACCAAAGAGTCAATTTATCAGAGCCCGTAGGAATTGTTCCAGTCAGGACATTTTCCTGGCCCAAGTTGAGGACATTAAGAAAGATTTTTTAATAAAGAAATATCCGAAAGTTCGTTTAGAAAAGGATATTGATACAGTTATGGCCATGGAACGTAACTCCTTGATTAACTCAGAAAAGGGAAGTACAAAATGTCTGAAAATGGATAGAAATAAAATCACTCTTATTACGGGCTACAGTGAAGACCATTATTTGGTTAAGAAAATTATGAGAAAATATTGGCCCATTTTGCTTAAAGATGATGATATGAAAAAACTCCTTCCGGAGAAGCCACGGGTTGTATTTAGAAGAGCTCCCACAATTAGAGACAGATTAGTACATAGTTTTATCAATAAAAAACCTGCAGTAGGATATTTTAAGCAGGATATAAAAGGTTTTTTTAGATGTGGTAAATGTAAGGCATGCAAGACTAGCAGCTATAAAGGCAGAAAAGTTGAACATTTCTCATCTAATGTGACTAAGGAACAATATGATGTTCAGGGATTTATTACATGTAAGAGTATAAATGTAGTGTACCTACTGGAATGTCCGTGTGGACTCCAATATGTGGGTCGCACTACTAGACCTCTACATGTGAGAATCAATGAACATATGTGGAATATACGAACTCAGTCCAAACCTCACAGTGTATCCGAACATTTTAAACAGTTCCATGAATGTAATCCCAATTTGTTAACTTTTACTGCAATTGAGGTGGTAACAAAGAATTGGAGGGGGGGGTAATATTGTTCAAAAGGTCTCTAGAAAAGAGACAGAATGGATCTTTAAGTTGCAATGTCTCCAACCTAAAGGTTTGAATGTAGCGATAGATTTAAATTGTTTCATTGGTGATTGATTAAAGGTATGATTTTGGAAATGTATATATATGAGGGACCATCCAATCTCTGATTCACCCCTGATGAAGTAACTATTACGAAACGCGTTGGGCGGAGCTAATCAGAGAGTGGACCGACTACCCATTCAAACTGTCCAGAACCGGAATCATTGATACCGGCAGTGACGACAGACGCTGTACCTCGCAGAGTGATTTGGAAGGAGCGGGTCTCCATTCGTCTCATCGGTGAGGTACTACGGGATGTGTGGGTTGTGATCCATGATATAAGTGTTTAAGAAGATTTTAAACTATATGTTTTAGAATAAAGCTGTTTTCCGATTATTGGATGGTCCATGGTGTGTTTTGGAGATAAGAACACTATTAAGCGTACGGACTCTATAATAAAGAGTTGAAGAATCGGTAGAGAAGTCCGATATGCCCGCTAATACTATTACTATTTTGTAAGTAAGATACACGAGTGCGGGAGACTTTGGTGGAGGAGACTGCTACTTTACCATTTGTCCCTTCTCTTTCCTTTGCTTGATACACTCCGGGACTCAAGCTGTTCTAAGGATTCCACTTCTGTCTTTTTTTTAGAAGAGGATCCGATTCCGGACGAGTTGTTTATGGGACTTAAGTATCTGTTCCTATTTTATGTTTTATATTTATTCAAACTGCATGTGGGTTTAGATTTGGCAGCACATTTATACATTTTTACTGTACACTTGGTGCTGTTATTGTCATCATTGTTTCTCACTATTTATTTTGGTTTCCGTTTTTTTGCATTATTGGTTATTTATATTTTTTGTGCAATTATGTTGTATGTCCTATCCACTTTGAATGTATAACCTTTGAGATTGGATTAGTGCGCAGATTTTTTACGTTTATTTATTATTTATCACAACATATAATACAAAGGACTGACAACAGAGTTTCAGGTTATACAATATGTGACTCACAGACTGAGGGGCGTGAATGGATTAACACACAGCAGGGGGTCTCAATACGTCTTACAATACACAATACAATGGCTTGAGGGACTGTAATACACATTCAAAGATTTAACCCCTCACTGCCCCTTCTCTTGGAAGCAAGCCAGCAGTCTAATGCAGAGCAGTTTTGTGTAATACAGTACATTAGCCCCATTCACATAAAGTCTATCAAAAGTCTTTTTTAGTGCACAACCAGGGCAAAATGTCCATAGTCTTTGGATAAATAGTTCTAGAGCCAGACAAGGGCTCAAGTAATGGGTAGGATCTGTTACAGTAATAACTTTTGAATAAAACACCTTTCAGCAGTGGGAGTATCCTTTACGGGGGGATAAATCCTACAACATATTTTTTTACGTTTTAAGTATTACTATCCCTTTAAGTCCTCTACGTCACAGTTTCCTCTTTCTCTTCAGTCTTGAAAAACCCCCACATCCTCTAGGTATGCAGCCCCTAAGGCACCTGGCATTCCTGACTTATCTGATTCCTCTGAGGAGGAATCGCTGGAAGATTCAGAGTATGGTGTGTGTTCAGATGGGGCTTCTTCCCAATTTTATGGTGCCCCCTTTAGAGCTGACCCTGAACCCTCTGCTGAAGGTCTCATTGAGATGGTTTTAAAAACCTTAAAAACTCCTACTGCTACTGTAGAACCTCAGTCTACTTCTGCAATTTTTCAAAGGCAAAAGATGTCTTGTACCACACTAGATCAGATCATACTAGACGAGTGGAAGACCCCTGATAAGCGTTTATCTCTGTCTATGAGCTTGTCTAAGCTGTATCCATTTTCTGAAGCAGCCTTGTCTAAGTGGGCTACACCTCCTTAGGTTGATAACCCTATTTCCAGACTTTCTAAATCCACTGCATCACCTGTAGAGGATGCTTCAGCTCTTAAGGACTTAACTGACAGCAAGCTTGAAGCTATTTTAAAGACTACTTTCACAGCCATAGGGGCGTCATTGTGACCTACCTTGGCTTCTGCATGGGTTAATAGAACCATTGCTGTTTGGATTGAACAGCTGACTGACGCTGTCCGTAAGGGTGCCTCTAAAGCCGTCCTTTTGGCTAATATCTCTGTGGCTCAGCACTATGTTACTGATGCCCTGTTTGATACTGTTAGGCTTGCAGAGAAGCCTTCTCTGTGGTTGCTAGACTCATTCTATAGCTTAAGATCTGTTCTACTGACCTGATTTCTAAGAAATCACTGGTTTCTCATCCTTTCAGGGTACATCCCTTTTTGGCCCTGAATTGAAGAACATCATTAGCGAGGCTACAGAGGGCAAGAGTATCTTGTTACCCTAGGTCCCTCAGGCACAGAGACATTGTCCTTTTCATGCCCTCCAGCTTGAAGGGCAAAGGCTGAGTCCAGTGGTACCTCAGGCACTGCAATCCTCCTCCTCCTCCTAGCCCAAGCAGCAGTGGAGGCCTAACAGGTCCCCCAGCCAGAGATATGGTCCATTTTTTTTATTCCAACCTATTTGTAGTTTCCAAGAAGGATGGTGGCTGCCATCCTATTCTGGACCTAAAGGCTCTCAACTCATTTGTGATCAAAACTCACTACAAGCAAGAGTCCTTATGCTCAATCATGGCAGCGATGGCCCAGGGGAATTTCTGGCCTCTTTGGATCTGCAGGATGCTCACTGGCAAATCCTTGTTCATTCAGACAATTGGAAGTACCTCAAATTTGTTTGCAAAACGGGACACTTCCAGTTCTCTGCTCTGCCCTTTGGGCTCACCCCACCTCAGGTGTTCAATCGAGTCTAAGGGCCCTGATTGCCTTTCTGCACACCAGGGATATTCAGGTTACTCCTTACATGGACGACCCTCTCCTGAAGGCTCCTTCCAGGGAGATACTGGAACGCCAGGTTTAGCATTGCATTCAGGTCCTCCTTTACATGGATGGATTTTCAATATGGACAAGTCTGATCCGGTTCCCTTCCAGAACCTAATTTTTTCTCGGCCTCTGGTTTGACACTATACAGAGTATGGTCTGTCTGATGGAGGACTCGATTCAGCAGCTCACTCACAAGATGAGTGCTCCTCTGCTCCAGCAAGGAATTTCTCCTCTCTGGTGGGGAAGATGATATCCACCATGGAAGCAGTGCCATATGTTATGGCCCATGCAAGACCACTTCAGAGGTTTGTGATCTGACCTTTTGGATCTACCAGTCTCTCTTTCTGCAGATGTGGAATTGAGTCTCCATTGGTGGTTGGACCTCTCCAACCTAATGAAAAGGAGACTGTTCGTGATCCCTTACTGGATCATTGTGACAACGAACGCCAGCCTGATAGGTTGGGTTGCAGTCCTGGGTCACATGAGTGTTCAAGGACGTTGGTCAATGGAAGAGACCCTTCTTCCCATCGACATTTTGGAACTCAGAATGATTTTTCATGCTCTGAGGTATAGGTCTTCTCACCTAATGGGATGCCTGGTCCGCATCAAGTCCAACAACGCTACGTCCATAGCTTACATCAACAAGCAAGGCAGCACCAGAAGTCCCACTGCTTGGTCCGAAGTCAGGGCTATTTTATCTTGGGCAAAAGAGCATGTATGTGCCTGCCTGTGTATATCCCAGGCGCAGAAGTAGTCCTGGCAGACTTTCTCAGTCACCACATGCTGAACTCAGGGGAACAGGAGCTCCACCTGGAGGTGTCATGGTTTGGCTGAGCTGCTGTAACTCTGCTGCTTTATTGTGCTGTCTGTGCTACATCTAGTGCTCTGCTATCCATTACTGCTGCCTTCCCTTTACTAGATCAGGCTGAATCGGCTGCCCTCTCTGTGTTTGCTCACCTGACTGCTATCAGCCAACCCTCCCAGGGTATTTAAAGCAGCCTGGCTCACTTCCTGATTGCCCTTGTGTCTGATTCTGGCTGCAAGAGTGTTATCCTGAGTTGCTGATTATCTGTGAATCGACTGGCTTCCTCTGATGTCCCTTCTGGCTCCTGACTCCTGGATTGTTCCTGACTTTGTTGCTCTCCATATTCCTGATCGTGGCTTGGCTGAGTACCTGTCTTGATTCCTGACCCCAAATTGTCTTCTGGTTTACACTTCTGGATCACAATTTTGCTTTGTTTGCTTTTGTTATTTTAATAAAGGTGTTTTGTACTTTACATTTTTGTTCCTGGTCCCTAACAGGAGGTGTTAGGTCTCCTGGTGGAGAGATGGGGCCTTCCTTTCATCGACCTGATGGTCACACGGGACAACCAGAAGGATCAGCTGTTTTGCTCCTGCTGGACAGACACTCTGGTGTTTGCAGTGGATGCCCTGTTGATTCCTTGGCATTCTCACCTGGCCTACATCTTTCCTCCTCTTCTACTCCTTCCCATGGAGCTGTGGAAGTTTCAGATGGACAGTGTGTCCGTCATCCTGATTGCTCCTTATTGGACCAGACAACCTTGCTTTCCAGAGCTGTTGGCTCTGTCTGTTTGCAACCCGTTTCTTCTGCTTCGTAGACTGGATCTTCTTCAGGGTTACCTATAGAAGGAGAACATAGAGCTCATGACTTTGACAGCATGGAGGTTGAAGCCTCCATCTTGAGCAAAAAGGGCTTTTGCCCTGATGTGGTCTCTACTATGATTCAGGCTAGGAAACCAGGATCCTCTAAGGCCTGCCACTGGGTTTGGTCTATATTCCTATACACAGGGATCTGTCCTCACAGGAGTTTGATCTCCTTTTTACAGCCTTGTTCCTAGAAGATTCAGACCTCAGCTCACACTGCCTTTTTTTTTTTTCGAAAGTACATAGCCATTGCCATACGTCAGTCTTCTTTCAGTGGGTTGCTCCTGCCTTTAAGGCTTCCACTCCTCAGTGGGACCTTAACCTGGTTATGGGGGTCTTGCAACAACCACCCTTCGAGTCTTTGGCTACCATTCCATTATGTCTTATGATGTGGAAGATGTCACTTTCTTTTGGCTGTTGTTCCTGTCCACAGAGTAACTGATTTCAGGCTCTGTCCTACAAACTGCCTTTCCTAGTGTTTCACATGGATAAGGCTGTCCTTCGTACCTCCCAGGAATTTCTTCCTAAGGTGATCTCTGAGTTCCACATCGATAAGGGTATTTGTTGTACCTTCCCTTTGTCCTGACCCAAATCTGACAAGGCGAGGGATCTCCGCTTGTTGAATGTGATGCATTGCCTTAAGTTCTATGTGCACTGCATGGAGTCTGTCCATCAGAGTGATGCACTGTTTGTCATCCATGAGGGTCCCAGGGTTGGTAAGCCAGCATCCAAGGTGACTATTGTGGATCAAGTCTACCATTCACAAGGCCTATGAACTCAGGAAGAACCATGTTCCCTTTCGCATCACAGAGCATTCCAAAAGGTCTATTGGGGCCTCCTGGGCTTACATGATTCAGGCCTCTGCTGATCAGCTGTGCAAAACGACCACGTGGTCTTCTGTGCACACCTTTGCCAAACACTACCGTGTTGATGATCTGGGTTCGCTGAAGCCAGCTTTGGCAGCAAAGTCCTGGAGGCAGCTCTGCCTATCTAGGACTTTAGTTCTTGCGTCTTAGAGATCTTTACCTGTTGAGCCCCGTTGGCTCTTGTTCTGTGTGTTGTGTTTACAGTTATATAGGTCTCCCACCCTGTCAAGGAACCATGCTTGGTATCCTGTGGCTGGACATGGGTGTCCATTTTGGGTTCATGCTCACAGGAGTTTTCCTCTTTTTCCTTCTTGTTATCTAGCTAGGTAGGTTTATTGTCTCAAATCTATCTGGAGAGAGGGGTGGCTAATAGCCAGCTTGGAGCAGAGGAAGACTTCACCCTGCACTTCTTTCAAGAATTGTTCCTGCCTACTTAAAGAGGCTGGTGGTACTTGTAAGATATATGGACTAAGAGAAAAGGATTTAACAGGTACTACTAAAATCCTCTTTTTAGTTGAAAAAAAAAATCACACGCTCCCTGATGTAAAGCTACTTCCAGGAGCACAGCAACAGGGAACATTAGGTTGAGCACTAGCCTGCCAAGATTCATCAAGCAGACTGGGAGCTTGTAGCCTGTCAAGGGATATGGCTGCTTCCGGTATAGGTCTCTTGCTGACATACTGTACCCCCAGAACACTTTAGAAGGCTCTGTGAAAAACGGTGATAGGAACATGTTTTTATGTTTGTGTTAGCGTTGTTTGAAGATATATTTATAATATCATTTGACTTCCTATTGGTTACAGACATGCACACTGATCAAGCTTTGTCTAAATCACAAATGGTTTTTCTTACAGTCCTAGCCTCCAAAGGAAATAAAGCTTTTTTTGTATGTGTTTTCTTTTGTTTGCATAGCACTTTCAGTGGGTCTGTCACTTCTAAATAAGTTTAGTTAATTTCAAAGAGAATTGCCTGTGTGTTGTTATATATATATATAAATAATTTTTGAGAAATTAACCTGTAATGTTAGTGCCACTATGTTCTAATTATTTTCTACGCTGGGCCAGTTTTACCACTTATTCTGCTATGAGTTAATCTGGACTGAGCCCAGACACTGGATGCAAATTGAACAGAACTAATCCGCATATTTTTCAGGTATTTCTCATAAAGTGCTAGCATATAAAGGTTAATTTTTCAAAAAGTATTTTACAGAACAATTGCTAATACAACAAATAGGCAGATTTTAATTATCTGTTAAAAAAACAAAACAAACAACTTGTCATAGAGTAACAGCACACCCTCACTCTAAGGCATGAAGAGCAGCAAAGAGTAAGGGGATTCTCCAAGCCCCCTCCCCAAATTAGGAGCATAGGTGTGTATTTCTGTTTCGGTAAGCATACTTAAAATATAGCTGTCTTTCAATCTACATTTCCTGGTCATCCATGGCAGCATTCATCAGATAAGTTAACTCCTCCCCTTTCAGCTGATTGGACAGAGGACAAGTCAGACATTATAAAAGACACCCTTCCACTTTTCCTTTTGTCATTTCTCTAGCACCACTGAGGGATTCTGAGAGCTTCCCTATAGGATGCAATGCACTCTAGATGACATCTAGATGACATATATTCAAATGGCATCATTGTATGCAGGTGATGGAATGGAGGTGAATACACAGTCCACATATGATGAACAGTCGATGGGAACATAATACATTTGTTAGTATTTCCACATCACAGTTAGTCGATGGAGATGAATTGATGATATAACTCAAAGATGTATGATTCTCATTGAATTTTCATACTGCAACCGAGTCTGGCTAATCCTTAGAGTATGGTAGGCATTAGATCTTAATATGTGCGGATACTCTCACCCGTCTTCACCCCAATCTTGGGCACATGATATCTTCCCACTGCCAAACTACTCCATAATCGTCACTCACAGGTTGCCTCAGTCCTCATACTATCTGTTCCAACATCACCATCTACAACTTCCAAGCCAACATATATAGCGGAGCCGTGTCATCTGAGGATCCTCCATATTCGTCTCCTATTAAAGTCAATGCGTTTCGCCCATCTTACAGTGAGATTCGTCAAGACAAACTATATCAAATTAACCAACTATCCGTGACGCTTCTTAAACCCCGTAACTGGAAGTAATATCCATCACCATAGTAACCAAATGGTAAATAAATTTGTAACTTCAAATGTCACCGTTACCCTCAAAGATCTGATGGCCTCCATTAAATTACATTCATACCTTAAAGCGATATGTGACCCATATTGTCTATACAATAGTCTGAACATAAAAGTTAACTAGAGTCTCTTACCTCAATGCAGAGTTCCTGGTTCAGTCAGCGATAAGCACAACACCGACTCCACCCCTCCATGGGCGATTCCAGTACCGTGCGCATCACATGACTGCCTCAGACAAGGCATAATAGTGGATCCCTATCCGATTTAAACGTGTTTAAATACACTTTAATCACTTACATCCCTAAGTACAATTAGAAGGTATAAAATAGCACTAAACGTCAACCCCATTCAGACCATATAAACAAATATGGGGATCTAGAGCTATCGGCCACAGACCCTCCATATATTATGACATAATAAAGTACTCATCAGTAAATACCCACAACCCCCTCATGTCTATCTGTCACGGTTTGTTTTGACTCTCAGACACAGAGTTAAGATAAAAACACAACTTTATTGAAATTTTAAAGTGAACCCTCGTGGGTTTGGCATACACATATAACAGCAAGTTATTTGTACAGTGCAATAGAGAACAATGGTAAGTGGATGATAGGCTCTACTGGCCTTGCCAATACCGGGTAAGGCAACCTTAAGACTGGCAATATTGGAAATAGGTTCTACCGGCCTTACCAATATACCGGGCAAGGCAGCCTTGAGGCTTGAACAATGAGAGAGGAGGCTCTACCGGCCTTGCCAATATACCAGGGAAGGCAGCCTAGACACTGGCACAACGAGAGCGGAGGCTTTACCGGCCTTGCCAATATACCGGGCAAGGCAGCCTAGAGACTGGCACAACGAGAGAGGAAGCTTCACCGGCCCCGCCAATATACAGGGCAAGGCAGCCTAGACACTGGCACAACGAGAGAGGAGGCTTTACCGGCCTTGCCAATATACCGGGCAAGGCAGCCTAGACCCTGGCACAATGAGAGAGGAGGCTCTACCGGCCCTGCCAATATACCGGGCAAGGCAGCCTAGCAATACCCTGAGATAGTCGAGTACTGGTGCAGAAGTAGTAATGGCCTCAGCGACTGTATTAAGATGGAGCAAGCCAGTCTCCTATGAGGGAGACACAGAGGCCTTACCGGGGCTAATATAGGACTCAACGAGCACCCGGTAGATGATGGAGCGAACCAGTACCCGCGTACTGGAATATACAAGGCTTTACCGGCGCTATAAGGAATGTAGCGAGCCGCCGGTATGTATGGAGCGAACCAGTACCCGCGTACTGGACTACACAGCGTTACTGGTGCTGTAGGAATGAGGCAAGCCACCGGTTATGTATGGAGCAAACCAGTACCCGCATACTGGACTACACAGTGTTACCGGTGCGGTAAGGAATGAGGCAAGCCACCAGTTATGTATGAAGCGAACCAGTACCCGCGTACTGGACTACAGTGTTACCAGTGCTGTAAGGAATGAGGCAAGCCACTGGTATGTATGGAGCGAACCAGTACCCGCGTACTGGACTACACAGCGTTATCGGTGCTGTAAGGAATGAGGCAAGCCACCTGTTATGTATGGAGCGAACCAGTACCCGCATACTGGACTACACAAGTAACTCAAATGATGAGAATGTCTCCCAGGGCGACATGAAGGATGAGACACTCTGCACGTGATCCCGGAGCAGGAGCACAGCCAGGCCCGGACAGGAAACAGGAACAACAACGGCAGACAACAGGATCAGGAGTAGCAGCAGGAATGACAGCCCACAACGGATTAGGAACGGAAGCAGGAACCACAGCCCAAACCGGATCAGGAACGGAAGCAGGAACAATAGCCATGGAAGCTGTCAGGCAGGTACACAGGCTGTCTCTGGTGAGTGGTAGAAAGTCAAGGCCCAGGAGCTCAGGGATCTAGTGCAGGTGGCCAACAACAAGAGACACCACAAAGGGCAACCAAAGGGTGCCAAAACCCCGTCTATATAGACAATACTGGGCGGGCAGAAGACAGGCAGCCAATGGAGAGCCCATTCAGATAACTGACAGAAAAAGGCAGCAATCACGGGCACCGTGATAGTAACCCCCTCTCAAAGACCCCCCCTTCTGGAAGAGGGACCTGGTTTCTGAGGGTACTTGGAATGAAAAATTCACAGTAATTTGGGAGCATGAAGGTCCTTAATATCCACCCAGGATCGTTCTTCTGGACCATAACCCTTCCAATGTACCAAATACTGCAATTTTCCTCTAAGTCTGTAAGAATCAATGATACACTGAACTTCGTACTCCTCCTGACCTTCAACCTCTATAGGCCCTGGCACCACAGGGTTGGTAGTATAACGGTTGCATACAAGAGGTTTGAGGAGAGACACATGGAACACATTATGAATATGCATGGAAGCAGGGATATCCAAAGCATAAGAGACAGGGTTGATTTTACGAATCACCCTATAAGGACCAATAAACCGAGGAGCCAATTTGTTAGACGGAACTTGTAGTTTGAGGTTTCTGAAGGAAAGCCACACTCTATCCCCAACTTGGAAGGAAACCGCTGGCAGCCGTCTACGATTAGCATGATGCTGATGGCGCTGAAAAGACTGACTGGGTGCCCTCTGCACCTGTGCCCATGTGGAGCGGAGTTGCTCGATATGCTCATCCAGAGCTGGAATCTGCTGTGACTGGAAAGAATCCGGGAGCAAACAAGGCTGGAACCCATAATTGATCAGAAAAGGAGAGCTCCCGGATGAAGAATTAACCACACAGTTCCTGGCAAACTCTGCCCAAGGCAACAGGTCGGCCCAGTTATCGTGATGGTCAGTAACAAAACAACGCAGGAACTACTCCAGTCCCTGATTGGAACGCTCAGCGGCCCCATTGGCCTGGGGGTGGTAGGCAGAGGAAAAGGACAATTGGATGCCCATTTGTTCGCAAAATGCTCTCCAAAATCTGGACACAAACTGGCTCCCCTGGTCGGACACCAGCACTCTGGGTACTCCATGCAACTGAAATACTTCTTTAGCGAAAACCACCGCTAATTCTTTAGCAGAGGGAAGGCCACGGAGAGGCACGAAATGAGCCATTTTAGAAAACCTGTCCACCACCATAAGTATGAAAGAGTACCCTCTAGATACTGGCAACTGTCCCATAAAATCAATGGAAACGTGAGACCATGGACGTTCGCCATTAGGCACTGGCTGGAGTAGGCCCACAGGGAGGTGTCTAGGGGTCTTGGCACGGACACAGGTGGTACAGGCATTAGTAAACGCAGCACAATCTGCCCTCAGGGAGGGCCACCAGAAGACTTGTGAGAGAGACCAAATCAATTGAACTGTACCAATATGCCCCGCGGCTTTAGAGGAGTGGTATGTCTCAAACAATCGAGTGCGAAATGGCTTATCAACAAAACACTTGCCCACTGGGGGTTTCCGGGGAAGCGGTAGCCTGGGAGGCCAGAATCTCTTCCCCCAGTGGCGAAGTGATACTTGTGCGTAGAGTAGCCAATATACGATCAGGCTGTATAATGGGTGCTGGGACCTCGTCCCTGTCTACTTCGGGCTCAAATTGTCTAGACAGGGCATCTGCCCTAACATTCTTAGACCCAGGCAGGTATGATACAACAAAACTGAATCGAGAGAGGAACAACGCCCACCTGGCCTGGCGAGAGGACAATCTTTTGGGCTCAGAAAGATAGGTCAAGTTTTTGTGGTCAGTCAGAATTAATACTGGGTTTTTGGTGCCCTCCAATAAATGATGCCATTCTTTCAGGGCGAGAATGATAGCCAGTAGTTCTCTGTCACCTATCTCATAATGACTTTGAGCCACAAACAATTTCTTGGAGAAAAACCCACATGGTCTGATAGTTCCTCCTTTCACAGGTCGCTGAGAAAGTACTGCCCCAACCCTGATCTCTGAGGCATCAACCTCCAATGTAAACGGGAGAGATGGGTTGGGATGGGATAACACGTGAGCAGTAGCAAAAGAGGATTTCAACCTCTCAAAAGCATCTTCAGCTGCCACCGACCACTGAGAGTGATTATCACCCTTGTGAGTAAGGTCAGACAAAGGCTTAACAATCGTGGAAAAATTCTTAATAAACTTTCTGTAATAATTAGCGAACCCCAGAAATCGCTGGATAGCTTTTAAGCCATTAGGTCGAAGTTTTTCCTGATCCATGGCAATGCTTTCTTTGGCAATCACGAACCCCAAGAAGGGCACACTGGATTTATGAAACTCGCATTTTTCGAATTTGCAATATGTAGGTGGAGCAATACTTCTGATACATCTTTAATGTGTTGTGACATGTTTCCAGAATGAATAAGTATATCGTCCAGGTAGACAACAACACAGGACTGCAGCATATCCCTGAGGCTATCTTTAATCAGTTCTTGAAATACTGCGGGTGCATTACAGAGACCAAACGGCATAACTAGATATTCATAGTGCCCGGATCTAGTGTTAAAGGCCGTTTTCCACTCATCACCAGCTCTGATCCGAATCAGGTTATAAGCAGCACGTAGGTCCAGTTTGGTAAAGATAGAGGAACCTTTTAACCTGTCAAATAATTCGGTGATGAGTGTTATCGGATAAGCATTTTTTGACATTAGTTTGTTTAGGCCACGGGAATCAATGCACTGTCTCAGTTCGCCATTTTTCTTTTTCACAAAAAAGAATCCAGCCCCAGCTGGAGAGGTGGATTTCCTTATAATCCCTCTCTTGAGGGCATCTGAAATATATTCCTCCATAGCTTGGTTCTCATCACAAGACAATGGATATGTGCGTCCCCTAGGGGGCACCACCCCTGGGGGCAAATCAATAGAGCAATCATAGGATCTGTGCTGGGGTAGGGTGCCAGCCTCTCCCTTACTAAACACATCGCTGAATTGTTGGTACTCATCTGGCAATGAAGGTACACAGAATCTTAACCGGGTGGGATACACAATGCTTCATACAATACTGAGACCAAGCAGAGATTTCACACTTTTGCCAATCAAACTGAGGATTATGAAGCTGCAACCAGGGAAATCCCAGAATGACTGCGTAGTGTGGCGAATTGATAATCTGGAACTGCTGTTCCTCTTTATGAAGCGCCCCAATGGTCATAGGTAATGGTATTGTTTCAAAGGTAACCTGTGCAGGTTCTAGAGAGGGGATTCTCTCTTGACCAACGGAATCTTATGCCGTTCAGCAAAGGCACTATCCATAAAATATCCAGCTGCGCCGGAATCATCCAGGGCCAGAACCTCCACCGATTGATCTGCCCAAGAGAGTACCACCTGTATGGTGGGTTTCTATATGATCAAGCCTGGGGACGGTTGAACACCACCTAGGGCCTGTCCCCCAAGGTACTCTAGGTATGTTCGTTTCCCGGATGTACGGGACAAGATCTTAGCATGTGCCCAGTTTTGCCACAGTATAAGCACAACCCCTGCCTTCTACGGTGTGCTCTTTCCTCCTTGGTCAGCCTGGTGAAGCCTAATTGCATGGGTTCACCTGATTCTCGTAACTGGTCCTTAGGCTTAGGTGCCAAGGGAGGGATGGGTGGGCAAAATGAACTGCTAGATCCGTTATTATTTTACCGTAGCCGACAGTCCTTAGCCATCAATCTTTCACGGATCCGAGTATCAATTAGGATAACATAATCATATATTCGTCTAGATCAGTAGGCAACTCTTTAGCTGCAGTTTCATCTTTGATATGTTTGCTCAAACCTTGAGCAAAAGCTGCCAGCAACGCCTCATTATTCCAACCTACCTCTGCTGCCAAGGTGCGGAATTCAATGGCATAATCGCCAACGGTACGCCTGCCCTGTTGTATCTCCATAAGGCGTTTAGCAGCAGAGGCGGTTCTACCAGGGATCTCAAACACTCTTCGAAATGATTGCACAAATTCCCTGAAACTCTTTGTGCAAGGCTTCACACTCTCCCATAAGGGATTGGCCCATGCCAGGGCTCTGCCAGTCAATAGGGATATCATAAACCCAACTTTACTGCGATCATTCGGAAAGGCATGCGAGGTTAATTCCATAAATATCTCAAGTTGGTTAATAAACCCTCTGCACAGGCTAGTTTCGCCATCATATCTGAGTGGCAAAGGAGCAGAAGCGGTTAACCCTTTGACTGCAGCCACTGAGGGCATATTATCGTTTTCCGGTGTAGAATCTGGGGAGACCACCAGACTTGGGACAGACTTGTCCGTGAGTACTGTACTTTCAAGAATGGCTTGGATCGCCACTTCCAGCTGATCCAGGCGCTGCTCATGTACATCCATCCTCCAATGGATGTTTTTTGCATTACCGTCACTCTTACTATCTGACGTCATGGCCTTTCGTACTGACACGGTTTGTTTTGACTCTTAGACACAGAGTTAAGATAAAAACACAACTTTATTGAAATTTTAAAGAGAACCCTCGCGGGTTTGGCATACACATATAACAGCAAGTTATTTGTACAGTGCAATAGAGAACAATGGTAAGTGAATGATAGGCTCTACCGGCCTTGCCAATACCGGGTAAGGCAACCTTAAGACTTGCACAACGAGAGAGGAGGCTCTACCGGCCTTGCCAATATACCGGGCAAGGCAGCTTAGACACTGGCACAATGAGAGAGGAGGCTTCACCGGCCCTGCCAATATATCGGGCAAGGCAGCCTCGACACTGGCACAATGTGAGAGGAGGCTTTACCGGCCTTGCCAATATACCGGGCAAGGCAGCCTAGACACTGGCATAACGAGAGAGGAGGCTCTACCGGCCCTGCCAATATACCGGGCAAGGCAGCCTAGCAATACCCTGAGATAGTCGAGTACTGGTGCAGAAGTAGTAATGGCCTCAGCGACTGTATTAAGATGGAGCAGAACAGTCGCCTATGACAGAGGCCTTACTGGGGCTAATATAGGACTCAACGAGCACCCGGTAGATGATGGAGCGAACCAGTACCCGCGTACTGGACTACACAAGGCATTACCATCGCTATAAGGAATGTAGCGAGCCACCGGTATGTATGGAGCGAACCAGTACCCACGTACTGGACTACACAGCGTTACCGGTGCTGTAGGAATGAGGCAAGCCACCAGTTAAGTATGGAGCAAACCAGTACCCGCTTACTGGACTATACAGTGTTACCAGTGCTGTAAGGAATGAGGCAAGCCACCGGTTATGTATGGAGCGAACCAGTACCCGCGTACTGGACTACACAGTGTCACCGGTGCGGTAAGGAATGAGGCAAGCCACTGGTATGTATGGAGCGAACCAGTACCCGTGTACTGGACTACAGAGCGTTACCGGTGCTGTAAGGAATGAGGCAAGCCACCTGTTATGTATGGAGCGAACCAGTACCCGCGTACTGGACTACACAGCGTTACCGGTGCTGTAAGGAATGAGGCAAGCCACCTGTTACGTATGGAGCGAATCAGTACCCGCATACTGGACTACACAGCGCTACCGGTGCTGTAAGGAATGAGGCAAGCCACCTGTTATGTATGGAGCGAACCAGTACCCACATACTGGACTACACAGCGTTACCAGTGCTGTAAGGAATGAGGCAAGCCACCAGTTAAGTATGGAGCGAACCAGTACCCACGTACTGGACTACACAAGTAACTCAAATGATGAGAATGTCGCCCAGGGCAACATGAACGATGAGACACTCTGCACGTGATCCCACAGCCAGGCCCGGACAGGAAACAGGAACAACGGCAGACAACCGGATCAAGAGTAGCTGCAGGAACGACAGCCCACAACGGATCAGGAATGGAGGCAGGAACCACAGCCCAAACCGGATCAGGAACGGAAGCAGGAACCATAGCCACGGAAGCTGTCAGGCAGGTACACAGGCTGTTTCTGGTGAGTGTAGAAAGTCAAGGCCCAGGAGCTCAGGGATATAATGCAGGTGGCCAACAACAAGAGACACCACGAAAGGGCAACCAAAGGGTGCCAAAACCCCGTCTATATAGACAATACTGGGCGGGCAGAAGACAGGCAGCCAATGGAGAGCTCATTCAGATAACTTACAGGAAAAGGCAGCAATCACGGGCACCGTGATACTATCGTTCAAAAGGCATTACTGGATGATATAATCATGGGCCACAGTATGAATGATCCATATCTTCAACTCTCCCATCTGCATATAGGGAAGAGATTATACATTTCTACCAAGATAACACATAATACTGTATATATTTTTATGATCATCCTAAATAAAGGCCTAAAATGACCCAGAATCCATAATCACAATATCAATTTTCACCCTAATATCTCATATATCCTGTACATGATATATAGTACCATAAATTCATAACAAAATCCACCAGTGTATTATTGACATAAGCCTAAACATAAGGGGGAATAGGGCATAGGGTAATCGAGCACAGGGTAATCAAGCACATATTCCAAGTTCTCTTATAGGAATGCATTAAATTGTATTTCCTCATTCAGTCCTCTGGGGTACACTGAATCCAAGGTATATATCCATCTACACTTTTTTTGAAGTAACTTTTTATCAATATCTCCCCCTCTTAGACTATGGACTATGTGCTCAATTCCCACTGCCTTTAAACCGTCAGATCTACCTCCATGGAATTCAAGGAAGTGTCTTGCAACCGAACTTTCCATAGATCCTTTCTCAATATCACATTTGTGTTCCAGAATTCAAAATTCTCTGATGGTTTTACCCATGTAAATTTTACCACATAGGCATGACAATTGATAAATCACCCCCTTGGTACGGCAATTTATACATTGTTTGATCTTAAACTCTTTAGTGCAGTCATAATTCACAAATACATCTGATCTCTTCACGTATTTACACGCTCTACACATGCCACATGGAAAGGTACCCAACTTTACTGTTCTATTAAGCCAGTTGCCCTCTTGACTTCTGTGTTTACTCCCAAGGTAACTATGTACCAATTTATCTCTTAAGTTAGGTACTCTCTTCGCCACCAAAGCTGGAGAGTCCCCAACTATTTTCTTTAGTGATTCATTTTGAGTCAATACCTCAATGTTTAACAAGGACACCCCTCAACGCCTGCCAATGTGTTCCATAGGGCGATATGAATCTTACTCTTGTATCATTTTCCTTCTGAGTCCTCTTATTAAAAATAAGGGCATCTCTGTTCTGTCCCAGTGCTCTCTGATATCCCCTTTTCAAAACATTAAAAGAGTATCCTCTATCCAAGAATTTATGAGTCAAATCTTTCACTTGCGATTTAAATTCTCTCACATCTGAGCACTTTCTTCTAAGACGAAGATACTGCCCGTATGGGATTCCTCTAATCTGAGTTGGTAAATGATAACTTGTTACATGCAATAACATATTGCATGCATTTGGTTTACTATACCCCTTAGTCTTTAATACCATATTCTCTCTATAGATTTTAAGGTCGAGAAATTCCACTTCTTCCTGACTTATATTAGATGTAAGTTTAATGTTCATATCATTACAATTTAAATCTATAATGAACCTCTCCAGACTCTTAAGAGGTCCATCCCAAATCATAAATATATCTATATACCGAATCCAAAGGGTCACGTGTTCCCCAAACCCATGCGTCTCCGCAACCACAAACTGCTCCCACCAGCCCAAGTGCAGACAAGCGTAGATGGGGGCACACAAGGCCCCCATTGCCACCCCACGGCATTGTCGATAGAATCTGCCCTCAAATACAAAGTAATTGTTATCAAGGATGAACTCCATCAGTTGGATAATAAACTCATTCTGATGCACAAAGGCCACACTCCTAGTCTCCAAATAAGATTGTCATGCTCTTAAACCAATATGGTTGGGGATGGAGGTGTACAGGGACTCCACATCCAGAGTTACTAGATAACAGTCCCCTCCCACCACCACCCCCACCAGACAGAGTATCACCTCACCAGTATCCTCAATATACGACGGCAAAGTCCTCAAAAAAGGGTTTCAATCTTCTATCCACATATCGACTCACTTTTTCAGATACGCTGCCAATACCCAACACCATCGGACGTCCAGGTGGGTCATATAAAGACTTTTGTACCTTTGGCAGAATATAAATGGTTGGGACCCTCGGGTTCTCAACCATCATATATTGTATTTCCTGCTTCAAAATAATAATCTCATCAAGGGCAAATTGTAATCTTATTCTCAACTTAGACTGAATATCTATTGTAGGGTCCTTATGCAGAAGCTCATAACATTTTCTATCCCTCAATTGGCACATCATTTCTCTACAATATTTTTCCCTATTCATTAATACAACATTGACCCCTTTGTCGCTGGGTTTAATAATTACTTCCTCATGATTTTGCAAATCTTTAAGGGCCTTCCATTCATCAATAGATAAATTACCATGTACATTTATTCCAAATTCAATACTGGAAAGATCTCACTGTACAGCCTGTGTGAAAGCCTGAACATATGGATTCAGCGACAAAGGGGGCATAGTAGTAGATCTGCATCTCAAATCCGTAAAAGTAGTATCCCCAGTCAATACTACTTCCACCAATTCATATTGACCTTCTGCTTGTAAATCATTTAATATTTCAATTATTTCATTATCCTGATTTTCAACATCATTTAATTGATTAATTAATATTGTTGTCACTCTTTGTCCTTGTTTTTGGGCCTGCCTCTTCCTCCTCCCCCTCCTGATTTTTCCACACCATTTCCCCTCTCTAAAAAAAAGAAGAGAGGTGGATCCAACCTCAGAAGCTATATTTTTTTGTGATGGACTCCCCTTCTGAACTAGACTCACTACTACTGGAGCCAGATGTTCTGTTTCCAAATTGACCATACCTTCGTCTAAAGTTTTTAAATATAGAATACACTTTATTAGTCGAGAAATCCTGCATGTCCCTGACATACTTCTTCTTTTTCCTAAGACTAATCTCCCTTTGGATTTTTTCAAGATCCATCCTCAACGTATCATTAATATTATTAAAATCTTCCAAGTCCCTAAATGTAGCTAACTCCAATGTGCTCCGGTCAACTTCCAACTTGACCTCTGTTAATTGTGATCTACTTTCTTCAATAATATGATTAATTAATTCCAAAGAACACTTTGTGTGAGTATTGTACCATTTATCCAAAAATCCAGCAGATTTTAAGTGTTTTCCAGGAAGTAAACGAATACGTAGGCCTCATGGTATTATCCCAGCCTTAGCATATGCCTCTAGACTCGAGATGTCCCATGTAAGCCGTAACTGCCTAGTCAAGACTTTTAAATTTCTTAAACAAATCAGATCTCGTTGACCCTTCCCCTATATTTAATTCTTTAGAAAATGCTGATCTTATATCATCATTCCACTTATCATCAAATTGGAACACCATCTTCTCAGAGGGAAACAGTGACAAAAAATTGAGATGTGGGGAAGAAGAGAAGATACCGGATGTCAATGATGGATCTACACACACCACCCAAAATTTCAAAATAAATAGAGGTCCTCAACCATCTACCTGAAATGGACCATAATACCATAATATATATATAAACAAACCATGGGAGCACTCCTCGTATATGACAACCAAAGGTGAACCCATGTAATACTAACATGGGGTGCTCTCAATCCCAATAGAGAATAAATTGATAAACTAAAGAAAAAATATATGGGATTAAATAAGGCACTAAACCAATAATAAATTCCACAAAACGATACATGTAAAAAATTAATCAAATTTATTCATGACAAAATGTCTAAATTATCAATATATAAAATTATAAAGAAATAAGTGGTATATAGATCCTCCACCCCCCCACAGCCCAATACATCCTCATACATAAATAAAAAACAAAAAACAGAGCTAATAATATACATGAAAAAAGGATCCCAATACTGGCGCCAGCCCCCTAAATAGATACCTGCCTACAAAAATATACCTGCCACTATCAACCTAACAAGACAAATTGTACTCAGTGCACTGGGAGTCCCAAAGACTCACATAAACAATTAAAGGCAGTTCATAGATATATTCAAGGGGCATCGTAGTATGCAGATGATGGAATGGAGGTGAATACACAATCCACATATGATGAACAGGTGATGGAAACATAATACATTTGTTAGTATTTCCACATCACACTTAGTCGATGGAGATGAATTGATGATATAACACAAAGATATATGATTCTTATTGAATTTCCATACTGTAACCGAGTCTGGCTCATCCTTAGAGTATGATAGGCTTAAGATCTTAATATATGCGGATACTCTCACCCGTCTTTACCCTATGCCCAATTCCCCCTTATATTTAGGCTTATGTCGATAATACACTGGTGAATTTTGTTATGAATTTATGGTACTATATATCATGTACAGGATATATGAGATATTAGGGTGAAAATTGATATTGTGATTATGGATTCTGGGTGCTGTCATTTTAGGCCTTTATTTAGGATGATCATAAAAATATATATCGTATTGTGTGTTATCTTGGTAGAAATGTATAATCTCTCCCCTATATGTAGATGGGAGAGTTGAAGATATGGATCATTCATACTTTGGCCGACGATTATATCATCCAGTAATGCCTTTTGAACAATAGACATGAGGGGGATGTGGGTATTTACTGATGAGTACTTTATTATGTCATAATATATGGAAGGTCTGTGGCCAATAGCTATAGATCCCCCATATTTGTTTATATGGTCTGAATGGGGTTGACGGTTAGTGCTACTTTATACCTTCGTACTGTACTTAGGGATGTAAGTGATTAAAGTGTATTTAAACATGTTTAAATCGGTATCCACTATTATGCGTTGTCTGGGGCAGTCATGTGATGCGCATGGTACTGGAATTGCCCATGGAGGGGTGGAGTCAGTGTTGTGCGTCTCGCTGACTGAACCAGGAAGTCTGCATTGAGGTAAGAAACTCTAGTTAACTTTTATGTTCAGACTATTGTATAGACAATATGGGTCACATATCGCTTTGAGGTATGAATGTAATTTAATGGAGGCCATCAGATCTTTGAGGGTAACGGTGACATTTGAAGTTACAAATTTATTTACCATTTGGTTACTATGTTGATGGATATTACTTCCGGTTACGGGGTTTAAGAAGCGACAGGGATAGTTGGTTAATTTGATATAGTTTGTCTTGACGAAGCTCACTGTCAGATGGGCGAAACGCGTTGACTTTAATAGGAGACGAATATGGAGGATCCTCAGATGACACGGCTCCGCTATATATGTTGGTTTGGAGGTTGGAGATGGTGATGTTGGAACAGATAGTATGAGGACTGAGGCAACCTGTGAGTGACGATTATGGAGTAGTTTGGAGGTGGGAAGATATCATGTGCCCAAGATTGGGGTGAAGACGGATGAGAGTATCCGCTTATATTAAGACCTTAAGCCTACCATACTCTAAGGATGAGCCAGACTCGGTTGCAGTATGGAAATTCAATAAGAATCATACATCTTTGTGTTATATCATCAAATTATCTCCATCGACTAACTGTGATATGGAAATACTAACAAATGTATTATGTTCCCATCAACTGTTCGTCATATGTGGACTGTGTATTCACCTCCATTCCATCACCTGCATACAATGATGCAATTTGAATATATATATACATATATATATATATATATATATATATATATATATATATATATATAAACTGCCTTTAATTGTTTATGTGAGTCTGGGGCTTCCAGTGCACTGAGGACAATTTGTCTTGTTAGTTTGATAGTGGCAGGTATATTTTTGTAGGCAGGTATCTATTTAGGGGGCTGGCACCAGTATTGGGATCCTTTTTTTCATGTATATTATTGTCTCTGTTTTTTGGGTTTTATTTATGTATGAGGATGTATTGGGCGGTGGGGGTGGGGGGTGGAGGATCTATCTGCCACTTATTTTTTTATAATTTTATATATTGATAATTTAGACATTTTGTCATGAATAAATTTGATTAATTTTTTACATATATTGTTTTTGTGGAATTTATTACTGGTTTAATGCCTCATTTAATCCTATATATTTTTTCTTTAGTTTATCAATTTATTCTCTATTGGGATTGAGAGCACCCCATGTTAGTACTACATGGGTTTACCTTTGGTGGTCATATATGAGGAGTGCTCCCATCGTTTGTTTATATATATTTTGCACATATGAACATTAGTTGTAGACTCCTGCTTCTTTACTGTAGATCCGATTGCACTTTGCATATCACTCATTCTGGGGAATTTGTTAGCTACAAACTTTTAGTTAAAATACTATTCATACTATAGTATGTAGTGTGCTAGAAAGGGTATTGGGAAAATGGCTAATTGATGCACCACGTTTGGGCAATGACATATCAGTTCAAAACTCTTCTGATGATGTTGGGGAGGTTCACAGTGAGGACACTGGACCACCTCTGTCCATAGTGGAGTGGTCAGTTAGAGAAGATGAAGATGCAGAATTAGTAGACTCTTTAATTAGGTCAATTTTAAAGGTACTACAAGTATCTGAGGAAAATAATAAAGATAATTATTCAAAATCACTTTTCAAACACATAAAGAAAAGTTGTCACCTTTCCAGCATACTCTGAATTAGACCATATTATTCAAGACGAATGGCATACCTCAGATAAGTCCTAAGAAATTCATATTTATCACTCTCAAGAAAGAGTAGATTTATGGTCAAATCCACCAATAGTAGATCCCACAGTATCCAGATTATCCACTACTATTCCAGTACAAGGTGCAGTGCAACGAAAAGATACAGAGGAAAAGAGCATAGACTCTTTTAATAGACTACTGTTGTATGCCCAGAGAGCTATCGTTAGGGCAGTATTTACCTCAGGGTGGTCATGCAGAGCAATGGAAGCCTGACAATATCCTATTTTATAAGCCATTCAAAACAATGCCCCAAAGGAAGACATTATTCCTGTATTAGGATTTCTTAAAGAGCCTACAAATTATAATGTTGATGCAGCCTTACAGATAAGCAAAATGACTTGAAGTGCTCAGCTACCACAATTGCTGCCCGATGGCCTAAAAATATGGAATGCGGATTTTATTTCCAAGAAAGCATTAGTATCTTTACCATTCAGTTCAGAACTGGATAAGATGGTCCAAGCCACAGGAGTCAAAAGTACTTTTTTACCACAAAACAAACTTCTAAGGTTTGATTTCAAAAAGAGAAGCTTCACATATTATTCTAACAGAGACTATCAAGATACATCTCAACACTCAGCATCTAATACATCAGGAGAGTCCTTTGAATATGGAGGTAAATCTAAATCCAATTGGGCCCAGAAGAAAAATGTACTTAAACTGTTTGAGCCCAAGTCCACCACAGTATGAAGGTGGGAGTTTGGAGTCTCCATAAGATCCTCCACTAGGGGAAGACTCTGACAATATATTGGAGGAGCTCCATTACAGACGAATGGGCACTTCGATTATTAACATATGAATTCAGGATGTCTTTCACCACTCTTCCTCCATCAGGTTTCTTCATGTCCAGGGTGCCCAAGGACAAAAGCATTCAAGAGGCATTCCATGTAGCGATTCAGAAATCTTTAAAGAACAAAGTAATGGTTCCAGTACTGAGAGAACAAAGGTTCAAAGAGTTTTATTCCAAACTTTTCATTATTCTGAAAAAAGACTGAGGAATTTGTCCAATCTTGGATTTAAAGGAATTACATCATTATCTAAGAGTACCAAAATTAAAAATGGAGTTAATCAGATTTGTGATAGCAGCCATGGAACTGAAATAATTTGTGGCATCACAAACATCTAAGACCTTTTTTGCCAGAACACTACCAATTTACATTCCAAAACTAGCATTACCAATTCGTGGCTCTTCCATTTGGTCTAGCCACAGCACCAAGAGTGTTCAACAAATTGATGGCTCCTCTTGTAATGTATCTTTGGTCAAATGGATTAAATGTAACCCCATATCTATATGATGTATTACTAAACGTTCCTTCACAGGAACTCCTACAGGAACATCTTCATCTCACCATAAAAATAATGCAAGATCATGGTTGAATTATCAACCAGGCTCAAATCTTATCTAGTTCCGGTACAGAGACTTCAGTTTCAGGACCTGATATTCGACTCAGTGAGTCAGAAGGTTATATTGCCTCAAAACAAAATCTCAGACCTACAAGACAGGATGTCAGAACCTGAACTCTGAATCAGAAATTGCATGCGACTAGTGGGGAAAATGGTATCCACAATAGAAGCAGTTCCTTTCATGCAGTGTCACATGAGTCTCTTAGAACTAGATCTACTTTGCTACTGGTTCAGAAATCCTTCACATCTATATCAAATGATGACTCTGTCAAAGACCACCAAGCTCTTGCTGCAATGGTGGCTCACAAGTCCAAAACTGTTATCAGGAACAGAGTGGATGGTAGTTATGTCAGACGTCAGTCTATTCAGCTGGGAAACAGTATACTGTCTTCACTCCACTCCATTCAGGACCACTAGTCTCCAAGCAAGGTACGGCTACCCAAAATATCCTGGAGTTATGAGCCATTTTCAATGCACTATCAACATGGACAAGTCTACTACAAAATCTTCCCATTCTACTTCAGTTTGACAACACCACAGCAGTGGTTGACATAAACCACCATGGTGGCACAAAGCGCAAAACCATTTGGATGGAAGTAGAAAAATCCTACTTTGAGAGGAAAACCATATCCCAACATTATCAGCCATATACATTCTGGGAGTGGACAACTTCCAAGCAGACAAACCATAGACCCAGGAGAATGGTTACTGAAACAAGAGATATTCCTTTAAATTGTAGACCGTTGGGGCAATGGATACAATGGCATCATGGAGAAACATGTGACAGAGCAGGAGACCCACAGGCATTGGCAGTAGATGCTCTAACAATTCCATAGAAGCACCAACTAGCATATGTCTTTTTTTTTCTACTAGCTATGATTTCCAGGTCCTGCTCAAAATAAGGAGAGAAAAGGTTCACAAAATCCTCATCAAGCCATCCTTATCACAACATTGTGGCCAGGAAGGGCTTGGTTTCACCATCTACTAGATATGTCAATAACAGAACCCTGTAATCTTCCTCAGATACCAGAGGGGAGGTGCACTAATGTGTGATAAAGAGGAGCTGACTTCTCCAATTCCTATGTTATAATATGTAGCCTGTGCACTAAGATGTCTCAAGTGGGAGAAATCTTAGTGCATAGGTTCCATAGAATAACACAGCAACTAGAGAAGTGATATCACTCTTTATCACACCTCCGTTAGTGCATAACCCCCACAGATATTTTATCACAAGGTCCCATTCATCATCTCAATTTATACAATATCGCTCTGACGGAGTAGAGCTTGAAGCTGAAATCTTGAAAAACAAGGGATTGAGTGATTCAGTTATTCAAACAATGTTGAGAGCTCGCAAATCTGTTTCAACGAAAATTAATTATCGAATTTGGAAAATATTTTTTTCCTTCTGTAACCAGTATTTGATAGATCCATTACAGTTCCATCTCCCTTCACTCCAAGAATTTTTACAAGTGGGTCTTGAAAAAGGACTGCATGTTAATTCTTTCAAAGTCCTGCTCTATCAGTTGTTTTCCAAAGAAAATCGCTGCCATTCATAAGATTCAAACATTCATTCGAGGAGTGAATAGGATATTCCCTCCATACAGGGCTACCAGTCCCGCCTTGGGATTTGAATCTGGTTTTGGAGGGTCTTCAGTTCTCTCCCTTTGAACCACTATCTTCAGCTTCTATAAAGGATCTGTCATATCAGACAGTTTCTTTTTGCTATTGTTAAAGCAAGAAGAGTTTCGGAATGACCTACCATATATTCCATCAGGATAAAGTTGTGTTAAGGACTGTACCTGAGTTTCAACCCAAAGTGGTTTCAACGTTCCACATCAATCCAGAATTAATTCTTCCTTCCTTGTGTGGGTGTGGTTCGCTGTCTTCACAAGTATGATCAAGTCACCCAGTGTTTTAGACAAACGGGCTCTTTGTCATTCCAGACAGCCAAAGAAGGGCAGACCAGCTTAAAAACCAACTACTACCTCATGGCTTAAAGAGAATATAAGACAGTCAGTTCCAGCTCCTTTCTGCATTACAAGCTATTCAACATGTTCCATCAGTACTTCATGGGCCTTGAAAAATCATGGTATATTTGACCAACTCTGCAAAACAGCAACATGGTCATCTGTTCATAAAGTTATATAAAGTTAATAGTTTTGTATCTCAAGATGTTAGTTTTGGTCTCAAAGATTTGCAGGCCGTTGTTCATTCATTTTCTTACCCTCCCTCTATTTTGGGCCTTCCCCTGCATTCCTCAATGACGCTCTACAAAAGGGGATTTTTGTATTTACCAATAAATCCTTTTTTCTTCGTCCATTGTGGGATGCAGGGCATCCCAACGCAAATAGGTTTTCTTACTTTGCAGCTCTGTTCTTATGTAAATACTCTTCCTGACTGCATATGTATTGCTGGAGAGGTATATGCACATGCAAGTGGGAGAAGTTTCATCTTGAGTGCCCTGCCTCCTATAGAGAAGCTCTTATACCCCATGATCCCTGCATCCATCAATGGACTAAGAGAATAGGATTTATCAGTAAGTACAAAAATCCCCTTTTTCCTCTGTCATCTGAAGATGGTAGGACTTGAGCTACTGGCTCTCTTTTTGAGAGCTGTCTTTTTATTTTGAGGCTTACTTGGCAGCTTTCTCTTTCCTTTTCCAGTTGGAGCTATCCTTCTTTCTTCTTCTGAAGCTCCAGCTTAAGCCCCTCCCTTCATGGGTCGTTGGATTGGATAACCTTTAGTGGCCAGGGTATTTCAGCATAAATCCTAACAGTCCCAGATATAAAGAGGGAGTGCTGGCAATGCTGCTGCTTCTTGAAATATTCTCGCAGATGCTTGAAGTGAGTAATGCAGATGTGGGTTTATCTGAAGAATATTCTGACATTTGCTAATTTGGATTTCCTGGAGGTACATTAAGGTGTGGGCTTTCTATGCCATCTGCTCAAAGGGTTGCCACAAACTACTAGTAATCAAGACAACTGGAACACCTGCGCTATACTTGCCCTCTGGTTTTGTGTTTGTGTTCCTCTCTTATAGGCCCCTTTTTCTAGTTTAGCATGCCCCCTTTCTGGGGAAGTTCACTCAGGTTATCTTTGTTCTTTTCTTTGTGTATTATATCTATACATCTAGGTTGTGCAACACCAGTTTCATATGCTTGCACATGGGAACTTTGTGGCTGCACTGTGTTCATGTGCAGGTTCTTTGAATTTTCTATAATTTCACGAAAAACAATTATTTCATACTTTTTTTGCGAAAATTAACTCCCATAGAAAATATATAAAATGTTGTGTTTTTGTCACTGCAAATACATTTCCAGCAAAAATGTTGCCATTTTTCAGCTGTGTCGAGAAATAAATAGCTAAATCTCTGACACCGTAAGAGCTCTTATAATATGTACCCCAGAGACCTTGGAACTTTTATGAGTGCTTCTACTACTGCCAGTTGATGCCGTGGTTGTGATTTTGGTTGGATCTCGTTGAGGAGGTGTCTAGATGAGAGCCTGCTTTCCCATGCTTCTTAAACAGACAACAGATAGCAACATGCTTAGCATATGGATCGTGATTGAAGTATCTCCATACTGTGAACTTCGTAGACTGCAGTGTTCCTGAGAGGCTGCTACTGGGTGCTATATGTTGCTGAAATTGTACTAATACTAGGTTCAGAGGTGTGGCACTTCTAATAGCAACAGTGGCACTAATCATACCTAAGGCTGTGGATGCTGATAACATGTGTTGTTGCTGGTTACTCAACACTATTAGTGTGTGTGGCTGAATGGGACTTGGACTCAGAAGTGCTGATGATGCTGATGATGACTGAAAGGATGACTGTATTTTCTGGCATCTTTGCTTGTCTAGGGTCAGACTTTTCAATTGCTTTCCCAAACACTTTATAGACAGGCATAGTGCTGTTTTTCAGTGGCAGAAGATTGAGCCTTTGCCTTTCAGCTTACTTTGTTATGTCATCATCTCCCTCACTCTCAACTTCATCTGTATTTGTAGCTTTATGATATCTTGGACTTTTTTGCAAGCTATACATTTTTCTTTTTTTTTTTACTATCTTAAAATTAATAATATATATATATTCAATAATGGACAATTAATAGTGAGTCAAGTCTACGCTTATGGTATTTTAAGAAGTCATATTACATAGAAATTAATTATCCCCTTTTTTGTTTAAGGCCTACAGTTAGGTGAACACTTATCAGTGTGTTGCTTATTTTCATCTGTATCTTGTCAAGGATCAGTATCCGGGTGTCCAAATGTCCAGACCCTAATGTAGCTGGAGAGTGGTGCTGGGGAGCGTAGTTTGGGAGCGTTGACTGTGGCACCTATCCCTTGTTGTGGTCAAAGCTGGATAAAGGTGCTGGCCGCGAATCCGGTTGTCCAATCCCAGTTGAGCCGGACCCTGACCAGGATCAGAGATGATGTACACTGGTGTTGGTCAAAGAGAATGGACCCACTGAGGTCCTCAACCAAAAAGAATCTGACCAAGGTAGCAGGCTGAGACTGGTTATGGTTCACCAGTAGAGTAGTAAGATCTAGCCCTTTAAATGTAGCAGACTGGGACTGCTTAACCCTTTGAGTGCCAGAGTGGTTAACAGATCAATAAGGAGGATAAATATACTCACCCCTGCTACCTCTGACACCTCAGCCAGGACCACAGTTATAGTAGAGCACCACTGAACCCTAATAGATGGGACTTCTGAGAGATAAAGCACACCCAGCTTCGAGTTGCTCTGAAGTAGAAACAAACTGTTGGGCTGAGTCAGCCAGGGGCTTCCTAGGCAGATGTGGAAGCCCAAATCGACCATAACTATAGGGGTGTGTGTAGGTGAATACAATAATGGTGCCAATCACCTGGATCAGAGGAAACATAGATATGCAGATAATATAGTGAGTACAATAAATTCATCCTAAGAATGTACCAGATGGTGTGGATGGAATCAAGTAGAAGAATAACCAAACAAGGTGCGGTGATACGGAGCATATGAGGTATAAGAGATAAGCATAATTCATAGTAAACGTGAGCCAGGAAGTAAACAACCAGGAGAACAATCCAAATACACAAGTTAAGTACAAAGAAAGTTAGGTCTATCCAAAACAAAGCTTAAATAATCGGCAAGGAGGTTAACAGAGGCCTATATAGGCTATAAACCCTAGCTGGCTAATAGGATCCCAGGAGGAAGTGATGCAAGAGAAGTCAGACAAAAATAGGTGCAAATGGAAAAAACAGACAGAGACAGGCCTGAAGAGTGAACAGGAGTATCTTGACAGAGGCAGACCAAACTAGGTGCAAAAGGAAAAAACAAACAGGCCAGAAGGGTAAACAGGGAGGGATGATCCTCCTGTTCTACACATCTGATTGTACTATTTAATACCTCTGTATGTCTATTCCCCAATTGTACAGCGCTGCGGAATTAGTTGGCGCTATATAAATAAAGAATAATAATAATAATATATTTTAGATCTATATCAACATCATTAGGTCTTTATCAGACTCTTTCACTGCTTCTTACCTTAATATTCTTCTAAGTTTTTATAGGTCCCAAAAAATTTCTTTTTTAGTTTTACATTTGCTACTACTTTAAAGAGAGGTATTTTTATGCTTGTTTGTCTCACTGCCAGATGCAGCAGTTGTTTGAGCTGCTACACCTTATTCTATTATGCCATCAACACTAGAATGTGACTCATTGTCATCCTCAGTGTTTTTAGATTTTTTTTTTTTTTAAAGTACTGGTGATGGTGGTGGAACTATTGGTGAGAACTTGACAAACTTCTTCCTTGAGAGAAGTGGGATCACCATCATTTATTGCACATGGCTGAAGTCAGTTTTTGGACTCCCACTTTACTCACATCTTTGAGCTGCTCCTACTCATTTCCCCTTCCCCCACACATTGTGTGTTTGCTGGACATTGCTCAAATACTGTGTGTGTGTTTTACTGCAAATTACATAATATAACTGATGGAATGTGAGATCTTGTCGTGGCACTCTACAAAATACTCAGTCTATTCTAGTATTAGTCTTCCTCAGTCACACAGCTCATGTTAGGGTCCCTGTCGCCTATCATATTTTTATTACTTTTGTAGTGCAAGGCTCAAGAAACAACCGTTGATACGAATACTGAACATTGAGAGAGGGAGCCTTGGAATCTCTATTCAACAACTAATAAGTATGGAGGTTAAAGTTAGCCAATCTTCCCCTGTTTTGCCATCAACTATGGACGCATTGGATACTATATCAATGTCTTCATTAAATGAGGCACTAAAAACTATGTTTTCTAAGATTTTAATTAGATATGACATAGTAATGGATTCCCAGGCAGTGACATTAAATGAAATTAGAGCGGATATATACAACACATAAAAAAGTAGAATTATCTCAGGAAGTTGCTAAGAATGCAGAAAATATTAATGAAAACAAATGTAATATACATATTAATATACATATTAATTATTTTTCCTGTACTGTTTTGTCTTAAGGAGTTGAAAGTGTTGTTAACTTTTAAATACAAAAAAAACTTATAAAGGGGATAATTGGGTCCTTTTTGGATCTTAATCCCAGTTTCTCAGATTTATTAACCTGATTGTAAGCCACCCAAAAGATGGTTTTCTAACTTGCTTAGGATAGGTCAGAGGAGCATGAGGTCCCAAGGTGCTCCACCTAATGACATACTCATCTGATGTGTCAATATAGGAATTAAAAACAATTTATTAAAACTTGCCTGAGAATCGTTAAATATATGTCTATTCAGCTTTACCCAGACATCGCCTCCTCATCAATGCAAAAAAGCATTAAAATCATTGACTACTTGGCTTCAGCTAAAAGGAATTACCGCTTTGCAATGCGTTGCATACCCCTATGGCATTCAAAGGGTTAAGTATGCCTGGTTAAACACACCCTCTGCATTGAGTTTTTTCATGGATAACAAAAGATCTGAAGAAGGCCAGGAGCTGCTATCATGTTTTTCAGAGAAGAGAAGCAAGAGCAAGAACATCTTCTAGAAGTCTGATTGATCCAAGCAGAGGAAACAGCTATTATAAAGGATTAGCTAAATAAATTATTAAGAGGTAGGATTTGAAATGTGGCTGATTTCTTGGGAGACGATGGGTGTGGGTCCTGAGTTACCAATTGTACTTATTGCCAATGATTATTTGGGGGTAAATAAGAAGAAAGGGGAAGTTATGTGTTTTGGGGTAATATATTAAAATTAATGTATAGTTTTACACAGCTTAATACTTAGATTGTTATTTATTCATATTGATAGTCATTAATATTTGGGATTAAGCATTGGGAGAGTGTCTGCTTCTGATCCTGTGTTCTGGTGTCCCAGTATACAGAGTTGTTTCTTTATACCTAATACTATTTGTTATCGAAAGGAGAAAGCTAGGCCAAGCATCTCAGGGGTGGGGGGTGGGGGGCTAAAGGGGCTAAAACACTGAGTGTTTCTGCGGGCAGCCCTGGATCCTGCTAGGCAGTCAGCCACCTGCTGCCTCTACCCTATTTATAAATTCAAGTGCGGTGACTCCCTGTACTGCAAGGTTGCACTAAGTTAATGTCAGTGTAACCTGAAGCTACCAGTGTGGTGCCAATGAGTCCCCTCCATGCTGCATGTAACTCAGGGGATGGCACAGAGCACATCCCACTACCTACAGAAATGCAGAATAAAAAAGCAATTGGGAGGGCAGTGGCATAGCTGCTCAGATGTTACCTTTCTGTGGACTTGGCAGATTAACTGCTTATTAGGGTTCTCTTCATTCCCAGTGAGGATAACACTGGAAGGAGACTGAAAGTGTCTTGGAAGCGGATGCAGATTAACCCTTTGGAGACTGATTATGCTGGATACAAGAACCTAAGTGAGCGGATGCTTTATATTCTCATAATACTTATTGACAGTTTTTTCCTCTTTTCATGTGATTTATAACCTGTGGAATTGGGACTTGAAAAGAGAAATAACAGAGAAGAAGATTGGGAGAATAAATGGAGTGATCATTTTCTTCATAGTGATTATTTCCTGTTTTATATGTATAATTTATAAAAAAAAACATTGTGTTAAATTATATATACATTTTGTATAATCAATAGGATATAGTACTTGGATCACCTAGGAGTTTGTGTATTTTGTTGTGTCTGTAAGAGATAGACGCATTCCAGAGCTGATCTAAAGTACATAACATATAGGAAAAGAGTGCAGTTAATTTGGATATTGAGTGTACTTAGATTTACAGCGCTGAAGCATACTCTCAATTTGTTTATATACATACTGTGCATGTGTGCATGTTTATATATATGTAGCAGTTAAATAAGCACTCACAGGACTCAATCTTGCAGTGACCAGTGAAACTTTATTCCGTGGTCAACGTTTGGATCCTCACATGAATCTTTGTCAAGGCGCCAAAATGGTGTACTGTGACCTCTATAAATACCATTTAACCCTCAACCAATTAAGACATAGCCCCATTTATATACATTTATCTAATGCCTAACCTGATGCAAACTAAGATCATCACATAGCCCCTACACCTAGGAGACATTACATAATGTACATAAGTGAATTAAACTTAAAAAAAAAAAAAAATCCAAAACTGGGTAGCAGAAGAAGACCCCATATTAGTAGAGACCATACACACCCATCATTTGGATGCCGTCTCTGTCTTTCAATACAGACATGCACCCTGTTAAACCAGAGTAACAATAAGCATAATAGTAAGAAGTTCAGCCAGTTTAAGTATTTATGAGTGCAACCAGTCAATCCCCAGAGAAGGTGTAGTATAAGGAGTCAGGACAAGATGATGTACGATATTCACCCCATACTCAGAAAGACAGGATCTTCAGAGAAAATAGAAGAGAGACCAGCTATAAAGAGACTGTGCAAGGTCCGGTGTGCCCTACCGAACCCTGTTGCATGTTCGCGCTAATGTTGTACTGTACAGTCCTAGAGAGCTCTGTGTCGTATTCTCAGGCAGTGGTGGAGTGCATAACCCTTAAACACAGAGTAAGTGCAACTCATCTATCACCTCTGTGTGGAAGAGCCTTTTTCCTCACTTGTGCCTCTGTCCACCTCGATGTCCACACGGGTGAAATTTGTCAGTGAAAGTCTATGAAATCCAACCACCTCCATTCAACATAATTGATTAGAATGGACACTAACTCCCTCTGCTGCTGACATTCGTAGGGATAAGCAGATCCAATAAGGATCTCAGATATCATGCCACCTCCATGATAATGAATTAAAATGGCCTAGAGGGATTCCAACCACCTCCACTTTGAGTGGTGGATCAAAATGGTACTACCATGGGTATAGTAAATATGCTCATCCTGTTGTTGTATCCACCGCCTCCACTGATGTGGAATAAAGCAGTATGTTATCCTCTTATGCAATAACCATTGGAGACAGTTCACAGGAAACAGGAGTATGATATGTTCTCATTGAGGCCATTAGGTGCAAGTGTATTCAGTCTCCTGATCCATCGAACTTCACGCTGTAATAAAAGTCTTCCTCTATCTCCTCCTCTTTGTGTTACTGGCTCTTGAGCAATGATCATGCATTGCATGGAGGTTCCTGAAAAATGGGGGGTAATGAGTGATCCTTTTCCAAAAGGTGCCAGTGTCTTTTCACACTGAAGTGAATCTTGTGAGAGTCAGGAGTATATTTGGTAGAAAAAATTAGTCTTTGGGTAGAATTTGCCCCAGTTGTTTGACATAGGAGTTCTTCCTGTGTCCTACTCGCAGCTCTTATTGCATGTTATTTGAGTTCCTGTGCATTATATCCCCTTTGGAGTAACCTGGTGCTGAATTCTTCTAATTGTTGTAGGCCCTTTTCTCTGTCACTGTTGTTCCTAAGATCTCTTCTGAGAATACGGAACTGATTGTGCAATATGTTTGGGATGACAGCTACGTCTATGCAAAATAGTGTTTCTGTCAGAGCTCTTTCTAAAATTAGTTGTATGCAATTGACCATCTTTTTTAAAAATGGTAAGATCCACATAGTCAACTGACTCCTCATTGTGTGTCATAGTAAATTTGACTGGTGTATCCAGGCCGTTCAGCTCCTTCACTGCTTGGAGTAATGATGCTTCTTCTCCCTTCCAGATAAGGAATAAGTCATCAATATCACGATAGTAACACACAAGATTTGATTGCCAAACCGGTAAAATGTCGGTTTTCTCAAAGTCAGCCATATACAAATGATGCAAATGATGGAGCTATATTCAAGCCCATCGATGTACCTGATGTCTGCAAATAATGTGACTTCTCAAACTTTAAAAAAAAATGCAACACAGGCAGAAGCCAAGGAGAGTCATGAGGCATTCTGTCCGCGGTCTTGTCGAGTCTGGAGTCCGAATGAGAGCTTGTCTAACAGCTTACATTCCTTGGATGGGTAGGTATCACTGTATATAATCACTTAACATCAAGAGTCACTAATAATCGAGTCCAGCGCTTTGCGTTTGAGTCTAAAATCTGTAGTGTCCCTGATGTATGATCTTGTAATATGGACCAATTGTTGGATGTAATGGTCCAAAAACTTTGATAGAGGTTGTAAAAGAGAACCTATAGCAGCCAAAATGGGTCTGCCCGGAGGCCTACATGTATCTTTGTGCACCTTTGGAATAGTGTAAAACACCGGGCATACAGGGTGATGTGTTGTTAAATAACCCAGTGTGTCAGTGTCTATCCATCCTGCTCTATGTGCTGTATTAAGAGTCTCATCAATCATGCTCTTATATCTAGAGGTGGGATCTCCTGTCAATATTTGATAGGTATTTTGATCTTGTAGTTGTGTCAATATTTCTTCACGGTAATATGAATAGTCCATCAGGACTATTGCCCCACCCTTGTCAGCTGGTCGTATGATGATATTGGGATTGTTCGCCAGGCTTTTAATAGCTTCCCTTTCATATTTATTAATATTATGGAATGTTTTATTCATTGCTTTTTTGCATAATATATATTCTTCTTCCATGACCTGGTGGAAGCTACTAATAGATCTATTAGTGTTAGGTGGTTCAAACAAACTCGTAGCTTTAAACGTCGCATGGGAACTCTTAGTGTTTTTAAAGAAATCTTTACGTTTCATTGTTCTAGCAAATCTGTGTATATCAATGGCGAATTCTAAATCGTTTTAGCCATTGCTGGGGACAAATGATAAACCTTTAGAGTGAACTTGTTTTTCACAGTCTGTTAGCTGCACAGAATTCCAATACTACGACTACAGATCAGGGTCCTTTTTTAGGAGTAAAGACCAGACACCAATCAGCCAGAGGCAGGGGAGGCCCAACAAGGGAAGAGAGGGCAGGAGACATAACTCCCACAAATCAGAAACCCCCATCCAGGGGGAAGAAGTGATTTTTAACCTGTCTTCACATGTTCTAGCAGACTGTGAAAAACAAGTTCTCTCTAAAGGTTTGTTTATCCCCACCACTGGTTATAACAATTTAGAATTTGCCATTGATATACACAGATCTGCTAGAACAATGAAACTTAAAGATTTCTTTAAAAAACACTAGGTTTTCCCATGCCACATTTAAAGCTAAGAGTTTGTTTGAACCAACTAACAGTAATAGATCTATTAGTAGCTTCCATCAGGTCATAGACGAAGAACATATATTAGGCAAAAAAGCCATAAATAAAACATACCGTAATATTAATAAGTATGAAAGGAAAGTTATTAAAAGCCTGGAGAACAATCCCAATAACATCAAATGACCAGCTGACAAAGGTGGAGCAATAGTCCTGATGGACTATTCATATTACCATGAGGAAATATTGACACAACTACAAGATCAAAATACATATCAAATATTGACTGGAGATCCCACCTCTAGATATAAGAGCATGATTGAAAAGACTCTTAATAAAGCACCTAAAGCAGGATGAATAGACACTGACACACTGGGTTATTTAACAACACAGCACCCTGTATGCCCGGTGTTATACACCATTCAAAAAAGAAAAAAGAAGATAGAACAGAAATACAAGAGCCCTATGATTAAATTGTTTATCGAAACCACCTATAAATATAGTTTCGTCATATGGGCTATAGTGGAAGCCAGTTCTATATTTTTAATCGGATATTCCAATCAAAAATAAAGACAATAATCCCTACTATTTTATTAATATATAACAAGCAAATAAAACCATTTAAAAACTAATATAAATGTATCCATAAGTGGTTCTCTGTGGCCGTCCAAGATTGGTGCTTTTGCTATACAAACTGACTTACTTCCTAGTTAAATTCATAGGAGTAAATTGCTTTATTCATAAAACCCGTTATATGAACTCTATAGCTATTCACATACAGAGTCCATAGCAACGTGGCACTTCACTGGTTAATTCACTCTAAAGTTACATTTTCCCTTTAAGGATATTTTACTAGTGATAAATTCTAGTCCTCAATGTATTTCAAAGCTCCTTTGTTATTCCATGAGCGTCCTAACTAGAGTCCACAGCAAAGTGTCAATTCACTGGATAATTCACTCTAAAGTTACACTTTCCCTTTAAGTAAATTTTACGAGTGATATGTTCTAGTTCTCAGTATCCACACACGATAATTTCTAGTAACTGTGCTAACAAGATACCTTTGATTCACATCACTGTGTGCCTTGAAAAATACTCTAATGATCACTAATTTCTACTGGTAATCATTCACAATACCAACACATAATATTTACTAGTAAGTGTGCCAAAAAGATACTTTTGATTCACAGCACCGTGTGCCTCATGGCTACACAGGAATCAAATTAGCATCCAGTGGACACTCTGCGATTACTAAATGTAAGTGCTATCAGCAATTATTTTGTAATAGATAAATCGTCCCTGTATGATTGTGTGCTTCATAGCTACACACTATATAGCAATGCACCTAAATCTGGATAATTTCTCCTAAATATTAGGTCATATTTCTTATTTAAGAATCACTCCTATTAAAAACACATTGCCCAACATGTTTCTCCAGACATAGCTGGTTTCATCAGGGGTCAGTAGAGAAAAGAGCCAGCCTTCCGGCACTTACTTCTCACATCAGATACTTGAAAGTGAGGTTAGGAATTTCCAATATCCATGCCTCGCTTTGACTTTTCAGATGTTCTGCTGTCTGAAAATCACAAGGACAGCTAGGTTATTTAAAGGGGACACATACCCATATTATTTATCCCATCAGATGATCAAAAGTGAGGTTGGAGGGGCGTGTCCTAGCAAGCAACGAGACTGGCTGCACTTTAGGAGAGCTTCTCTGTGGGCCGGGAAAAATTAAGCATATAAAGCTGTAGAACGTTGGCCAGTGGTCAAAATCTACCTGTCCTGATGGCTAATCAACGGCACAGAAGACACCAGGAGCAGACAACCCGTTATTTTGCCCCCAAAAGAAAAGAAGACCCAGAAACTTTCGGTATCTCTATCCCAAGATGACGCCCGCACGGAGTATGAGAGGACGATCTGTCGGAGCTGGATGAAGCAGCCTCCACTACTTCCTGCCAAACTAACCTGCCGGTGGGGGAGATTAAATCTTTGCTCAAAACGTTAAGAGCACAGATCAAGGGACATATTAAATCGATGGTATCCAAGCTTAAAAAAGACCTTTGGGATATCGGCAATTGTACTTCAGGTGTGGAGGATAAAGTGGATGAGGTCATTGATTAGCATAACTCTCTTATGGCTAGCCACGCTGACCTGATGCAAGAAGAGCAGTCTTTACGTGCAAGGTCTGCGACCTGGAGGACCGTTCCAGGTGAAATAGTATAAGAACTCACGGAGTTCCAGAAGATATACCACCTACAGGCCTCAAAACTTGAGTGCAGGAATTTTTTGCAAGTTTGCTACCAGACCTCTCTTATCAGGATTTTCTGGGTGATCGAATACACAGGCTGTCGAAGCCTAGGAACTTGCCTTCTGAAACCCAGAGAGATGTGATTTGAGGATGCACTTTTATCATGTAAAGGAGGAGATTTTGCGAGCCAGTAGGCTACAGATCCCGCTACGTGCTCCATTTGCTGGTATCCAGCTCTTTGCTAACATCTCTGCGACTACTCTACTCCAGAGGCAACAGTTTCGCACTATTACAGCGGCCCTCCACAGGCTGATATTAAATAAAAGCGGTGTTTCCCGGTAAAACTGATTGTAACATGGAATGGCACCCTCACCACCATTACTTCCCAGGACGAGGATCATAGGATTCTTGGCTCATGGGACATCCAGGTTGCGGCCCCTTCAGAACCGCAATGCTGGATGCATCCACTGATCTTCCAGGAATGGTCTACTATGTGGTACTACCTCAGCAGTTGCCAAGCTGCAGCCCTCTTCACCTGCTCCGAACACACCTGCTGCTTGAGAGCGGTTGACCAAGTCTGGTTTGATGTGTTGCTATCCTATGTCCTTTGTGACTTGGACTATTATCTCTCTTGCCCAGCTCTGGATTAGATGGGAAGGTCAATCTCTTTAATGCTCTGGTTGGTTATCCTTCGCTATCTAGTGATATGTTTAGGAAGGGAACATATGGGACTTTGGTTAATATTTAACTCTATACATTTGTTTCTGGTTATTAAATATGCCTGTAGGAGGCAAACATTTAGTAAAGTTGATACCTTATTGGCTAACTAAACAGATTTAAAATGCAATCTTTCAAGACTTCTTAGGTCTGTTCCTCAGGCATGTTATTCAGATAAATATGAAAACTTTTCTCTTAAATACAAGTACACATTACATTGTTTATAATGGAAATCAGATAAGAACATTAGTCCAGATACTGATTACTTGATCAGTCAATGGTAGAGAATGTGATTTAAATTGCATTCTTCCCCTGAGTCCAGGTATTTATGATCCCAGAGGGACTGTAATGAGTTCTCCTGTTTAGAGCTGGAGTGCGCTCGTTGGCCCCTGGGATATCCTATGTAAGGATCACTTTTGATCCCAAACCTTTTTCTGTTATGTTGGAGCTTCCTGGAGGCTCTGTTAGCGTTTGGCAGACTATATTCTGTTGCTTTAAGGGCGAGGGAGGTTGGGAATGGAACAGCTGGGTTATGCTATATGGGTTGGTTGTCGATGTTATTCATGCTGTTATGCTTCACATATGACTAATGGCCTGTATAGTGCTTGGGAAGGCGGTGGTAGGATGTTTCCTGCTTCTGTCTCTTTCAGGTACATTCATTACTAAGGATCTCACATACCCAGATGTGCACCCTAAATTTACATGGTGTGCATTTCTTGCCACTCTCTCTCTATTCTGTCTTGCCCCACTCCCGCCATGTTGACTATGCTGTGGACACTTTATAGTAATACCAAACACTAAAGTATTTTGCTAGCCAGTATTATTGTTTCCATTCCCTAGCGACTACTACAGCTCTTTTTCTGAGTTCTAATGAATTCTGTTTCCCGGGCCGGGAATACAGTTCTCCAGGTCTGTCTCACCTCCACTTTGTGTGATTTAACACCCCTGGTTCATCTGGGTATGAGATTAGTGCTACTGATCATACTTTTTGATCATCTACTGTTATCAGCTGCACTGTTACTTGGTTGCCTATCTGTGCCACGTCCTCTCTTCCTTTTCCTCTCTTCTCTTGCTATCTTTCTTTCTCCTATCTCTAATTCTTGCACCTTATCCCTCCCCCTCATTCCCTTTTCCCCTCCCTTTCCTTGTCCCCTTGCTCCCCAACAGCTTCTGCCCCCAGCGGGGCACCCCTGGACTGTTCTGCATGACTGTCCTCTCCAGTGACATTTTGGACCACTGTGTATTTCTCCATTTGAGCAGATTACAGAACCGGATATCCTGCACTTCCAACAAGGGAGGGCGAGATGTTGCGGATGTTTTTATAATTTGAAGTTTAGCATATTTCCTCCTTATTTCCCACTATGAGTCTCAAATTCCTATCCATGAATGTGAAGGGTGTTAATACCCCTCAGAAACGACAGTTGCTTTTTCAGGAAGCTGCTAAATCTAATTTGCAAATATTATATATACAGGAGACCCATTTCGCCACTGATAAAATACCTTCAGTCCGTAATAGGAAGTTTTCAACAGCCTACCATTCTACAGCACGAACAAAACGTGCTGGAGTCTCCATTTGGCTTCATAGTTCTCTAGCAACTGAGGGCATTCAGGTTCGCAGAGACCCACATGGCAGGTTCCTTATTCTAATTCTATCAATTCACAACATGCTCTATACTATTGTTTAATATATATGCCCCGAACTCCAACTCTGCCCAGTTCATAAAATCTACTCTTACTAAGACAAAGCCTTTGGTGCAAGGTTCGGTAGTGGTTTGAGTTGATTTTAATCCGATCCCTTAATGTATATGTCCCACAGAGCCTCTGGGAATTATTTGAAATCTCTGTCCTCACAAAGTAGGATACTTCAGCAGGCCTTGAAGGAATCTGGTCTATATGATGCCTGGAGGGTATCTCATGTTACTGATAAAGACTATTCCCTTTTATTCACAAGTCCATCTGTTCTATTCTAGGCTCGATTATTTCTGCCTCGATAAAACGGCTCTGCAATGAGTGCAGAAATGTGATATTGTCTTATACAATGGTTGGATCATGCTTCAGTGTTTTTAGAAATTTCTGAGCACTTCCCCTATAGAGGTTCTGGACACTGGAGAATTAATGATTACCTCCTCTCCAAGCCCGACACAAGAGCCTTTGTGGAAAAAACATTACTGGAGTATTTTGCACTAAATGACCAACCCGACGTCTCCCCAGAAACACTGTGGGAGGCGCATAAGGCGGTCTTGCGAGGTCATTTCATAGCTTATGCTGCCACAGAAAAGAAAAAACGAGATAGAAAATAGCTCCAACTGAGCCTCTTTGGAAACAATAAGTTGAATCCCTCGAAGAATGGATCTCGATAGTTGTCTTCCATTAAGCAGGGAATATCTGCTATTCAATTGATTCATACTCAATATATGCTCTGAAAAATGCAACAGCATTACTATACGCAAGGCAACAGGGCGGGTGCATTGTTGGCTAGGCGGCGTAAAAAGAGGGAGGCACGAAAGGCTATTCCCTTTATTATGTCTCCTACTGGAGAAAAGGTCATGAACCCGGCATTAATTCCGTATGTATTCTTGTATAACCTACGCTCTGATCCTGCCACTCCACAACCTTCTCTTCAGGACATTAAGTCTTTTCTGCAACAGATCAACTTACCTAGGTTGACCTCGACTCATGGGGAGATTCTTCAGGCCCCCATGAAATTGGCAGAGATCCAGACACTCCTCAAATCACTTCCTGTCAATAAAACTCCAGGACCTGACGGTTTCTCTAATCTGTACTATAAAACCTTCCAAGGTATTCTCTTTCCCCATTTGGTAAAGCTATTTCAATTTAGTAGCAATATAGGCTCATTCCCTCCACTCTGTTATCTGCTCACATCTCCACTCTTCCTAAACCTGGAAAACCTCCCACCTAGTGTCCTAATTTTCAACCTATTTCTCTTTTGAATATGGACCTGAAAGTGTACGGCCAATCTCTTAGCCAACAGATAGCAAGATATACTGCCCTTTCTGCTACACTATGACCAGGTTGGCTTTGTCAGAGGAAGGCAAGCCTCGGATAATATAAGGAAAATTACTAATTTGATAGACTCTGCTGTATCTGAAAAAACAAATTCCTTCTACTCACGATCAATGCAGAGAAGGCGTTTGATAGGCTTCATTGGGGATTCCTAAGAGGCATATTGGAAAAATTTGGCTTTCCGCCGTCTTAAGTCAACTCTGTCTTTTCCCTGTACTCCTCTCCATCATCCAAGGTATTCTATGCTTACTTCCTTTCTAAATCTTTTGATATCACAAATGGTTCAAGGCAAGGATGCCCGCTATCCCCTATTTTTCCTGTTCTTGCTTTGGAGCAGTTAGCTGAATTCATCAGGTCCCACCCTTGCATTTCTGTTTACAGATTTGGTGCTATGGAAGTTAAACTTGGTTTGTTTGCAGACAATATACTAATTACGTTAACACACCCTGGAAGGTCTTTACCCATCTTATGGATGCCTTTCGATCATATGGTTTAGTTTCTCACCACAGAGTTAACCAAGCCAAGACTCAGGCTCTTCCTATAAATGTGGATAAGCAGGCTATTACTAACTTATGTTCGCGCTATCCCTTTGAGTGGAGGTCAGACACGATCTCTTATCTGGGGGTAAAACTGGTGAAAAGTCCGCAGGATCTGAATTTGAGACATCTTTGGAGTTCTGTGAAGCAAGACCTGAGAAGCTGGTCTTCTTTAATGATGTCCTGGCTTGGATGTATTGCTTCAATTAAAATGTTAGTTCTTCCTAAATTGTTATATATGTTTCATACTCTGCCCATACAAGTGCCTCTGGCTTTTATTCAGGAAGTAAAATCAGACATTTATAGGTTCATACATAGTTCACGGATTTCCATGGTTTCTAACCGTTGGCTTATTTTCCCCCAAAGAAAGGTGGATTGGGGGTGGATGGCTCAGAATGTGACTTATCACGCGGGCCCTGGTAGAGTGGCTTGGGTGGATATGGAAGACTCCAAACTTTCCCCTTATAGAATTTGTGACATTTTGTGGCTCCTTAACAAGTTCAGGCCTAATATATCACATCTTCTGCTTAGCACTAAGTTATCTCTTTCTGTTTGTGATAATTATGCAGTTCATATTAAGGACCTCAGGCAATTGACTTTGGCCACTCATCTTAGGTCTATGGAATTTCAGATACCTCATTCTAGTTTTGTGTCGTGGACTCTAGCTGGTATTTTGACACAGATTGATCTGGTGTGGCAGGGCTCTTTGAGCTCCTATGAACCTTTGCAGATGCAAAATGGCCTTTCGAAATCTGATTGTTCCAGTGATCCTGAGTTCTGTATTTTTATCTTTATCTTCAGTCTTATGTGGTTTAAATAGTAACTAATTCCGATCACTTAGTAAAGCTCTTTGATGGGCATTTTTAGGGACTTCTTACTATAGCCTCTAGCTAGGAAGCATTGTTGCAATTTCCTTGCTTCCAGTTTAAAGACATAAATTGATGTACAAACACGTCTTATTCTGAGATACTAATCCACAGGAATTCCCCTAATCAGGGGTGGTGGGTGATGGCTTTGTGCTGCCAACAAATTATTTGATGCAGTAGGTTTACGGCATACCTTGGTACAGATGCTATTAGTACTGCTCCTCATTAATTTGATATCGAAGAATGAAATTTCATTCTGATTAATTTCCCATGTCACTTTTAAGTTATTATTGTTTTTATTTAATTTGTCTGCAAAATGATGAAATTCAGCAACCATCCCTGTCCAAGTAAAAACGACATCATCTATGTAGCGAAGTCACACACCTATTTTACTTGTAAATCGGGCACATTTTTCAGTAAAGACAATCATATCCTCCCACCAGCCTAAGTAGATGATTGCATATGAGGGAGCACAGCAGCTCCCCATTGCTGTGCCCCTCAGTTGCTGGTAGAAGGTTCCATCAAAAATAAAATAATTATACGATAGAACATACCTCAAGAGACCTAACACAAACATATTATGATTGGAAAATGGAACACCTCTGGTGTCTAAAAAGTTTTTTGTGGCACTTATTCCTATATCATGCTGGATACTCGTGTATAAAGATTCAGTGTCAGGACTTGCCAGATATTCATTTGGCCCCAGGGGAATCCCTTCCAGTTTGGCTATTACGTCTTGTGAGACTCTGACATATGATGGTAGACTCACTACAAACTTTCTCAGAATTTTATCTACGTAAATTGAAGCTGTCTCACTGAGACTGCCATTACTCAAAATTTTGGCCCTCCCTGGGAGGGTTATGCAAATTTATATGGACTTTTGGGATACTATAGAAAGTGGCAATTGTCGGACATTTTGGAAGCATATATTCCCTTTCTCTTTCTGTAATAACTTAAATTTGCTTACCACAATCCAAAATTGTTTTTAAAATTTCCATAAATTTCATAGTTGGATCTGACTGTAGTTTAAGGTAACTGAGTGTCACTTAAAAGTCTTTTGCATTCATTGACATATTTAACAGTATCCATAACAAAAAGGTTGCCACCTTTATCAGCTGGCTTTATAGTAATCTCATGATATTTACTCAGCTCATCTAAAGTATATCTTTCTGTGGTGGTTAAATTATCAGGTTCTGTTTTTTTGAGACACATATTTATTTGTAACTGCTCCAAATCCTGTGTCACTTTATCTCAGTTATAATAATTAATTCTATTAGCTGTATTGAGCAATTAGTCAAAATTGTGTTCCATTTTTCTATTAATTCCTCTGTTAGATGACTTGCCGGATTTACATTTAATCTCAGTCCTCTGGGCACTAGGTTATTACTGGTATAATTCTCAAAGCCTGTAATCTCTCCCCACTTCCTGGTTTGTTTCTGCATCCGCTTTGTCAACTCTTTAAAATGATCTGTTATATTTTTGTCAGTTTCTGATGTTTGTGATGTCACTATAGGATTACCAACTAATTCTTTGGCTTCATCTTGCCACACATCTTGCCGCCTAGAAAAGTCTATGGGACCTGATAGAAAACTAGTCATCATTAGTTTTAATTTGAATCTGGTACACTAATCCTGATTTTATAAGAAGAAGAGAAAGGGAAATAAAATCCCAAAATCAACAACTATCTATTTTTTTGTACTTCTTTATGAGAATATTTCCATCACAGGATTCAAAATATAATATATACAAAAAATAAAAAAGAAGATAGAACAGAAATACAATAGCCCTATGATTAAATTGTTTATCAAAACCTTCTCTAAATATAGTTTCGTCATATGGGCTATAGTGGAAGCCAGTTCAATGTTTTTATTCGGATATTCCAATAAAAAATAAAGACACTAATGCCTACTATTTTATTAATATCTAGCAAGCAAATAAAACCATTTAAAAACTAATATAAATGTATCCAATGTGGTTTACTTTAATTATGTACTTTAGACCTCAAGGGGGGTATCATGACCCCTCATGACACCCCCTAACATGAGGCCAACAACAGCCCGTTAATAACATTAAGCGCATATAAGCTATGATAAGAGTATTCTATTTTAGTCAAGATTCCCTCTTCATGGGCTTCAAGGATCATTATTTCATATTCCTTTTGGAAATAAGGCCCAGGATTGGATTTCAGTTGTTCATAAAAATCTCTATCTCCCAGGATTCTGTGAGCTTCTTTTATATAATCTGTTTTGTCTTGGATTACTTAAAAAAAAGAGATGACCCAATGGTGGGAAGCAATCGCTTTATAAAAAAAGATAAAAAGCAAATTCCGAGGGGATTAAGAATTCATAAAGAACCATCTTTTGAGAGGAATTAAAATTAACTTTACAAACAATGGAATTAAACCGAATACAAATACTCAACAAATCTTATGGAATTAACCTTTAATTATAGAACTACCCAAACAGACATCACAATAAAAGAAATAGAAGCACTCCAAAAGATACTTAAACAATACAAACAAGATCCAGAATTCAAGATGTTAGACCAGTTGACAAACTCAAGAGTGGAAAAATATGAAAAGGAAGTTATACAAAGAAAACAAAAAGTTCAAAAGAGAAGAGGATGACTACAGAAATGGAAACCAGCAAAAAGTAAAATAAAGGAAATAATTATATGGGTAAACAATACTGGAATATCCCACACTTCAAATGACCTCAGTTTTCCGAATATACTTTCAAACAATACACTCATAAACTAGAAATCTGCACACCAGTAGTGTGCAAACAATCAATCAAAGGGTGCATACTCCAACTTCAGCCATCAGCACTAAAAAAGTGGGTCAATAGTGAAACAACCAGATCCAGATACTGTAGTAGCAGGAGTAAGCAAGTAACCCGGTGTTACTAATAAGAACAATTATATTACTACCACAGGTGATGATTACCAAGAGATCTGTGCTAGTAATCCCACCACGATTAAACACAGCAGGTACAAGTAGGGGCCCATATATTGCTACTAGAACTGATGTAATTCCTCACAAATGTAAAGTTCCCCAACAGGTTTGTGTCAATAATTCTGTCACAAACAAATCAATAAACAATATAGCAAAATAATTAGCTGACAATAAAGAACCATGTATCACCAATAACAACAAAATATGCACTTCTACATGTCAAGATCCCCAACAGGTTTGTGTTAATAATATCATTGTGAAGAAACCAACAAATAATATCGCAAAAAAACAACGTATAGAAAGGAACCCGGTACTACTACTCAAGCTACTCTATAATAAAGTAATGGATTGTACAACATTTGGAACAATACCAAAGAAAAAGTCCAACAAGCAGCCTTTTTTAGGAGCAGGCAAACAAATACTGATAGAAATGTGGGTGAGACTGGAGTGGAACAAGGATCAGGACAAGGGGACCAGACAAGTGGTACGAAGGAAAAGAGGTGATGAATGAGAAGAGAGGAGCTCGTGGACGAAAGAGCAAACAAAAAAAGAAATCAGGGAAAGAAGGGCCAACACAGTCTCACAGCAAATTAAATATCTCTGTTGAAAAAAAAAGGTTAAAATTTGTAAATAAGCAAATTTGGATTATTTGTTGAAGCACAGAAATTTATCAGAAAACTGACCCTCAAAAGATTTTATGCTAAGGAGGAATTAAAACATTCTAGAGAAGGAAAAGCGGCACAGAAACACCAAGGATCTCAGATAGATGCTGAAACGTTGGAAATTTTTGAGGAGCTAAAAAGTGAGTCTGAGGAATTAACTGATACCACTGAAGAAGAAAATAACTCGCCACCAAATCTACATACAGATTTTCAGCCGAACTCCAGATTTAATCCAGCACAAACATAGGGATCTTTTATTGAAACATTCCCAGATTAAATCTAATCTATCCCGACAAGAACAACAAAGCCTTAAAATTCTGACACAAAATTACAACATTGTAATCCATGAAGCAGATAAAGGAGTAGGAGTGGGCGAAAGCTGAGAAAAATTTCTCACATGACTTTTCACAAAAAATGTTCTCCTTTTTTCAATAAAATTTTCTCCTTTTCTCCAATGCAAAATGTTCCTCCTTTTCCCCTATTACATTTTTCGCCTATTTAACACATTTTTCTTCTGTTCTAACACATTTTTTTCTCCAATTCTAACATATTTGTCTCCTATTCTAACACATTGTCTCCAACTGTACAACATTTTTATCCTATTCTAACACATTTTTCTCCTATGTTTCCTATGGTGCAAAATTTCCGAGCACAATATTACTACTTCTGAGAGCTGTAGTGAAGAAATAAGTAGCTGAAAGTCAAAGTTGGGAGTCCTATAGCAACATATACCTTGAAAAATGTGTTAGCATTTGTCATTGAGTGCATTTGTCATTTACCCACAACACTTCCTGCTTAAGTGTCTGGCACATATTCATGATGATGTGAAGTGATTTAAAAAATCAACCTACAATGTGGCAGATGTGTATGTTAGTGTGCATTTGCTAAACATTTCTCAACTACTGTGTAGTTTTTTTGTACACTCTACAGTACACAACTGATGGAGTGTGATGTCCTGCATTGGCCCTCAAAAAAATTCTCAATGTCATCTACTGTCTATCAAGTCACCCCAGTTACCGAGCTCACTTCATTCTCCCAATTAATTAATATATTTATTTGTTTATTTATGTATTATACATATTTTAATTTTAACTTTTTAATTTTTTTTAAGTTGTTCATCCTATCTTATCACATTCAGTCCAAAAATATATATATATATAACTAAAAAACATAACAAACAACTTATTTTCCCAGACTTACCCAGCACAAAGACAATAAAAGCAAAGTCAGCAAGTAATTTGGACCCCTGCTGCCTCCTTCCTCCCTTCTCTCTCCCAGAGTGCCCCCAGACTCCCTGAATACAGAGAGCAAATGTCCTACTTACTCCCTAAACTAAGCTTGAATTCTCCTTTATTTGTCTACATTCTCTAGCTCAAAACCATGTTGCTTCTTCCTTTCACAAACACAGAATTGCATGCTGTGAGAGCCTGACATCCTTGTATATGGCTGTAGTGTGTAGAGAAAACTTCTGTGTGGTGGAGAAAACATTTTCTTCCCATTGGTTTCAGTGCAATGAGCTAGGTGAAAAAAATGGGAAAATGGCACTTTTCTCTATAATTTTTTGGCCAAGCAATAAGTACAATTTTTCACCAATTTTGGTTTGAGGCAAAAATTTTCAGCCATCGCTATAGAGGAGGAGGTATTGTAATCCAAGACAAAATCCTATATAATAATTCGCTAAAACGTGTGTAATGGCGCGACATGCGCAGTAGACACTGCTGCGCGTGCTGCAGTCATGCGCATTAGAGACTGCCCGCTCCGCGGCTGATACAGAGCTGGATGCTCCAAGGTCACCGGGTGACAGTGGCACTATGGCCCGTGTAACGGGCTGTTCAACTAGTAGATTATATAAAAGAACTCACAGAATCCTGGGAGATAGAGATTTTTATGAACAACTGAAATCCGATCCTGGACCTTGTTTCCAAAAGGAATATGAAGGAATGATCCTTGAAGCACATCAAGAAAGAATCTTGACTTGAAAAAAAAATACTCTTTTTTTAGATGTCAAACATCCTACAACAGCCATCTATTACCATATACCAAAAATCCATAAAGACATCAAAAACCCTCCTGGCAGACTATTTCTGGAATCAATTCACTTACAAGTAACCTGTCACAATACATAGATTTTTTTTCTGCAATCATATGTCCAGCAATTTGCCTCCTACACCTGTGATTCAACCCATATCATGAATCAATTAAAAACTAAAATGGAAGGAAGAGTATTTTTGGTCGACATGTGATGTTACTGCTCTTTACGCTATAATAGACCACGAACAGGTTATTGAAGCTGTATTACCTCAGTCAAGACACCAAGCTGAGAGAGAAACAAATTGACTTCATTAAGAATGGGATTGCTTTTATATTTAGATATTTTATTTTTGAAAAACTACATTATAGGCAGATTAGGGTTACAGCTATGGGAACAAGGCTCACCCGGAGCTATGCTAATATGGGTTTCTGGGAAGAGACCCATGTGTGTGAGCGGTTTGGTATGAACCTTGTTCTCTACTCTCTATATTGATGACATCCTTGTTATCTGGCAGGGTGGTGAAATTAGCCTATTATCCTTCTTGTCTGCAATCAATGACACCTATGGATTATGATTTACCCATTCTTACAACCAAGAATCTGTAGTTTTCGTAGATCTGATGATTTCTAAGACAAACGATGGAGGTGTTGTAACCAAAACCCATTATAAACCTATGGATATAAATGGTTACATTAATGCCAAAAGACACCATCGAAAATGGCTTAACCCCTCAACAACTCATGACGTACATGTTCGTCATGAGGTTGCAGTCCCTAAAGGACCAAGGACGTACATGTACGTCATGGAATTTCGGACTCCCTGCGCGGCTGCACACCGTCGGGGAGTCCGGAATCAGATTCTTAAAAAAAAAAAAAAAAAATGCCCCGTGGTCCTTAAGTGATTGCAGAGTGTGCGTGCGTTTGGTCCTTAAGGGGTTAACAATGTACCATATAGTCAATTCCAGGGCATCAAATGCAATTGTACTAACCATGCAGATTTCTTAGAACAAGCAGAAAAATTCTGCTTCATTGAGAAGGGGTATAAAGATGGTTGTAAAAGCAAAGAATAAGGCCACCAAGATGCCAAGAGAAAAACTCCTAATTCAGAAAAAAGATCAAGCAGTACGAGAGAGTAACAAGAATTCTGAGGGAAATACCTTTTATTACAGAATACTTGGCTGAAACTGGGGAAATTCAGAATATTATCCGGAGACACTGGCACATTCTGGAAGGCGATAAATTACTTAATAAGATCAAACCACATGAACACATGAATTTGTGTGTAGAAAAGCTCCTTATTTGAAATCAGAATTAGCTCCATCCATGATTTCCAGAGACATCTATACAGGACAGAGAACATTAAATGGCAACTTGAAATGTGGACTCACTCATTGCACTACCTGTCAATTTATGAAAAACATAACCCAAGGAACTACAAACACAATGCTTCTAGACATTGTAATAATTGTCCAAATGTTCACTACATCAATGATATCTCGATTATGGTAATTGTATATATTCCACCCACTACAAGAGGTGGGAACTGCTTCCAGATACTTTGCAGAGAGAGCTTTTGAATTTTTAAACTTAACACTCTAACCCTGAGTGGGTTAAATGAGGAATTAGATCTATGGTGCCTTTACCCAATGGCTATGCAACCAAAGGTTGTCTTGTGCCTTTTTTCCATCACTTCATTAACAAACATGTATAGGATGATTCTCCTTAAAAATTAGGTGATCTATAAAGATTTCATTTTTTAGTACATTACATGGTTAATCAATTAAGGGTTTACCTGAATCTTTTCCTGATCTAATTAGTAATACTACAACAAGTCTTGGATGATTTCTTCTAAATATCAGTGACATCCAAAAGACCTCATCCCACCTTAGTTATTAAATACTACACAATATTAACTCACAATACGGACTATATGATGGCATAGATTAAGCTGTTATTTCCTGTTTGAAATACAATGTCCCATATGAGTTTATTCTCTGTGTGTTTATTCCCTGTGTGTCCAATACCTAGTGCTATATACTTTTATTAAGTACAATATATCTTTACAGTAACACAAGGTAACTGATTCTCCAATCACATAAAATACTTAATGAGACTGATTGGATTCTTGCTACACATGTTACTCTGTTCAGAGAGCACCTAACAATTTATATAAACAGAAATGGCTTTGACACAATAATCCAGGTCTCCATGACATCGCAAAACTTTAGAGATCACAGTATAACACATCTCGGGAGCATCGTGAAGCACTGGTAACACACTTATTTGGCGGCTACCTGGTCAAATAGCCAGTGTACCAGATAGTATGTGTTATATCACACTCCCATTTATTTTATACTTGTTTTACCTTGTAAGAAGCCATCATGGCTATAAGGAACAACTATATGGAAAAGAATAGACAATAAAGAAATGACCATATATGCTTGCAATAAGATATTTATTATATCTGAAAGCAGAACTTTCAATAAGTATAAAGTTGCCCTCCAATAATTAAACATATGGCGACTAGCTTTATAATACTTCTATTACGTCTCAGAAGTGCCAGATTCTAAAGTAAACCTTAATCTTCAGAGACTGATGGCCAGGTTAGTGCCATCTGCGTGCCTGTGCCATCAGTCCCATCCGGTTACTTTAAGGTAACAACCAATGCCTCCTAGAGGAGAAGATTAAGGATTAATTTAGAATCTGGCATTTCTGAGAGGTAATGGAAGTATTATGAAGTTAGTCACCATATGTTTAATTATTGGAGGGTGACTTTATACTAAGAGAAAGTTCCACTTGAAGGAAATAGTATACAGTGAAGTATACAAATTCAATTATGATGATTATACAATTCTTCTGTGGGGATGACCTAATGACGTGATCCCTGTGGCCCCAGTCCAAAGACACGGATTGGCCCACATGACTATAAAATGGGGATCCAGCCATTAGTTGCCTTTTCTAATCAATACATTTATCTTTTTTCTTTTTATTATTTCATTTATTTTTTTCTTAGAGACAAACAGATTATTCAATAAAAAAAAATTATTAATTCACCTACTTAATATAATGCAAGACATCTTCAAAACAATACCCCTTCCCCCAGCAGAGTGAGACCCAATGAAATCTGCATACTGTAATATAAAATCGAAAGTAAAAGATCTAATCACCTTCAGCTTCCATCAAAGTCTCATGGGAACTTCTCCAACCAAGGCTGCCAAATTTTATAAAACTTCCCAATTCTCTGATTGGCGCTAAAGCAACCTTTTTTCCATACAACAATGCTGTTGTATTTGTCTAAACACTTGCAACCAAGATATAGACTCTTTGCTCTTCCATTGCCTGGCCAAGACCAATTTCATAGCCAAAAACAATTGGATGAGCAAAGCTCTATTCCAGAAAGGGATCACTTCCAGCTTCACTTGCAGGAGAGCGGTATCAGGTCTGGGAGGAACCAGTCTTCTAATAACTTCTGATGCAATTCCAAATAACTTATCCCAAACATCCCTGATTTTATCACACTCCCACCAGACATGCAAAATACTACCCACTGCTGATCCACACCTCCAACACAAATTAGAGGATGATCGATCAAAATGGTATTTCTTTGTCGTCCAATACAGGTTACTGGTAACTCTGGGAGGCGATCCGCCCCTTTAAGTAGGCAGAAACATTTCTCTAAATGTATGCAGGGGGTGGAGCCTCCCTTCCCTCCTAGGCTGCAGCTTAGCCAAACAGATCCAGAATGATTTGTTCCTCGGTGCGACAACACCAGGTGGAGAACATTCTTCTATAGTTTAACTTTCTTTTTTATTTTCTGTCAGATATGGAATACCACCATTAGGCGGATTACCATGACTGACAAATACCCTCCATCGTGGCTAGCACAGTATCCAGGTGCTTTTTGGTGGACCTTAAGCCCTGAGGGGGAAATTCTTGATTCCAAGGGCTTCCCCAGGCATTACCCACTGAGGTAATTCTTGCTGCATGGTAATCTGAAGACAGAAGATCTACAGGAAAGGTGAGCTACCCTTTGAGTGCTGCAGGTCCACTTGTCCCACAGTGCCCCTTTGCTGGGCTTGTGTTTGGGAGTTCTCATTGTGCACTTCTGCACTCAATGGATATATTTGTATGTCTGTTTGGGTATTTGGAGCAGGTTTATGTGGTAACTTAACCCTTTGTCTGCTGGTTTGGCATGTTTTTTTTGGGGGGTTTCTGGCACTTTCCCTACTAGGTTAGTGTTTTATAAGTATGCACACGTTTCATGTATGTTTTACATGTTTTTAACTTTTACTTTAACTTTTCTTAAAATTGAGTATTGCACCTTTAAGACATGCTTTACCGCATAGACACCATTGCTCCATTTACTTTCTATGGGACAACACTGTTTGGGACATATCTCTGCAACCGCTTCACATAGCAACTTCAGAGTGGACTCATTTTAATTGTCTACCCTTGCTCTATCATCCGGTTTATAGTTCAAGTGTGTTGGGGGGCTTTGAGCACTGTTTTAGGGTACTTTTTGGGAAAAACTAAATTTCCCATGAGAGCTTGGTTTGCGCCTATTTTCTGATTGGCTCCCATCGCGGCAGCCATTTTGTGAGCTTTTCTCAGCGAGTATCCTACGCAGGGCTTGGACTGTCCTTCTCTCCTCTGCAAATTAACCCTTCGCCTGCCAGATAAGTCTATATTTAGCGTTTCTGTGGTGAAATATTAATCTTTCACACTGTAATTGGGTGATTTACTGTACAGTTGGTTATTTTGACACTGTGAGAATGTCTATACTGCTGGAGCTTGGGGCTAGACATAAGACTAAGGAGGCTGGGGTCTCAGTATCCCCCATTGCGCATTGCTCTTCCTGTCATGCAGGGCTACCTAGAGAGTTCTCTGGTCATTTATGCCCAACATATTCTGAGGTTCCTGACAGCAACCCAGGGACTTCCAGCCATGCTATTGAGCCAGCTTGGGTGCAAGAGTTTAAGGCTGCGACTAGGGACCTTAGGTCTACATTACAACTCCTTCCATCCCAGATACAGGGGGTACTTCAGATGTGGCAGTCCCCCTCTACTATCAGGTCTTCCCTGCCTAAACCACAAGGGGCACCTGATGTGTCAGATTCTTCTGAGGAAGAATTGTTGCCAGACTCGGATGTTGAGGATGGTACTATTTTGGAGTCTTCTAGGTCCCTTGGTGACCCTTCTTGAAGCTATCCTGAACCCTCCGCTGAGGGCCTGATCAGGGCTGTATTAACCACACCCAACATTCCCTTGATCCAGGAGGTTCCTTCTGATGTTTTTCAGGTGCCCTCTAAGCCCCTTACTTATTTTCCTCCTAACCCCACTCTTGACCATTTGGTTTCTGAAGCGTGGAAATCTCCGGACAAGTCTGCTTCTGTGTCCAGAAAATTTGCTAAGCTTTATCCCCTTTCTAAAGCTGAGCAGGCTAAATGGGTTCATCCCCCTAAAGTGGACGCTCTCATATCTAGACTATCTAAATCTACTGCTTTACCTGTATCTGACGCTTCTGAGCTGCATGACTGGACTGACAAGAAACTTGAGGTTTCCCTCAAGTCCATTTTTGCTTCTATTGGTACCACTATGCGTCCAGCAGTTGCTGTTTCGTGGGTTAACCAGGATATTGCAGTCTGGACTGAACAACTCACTACGGCTGTCTGTCAGGATGCGCCTACTTCAGAGAAATTGCGTCTTCTTGCCAATATCTATGAAGTGCAACGCTATGTTTTTGCTGCTGTCTTTGATGCCGTCCGCATGATGGAGAGGGCCTCTACTACTTCTGTGGTAGCCAGGCGTGCTCTTTGGCTCAAGATCTGGTCTGCTGACACTGCTTCCAAGAAAGTCTTACTCTCTTTGCCTTTTCAGGGTACCTCCTTGTTTGGGCTTGATCTTAAGGAACTGATTAGTGAGGCCACGGGGAGTAAGAGGACTCTCCTGCCCTTGGTCTTTAAGAAGAATTTGCCGTTTAAACGCAACCAGTCCTTTCGTTACTTTCAAACTGAGACACGTTCGACGACCCAGGTGGTTCCGTCAGCTCCGCGTTCCTCCTCCAAGCCCAAACAGTAATGGAAGCCCAAGGCTGCCTCAAAGCCCAAGGCTGCCAAGACTGCTTCGGCATGACCACCGAACCCGGGTCCGCATCCCGCTGTGGGTGATCATATGCAACTTTTTTTGCAGGATTTGGGAAGATTCTGTCTCGGACCCATGGGTTGTGACAGAGGGATATAAGATCTCTTTCTACTCTCTTCCTCCCTTTTGCTTTCGTCTTTCTCGTACTCCTCAAGACGCAGACAAACGCCGTCTGTTCGGCGCTGTTCAGGCTCTTCTGGACAAGGATGTCCTGTAGCCAGTGCCTCTTTCAGACAGGAGTTCGGGGTTTTACTCAAACCTCTTTGTGGTAGCCAAAAAGGCCGGTGGATGTCACCCTATTTTGGATTTGAAGGATCTAAACTTCTTTGTGAACAGGACTCACTATCGTCAGGAGTCTCTGCGCACAGTGATCGCTGCCATGTCTCCGGGGGAGTTCCTTGCTTCTGTGGACCTTCAGGATGCGTATTTACTAGTGTTGAGCGAGCATGCTCGGCCGATGCTCGGATCGGCTCGAGCATCGCTCTGCTCGGCACATGGCGGTACTCGTACGAGTACCGCATGTGCTCGCCCGCCATGTTCGGGTCTCCTCCCCGCACGTTTTGCGGCTGCTGCGCAGCCAATAAACGTGCAGGGAGGCTCTGACATCGGTGTAATGCCAGCAGCCATGTTGGCTGCTGGCATTACACTGATTGGCTGGCCAGAACCCGTGGTCAGGTGCTGTATAGCACCTGACCATCGAGTTCGGCTCAGTCTGAGCCAGGGAGAGCTGAGGATAGGAAGGGAAAGGCAGTGTAGGGAGGAAAAAAAAAAATTGTGACAAAAAAGAACCAAAAGTCCTTTTTAGGACTACTGTGTGTGGGGGCAGCAGGTTATATTGTGTGTGGGGGGAAAAAAAAAAAAAAAAAAAAAAAAAAAATATTCTGTTTAGTGTGAAAAGTTGCAGATTAGAGCACATTCTGTTTAGTGTGCACAGTTGCAGATTAGAGCACATTCTGTTTAGTGTGCAAAGTTGCAGATTAGAGCACATTCTGTTTAGTGTGCAAAGTTGCAGATTAGAGCACATTCTGTTTAGTGTGCAAAGTTGCAGATTAGAGCACATTCTGTTAAGTCTTCAAACTAAAATATCAAAGTCACGTATTCCATTCAGTGTGCGTCGCCGCAGTTTAGCAGCACATTCTGAGTACTGTGCAGAGTTGCAGAATAGGAAGAAATACTGTTAAGTCTTCAAACTAAAATATCAAAGTCACATATTCCATTCAGTGTGCTTCGCCGCAGTTTAGCAGCACATTCTGTGTACTGTGCAGAGTTGCAGAATAGGAAGAAATACTGTTAAGTCTTCAAACTAAAATATCAAAGTCACATATTCCATTCAGTGTGCTTCGCCGCAGTTTAGCAGCCTATTCTGTGTACTGTGCAGAGTTGCAGAATAGGAAGAAATACTGTTAAGTCTTCAAACTAAAATATCAAAGTCACATATTCCATTCAGTGTGTTTCACCGCCGTTTAGCAGCCTATTCTGTGTACTGTGCAGAGTTGCAGAATAATAAGAAATACTGTTAAGTTTTCAAACTCAAATATTAAAGTCACATATTCCATTCAGTGTGTTTCACCGCAGTTTAGCAGCCTTTTCTGTGTACTCTGCAGAGTTGCAGAATAATAAGAAATACTGTTAAGTTTTCAAACTCAAATATTAAAGTCACATATTCCATTCAGTGTGTTTCACCGCAGTTTAGCAGCCTATTCTGTGTACTCTGTACAGTTGCAGAATAATAAGAAATACTGTTAAGTTTTCAAACTCAAATATTAAACTCACATATTCCATTCAGTGTGTTTCACCGCCGTTTAACAGCCTATTCTGTGTACTCTGTACAGTTGCAGAATAATAAGAAATACTGTTAAGTTTTCAAACTCAAATATTAAAGTCACATATTCCATTCAGTGTGTTTCACCGCCGTTTAACAGCCTATTCTGTGTACTCTGTACAGTTGCAGAATAATAAGAAATACTGTTAAGTTTTCAAACTCAAATATTAAAGTCACATATTCCATTCAGTGTGTTTCACCGCCGTTTAACAGCCTATTCTGTGTACTCTGTACAGTTGCAGAATAATAAGAAATACTGTTAAGTTTTCAAACTCAAATATTAAACTCACATATTCCATTCAGTGTGTTTCACCGCCGTTTAACAGCCTATTCTGTGTACTCTGTACAGTTGCAGAATAATAAGAAATACTGTTAAGTTTTCAAACTCAAATATTAAACTCACATATTCCATTCAGTGTGTTTCACCGCAGTTTAGCAGCCTATTCTGTGTACTCTGCAGAGTTGCAGAATAATAAGAAATACTGTTAAGTTTTCAAACTCAAATATTAAAGTCACATATTCTGTGTAAGATGAAGAAGGCGGGTAAAAAGGGACGGGGAAGTGGACGTGATCCTGAAAGTTCAGGGCGCGGGTCAGGACGCGGAGAAACTGTGCCTGGTGCCAGAGCACAAGAAAGAAAGACATCCACCATACCTAGCTTCATGTGTAATTTTACAGGGCGTCGCAGGACATCACTCTCGAGGTCCGACCACTGCGAACAGGTGGTCGGTTGGATGACAGCTGATACTGCTTCCAGTCGGTTAAGCACCACCCTGTCTTCCACCAAGTCCACTCTCAGTAGCCAAGAGTCTGGTCAACATAATCCTCACTCTGATCATCCTTCCTCCCACCATACACGGTCTGGTCAAAGAAGTGATCCCACACTGGGATATAGTGAGGAGCTCGTCTCATCACCAATCCTTCATTTGACCCTCTCTCCAAGCACGCTTGCAGAGGAACATGACATCTTGTGCCCTGATTCACAACCTCTAGAGGCTACCCAATCTCAAGAAGATGACAGATGTGAACGGCATTTAAGGTCAAAGGAAGTAGTGGATGATGATGATGATGATGAGACACAGTTGCCATTAAATCAACCACTATTTCCGTCTCAAGACCTTGTTGAGGAGAATGTTATACAGTTGTCAATGACTGAGTATGTGGTGGGATCAAGACTTGAGGAGGATGATCAGAGTGAGGAAGTGGAGGAGGACTTGGTGGACGATGAGGTGACTGACCCCACCTGGGAAGGTGTAGAGCCGAGCGATGACAGCGGTCCTGAGGGTGAGCCATCTGCAGCACCGCAACAGGCTGGAAGAGGCAGTGGTGTGGCTACAGAAAGAAGGCGGACCGCACCAAACCGGCCCGCAAATGTTCCACGGAGCACCCCCTTGCGTAAATCTACCTTGCCAAGGGGTAGGTGTTCCGCGGTATGGCGTTTTTTTAAGGAAAGTGCGGACGACAAAAGAATTGTAGTTTGCAACCTGTGCCACACCAGAATGAGCCGAGGCATGAACACTAGAAACCTCACCACCACCAGCATGATCCGACACATGGCATCCAAGCACCGTAGTAAGTGGGAGGAACGCCTGGATCGCCCATCTGTGTCTGCAGGCCACACCACTGCCTCCTCTTCCCCTGTTTTCGGTGCCGGCCAATCGCCTGTCGAAGGCGCAGGCCCGCATACCTCCCGCCCTGCACCTGTAGCATCTGAAGCACCATCAGCGACCACATCCACTTCCCTGTCCCAGCACAGCGTCCAAATGTCGTTACCCCAGGCATTTGAGCGCAAGAGAAAGTACCCAGCCACCCACCCACAGGCCATAGCACTAACCTCACACCTTTCCAAATTACTGGCCATCGAAATGCTGCCATTTAGGCTTGTGGACACTGAGTCCTTCCGCAGCCTGATGGCAGCAGCTGTCCCTCGGTACGTGGTCCCCAGCCGCCACTACTTTTCCCGGTGTGCCATCCCCGCATTACACCACCATGTGTCCCGTAACATCACCCGTGCCCTGACCAACGCAGTTACTGGGAAGGTCCACTTAACGACTGACACATGGACAAGTGCTTGTGGCCAGGGACGCTACATTTCCCTGACGGCACACTGGGTGAATGTCGTGGAGGCTGGGAGCGACTCGGACCCTGGGATGGCACGGGTGCTACCCACGCCGAGGATTGCGGGCCCTACCTCCATCAGGGTTTCCACCAGCACCTACGTTATTGGCTCCTCCTCCTCCGTTTCCACCTCCGAATTCTCTACACACAGCGCCACTCCCCCATCAGCCAGTAGCTGGAAGAAGTGTAGCACTGCAGTGGGGAAGCGTCAACAGGCCGTGCTGAAGCTGATCTGCCTTGGGGACAAACAGCACACGGCCTCAGAGCTGTTGCAGGGGATTAGTCACCAGACCGAGCAGTGGCTCTCGCCACTCAACCTGCAACCAGGCATGGTTGTGTGTGATAATGGGCGTAACTTGGTGGCGGCTTTGGAGCTCGGCAAGCTCACACACGTACCATGCCTAGCGCATGTATTTAATTTAGTGGTGCAGCGATTTCTAAAAACCTACCCCAATGTGCATGATCTCTTGACCAAGGTGCGCCGCGTGTGTGCACATTTCCGTAAGTCATCAACAGCTTCAGCCGGCCTGTTGAAGCTGCAGCAGCGCTTACAATTGCCAGCTCACCGGCTGCTGTATGACGTGAGCACGCGCTGGAACTCCACCTTCCACATGTTGGCCCGGCTTTGTGAGCAGCAGAGGGCAGTAGTGGAGTACCAGCTGTTACACGGTTGTCGCCTCTCCGTTCAACTTCCTGTAATCAGAAGTGAGGAGTGGGAATGGATGTCAGACCTCTGTGAGGTTTTACGCAATTTTGAGGAATCGACACAGATGGTGAGCGGCGATAACGCTATTATCAGTGTAACCATCCCACTTCTGTGTCTACTGAAACGCTCGCTGCTCACAATTAAAACCGACGCTTTGCATGTGGAAGAGGTGGAAATGGGGGAGGAAGAGCTTACACAAGGTGATAGCCAGAGCACCCTCACTTCGTCTTCTCAGCGACAATTGGAGGAGGCGGAGGAGGAGGAGGAGGAGGAGGAGGAAGACACGGTTGTCTCCGCTACAGAGGGTAGCCATGGAACTTTAGTTCCATCTCTTCAGCGTGGGTGGGCAGAAGAGGAGGAAGAGGATGAGGAGATTGAGAGTCATCCTCCTGGTGAGGACAGCGAAATCTTGCCTGTTGGTACTCTGGCACACATGGCTGACTTTATGTTAGGCTGCCTTTCCCGTGACCCACGCGTTACACGCATTTTAGACAACACGGATTACTGGGTGTTCACCCTTCTGGACCCCCGCTACAAAGAGAATTTCTCATCTCTCATTCCTCCGGTGGAGAGGACAAGCAAAATGGTGCAATACCAGAAGGTTCTTGTTGAAAAATTGCTCCAAAATTTTCCATCTGACAACGCTGGCGGCAGAGTACGTGCTACCTTGGCCAACCGAGAAGGGGAGAAAAGGGGAGCACACAGCAGTTCCGAGAAAGGCAGGGCAACACTCTCCAAGGCGTGGGACACCTTCATGACATCCCGCCAGCACCCTCACCCTGATGCGCAGCCTAGTGTCACAAGGAGGGAAAAGTTTTGGAAGATGGTGAAGGAGTACGTAGCAGACCGTGTCAGCGTCCTCAATGATCCCTCTGTGCCTTACAACTACTGGGTGTCCAAGCTGGACACGTGGTATGAACTGGCACTCTACGCCTTGGAGGTGCTGGCCTGCCCTGCCGCCAGCGTTCTGTCTGAGCGGGTATTTAGTGCTGCTGGTGGCATCATAACAGATAAGCGTATCCGCCTTTCCACCGACAATGCTGATAGGTTGACACTTATAAAAATGAACAAGGCCTGGATTTCCCCTGACTTCTCCACTCCACTGGAGGAAAGCCCCGGGGGAACATAAACTCACTTTATATATGTTATTTACAATGATGGGAATACTCTGTATTCCCATTCACCCCTTCCACCCAAAAAACGGGTATATGGTTGACTCTTAATCTTCTCATCCTCCTCCTCCTCTTCCATATGCCCTGGGATATAATTTTTATATAGGGCCAGCTCACCAGCGGGCCCTGTGATATAATTTTTATATAGGGCCAGCTCACCAGCGGGCCCTGTTTGACAATTTTTGTATAGGTCAGCTCACCAGCGGGCCTTCTCATATAATGTTTTATTGGGTCAGCTCTCTAGCGGGCCCTCTCATATAATGTTTTATAGCATCAGCTCACTAGCGGACCTTCGCATATAATGTTTAGGATGGTCAGCTCTGCAGCAGACCCTCACCCATAATGTTTTAGATGGTCGGCTCAGCGCACGTTTCCCTCTTAATCATGGCCTCAGTTCAATAAAATCAAGGAAATTTTTGGGAGAATTTGCCTCTGTGCACGTTTCCCTCTTAATCATGGCCTCAGTTCTGAAAATCAAGGAAATTTTTGGGAGAATTTGCCTCTGCGCACGTTTCCCTCTTAATCATGGCCTCACTTCCGAAAACCAAGGAAATTTTTGGGAGAATTTGCAGATGATATACAAGTAAATATACAGCAAATATTGTTTGGTAACAATTTTTCGCCTAAAGTCGTTTTTATTTTCCTTTTTGTGTGTTTTATGGTCAGTCTGTAAAAATGGCGTACTACGGGCGAAAGATCGTTCCCAGCAGCGATGTTGGAGTCCAAGATGCATCCAGACATCCTCCCTATGCTGTCCCTGAACCATTTCTGTGGTGTTTCCATCCTTTTCTGCCCTTTTCCTATGGACCAGGCACCCTCCCCTCATCAGAGCAGGGGGTGCCTGGTGTAATGCTCGAGTCCTCCCATTGACTTCAATGGGGCTCGGGTGCTCGGCCGAGCACTCGAGCCTCAGGGGGTGCTCGGTCAGAGCACCCGAACACCCGAGCATTGGGGTGCTCGCTCATCACTAGTATTTACACATCCCAATCCATCAGAAGAGCAGGCGGTACCTGCCCTTTGCATGCGACAGAGGACATTTTCAGTTCTCAGCTCTTCCATTTGGTCTGACAACAGCTCCTCAGGTCTTCCAATGAGTTCGGGGGCCTTGATATCTGTTCTCCATTGAGACGGCATCAGAGTGACTCCTTACATGGATGACTTGCTATTGAAAGCCCCATCGGCGGACCTTCTTCATCAGCAAGTTCAGACCTGCATCTAAGTCCTCACCCATCACTGATGGATTGTCAACTTAGACAAGTCAGATCTTGTCCCATCCCAGCAACTGATTTTCCTGGGTCTTCTATTCAATACTCAGAGGAGCATGGTGTGTCTACCAGACGCAGTAGCCCATCAAATTGCCCACAGAGTACCAGCAATTCTGTCTTAGCATCTGGTCCCAGTTCTTCTCTGGTGGGGAAGTTCATCTCCACGATAGAAGCGGTTCCATTTGCCATGGCGCACACCTGGGAACTTCAGAGGTTTGTGATACAGGTGTGCAGGGATCGACCAGATCATCAGAGGTTATCGGTGTCCCTTCCCCCTCATGTGGAATTGAGCTTGGAGTGGTGGCTGGACCTTTCCAATCTGCTGAAAGGGAGATCCTTTCTGATTCCCTACTGGACCATGGTCACGACGGATGCCAGCCTCTCGGGCTGGGGAGCTTTTCTGGGTCACTTCAGCACTCAGGGGAAGTGGTCCATGGAGGAGTCCCTTCTCCCCATCAACATCCTGGAACTTCGAGTGATATTTCATGCTCTCCGTCATTGGGTGTCTCAACGGGAAGACTGTCCAGTCCGAGTGGAGTCTGACAACGCCACGGCAGTGGTCTACATCAACAGACAAGATGGAACAAGAAGTCTCGCCGCTTGGTTAGAGGTCTAGGCCATTCTGTCCTGGGCAGAGGTTCATGTTCCTGTCATTTCAGCAGTGCACATTCCAGGCATAGACAACATCATGGCAGACTTCCTCAGTCATCACACAGTGGACAGCGGAGAGTGGGAGTTACACCCCGAGTTGTTTCAACTCCTTTGTTCAGAGATGGGGGATGCCCCATGTGGATCTGATGGCGACATGACACAACAGGAAGGTTCCAGTGTTCTGCTCTCGGTGGAGAGACTCTCTGGCTCTAGCTGTCAATGTCATGTCCATTCCATGGACATTCCCTCTGGCCTACATCTTTCCTCCCCTTCCAATGTTGATAAGGTTGTTACAGAAACTAAAGATGGACCGTTGTCCGGTCATCCAGATTGCTCCAGATTGGCCTTGTTAGTCTTTATATCCGGAGCTTCTGGCTCTACCTGTGACAGAGCCCTTTCCGCTCCCATCCCGTCCGGATCTTCTTCTGCAGGGTTACCTGTGGAAGGAAGATGTTCATTGGCTCAATTTGACGGCCTGGAGGTTGAATCCTCGATTTTAAGGAAGAAAGGTTTTTCTTCTGCTGTGGTGACTACTATGCTTAGTGCCCGTAAGCCTGTTTCTTCCAAGATCTATCACCGTGTCTGGTCGACTTTTGTGCCTTGGTGTGCTGGCAGGGATCTGTCCCTTGATTTTGATCTACCTACTGTCCTGGCCTTTCTGCAGGACGGTGTGGATAAGGGACTTAGTTTGAGTTCTCTTAAGGTTTAGAATATTGCACTTTCTGTCTTCTTCCAAAAGTGCATTGCTATCCTTCCTGATGTCAAGGTTTTCTTCCAGGGCATTGCTCATGTTCATCTTGCCTTCCGGAGTCCCGCTCCTCAGTGGGATCTTAATTTGGTTTTGGGCGTTCTTCAGCGTCCTCCCATTGAGTCTTTGGCTACAATTCCTCTACGTCTCTTGACATGGAAAATGGCCTTTCTCCTGGAGATCGTGTCCATTCTCCGGTTTGCGGCGTTGCAAGCTCTTTCCTGTAAACCACCATATCTGTGTTACACAAGGATAAGGCTGTGCTTCGCACCTCCAAGGAGTTTTTACCTAAGGTGGTCTCCGAGTTTCACATCAATCAGGATATTGTGGTGCTCTCTTTCTGCCCTAACCCCTCCTCTGACAAGGAGAGAGATCTCCACTTGTTGGATGTAGTGCGTTGTCTCAAGTTTTATGTCCATCGCACTGAACCTGTCAGGAAATCAGATGCTCTGTTCATCATTCCTCAGGGTCCTAGGGCAGGAAGACCTGTGTCCAAAGTGACTATTGCGTCATGGATGAAGTCCATGAAGAAGGGCCTATGAGTTGAGGAATAAGCATCTTCCCTTTCGGGTCACGGCTCATTACACCAGGTCTGTTGGGGCCTCTTCAGCCTATAAGAATCAGGCTTCTGCTGATCAGCTGTGCAGGGCGGCCACTTGGTCCTCTGTGCACACCTTTTCGAATTTACTATCGTGTGGATGTGCTGGCTTCGGCTGATGCCAGCTTTGGAAGAAAGATCCTGGAGGCAATCTTGCCTGTCTAAGTTCTTCTCAGTTTCTTAGTGCTTCTTTGCTGTTGAGCCCTGTTGGCTCTAGTTCAGTGTGCTGTGTAACAGTTCCTGGGGTTTTTTTCCCCGTTCAGTGTCCGTTGACACTTCTGATTTGTTGGGCTTCTTTGACCAGTTGGTTCATTGAGGTTCTGGTGACTTTGGGGGCCTTGCATCTGGTCCTTGCCTTCTTCCCGCCTCTGGGAAACTCAATGGTTGGACATCCCAGAGTTACCAGTAACCTGTATTGGACGACAGAGAAAAGAGGATTTTAATCTTACCTGTTAAATCCTTTTCTCTTAGTCTATACTGGTCTCCCACCCTGTCAAGGGACCATGCTTGCCTCTCCTGTGACAGTATGTGGGAGTCCTTTGGGGCATGCTCACAGGAGTCGTCTTCTCTTCTTCTGTCTTGTCAGCATTTAGTGTCTCAAATAATTCTGGATCTGGTTGGCTAAGCTACAGCCTAGGAGGGAAGGGAGGCTCCACCGCCTGCATACATTTAGAGAAATGTTCCTGCCTACTTAAAGGGGTGGATCACCTCCCAGAGTTACCAGTAACCTGTATGGACTAAGAGAAAAGGATTTAGCAGGTAAGGCTAAAATCCTCTTATTTTTTGGGGCGTCATATACAACCTATAAATTAGCTTGAATTGAAGTTCCTGCAAATGTAAACAATGTGTAATTTCCCCCAGCTGAAACCAATTCCCATACCATAACTCTCATAGTGGCTACTCAATTCTCTTTCCCAGCTACTCCATGCCAGAGGAAAAGTAACCACTTCCAAGGAATCTAATATCAAATAACACTTCCTTATAATCCCCAATTTAGTAACATTATCAAATAGCTTCTCCAACTCCATACACATATTAACTATTACAGAATTGAAGTGGCATTTGATATAATGTCTAATTCTCAATAGAGTGAAGGAGGCTTTAAAAGAGAGTCCAAATTCTTTCATCAAATTTTGGGAAGATTTCACCTCCTTAGTCTCCATAAAGATAAAAATACATAGATCCTTTTATTATAGCAGTACTCTATTTTCAAATCTTGCACATTATATTCCAAACAGTCAACTGAGCTGTTTTCAAAATCTTATCATTCATAGAAATCCTCTGTTTAAACCTTAACCACACCTGGATAATACTACTCAAAACAATAGAGCATCCTCCCTTGATCAAACCCAGGCTTTCCTTATGATTTAACCAAAGGACACACTCCAGGCTTTGAGTTTCAACCTAAACTTGTTCCAAACTAAACCAATCCTCCAATTTTGCGTTGATGACCTAAATGCTATTTATATGCACAGGTGTACTAGTTTGAGCATAGCTATGTAAATTTGGAAAACCCAACCGACCCATAGCCTTATTTTTATACAAAACCATTGGTTTAGCCAGATACATTTTCCTATAGAATGCTGAAATTGTTTAATCCAGCTAATAGGAGTTTGGATGGGAATCATTGTAAAATAAGATAACCGTTTTGGGAGAATATATACCTTCACTATATTAATTCTACCCATGCCAGATACCTTCACCCCTTTATCCATTCAGTCTACCCAACTCCTTAAACAAAGGAGAATAATCCACCACCCAATTCAAATCACCCATAAACAAAAACATCCCTTGTATAAAATCATAAAATGTATCTAATATACCATTAGCAAAATGAACTTGTCTTTTATTTGGTGCATATATATGTTAAATAACGTAAATATTTTATAATTCAATTTACAAATAACTAACAAAAATCTTCCCTGCTTATCTCCACATTTACACATGAACTCCTATTTAACAGATGTAGAGATCAATATATCTACACCTCTTTTTTCTTTCAGACCAAAGATGAATGCTCCACAATGGGAAAGTTCATATTCTTTACCCTAAAAGCATCCTTCTCCTGCATGTGAGTTTCTTGCAAGGAACAGACATCTACCCTTTCTGAATACAGCAAATCCATAAGCATCAATCTTTGTTGTGGAGAATTCAATCCATGAACATTAAATGTTACAAAATTAAATGACCCTGTCTCCCCTCACCACCTTTCCCTTCCTCAAAACATTAGGTCCCGCTCTGCTCCCCCCCCCCACATTAAAACACACAATACAGCATTTTATTACGCCTTTACGAAAAAGACCCCAATATTCGTGGCATCCAGCCACACCCTCCATCTTCCGGCCAGACTCCTAATCCCACCAACATTAAGAGGTTCTGCAAACATTTCAATCCATAAAATTAAGCATAAAGGGGGGAGAAATAAAAAAGGAAAAAGTATCTTACTACCTTTGATCTACCCTACTTTGTGCTGAACAAGACCTACTTCACATATACATATATATGCTTCCCACTCCATACCAAAAATACAGCCCAGCAGTGCTCCAAACATAAGAGGGTTCAATTCCCGTAAAATATTAAGTCATAAACACATCGTTCACCAACATCCTCTGCCCTTCTACATCCTCTTCTATATTTCATCCAGTCTGACCAGAGCCACCTCCACCCCCCTAACTCCTTGCGGGCTCCATGCTCTTATTATCCCATCAACTATCATACCAGAAAATCATGATATGAAACATCTCACTAATACCCCACCCAGTGGGGGGGGGGGAACACCCTACCTTCCTCTCCCTCTAATAAAGCAGGTGCATAACTATTTCTCAAACTAACTTGATTGCATTTTATGATACGGTTCCACACAAGAGGTTACTTTACAAATTGAATGAAATATGCTTAGGGGAAAATGTTTGTGCGTGGATTGGAAATTGGCTGAAAGATAGAATGCAAAGAGTGGTAGTAAATGGGAAGTTCTCCAGCTGGACAAATGTGATAAGTGGGGTACCTCAGGGATCTGTCCTGGGTCCTCTTCTTTTTAATTTGTTTATTAATTACCTCCCAGAGGGCATAGGGAGCCATGTATCAGTGTTTGCCAATGACACAAAATTAAGTAAGGTAACAAAGTCTGAACTGGATGTGTCCTCATTACAAGATGATTTGGACAAATTGAGTAACTGGGCAGGCAAATGAGATTCAATACAGACAAGTGTAAAGTTATGCATTGTGGGTATAATAATAAAAATACAACATATAGTTTACATAGTAACATAGTAAATTAGGTTGAAAAAAGACACAAGTCCATCAAGTTCAACCTTCGCCTCATACCTCAGTAACTGAGAATTTTATAGCTTTCCTGCTACCAATTAAATTAGTCTTTATCAGACCTTCCTGATCAGCCTACTGATAAACAGTATAACTCTGTATGTTCCCTTTTGAAAGAAATGTATCTAATCTTCTCTTAAATGTATCCATTGTATCTGCCATAACTACCTCCCTGGGCAATGAATTCCACAATTTGACAGACCTTACCGTAAAAAAAACCCTTCCTCTGCTGAAGTTTAAACCTCCTTTCCTCTAATCTCAAGGGGTGTCCCCTGGTCACCTGATCAGGCCTTGGAATAAATAGCTCACCGCAGAGATCCTTGTATTGACCTCTCATATACTTGTACAATGTGATAAGGTCTCCTCTTAGTCGTCTTTTCTCTAGAGTAAATAAACCAAGTTTGTTTAGTCGTTCCTCATATGTCAAGTCCTCCATTCCCTTAATTAATTTTGTTGCTCTCCGCTGTACCCTCTCTAGTTCTAGTATATCCTTTTTCAGAACCGGTGCCCAAAATTGCACTGCATACTCAAGGTGAGGTCTTACCAATGATTTGTATAATGGCAAAATAATGTTATCCACTCTTGCTTCAATACCTCTTTTTATGCAAGACAGGACTTTGTTTGCCTTTGCTACTGCTGTTTGACACTGGTCACTGTTTCCAAGTTTGTAGTTGACAAGGATACCCAGGTCTTTTTCTAGCAACAAGTCACCTAAAATTATTCCATTAAGTTTATAATTAGCCTTGGGATTGTTTCCTCCCAAATGCATGACTTTACACTTCCCCACATTAAACTTCATATTCCACATGTTTGCCCAATCTGACATTGTATGTAAGTCCCTCTGTAGAGAGAAAATATCCTGTTCTGAATTAATGACTTTGCATAATTTAGTATCATCTGCAAATATTGATATTTTGCTTTCTATATCTATTTCCAGGTCATTTATAAACATGTTAAAAAGCAGCGGACCCAATACTGAACCCTGAGGTACTCCACTCTCCACTTTAACTGTACTGGAGAATTTTCCATTTACAACCACACACTGTTCCCTATCCTTCAGCCAGTTTTGTATCCAATTGCAAAGGTTATCTCCTAGCCCCAATTTCCTTATTTTATACACCAGCCTTCTGTGTGGTACTGTATCAAATGCCTTTGCAAAGTCTAGATATACTACATCTACTGCCTTGCCATTGTCAAGGTTGCTGCTTACCTCCTCATAGAAGCTGAAAAGATTAGTTTGGCATGATCTGTTCTTCATAAAACCATGTTTATTCGTGCTAATGATCTTATTTTTTGTGTTGTAATCCTGAATATAGTCCCTTATTATCCCTTCTAACAGTTTTCCCACTACAGAGGTCAAACTCACTGGTCTATAATTCCCAGGTTCTGTTTTAGTTCCTTTCTTAAATAGAGGCACTATGTTAGCTCTTCGCCAATCCTGTGGCACTGAGCCTGTGGTAATAGAATCTTTAAAGAGTAAATATAGGGGTTTTGCTAACACTGCACCGAGTTCCTGAAGAACCCTTGGATGTATACCATCAGGACCCGGTGCTTTGTCGGTCTTAATTTTGTTCAGTCTTCCCATGACATCTCCTTGAGTTAACCCAATATCTATTTATTGCAGTGTTTTATTTGTTACTTGCGGAGGCTCTTCTACCATTCCTTGCTCCCTTGTATATACTGATGCAAAGAAAGTGTTTAAAACATCGGCCTTTTCCTTATCCTCACTAACCAACTCACCCATCTCATTTTTGAATGGTCCAATGCACTCCCTCTTAAGTTTTTTGCTATTTATATATTTAAAAAACTTTTTTGGATTAGTCTTGCTTTCCCTTGCAATTCAAGTTTCGTTATCTATTTTTGCTACCCTAATTGCCTTTTTGCAATCTTTGTTGCACTCCCTGTATTTTAAGAAAGATTGTTCAGTTCCTTCTGACTTAAATAATCTGACGTTTAAATGATGTTTCTCTGGGGAAATCTACTAATGAAAAGGATTTGGGTGTAATGGTAAACAACAGACTTAGCAGTAGCGTGCAGTGCCAGCTGGCAGCTGCAAAGGCCAATAAGATATTGGCATGTATTAAAAGGGGTATTGACTCAAGGGAGGAAGATATTATTATGCCTCTTTACAGGTCCATGGTGAGACCCCACCTAGAATATGCTGTTCAGTTTTGGGCACCCTTTCTGAAAAAGGACATTATGGAACTAGAGAGTGTGCAGAGGAGGGCTACAAAACTAGTAAGCGGAATGGAAAGTTTTCGTTATGAAGAAAGGCTTGAAAAGTTGAACTTGTACATACTAGAGAAACGGCGTCTTAGAGGGGATATGATAACACTATATAAATATGTTCAGAGCCCATACAAAGGGCTCTCCAAAGACCTGTTCATTAACAGAATAGTACAAAGGACAAGGGGCCACCCGCTTAGACTTGAGGAAAGGAGATTTCATCTAGAACAGCTTAAGGGTTTCTTTACGGTAAGGACAATAAAGGTATGGAATTCACCGCCTGAGGAGGTGGCGCTATTGAATACATTAGATGCCTTTAAAACGGGCCTGGATACTTATTTAAAAGAGCAGAACATAGAGGGCTATGTAAGTTAGTATTGGGATTAATATTTGGTTAGTGCTTGTTGATCCAAGGAGAAATCTGATTGCCATTTGGAATGAAGAAGAAATCCCCCCCCTTCAAGGCAGAATTTGAAATTGCTGTATTGAGGGTTTTTTTTTGCCTTCTTTTGGATCAACGATGGTAGACAGGAATAGGAAAAGGATTGAACTAGATGGACGCAAGTCTTTTTTAACCTAAATTACTATGTTACTTTGTTACAACCATATCTGAGCGTTACCAACTGAATCTACTTGTATTTTATGAGACTGATCCTCATACCACACATATAGTTTAAAAGGAAAGCCCCAAGCATATCTAATGCTACACCTCCTCAAAGCCTCTGTGAGGAATTTGAGAGATCTTCTCTTCTGTACTAGCTGACAATTCCTGAAAATATGATAATTTACCAAAACGCTCCTCTTGAGAATTAAAATTTATAGAAGCCTGCGTAACTTTCTTCCTACAATAAAAGCAGGAAAACCTAAAAATAATATCTTGAGGAAGCCCTTCGGCAATTCCCAGAGGCTTGGACATTCTATATACCCAATCAATAACCTCCTGTTTTGGAGCCTGCAGAACCCCCAAAGCCTGCAATAAGTCCTGTAAATAGTCATACGTTTTATTATGTTCTATACTCTCCGGTATCCCTCTTAAACATATGTTCATTCTTCAAAGTTTGTCTTTGGAATAATTTATCCTAACTCCAAATCTTCCATTTTATTTTCTATAGATTTAATCCTTTTGTTTGATTAATTGAGTCCAAAGTCCAGACTTTCCACCTTTTGCTCAGTCTCTTTTATCCTGTTCCCCAACTTGCTCAGATCTTTAATTTCTCAAAAATAATTCTTCAATTCAGACTTTTATTTGAACAAGCTGGGCATCCAAACATTGCTGCAACTGATCTGTAGTAATATTCTGTTCCCCGCTATTGGCCAAACAGTCCTTCTGGGACATAGTTGCTTCAGTTTCTATTGATACTAATTATTGAATCTTGTCCTGAGGATATAAATGACTGCTTCATCCTCTTCAAGCTTTGGATATAAATGACTGCTCCATCCTCTTCCAGCTTTAGGGGGGGAAAATATAGATGTTAACTTTTTATCTTTCTTTAACTCCATTTTTTGGTGGGCATGCTTAGAATCTGTGCCTTTTTATTTGCCTTTGTAACTTCCTTGAGAGTAACTACCAGGCCTTCAATGCCCTAACTTAAATCATTGCTTTATAAGGGTAAATTAAGTGATGAATCCTCCAAATTCTCCTGATTTAGCCCCTTGGTGGGACACTGGATGTACCCTCGAATGGTTACCTAAGAACACAAACTACACACCATAATATCTTAGCACAAGATTTGTAAATTCATACATTCTTTAGCCATACACCAATAAAAAGTATATATTTTTGAGTATGGTGTTCCTTTCAACAAATAAGCATGTCAACTACAAATTACAGTATACACACTTAACTCATAGGTTATATATGTAAAGCTCCATTTAACCCCTTAGTGTTTGTTATTTCACCAGGGGCTGGCCATAGGCATATATTTTACTTCCTGTAGCTTTTCCAAAGCCAGTTTGTTGTGTGCAAATAAATTGTCTCTTATATCAAAGAAAACTTTGTAGGCACCCAAGGTTTCAAATGTACCTCCTAATAGTTTTCTCCAAATCTCCAGACAATAAAGTCATGTTCTACAGTCAATCAATAATTCACTACTTTACAGCCGTGAGTCTATAAAAACACATCTCCAATATATAGCCAATATAAGATAACACTCACGCAACAGACGTCCCACCTCAGGTCCACTGTAGATGCTGGATAACGCTCTTTTTTTGGGGGGGAGATTTTGAATGGATATCCCCAGCCTTCCACTTCAGGAGATCACTATCACGGTGGGCTGATGTTACGGGTTTTCTGACACTCAGACCAGGTTGTAAAGTAAAAACACGTTTATTGAAACAGAATGATAAACAGTGCCCCTAGGGGCCAGTATAGGTAAGAACAATACTGACAAATACAGACAAAGTATAGGTAATATAAACAGAGGATTAAATATAGCTAAAGGCTGTAGCTACCCCAAAGGGTTAACAGGAGCAACTGGCTCAGCTCAGGCTAGATTGGCCAACGCCCAGGAGATATATCAGTCTCTGGAGAACAGTCTCTAGATGTAGAGCCAGGAACACAGGATCAGCACTGTATCACTCTCTAAGCAGAAGCAGGATGCGCCCCTGTTGCTCTGAGCTGAGCCAGTACCACCACCGTGGGCTAGGAGGAATGCTACTGCCAAATCTGATGTAACCAGAATAGGAATCGCCCAGAATGAGTAGTGAGTAACCCTGCGTGTACCAAGGATAGTATACAAGCCCTTGGGATGCCACAGTAGATGGTAGTTGCCCAAGCTACGAAGAGCCGATGCACAGCGCAGTGCAGATGGAACTGTACACTTTGAGAGAATGAGAGACGGGCCCAGACACCCTTCCGGTGTCACACAGAATCCTATAGCAAGAGCGAACAGACTGCCGGCGCCAACCGGCGTGATCACGGTGCACCCCGAACACCGGACAAGCGGAGCTCTGCAAGGACTGGTATAGCGTCAAGAGGAGACTCAAAGTGTAACGGCTCACAGAACCAACAGAAGCTTGGCAAGCTAAACAAGTGGCACGTAATCGGAGACTACAGGCACTGCAAGGGCTAATCTGGTACATTTAAAAGAGCAATGCTCGGCGAGTACAAGGCAGGCAACCTCGGCTACAGCTAAATGAGTGAGAGAGGAACAGAGAAACAGTTCAGAATGTCGCCAGGCGCGACCGGAGGACACTGGAGCAGCAACCGGACAGGAGCGATAACTGGAACCGGATGACACAGCCGCAGGAACACCACCGGAGAGCGGATCAATCACGGAGCAGGATCAGTAGCCAGAACCGGGTCGAATCACGGAGCAGGGTCGTCAACCAGAGCCGGGTCAGATCACGGAGCAGGGTCTTCAGCCAGAGCCGGGTCAGATCACAGTGCAGGGTCGTCAGCCAGAGCTGGGTCAAATCACTGAGCAAGGTCGTCAGCCAGAACCGGGTCAAATCACGGAGCAGGAACAGGAGAAGAGTCAGACTAGCCGGGTCGGTACACAGGAGACACTGGAAACCAGCAACAAGGCGCAGCAGCAGGAACACCACGAAAGGGCAACTGACAAGTGCCCAAACCCCAGCATATAAAGGCACATCCTGGGCGGGCCAATCAGACTCCTCCAATGCAAAGGTACACAGTCAGAGATTGACAGGGAATCACGGGGACCGTGATAGCTGATTATAATCAGCCATCCATGCCAGATCTGTAATGCAGCGAGGTGAATGTCTCTACCCTCCACTTCAGTGAATCTCCAACACTGCAAAGCGACTACGAGGAGACTGCCCTTCTCACATAGACCCTACAGGCTCAGCCCACTCTCCTCCAAGTACTTCGCTTCTATATAGTTATTTGGCCAGTGCCGCTCCACCTCAAGCTCCTGTCTCCATTACCTTGTTTGCCCGAGAACCTCTTACGCTCCACCCACTCAGCGTTCTATGTCATCCCGCCCTCCAAAAGGTGCTGGTTTATAGTTTTAGATTTTTATTTTCTTTTATCCTGAAGAGGAGATTATATATCCTGAAATGAATTGATTTTAAGAAGTTACACGTACATATTTTTTATTTTAATTTTTATAGCCAGCAATGGCCTTTGACAATAACTTATCTTTTTTGTCCATCTTTTCCTGGTACTTTCTTATATGCCATTAGTTTATACTAGTTCTATATCATGATATCTAAAGTACAGCTAGGCATTAGTGGACTTTAAGCAAGGACCGTCTTTTTATGAGGATTCAGGGGAATTGGAAATAAGAAGATGCCTAGGGCAGCCGGATATCAAGAATGAGAGGAGTTGTATGAGAAGAACTGAGGAGGACAGCAATGGCAAAGACTAACACAAAGCAAACGAACAAGAATTGGTCTGGTAAGTGCATATTAATATTATCAATATTGGCATACGCTCTTGTTGTTCTGAAAGCACTTCCAATTTTTTGGTCAAGCCATGTACTAGTGGATGGTCCTCACTGACATATCTAACTAGCTCTCCCACACCACCTCTCCTCCTGCTTTTACCCTTGAGACATTGCACCAATTTCCCCATAATTAGTGGTACCCTATCTGGGTATTCACTTTGACTTCACCTCTTTTCCGGTCCATCCAGCATTGTCTTTTAGTTCACTAGTACTTTAATATCACCATCACTTTTATCACTCTACTATCTTTTAAGAATCAGTTGTAGTAAATTGAGATCTCTACACTTAGAAGTTCTGGTGTGCTGTCTTTTCTTCTTTTGTCTTCTAAAATAATTAAGGGTTTTATGGAAACTCTGTGAATTATTGATCTTTGGAGAACATTTTAACCCAAGGAAAGGAATATACTTTTGTGTCTGCTCAGAGAGATATTGCATCTAAAATAGATTTTTTTCTTTGTAGGTCAGTCCTTATTAGATAACATGGATAATGTAGGTATTTTTCCACAGTTCGTTCTCTGTTTGTGTTTCTTCAATATCTTTTCTTCCTAAAACCCTGAGATGGAGATTGAATGAAAGGATGCTGCTTAATGAGGAGATTGGGAAAGAGGTATCTCATGCTATATAACCTCCTATTTTAAAATAAACAATAATTCTGGAGCTACCAGAAGGACAGGGAGGGTTTGTTGAAGTCTTTAAATAAAATCTTAAAAGATTTACAAACTAAACAATTGTTTAGTTCATCTATGAGAGAGCCAAAAAGTATGTAATATTAAAAAAGATTGATATTCTTTTGGATAAATTGATAGAAAAGTTTTTATGAGTAAGGCAGAAATATTTTCTTTGGGGCAATAAATCACATACTCTGATGGCACATCAGTTAGAGTCTCTTAAACCTATTCAATTTATTAAAAGTTTAAACTATGGAGAGAGACTAGTTAAATCTTCTATTGTACAATGCTTTCAAAAGCATTTTATGAATTTTTTCAGAGCTTCTAATGGTTTTTGTGATGAAAAATCTGAGGAATTTTTTGCAAGGGTAAAGCTTCCATGTTTGAAGGGGTGCAGGGAATTAAACAAACCAATAGTTCTTGAGGTAATAGAAAAAGTCATAAAGGGTTTGAAGAACAATAAAAGCCCGGGGCCGGATGGATTTACAAATTTATATTGTAAACTTTTCACAAAGGAATGTCTTCCCCATTTTAATGAATATTTTTCAGTAGTGTTGGAAAGAGAGAGAGAAAAAAAGGCGGCTAATACTAGTTTTATTTCAGTAATAGAAAAGCCAGGGAAGGTCTTAGAAGAGGTTTCAAATTATAGACCAATTAATTAATACTGACCTCAAGATTTTAACTAAGGTTATATCAAATAGATTGGGAGTGTTCTTGCCATATCTAGTCCAAACGGACCAGTGTGGATTTATTGCTGGCAGAAATACTCTGATAGTATACGACAAGTATTTAATGTTTTGGACATAAATAATCAGCTCAAGCTTAAAAACTATTTTATTGTCTTTGGATATATCCAAAGCCTTTGATTCTATTAACTGGAGTTTTGGATTGTTTTGGTCTGGAAGGTCTAATTAAACTATTTTTTTCAGTGTTACATTGTAATGCAGCAAGTATTTTAGGATAATGGGATTGGAAACTGAGGAAATACCAACAGAAAAAGGTACAAAACAAGGTTGCCTTTTATCTCCTATGGTTTTTGTCTCATGTTGAAGCCTTTGGCTATTGCAATCAGGAAAGATATTAAGAAAAGAAGGATTTTACAGCTAAACTTACCCGATGCTGTACTAGAAGATAAAGTTCAGTCTGAATGCTGTAAAGGAGACCAGTTCCGCAGATGCTCATATAAGTACAGAGTCATTATCAAAAGTAGATCTTTATTAAGTCAATTAAAATGGTAACCAACCAAAGTAACTCTCTAAATTGTTGGAGCATATACAAGTAGAAATTAAAAATGGAACTAAGTCTGCTAAACGGGGAGAAGATAATTCACACCCAAATGAATAGCATAAATGAGACCCTTAGGGATTTCCTCAATAGTTGGATGCAATCAAATAGTTAAATTTGGCACATAAATTATAACGCTAACAAGACATATGTAAGTATTTGCTTATAAAGGTAGGTTAGCTAAAGTCCCCAGTTGTACGGGAGTAATTAGGGTCAAGCAGTATATGAGTGTCTGTGATTTCCAGTAGACACTGAAGACTTGTATGTTGTTCTCTTATTATCAATTGACATTGCATCAAGGCTGGGAATGCAGGTTATATGGTTTTCCAATTAACAGTGGACAGTAGATCAAGGCTAATTAAGTAGTGTATATATGGATCTGTGATTAAGAGTAGATTGAGGCTGTAAAAGAATGTGGTTCTGTGATTACCAGTGAAACCAAATTGGAATGCCATACTGTTTGTAATATTTTATATAATTCCAGGTGATCACAATATAACCTGGCATTAAACCCTTTCCATTAAGGGTACCCCTAAGTTTCTAGAAGATGAGCTCTGTCAGCACGGCTCCTCTGCCTCTTTTCACTGACCTGCCTACATCCTTGTTATCCCGGCTACTTTCCATGACATCAGTAGGCCATTGTAGAGATCTCCTACTGCTGAACCCAGTAAGTTACAAATTGTGCCCACAGCCCCACCAGATCCCTTTTACTGCCAAGGATGTCATGGACAATGCATTTAGCAGATTTGGATGGTTTGTTAAGCATGTTGCTTATAAAATAACAACTAATTTTTTTAACATTTGGAGTCAAACTAATCTAGTTCTCTATACAGAACAAATTGTACAGTATTCCCAGCACATTCCCAAATAACTTCTTATGCTCCCTTGGTTTTTGCTCAAGTCTTTCAATAAATCGGTTCCCAGAGAGATCTTTATCAAAGGTGGTCCATTATCAAGTTGTTGAGGCCCGGGTTGGCTTTCCCTTTAGACAGACTAGAAAGCTGCCTCTATGACACCAAATTGTAAGAGCAATTTAGCTTTGTGCCAACAGTGTTCCCAGCACAATCCCAATTACTTTTCTTTAGAAACCTAGTTTATATACCTCTATCAAGGGATTTACTAAAATTCCAAAAGACATAGGAATTTCCTTAAAAAAACAAAAAAAACAAATAAAAACAAAACAAAACCAAAAATAAATTAACTATTACTTTAATGGAGATAAGAACAGTTGCATGCCACATGCTGGTAATGGGACCCTGGGCAGTAAGTATCAGACCTAGGCTTTTAATCCCCTAAAACTGTACCTAGCAACTCCCCTGACCTCTATATTAACCTGTTTGTTTATCCCCGTGAACACTAGTATGCTTTCTGACTCATTGTTTCAGAAGTGCCAGAAATCTCACTAGCATCTCAGGGGGTTAGGAATATTTATGTTTGTATTTTATAGCCTAATGGTATATTCTGTGCTAGTCTGTACTTGATGGGGTTAAATGAGTTGTGGCCTCAGGTAGGATGAAGGTTATCTTGCGTAAGGGAACCTGTTGTGTCAGTACAGTTCTGAAATAGCTGAGGAATGGTATGCTAATATAACTGCACAACTGTTCCTCACTAACTCCATCTTCCATCATTTCAAATCTGTATACCTTTAGGCAGCAGTGACCTTTGAAATTTGTTATGAGAAACACCAAATATTAAGAGTTTAACCAAAATACTCAATTTTAAAAAGCTTAATTTTACAAAGCTAAAAGCAGTATTAAATGATATTCGGTGGGATGTAATCTTCAAAGATAAACATGCAAAAGATTATTGGAATTGGTTTAAAATGCTCTTAGACAAATATACATGTCAATAAATACCATTGGGGAATGAGCACAAGAGGAAGTAAAGTGTACAGTATAGCTTAATAATGATGTTTGCAGGGAAACGAGAAATTAGAAACAGGCATTTAACCTTTTGAGTGCCAGAGGGAGTTCGGCATACATTGTTTTGCAATGTGTTCTGTTCCCTCTGGCACTCAAAGGGTTAAAGTTTTTGTCATACGGGTGCATCATTTTAAAACATAAAGAGTGTAATAATATCTGCAATTAAGCTAGATACAATTGAAAATTAGTGAAATATTGAAAATGAGAGCAAGAAAAATCCTAAACAATTCTACAAGTATATTAATAACAAAAAGGTTAAGGTTGATATTGGTCATCTTAAGGCTTAGACAAGTGAATTGATTAGTGAGCATAAGGCTATAGCTGACACCCTAAATACATTCTTTGTTTCAGTATATACAACAGAAGCAACAACGACAGGCTATGTGCAAATAAAAAAAACCACAGAATTTCCTCCATCATGTACATGGCTTACGGAGTACAAAGTCCAAAAGAGACTTGAAAAGGTTATGGTGAATACAGAACATGGACCTGATGGTATATAACCAAGGGAACTTAAGGAACTTAGTTCAGTAATAGCAAGACTATTATACTTAATATTTCATCAGGCATAGCGCACTGTGATTGGAGGAAAACTGTTTGAGTTCCATTGTTCAAAAAGGGGGCAAGAGCCAAACCAGGAAATTATAGACCTTTGAGCTTGATTTCCATAGTGGGTAATATATTAGAAGGGTTACTAACTTACATTATTCAGAACTATGTGAAGACAGTTGGAGTCAGAATCGTTTTATGAAGAATGTCAGACTAACTTACTTGCATTTTATGAAAGGGTAAGTAGTAGTAATATGGACAAGAGAATTGCTGTTGATGTAGTATACTTGGATTTTGGAAAAGCCTTTGATACATTGCCTCACAACAGGTTACTGCATAAATTAAAAGGCATTGGATAAAGATTTAGGTGTACTGATAGATGATAGACTGTATGTCAGTCAGCTGCTGCAAGAACAAATAGGGTATTAGCCTGCACAAAAAAGGTGTAGATGCACGGGATGCTAATTTTATTCTATCTCTATATAAATCCTTGGTTAGGCTTCATGTAGAATATGGAGTATAGTTTTGGGCACCAGTTCTTAAAAAAACACATTATTGAACTGGAAAAAGTGCAGAGATGTGCAACAAACCTGATAATGGGATTGGAGGATCCGGGTTTGTTTACATTGGAGAGGAGACGTCTAAGGGGTGATAGGTTTACCATTTACAAATATATTCAAGATCAATACAAAGAACTATCCAATTAATAATTTACTGAAAAAGCTGAGCTAAGAAACAGAGATCATCCATTAAGACTAGAGGAAATGCACTTCCGACTTGCAGGGATTTTTTACGACAAAGGTGGTAAACCTATGGAATTCTTTGCCTCGGGATGTTGTTCTTGCAGATACTGTAACTGAATTCAAAAAAAGCAATGGATACTTTTCTAGCCCAGAACAATACTGAGAATTATGACAGATGGCTTCAGTGCAGATAAGTTGTTGATCTTGGGAATATATGACTGCCATTTGTAGTAAGGAAAGAATTTTCTTGCCCACTTGGGCCTTAATTAGAAATGGCTTAGTGTTTGTTTTTTTTTGCCTTCCTGTGGATCAACAGGGGAGTTTTTGCACGGGTGTGACTTGATAGATGCATGTCTTTTTCAGCTTTGTCGACTATGTTACTATACTAGTCATAGAATAAACCTTATTACTTTTTTCATTGTCATAAGTGCTAATCCATCTCTTTTGCTCCCTCCTTTTCTCAATCTATAATTTTCTCTGCAATATATTGCCTTCTTCACTTTAAATGGGAACCATAAAATTGGAGGACCCACTTCCCTCCAAAACTCAGTTAGATGCCATAAAAATGGGATTCCGGGATTTCCTTCCATCATACAGTCTCTCTTTGGCTGTCTGAAATCTCGAAACCCATGTTGCCAACCTGAGCCCATACATCAGGTATCCTCAGGCTGCTAGGATTTGGTGTGATGACTTTTCGCCCATTAGTATGTATGCAAATTACATCCTGTTCATTGATCCATTTACCTATCATTACATTTGTGTACTTGCTTAGTATGTGAGCAAAAGGTCATCAACCACATCAGGAGGAGCTTGAAGATCCTGGAAGTACAGCCACCATGAAGTATGTAGTGCACACTGTAGAACTCAAGAAGGGATCTGTACAACAGTGGGGAAACCTGTCCCAACCAGAAATACCATTCCTAGGGCATATAAGGTAGGTTTTAGTTGGGCTGTCTTTTTGAGGGTGTAATTTTTTTCCTTTTACTGGTAATGTTTGTATTGCATCAGACACTGATAGAATAATTTGTACATGGTTATTAAATCTCTGAATGCAGGAAGACTGATCCCTGCATTGCTTAAAGATTTATATTATGCTTATCTTTACCTGATTAAATATTTACTGACTGCTTGATTATTTCTCTTGTTTGTTGTTTGCATGTCATCTAATTGCTGTTTATTACATTTTCTTTCTAGATCGCAACAGCTTATTTGAATTTGGTTGTAAAGTTTTGCCTCCGTGGTGTTCTTATCTGGCCTGGTCACTTTGTGCAGTGATAAGTACTGTCTTTGTAACCATTACATTATTGATTGGCTTCAGGTAATAATTCTCTTTGTTAATACTGTATGTGCTGTGAAATCAAATTCCTATCACGATAATTTTAATCCCATTTGCTTTCTATCTCTGTTAACCCTTTGAGTGACAGAACAGTGTACACTACAAAGCAATGTATGTGTCTAATATATACAGTAATGTGCAAATGTTTTAAGAAGGTGGGAAAAATGCTTTAAAGTAAGAATGCTTTCAAAAATAGACATGTTAATAGTTTATTTTTATCAATTAACAAAATGCAAAGTGAGTGAATAGATGAAAAATCTAAATCAACTCAATATTTGGTGTGACCACCCTTTGCCTTCAAAACAGCATCAATTCTTCTAGGTACACAGTTTTTTAAGGTACTTGGCTGGAAGATTGTTCCAAACATCTTGGAGAACAAACTAATCTGTGGATTTAGACAGCCTCAGTTGCTCTCCCTGTTCATGTAATCCCAGACAGTCTTGCGATCCGGGCTCTGTGGGGGACATACCATCACTTCCTAGACTCCTTGTTCTTCTTTACACAGAAGATAGTTCTTAATGTCTTTGGCTGTATGTTTTTGGTCTTTATAATACAACAGAATACATTTGGGGCCTATCAGATGCCTCCCTGATGGCATTGCATTATGGATATGTATCTGCCTGTTCATCTCAGCACTGAAGAGACAATTAATTCTGACCAAATCCCCAACTCCATTTGCAGAAATGCAGGTCTAAACTTGCAAGGAGCTTCCACCATGATTCACTGAAACCTGCAGGCGCTCATTCTTGTACTGCTGTCCAGCCCTTTGGCTACAGCAAAATGTTTAAAATTTTGACTCATCAGTCCAGAGTACCTGCTAGCCATTTTTCTGCACCCCAGTTCCTGTGTATTCATGCATAGTTGAGTTGCTTGGCCTTGTTTCCACGTCTGAGGCATGGCTTTTTGGCAGCAAGTCTTCACTGAAAACCACTTCTGATCAGACTTCTCCGGACAGTAGATGGATGTACCAGGGCCTCACTGTTTTCTGCCAATTCTGAGCTGATGGCACTGCTGGACATCATCTGGTTGCAAAGGGAAGAAAGCGTGATGTGTCTTTAATCTGCTGCACTGTTTACTTGGCCGACCATAGCTTCTACGGTCCTTTGTGCTTCTTCAAAAGAACTCTGACAGCCCATCTGGAAACTCCTGTCTGCCTTGAAATTTCTGCCTGGGGGAGACCTTGCTGATGCAGTATAACTACCTTGCGTCTTGTTGATGTGCTCAGTCTTGCCATTGTGTATGACTTTTGACATTAAACTGTCTTCAGCAACCTCACCTTGTTTGCTGGGTTTGACTGTTCCTCGCCCAGTTTTATTTTTCCTACACAGCTGTTTCTATTTCAGTTAATGATTGTGTTTCAACCTACATATTAAATTGATGATCGTTAGCACTTGTTTGGTATAATTGTTTAATCATACAAAATCGATGACTTTGTGCAAGTGTACCTAGAAGAATTGACGCTGATTTGAAGGCAAAGGGTGGTCACACCAAATATTGCTTTGATTTATATTTTTCTTCTGTTCCCTCACTATGCATTTTGTTAAACTGATAAAAATAAATTATTCACAGTCTATTTTTTTAAAACATTCTTACTTTACAGCATTTTTTTGCACCTGCCCAAAACTTATGCACACTACTATATATATATATATATATATATATATATATATATATATATATATATATCAAATGGCACAACTTTATTGGGTCGACATTTATGTCCTGCCAATGTCCTTTTTTAACAAATATAATACTAAAAGTGTCTTTCAATTTAAACACTTATCCCCACCCTATTGACATCACTAACTGGCGGTCACTGTGATTGACTACATGCAATTGATGCATCCCCTAAATATCCATGAATTAATTACATAAACATCTTTTGTTCTAATGAAATAGGTGATAGCTTAATACAAAATTGAACAGTATATGGCAACCTGTGCTTATTATACTTACAAATCTCCATGTTAGACAGTAAAGGAACAGTATGTACAATTAATGATATAACATATGATGGAAAAATAAACTGAAGTAGAGAAAAAACAAATAATAACATAGTTGATGACGCTGAAAAAAAAAAGACCTGTGTCCTTCAAATCCAGCCCATGCCATATCACTCCTGTTGATCCAGAGGAAGGCAAAGAGCCCTATTGAAGCTATTTCCATTTATGCCTCAGTTGAGTAAAATCATTCCTCCTTGACTGTAAATGGCAGTTGGATATTTCCCTGGATCAGCATCCTATCTGCTTTGAAACCAAGTGTCATAACTCTCAGTAGTGTTCTGAGCTAGAACTATATCCATTACTTTTTTTTAAATCAAACACAATATCTGCAAGCTCAGCATCTCAAGACAAAGAATCTCATAACTTTACTGCCCTTTGTTTTAGATGAAAGAGCCTCTCTCTAGTTTTAATGGATGATCTCTTGGTTTTTGTTTTTTTGTTTTGTTTTGTTTCGGTTTGTTTTTTTTTTTTGCTCAGCTGTTTGAGTAAATACTTAATTATAAAGTTCTTTGAATTGACCTTGAATATATATGTAAATGGTAATCAGATCACCCCTTTAGATATCTGTCTAATGTAAAAAACATAGTTTGTCTAGTCTCTAATTATAATTCAGATCCTCCAATTCCTTTATCAGTTTTGTTAAACATCTCTGCACTTTTGTAGTTCAATAACCTCTTTTTAAAAACTGGTACCGAAACTGTACTCCTATTCTAGATGAAGCCTTAACAATGATTTATAGAGACTTAAAATTATATTCCCATTCTGTGCATCTATACTCCTTTCTCTGTCGTCCAGTACAGGTTACTGGTAACTTTGGGTAGGTGATCCGCCCCTTTGACTAGGCAGGAACAATTCTAGAAGTGAATACATGGGGTGGAGCCTACCTTCCCTCCTTGCTGCAGCTAGCCAATCAGCCCCAGTAAGATTTGTTCCTTGGTGAAGACACAAGGCAAGACAACAGTTCTGCTATAGTTTTAGCTAATTTTTTATTTTTCTGTTAGATATGGAATACCACCATTAGGCGGGTTACCATAACTGACAATGCCCTTAGATATGGCTAGCTCAGTATCCAGGTGCTTTTTGTGGACCATAAGCCCTGGGGGGGGGATCTTGGGTTCAAGTTCTTTCCTAAGGAGTTGCCAACTGAGGCTTCTTCTTAATACATGGTAGTCTCAAGACAGATGATCTGCAGGAAAGGTGAGCAACCCTTTGAGTGCTGCAGGTCCACATGTCCCACAGTGCCCCTCCGCACAGGGGTTTTTCCTTTGGAGTTCCTATTGCACACTCCTGCACTCATTGGATTTATCTGTATGTCTTTTGGGTGTTTTGGAGCAGGTTTCCGTGGTAACTTAACCCTTTAGCTGCTGGTTTAGCATCTTTTGGGGGGTTTATTGGCACTTTCCCTATTTGGTTCCGTGTTGTTTTTGGTCTTCTAACATGTTCTAGTGATGTTTCATGTATTTTTAATTTACAGTTTCAACTTTCCAAAATTTGTGTTTGCTTTACCGCATAGACGCCATTGCTCCATTCACTTCTATGGGACTGTACAGTTTGGGACGTATCTCTGCAAGCGTTCAATGTAGCGACTTCAGAGATGGCTCATTTTAATTGCCTGCCCTTGCTCTGTCATCTGGTTAACGTTTTAATTGTGTTGGGGGGCTCAGGAGGCTTCAGGCACTGTTGGGGTACTTTTTCTGGGAAAACTACATTTCCCATGAGTGCTTGCTTTGCACACTCATTTCTGATTGGCTCCCGCTGCGGCAGCTATTTTGTGCCTTTTCCTGAACGAGTATCCTATGCAGGGCTTGGACTCTCCTTCTCTCCTCTGCCGATTAACCCTTCACATGCCAGATAAGTGCATTTTAGCGATTTCTGGGGTGAAATTTTAATCTTACACACTGTATTTGCGTAATTCCTTATACTTTAAAAGTTTTTGATACTGTGAGAATGTCTAATCTGCTGGAGCTTGGGGCCAGGCCTAAGACTAAGGACACTGGGGTCTCTGTATCCCCTATTGAGCATTGCTCCTCATGTCATTCAGGGTTACCTAGAGAATTCTCAGGTCATTTATGCCCAGCATGTTCTGATGTCCCTGAGTCTCTCCCAGGGACCTCCAGCCATGAATTAGAGCCAGTTTGGGTGCAAGAGTTCAAGGCTGCTACTAGCGACCTTCGGTCTACATTGCAACTCTTTCCATTCCAGCTACAGGGGGTCTTCCACTCCTGGCAGACCCCTTCTTCCGTCAGATCTCCCCTGCCGAAACCGCAGGGAGTACATGACGTATCGCATTCCTCTGAGGAGGAACTGTTGGTGGTTTCAGATGTTGAGGAATGTTCTGCTGTGGGCTCCTCTCAGTTTTTTGGGGACCCTTGTGAGGCTGATCCTGAGCCCTCAGCTGAGGGCCTGATTAGGGCAGTCTTAACCACCCTAAACATTCCCTTAGTTCAAGAGGTTTCTTCAGATCCCTCTGATGTATTTCAGGAGCCCCATACTTGTTTTCCACCTAACCCCACTCTTGACCGCCTTGTGTCTGATGAGTGGAAGTCTCCGGACAGGAAACCTTCTGTTTCCAAGAAAATTGCCAAGTTTACCCCTTCTCTGAGGCGGCGCTTGCTCAGTGGGTTCATCTCCCCAAAGTGGGTGCTCCTATCTCCAGGCTATCTAAGTCTACTTCCTTGCCAGTTGCTGATGTGTCCCTCAAGTCCATTTTTGCCACTGCAGGTACTGCCATGCGTCCAGCATTCACTGCGCCATGGGTGTACCAGGTAATTGCGGTCTGAACTGAGCAGCTTACCCTGGCTGTCCGTCAGGGTGCTCCTACTTTGGATATGTTGCGGCTTCTTGCCAACATTTCTGAGGCCCAGCACTATGTTTTTGCTGCCTTATTTGATGCCATCTGTTTGGTGGCAAGGGTTTCCACCATGTCTGTTGTTTGCCATTTCAATGCACATCTTTGTTTGGGCCAGATCTTAAGGATCTGATTAGTGAGGCGACAGGGGGTAAGAGTACCCTTCTGCCCTTGGTCCCCATGAAGAAAAAGCCTCTCAAGCGTAATCGTTTTTTTCGTTCCTTTCAGACTGAGACACATGCGGTGAACCAGGCAGGTTCCTCAGCTCCGTGTGCCCCCTACAAGCCCAAACAGCAATGGAGGCCCAAGGTCTCCTCCAAGCCTAAGGCTTCCAAACCCCCTTCGGCATGACTCACCAAACTCAGGTCCCCACTCAGCTGTGGGTGGCCGTCTGCGTCACTACCACAGTGTCAGGGAGGATTCCTTGGTGGACCCATAGGTTTTACAGGTGGTGGTGGAATAGTACAGGATCCCTTTCATCTCTCTTCCTCCCTTTTGCTTGTTTCCCTCTCATACGCCCTGGGATGCAGAGAAACGCAGTCTGTTTAATTGGTGCTATCCAGGCCCTTCTGGATAAGGATGTTATGGAGCCTGTTCCAGTTCAGGACAGAGGTATGGGTTTTAACTCAAACCTGTTTGTGGTCTCCAAGAAGGATGACGGCTGTCGTCCCATCTTGGATTTGAAGGATCTCAATTCCTTTGTGAACAAGACTCATCACCAGGATCTTCAGGACACATATCTACGCATCGCCATTCATCCAGAGAGTCGGCAGTATCTCAGATTTGCCTGCGACCAAGGGCACTTTCAGTTTTCAGCTTTTCCCTTTGGTCTGACACAAGTCTTAACCGTGTCCTGGGAGCTTTAGTATCTGTTCTCCATCGGGACGGCATCAGAGTTACTCCATACATGGACGACCTGATTCTGAAAGCCCCTTCTGCGGAATGTCTTCATCAGCAGGTTCAGGACTGCATTCATGCTCTCACCCATCACGGTTGGATCATCATCATGGACAAGTCCGATCTTGTCCCTTCCCAGCATCTGGTCTTCCTGGGTCTCTTCGTCACTCAGCAGAGCATGGTGTTTCTCACGGACGAGGTGGCTCACCAGATCGCCCACAGAGTTTCTGCTGTTCTGGCTCATGATCCAGTTCCAGCCAAGAATCTGTCCTCTCTATTGGGGAAATTCATCTCCACCATAGAAGTGGTCCCATTTTCCAGGGCTCGAACCAAGGAACTCCAGAGGTTTGTGATCCAGGTGTGCAGGGGTCAGCTGGACCTTCTGAAGATGTCAGTATCCCTCCCTTTCATGTGGAACTGAGTTTGTCATGGTGGCTTGACCTCTCCAATCTACTGAAGGGGCAAGTCTCTCCTGGTATCCTTCTGGACCACGGTGACTACGGATGCCAGCCTTTCCAGTTGGGGAGCGGTCCTGGGTCACCTGAGTGCTCAGGGTTGGTGGTCTCCGGAGGAATCGCTCCTTCCCATCAATGTGTTGGAGCTTCGGGTGAGATTTCATGCCCTTCACCTTTGGACACCCCAGCTGGAAGAATGCCCAGCCTGAGTCCAGTCCAGCAACGCCACATCTGTGGCTTACATCAACTAGCAGGGCGGAACAAGAAATCTTGCCTCTTGGTTAGAGGTCAAGGCTATTTGTTCTGGGCAGAAGACACGTTCCTGCCATATCTGCAGTGCACATTCCTGGAGTAGACAACATCATGGCAGACTTCCTCAGTTGACACACAGTGGACAGCGGAGAGTGGGAACTGCACCCAGAGGTGTTCACACTCATTGTTCAGAAGTCTTCCTTGCATTGACCTGATGGCAGCAAGACACAACCGGAAGGTTCTGAGGTTCTGCTGTTGCTGGAGAGATCCTTTAGCTCTAGCAGTGGATGCCATGTCCATTCCTTGGTTATTTCCTCTGGCTTACATCTTTCCTCCTCTCTCCATGTTGCACAGGGTGTTATGGAAATTGAGACTGGAGCACTGTCCAGTCATTCTGATTGCTCCGTACTGGCCTCGACAGGCTTGGTTTCTGGAGCTTCTGGATCTGTCAGTGGCGGAGCCATTCCGGCTCCCTTGCCGTCCGGATCTTCTTCTACAGGGCTGCCACTTGGTCGCCTGTGCACACCTTTTCAAAGCACTACCCTGTTGACGTGCTGGCATCGGCTGATGCCAGCTTTGGGAGGAAGATCCTGGACGCAGTCTTGCCTGTCTAGGATATTCTTTGGTGCTTCCCTCACTTTTGAGCCCTCTTGGCCCTAGTTCAGTGCGCTGTGTAACCGTTCCTGGGGTGTTGTTACCCCTGTTCAGTGTCTGTTGACACTTCATTTGTTTTGTTGGACTGTCTCTAAGCTGATGGTTCGTATCTGCTCTGGTGACTTTGGGGGCCTTGCTTCTGGTCCTTGCCTTACTTCCCGCATCTGAGAAACTCAGTGGTTGGACATCCCAAAGTTACCAGTAGCCTGTATTGGATGACAGAGAAAAGAGGATTTTAGTCTTACCTGTTAAAGCCTTTTCTCTTAGTCCATATAGGTTACTGGTCTCCCACCCTGTCAAGGGACCATGCTTGGCTCTCCTGTGGCAGACCGTGGGGGTCCTTCGGGGTCATGCTCACTGGAGTCTTCTTTCTCTTCTACTATCTAGTCAATAGTTAGTGTCTCAAATCTTACTGGAGCTGATTGACTAGCTGCAGCCAAGGAGGGAAGGTAGGCTCCACCCCGTGCGTTCACTTCTAGAATTGTTCCTGCCTAGTTAAAGGGACGGATTGCCTACTCAAAGTTACCAGTAACCTATATGGACTAAGAGAAAAGGCTCTCTCCTCTCTTTTATACACAATGGTACCCTATTGGCTCTTGCAGCAGCCAAGTTACACAGCACACTGCTGTGAAGTCTATACTCTTAAATATTTCTATAATGAGGATTCCCCGAATAGATTAGCATTTAGTGTATATGGAACATGCAGCCAAAATGTATACTCTTACATCTATCTGTATTATTCCTCAATTCATAACTCTAAACTCATTGCAGTGCATCACAAAGAATACTGCCTGCACAGAGGATCATAATCGTACAGTGAAACTCACTATTAACAAGAATTATATTTCCTGATCATCCATGGCAGCATTCACCAGATGGGTTAGCTTTCAGCTGATAGGACAGAGAAAAAGTCAAACAAATTCAAACAGTATAAGAGACCACTTCCCCCTTCACCAGCTGTCTTTTTCTCTGTCCTCTAAAGCTGGTAGGACCTGAGTTGCTGGCTCTGTTGTTGAGTGCTGTTTTTTTCTTGTGAGGCTTACCGGGCAGTATCCTCTGCTAGAGTTCTCCACCTCTCGACTTCTGAAGCTCCAACTTTACCCCTCCCTCCCTGGGTTGGCGGGTTGGAGGCCCTGTAGAGGCCAGGGTTTCCCTGTATAAATCCTTATAGTAGCAGATGAAAAAGAGGGAGTGCTGGGAATGCTGTTTATTCCAGTAACATTCTTGCAGATCCTGGCAGTGAGTACATGCAGATGTGGGCTTATCTGAAGAATATTCTGACCTTTGCTGATTTGGAGTTTCTGGAGCTATATGCAGGTGTGGGTTGTCTATGCCACCTGATCAATGGGTTGCCATAAAGTGCCAGTACTCAGGACAACTGGACTTCCTGCTCTTTACCTACCGTCAGGTTTGAGTTTGTTTGATTATGTTCACCTGTGAGGGAACATATGATTCCCGCCTCGATGTTCGAATGGTCAACACCGCATCGAACACTCGGTGGTGGGGACAGTGGGCAGCCTCATTATTGATCGAATCCCTGAGCAAGACATTTAAAGGTCTTCCATAGGCTTAACATGGAGAAAAGTAGGCGGCTCAAGGATTGGTCAACTGTAGCATCTGATTGGCCAGGGTTGAAGCAGAATATTCAAACTGGTCGAGGAATTACTTCAACCCCTGGCTATTGTATCAAGATGTGTATTCCAGCCCCTCAAGCCTTGCTGTCTATTCTCTACCCTAGCCAAAGTCCTTTGTGTATTAATGTAATCATGTCTGTCCTATTGTGTATCCCTGAGCCATCTGTTGTTGGTTCTTTGTTTTATGTGTTGTGATTGCATTATCCATATGTATATGCCTATTGTGTTATGTCTTCACAATGTTCTGTGATTGAATCATGTCTCCTGCACTGCCCAATTTAACTGTATAAATAAGCTGTGGTTTCCAATAAAGTGGAGTTAGTTGTTCTGAACTAAGAAGGAGTACAGAGTCGTTATTCTGGATGGTAGAAAGGGGCCCTTTTCCCTCCATTCAGGAGTTATCTGTTTCCAGTGCTGCAGAAGTTCCAGCCTTTCATCTTGCTTCACCGGCCAGGCTACCCACTTGTAGTTGCATCCAGGAGGGAGAGACTCAGAACAATGGCTAAGGATAACCCGGCGTCATTAGCTTCCATTACAGTTCCATTTAGCAGTATGATACTTATGTTCTCAGTCTTTCTACATAGTATTTTGCTTGATTATGCTCTGGTTGTAAGGCCACAAGCATGTACTCTGTTGGCCTCTAGGTAGGAGTATTCTCGCTATGACGTTACCGATGAGCATATACTTGCTATTTGCTGCATGAAGGGAGAACTTGCACACAATATGTTGTGGGATGCAGTGCATCTGTGTACATGCACTTTGGCTGCACTGTGGCTATCTGCAGTTCCCACATGTATACTTTGGATGCATTGTGGTATTCCATGTGTATTTGCTTTGAATTGCTGAGACACTCTTCTGTGTACACTTTTGCCACTTAGTGCATCTCCTGTGTCGACTGTTTGATATGCTGTGTCCACTTATTTTGGTGTGCTATGGAGTTTTCCTGTGCGCATTTATGATTTGCTTGTGGGTATTTGCACATATTGGATATAACTATGGTGTGATTTAATGGACACGTAGATGCTTTTTTTTGTCTAGTTTGTTAGTACTTGTGTCTCCCTTTTTGGCATTGTGTGGTGTGCCTGTTTGCACTTGTTGCTAGGTCTTAAGCCTATACTACCTGCCACTTAGTGGTGCTCCTGCACAGCTGCCACCCTCTGGCATTGCCATGCCATTGCTGCATGATAAGTGCTCTTGTCTATGCATTCTTTGATGTTTAATGTTGCTTCTGTGCTCATGGGAGCATTGATAGTCAGGTGGACACCTTTGTCATGCATGTAGTCTCTTTTAGAGGTTTTGACTTCTGTTGGAGGTTATGATCTGGTTCCTTTTTACAGGTTTTTGGGTTTATGCTGACTGGTAGGCTTCTTCCTTCTAGGTTTAGTGTTTTTGGTGTCTGCTTCCCTTTAAGTAAGCCAGAGCTTTTTGTGTGGAGCCTTCTCCCTCTTTTCCAAACAAAGGGATCGAACAGATAGCAGTAGGTAAGCCTCCAGGTAAGTTTTTTTTTTATTTTAAAAGAGTGACGGGTACCGAAGATGACAGTGGACCAGTATCCCTGCTTCTCGGATGAAGCCCTATGAGAGGATTGTCTACAGAGTATGACCACATTCTGGAGCCAAGCCAAAAAATGTTTCTGCTTTATTGGGATTTTCTGCCTTATGTCTTCCATAACTTTTGTCCTATAGATATATGAAGATATTCCAATTTCCAGATTTGGTCAGCAGCTAAGAGTAAAACTCCTAGACTGACTAATATTGCCATCCAGAGGAATACAATTTTTAATGGAAAAATGTGATGTTATCTGATCATAGTTCCTTGTTCTTTTGGTGAATTATGCCATATTCTAATGAGTCCTTTATCTGGAGATGACAGACTAATAGCCATACTATACAACTATAGAGGAGTGACGGTGGTGGAAGCTTTTATGATCAGTGAGGGATACCCTCATCTATAGAGCACTTTCTAGGAATAACTGTTTTTTCTCAGTGCACTGCCAAGAAGGGGTGGGAGAAAAGTGAGATAAATTTCCCGCATGACTTTTTGTGAGAAACAGACGATTTTCTCTGTTATCGGGAACATTTTTGCATATGCAAAATGTTCCTCTTTTTCAACAGTTACAACAAATGTTTTGCCTATGTTTCCTATGGTGCAACATTTCCCACCACAATTTTAATTCTTCTGAGGGCTGCAGTGGAGTAATAACTATCTGTAAGTCAAAGTTGGGAGTCCTACAGCAACATATGCCATGAAAAATGAGTTCCTTCTTATTAGGGGAGACTATTCCTCTTAGTGTCATTCTCCTTGGTAGCATCTATCATTAGTGTTGGACACACTTTCACCGTCCTACCTCACTATAGTGAGATCACAATAATATATACACCATAGATAGTTTGCCTAGTACCCTCCCCATATTTCTGTATGTAGTGTTTTTTGCTTATTTTAATGAAATTCTCAATGAAGAGGTTGTTTTTATCATTATTTTTTGGTCTGTTACGGATCATTACAAATTGAATCCTGCTCAGGGTCTTTTTGGAGTGCAAAAATATAGCAATGAGCTTTTCCTCTGTCTAGGAGGAACTTTTTGTTTATGATTAATCTCTTCATTGCTCTGCACCCATTTGCTTTAGTCACTATTCAAGCTTAACCCCTAATTTATTGGTTTAGTTCAATCCAGACTCTCTTTTCATTTGTGATGTATACTGGGGTCTTACAGCTGTTCTGGTGTGATGTATGTACTATGTCTGGAGCGTACTGGGGTCTTATATCTGCACTGGTGTCTGGTGGCATGTATGTACTATACTGTCTGGGATCTTATATCTGCACTGGTGGGATGTATGTACTACACTGGGGGAACTGGGGTCTTACAACTGTACTGGTGGGATGTATGTATTATAGTGTAGGGTACTGCAGTAGGATATGGCTGCAGCTCCTTCACACGGCACCTGGCACATCTTGGTACACACAATGTTGACGTCATAGTACGGCAACGGGAAGGGCTCTAGCCTAAGCTAACTAAAAGGTGCCTGATAACATGGTCTATGTTTCCAGGTTAGAAGCTACCAGAGATTGTAAGTACTTTGTACATGCATTGATATTGCCATTTCTGTGCAGCTGTTGTTAGACTGCAAGTTCCATCATCCTTGAGCAGCTATTGGCTGTGAGGATGATGAAAGCTGTAATCCAACAGCTACTGAATCAAATGGTGTTCAAATAGTGTTTATTTTGTTAGAAGTACCTCTATAGCATGATCTTTTACAGTGGCGCTATTGTTAGACCATGAGATAGGCGGGATTAAAGGTGGGGGATATGGGTGGGATTAAAGGCGGGGATATGGGTGGGGCTAGGTGTGGAAACTGGTGGCGAGTAACTTTTCAGCCCTAGCTAGTAGCTCAGGACTTGAAAATTTGAGCCCTGATACATACACATATATACACTCTGCATCCCAGCTCCTCCTCATCTCTGCTGCTGTTAATAAATTTGGCCAAGCTTTATCTTTCATAGCTTTTGGATTGTGAGTGAAGTAACTTCATACTGTGGATTTTATGGACTGAGGGGTTCCTGAGTGGCTGCTACTACTACTACTGGGGCTAGATGTTGATGCAATTCTACAGCTATTACTTCTGTACTACTAGGAGTCAAAGATGCAGCACTTCCAGCAGTAGCGGAGGCATATGCATAGTCACCTGGAAGGGCACTACTGGACCAAACCTGGGTGGGATGAGTATTAGCTCTGTTTTAGACATATTGAGCATGAGGTGCCTATGAGCCTTCCGGTCTGAGATAGCTGACACGTAATCTGTGACTTTAGATCGAATATCAGAAGTCAGTCGAGGTGCAGATAAATAAAGCTGAGTGTCATCTGCATAGGGGTGATATTTGAGACCAAAGGAATTAATAAGATTACCCAATGTTATTGTGTAAAGAGAAAACAGAAGCGGTCCTAGAACAGAACCTTGAGGAACACCAACAGAGAGGTGGACAGGAGAGGATGAAGGATCAGTTAGTTAGATATGAGGATAGCCAGCCCAATTACGGATTCCTAAGGAATGAAGAATTTTGAGGAGGAGTGCATGATCAACAGTGTCAAAAGCAGCGGAGAGATCATGAAGGATAGAAAAGTGACCTTGTGATTTGGCAGTGTGTAGATCTTTGACCACTCTTGTGAGAGCAGATTCAGTGGAATGAGCAGTGCGAAAGCCAGATTGTAGTGGGTCAAGCAGGTTGTGCATGTTTAGGAAGTCAAGCAGGCGGGAGTAGGTTAGGCATTCCAAGAGCTTAGAGGCAAATGGCAGGAGAGAAATCTGTTGAGAGCTAGAGGGTGTGGTACTGTCAGTGAAATTGATCTTGAGGATAGGTGTTACTATGACATGTTTGAAGTCGTCATAAAATGTAGCAGTGGCAAAGGAGGAGTTAAAAATCTGTAATAGGATAGGGATTAGTGTGGGGGAGAGGGACTGGATGAGGTGAGAGGGGAGCAGATCAGGCATGTAGTTGAGGGAGAGGAGGTTAGCCTGTTCTTCCGCTGTGGCTTGTGAAAGAGTCCAGAGTGGCAGAAGGGGAACGAGGGAGGATAGGAGGGTATTTACAGAGTGGGATATTATCCCTGATGGAGTCTACCTTGGCTTTGAAGTCTGCAAAGACTTGTGGCTGTATAAAGTTTGAGAGGGAGGCAGATGGAGGTCAGAAAAGGGAGTCAAATGTAGAGAAAAGGTGGCAGGGGTTGGATTTGTGAGTGCTATTTAGTTGTGAAAAGTAATGTTTTTTTCTCAGGGACAGATTAGAGCTAAAACAAGAAAGGAGGAATCTGTAGAGCAGAGAGCCCGACTTTCTCCAGAGTCTTTCATTTGAACGGGTGCAGAAGCAGAGGAAGCTGGTGTCCTTGTTAAGCCATGGCCATGGATTGGTTTTACTGGTGCTTCTGAGAGAGTGAAGAGCATGAAGGTTCAAAGAGGAGGACAGTTGTAGGTTTTGACAAGTCTATTAGTGTCAGGATTAGTGGGAATGGATGAAAGTCCTTTAGCCAGGGAAGATTGCAGAGCAGTGAAATTAAGTGATTTGAGGTTATGCTTGAAGCGAGGAGAGGAAGATGGTGGTCAAATAGTGGAAGAGGAGAGGTGCTAAAATCTAAGAGTGCGCAGCCCCTAGTGAAAACAAAGTCTAGGAAGTGACCATCCCTGTGAGTACTAGCATCTGTCCACTGTTGTAGTCCAAACGCAGGTGTTAGAGAAAGAAAGCGGGATGCCCAGGAGACTAATGGATCATACGCAGGGCAGTTGAACTCCCCCAGAAGAAAAGGTGTGTCTGATGACAGGAAAAAATTAAAGCCATGATTCAAAGTCAGAAAGAAAGTTTGAAGGTGTTACAATCTTTGCAGTTTTCACCCATTTGCAAACATTTTTTGCTACTTTTTCCAATGGCTAGAAAGTTTTCACCCCTTTATTAACGTGTTTTTCACCTTTTAGCTATAAAAATGTGCCATTTTCCAGGAAGTAGAAAACAACACAAGCAGCTACAGAGCAAGAGAGAGTTGGTAGGTTGTTGTGCTGTGATTTAATAGTGAAATTGAGGTAGGAGAGGCTCACAGTGACTGCATTATGAGCTGGAAGCCTGAGGAGGAGTAGGAGGAAGTGACCTCTACTAACATGAAAGGGTCTGGACGCCCTGGTTCCCCAGACCCAATTCTGGACAGTCCCCCTCTATCACCCCTAGGGATCTTGAGCAAATTTATCTCATGGGAGGAAGAAGAGGGTAGTAGTGTGAGCAGGACAGGTTAGCTAACTGCACCTGCTTCCACCCGTGCTGAACCTGCTGCCAGTGCTGAATCTGCTGCCAGTACTGCACCTGCTTCCAGTGTGTCTTGTAATTCTCTGGAGGAGGGGGAGGAGGAGATGATGCCAAGTGTGACAGCAGCGGACCCTAAGTCACTCTTGCCATCCCCAAGCAGTCCTGCCACTAGTACTACTTCTAAGAAGGTGCAGCAGCTTGTACAGTGTGTTAGGAGTGAAGGAGGGGGCGATCGTCATATTACTAGTGAGGAGTAGTAGTAGTAACAGTGATACTGAAGCAGCTGGTGGGACTAGTGTTAGGGGAGTGGTAGGGGACGTAATGCAGAGCTAGTGATCAAGGGAGCCCACACCATTCCCCTGACCCTGGGAGTCCCCTTCACCCCAAGACATTGTCCAGGTGGTACATGATCCAGAAGAATGCAGAATTGTTGCCTTCCAGCAATAATACCACCACCACCAGAAGCTCAGATCAGCTGCCTTTGCCTGCTGCTAGTGCTGCCAGTCTGCCTTCTTCAGATCAACAAGAAATGTCAAGTGTGACATTAGGGGACCCTCTGTCACATTTCTCATCTCCTGCTCCAACCGGTGAGAAGTATGTAAAAGAGCAGACAGCACGGAGGGACTGTTGGTGGTGGTGGTGAGGATGATGGTGGAGAAGCTGGGGTGGAAGAGACATTAATGGCCTTTTTAGCCCAAACTGAGATGGAAAGGGAGACAGGGATGGGGGATACGGAGTTCGCAACTGCTCTAAATCCTGCTGCTGCTGAGCTGCAGGGGCAACAGGATGCTGAGGAGCAGGACAATGTGCCACAGACTACCGTGGACACAGCAGGAGTGGGGTAAACAAGGGATGCAGGACTAGGACAGGTTCCACTTGCCAGCAGCATCAATACTCCTGGTCCTAGTTTCAGTGCTGATTCTGTGGCAGTAGCAGCAACATCATGCTCTGCACTAGCCAGTGAAGGGAAATGTGGAAGAGAAGAAGAAAGAGGGCATTCTTCTCCACCTTTCCTCTCCCCCTGAAGTCCTGGGTGTGGGACTATTTTTTCTTTGGGCAGACACAGTGTAGTCATCAATGATGGCACTGTGCACAATTTGTGACAAGTCAGTGAAAAGGGGAAAGGAGAGACTGTAACGTGGCACAACCACCTTGATATAACACACATGAAACACAGACACCCTGAAATTTATGTGAAACATGTTAAAACCAAACACCCACCACAGTAATTGGGCACCGCTGTTGCTGTACCCCCTAACTTTCCCCAAAGGCAACAAGAGGTGAGGTGGAGATCAAAGAGGAGGAAGAATAAAGAAACCCAGCCAGAAGCTGAAAGTTCAATGACGAGTGAAACACCTGGCTCACCATCACCTTATTGCTCTAGGGTACAGCATCCTCTGACAATCCACCTCATTCATTGTTACCTCCCCCACCAAGTGATAGCCATTCTGTAGATGTCAGGATGTGGCAGTTCATGTCCACCCATTGTACACTGTGTGGTGGAGGAGAATCACAAGCAGAGGATAAAGCAGCATCTGAGGAGATTCCATCCCACAGAATATTCTAAGCTGGTGGTAGGGAGGGTTCATCATTACTATTAAACTGTATACAAGTTGTCATGTGTCCTTAGTGGAGTGGACAAGTAGTATAGCGACAGCAGCAGTATTTGGTTTCTGGTGGGCAGATTTCAAATTGGGCAATGTAAGTGTCATGGTGGTTGGATAGATTTGTGCCAGGTGTATGATGCAAGTATAGATGTACCCAGTGTTCCCAGTCCTACCTACCACACACACTATGCACATTACAGTTGCTGATGTGAGAGGCACAGTTCCTGACAAATGCCAGTGGCCACTGGCCAACACAACATGACCTGCTGGCACTAGGCCAGCAGGGCATTTTTTTTTTGTTCTTTAAAAAAAAAAAAAAAAAGTCTACAAAAATTAAACAATTTATGGGGTCCTGTTTCTGACAAGCCTAAACCTACAAATCAAAGTTTCCTCAGGGCTTAGGCCTCTAACTCTGTCATGTCAAGTATCAGTCTACTCCAGTCGCAGCTTACGTCAGGGGGTCAACATTTTCTTATTTGTTGAATTATTTATTTCATTAACTGTCTCCCCAGTACCAGTCAACAACCCGCTCCAAAAACAAATTTCCTGTTCAACTGATTCTTTTCCCAGACTACACCCACCAACACATACTTTTCACAGGTTATTGGCCAAACGGGAAGTGCCATTATTCACTGATTTTGGTTTGAGGCAAAAATTTTTACCCATTCCTACCCAGAACTCTTCCTACGTACACCAGCCCATTACAAAGCATTCAACGTCATGAAGAAACATTACCGTGCAATGAAAATAAATGATAATGTTGTATTAACAATAATAACCATTTGAGTGCCACAGGGGTATGCAACACATTGCAAAGCAATATGTTGTATACAGCTCTGGCACTAAAAGAGATAATATAAAACTGGCACTATGGCAATGCTACAGGATGAATTGCAAAAGTGGTATACGAAAAGAACAGAACATATATAAAACACCCAGCAGTAAAAACATTAAGTCCACTTCAGCTTATTTTCCATAACCTGATTAATCTTTTTATTTGTGTCATACTGTTTCTTTACTTGTTTATAACTCATTCACTGCAGCATAATGTAAAGAAGTATAAGTATAATAAGCGCAATGTGCTATATATATATAGCTGTATTATATATTAAGCTATATATAAATTAGCCATTTTCTTTATGACAAAGGTTATTATTGGTGTATAGGTTCACTTTGGATTTTAATAACTTTATTTTTTTATTGTTATCTTTTATTGGTTTAATTAATTCATGGAAGTAATGGGTAATAAATTCATGCATGTAAGGGGTAATGTCATTTTTGTGTAGTTGATCACTCTGGCCTAGATTCACTATAGGTTGATGCTGTGGCGATGTGATCTTCGACATTTCGACGGACACACACACACATTACTATATTCACTAAAATTGTCAGATGAAGGAGAGGGGTGGAGAAGGTCCCTCTTAGCATTCAGGATTGTCGAAGTACTGTTGCTGTGGAAGGGATGTTCTCCCTTCACACATCACCAACACTACGACAATTCTGAAGTTGAACAGCATTCTCTCTGCTTCCCTACTTGACCATTAAGGGAGTGCAGAGGATACTTTCAGCACCATGGACAGCACTGAGCACAATAGGGTTGTGCGTTGCTCACCTCTGTGGCATTCAAAGGGTTAAAATAATAATTAAAAAAAAAAATAGTACACCAATCACTACACAATTATCCCCTTAGCTATGTATCATATATTATACATGTTGTGCACTCCCATGGGAAACAGACTGGGGATCACGCAACATCTGCGGGGATTTGTGGCTTCCACTTGTGCCTCAGCCTTGTTCTGTCTCATTATTCAGCATTTCCATATGGAAATGAGTCATAATACTTAATTTCCATATGGAAATAGGACATTGTCGATGTGGTGAATGCATATTTGTAAAAATGTCGGATTGATGTCGATGTGGGCATATTTTTGTCAGAGTGCTGGTGATGCGATGCCGTAGACATTTCGGCATTGCTCCAACAGGGCATCAACACTTTCAGCCCTCTTTGAATTTTAGTGAATCTAGGCCTCTGACTGCATGTTACTAATGTCAGCATCATTTGGTACTTTTTTGGAGTGGTGTCTTGAGGAAAGTCCTGGGTAGGACTGAAATGTTGGCCCAATAAAATTGTGCCATTTTCCTTTAACCCCCTTACTGCCTAGCTGATCCGTGGGTGGACGCCCCTAGAGGAACGCAGCACAATGGATTCTGGGATTGCAGACTGAAATGCAGTCTCGCTGCAATCCCAGGATTCCATGAAGTGTCTGTACCGTCACCTGTCATTAACGTACATCCACTAATGTGGGTCCTGGCATGGCATTGGTTGTGAAGGGGTTAAGAAAGACACATTTGGTCTTTAGGACTTTTTGTGAGTTTGAGCAAATCAATATATGCATATATAATAGCTAGTTAGATAGACACACTATATCTATCTATCTATCTATCTATCTATCTATCTATCTATACATAGATTTGTTCTGTAATACTTCTTTAGACAGTCCTATATAGCCAATAATTGGTTAATTTTTTTGTTTTTTTAAAGTTTTTGTAACTGTTAATGAACAAACATTACATTGTAATTAAACCCATTTCGTTTTTAGTTGTTAGGTGCCCATTATTATTTCTGTCTTAGGCATATGTAGTCAATAGACATACAGATAGGGGCATTCATATAGCTGTATAGAGAGAGGATAGAAAACTGTGGTTAACTTTACTAAGTGCAGTGAGGGTGGAATAAATTTAAAGATTTTTAGTATATAATTTTTTTATCAGCATGTATATAAATAAGTCATGAACAGAAATGGTAAATTATGGTTTCCAATACAGCAGAAGTACACAGGCCCCTTTCAAACTCCACGTTCACCTTCTCATAATAATTATTATTAGCCTTACTATTTATTTATATAGAGCTCCAGCTTTTTCCGTTGGACCCCCCCCCAGCAATTCACTATCAAAGGAACAAGCAGGAGGTGTGATTTTGTAACTTAACCATTTGTGTGTGAATATATGTGGATTATAAATATATAATCAACGTTTCGGCCCACTTAAGGGCCTTTAGCAATACAACCAAACAATAGCCTCAACTTACCTTATATACAGTGTTTTATGCAGAATTGGATTTGTGACATCACTGTATGTGTATAGACTCTCACCGCTACTGTGAAAACAAACATTAACTCATTGGGTGCCAATTCTCATCATAGAGGAAGTGATACAATGTAATACCAAAAACCCAGTGCGAGAATTGATTCCCTGTGTTCAATGACACAAAACTACAATGTAGCAAGCCATTCAGTGGAGTTAATAAAGTTTTACATTAAATCACTTGATCCTGGCAAAAGTCATACAGCGTTACATCGGACCTCCCTGCCCTGTCAATACAAGGTGCATAAGACATCAGATTTTTTTTCCTTTTTTGAGATTGTTCATTAATTGCTATATTTATATTTTATTTTTGGGAGATAGCACCTAATCTCATTACAATACATTGTTCGGTAGATTTAAGGGTGGTTTTCGACATTTGTAGTTTTTTTCTTTTTTTAATTTGCTGGCAATATATCTGTTTTTATTTAAAAGGCTATTTTAAATATGTGGTGACTTTCTAGCAGCCATATCTTACTTTGCTTAGGAGACACTGCTGGGAAGGATTTGATACCCAGAAACACACCCCGTAAATATGGTTTGTGTGTGGGTTTTTTTTTGTTTTGTTTTTTTTTTAAAGCTAGTACAGATTTGTTCTGTATAATGGCCTTGAAACAGAGAGTAAAATTGGGATATAAGTTGAAGCATCCTTTTTTTTAAAAAAAATGTTTGAATTGGGTGCAGCAAAAGAGAAATTCCATCATTTTAGTTTAGTATTTATTTTGACATAAAACATGTTTATAATGTTTATGAAAACTTCTTAATAAATACCAGTGTTTTGCACACTGTTGTTACATCTGGATTTGCATAGATCATCTTAGTCACCAGTGGAGCGCTAGACTGTTTGGTTGAATAACTTTGAGATTGTGAGAGTGAGGTCATTGTCGGACACTGGTGTCTTCTCTCTATTTTTTACATATTTGAGACACCAAATTGCTTATTTTTCTTAAAACATTGACATTACAGCAAAATAACCTACTCAATAAAGGTGGAAACTCGAAAACAAAAGTTAAAATACATATGCATGAGAGAGATGGTCCATATAGAAAATCAAAAGCATGTATATAAAGGTCCCTGGCTCTATGTGTTCTGCCCAAGGCAGACACCATGGAGTCCTAGTATAGGGCTTCTGTAGTCCGTAATATACACATGTAGATCCACCACCATTTCAACCAAATAATGTCATAAGCAGAAGTGATGGATCAAACTTGCTTGTTGATTAATCTTGATGTGACCACTGCAGAATCCAAACTATGATATAATCTGATTGCCACTGGCTCTACATGCACTACCTGTGGTAGATGGCATGGAGTCCTATTGTGGGATATATCCAGTTTGACGAGAACTGGCGCTATGCAAGAAACTATTTATGACATCTAAAAAGCCACCGTGTGTCCATAGTGCAGTGACTTTCTTAAATCAAAAGATGAAACAGTCCACCATATACAACAGGTTCAAAGTATGAACTAAAATGACAAATCAGGCATACAAACACTACTGCAAAACAAAGCATATAGCATGTATACAAAGATAGTTGTTCACTGTGTTCTGATGTCTTTGGTCCCCGGGAGCCAGAATGGCAATTAACACAGGCTACTGGATGCCTCCTCAGGCAGCCAGGGAAACAAAAAATTGCCAACTGGTAGACAGAGCTGCATGGTGCTCCAAACTCGCCAAAAATTAAGAAATATTATCTACAACCCTAGAGATCAAGAGTTAACATCCAGCATAGGCTGGATTACCAGAATGCATAGCTAGGGAGAAAGAATGTATGGCAAGAAATATGAAAATCCACAGTGACCTAAACTCGTATAAGGAGAAATAAATAGACAGGCTAGTGCTGATGGAACAGTTCACAAAAACATAGCTGTATGCAGTTCCCATGGGCAGTCCACCAGCCGAAGAAGGAATCAGACCCCCTAGTGCTAACAAATAGAGAATGTTCACAAACCCAATCGTGCAGATGAATCCCGTTGAGAGGTACAAGAGTATTGCGAACAACTTTCAGATTCATCTGCTAACTGCTTAAATACAAGCAATAAAGATTGGATCCAAGAAGTAACCCACCATGTGCATTCACCAAGTCCCCTGGAATGACTCATGCTATTCAGCTGTTATGTCAGTAGACACACCCCACTGTCACAGTGAGAGACCAGGAGACAGACATGGCTAAGCACATGATGAAAGTCCCAACTTACTTATACAAATCAAGGGGAAGTGAAACATAACTAACTAAGCAGTATCCTAATAAACTGACCTTTTAACCTCAGGGACTTCACCACTTAAACCCATCACATACAGAATGGCCAAAGAACAAGTTATTACTGTGTTTACAGAAAACAATGAAGTGACAGTTTCTCACTGAGTTCTTTTGGAATTACCATGTCCAAAAACTGGATCCATTTAGTCAGCTTTTCTAAAATTAGTCTACCTCTGTCGCCTCCCTTTTGAAGAGGAGGCACACAGTCACCATATATCATAGGGAGGGCAGTGGGTGACATGGACAACTACTGAACTAGAACTACTAGTAAAACAACTGAACCAAAGACATAATAACATCCAACTGACATTTAGAAATCACATTATACACTAAGCTGACTGATAGGAATAATCTCCTCCACGCTAGTAGCAATCATCCACCACACCTCAAAGAAAGCTTGCCAAAATCCCAGATGCTGAAATTTAGGAGAATTATCAGCAATGAAAATACTCTACCATCTGAACTGGAGAACAAGAGCAGAAAGTTCTTATAAACGGGCCATGATAAGAAACTCAATAGGAATTGCAATGAGTCTACTTCTGCTCTCTCAAGTAGGGGTGGGTGAAAGTTGTCGCCGTGTTCCATTGAGAAATCTCACAAAAACCACATTATTATCTGCTTTTTCACAGGAAAATCTGCTTTTACACCAGAGATTAAAATCTTAGTGGTTTTTGACCATTGACCAAAATTCCTAGGCAATTTTTCAATGGCTAAAAAGTTTCCGCCCATTGATTTATGTGGTTTTCACCTTTTCAATATAAAAACATGAAGTATTTGCGGAAGTGAAACGCAATAGAAGCAGCTACAGAGCAAGGTAGACGTGCTGTGCTGTGCTGCTGTTATTTATGTGGAAAATCGAGGCAGGAGAGTCTCACAGTGACTGCTATCAGTTTAAAATAGTAAAAGGAGAAATTGAAAGGACCCTTATGTGTCCACTGATTCTGAGGAGGAGGAAGTGAGCACTACTGAACCAATGCTGTCCAGTCCCCATAAATCACCCCTAGGGATCTTGGGGAATTTCATTGGAAGTAAGGAAGAACAGGGTAGTACTAGTGAGAGCAGGACAGGTCAGCTGCCTGTGCCTGCTTCAAGATGTGCTACCCCTGCTGCCTGCTGCTACTGCTGCCAGTCTGCCTTCTTCAAGTGTCAAATATAAATATTTGCAGATAACACTAAATTATGCAGGGTAATTAATTCAGAACAGGACATTTGCTCTTTATAGAGGGATTTACATAAAATAGCAGATTGGGCAAACAAATGGAATATGAAGTTTAATGTGGGAAAGTGTAAAGTCATGCATTTGGGAGGAAATAATCCCAAGGCTACTTATGGAATCATTTTAGGGGACTCGTTTCTATAGAAAGACTTGGGTATCCTTATCCTTGTAAACTACAAACTTGGAAACAGTGACCAGTGTCAAAAAAAAAGGATGTACCAGAACTAGGGAGAGTACAGCAAAGAGAAACAAAATTAATTAAATGACTGAAGGACTTGATGTATGAGGAGTGACTAGACAAACTTGTTTTATTTACGCTAGAGAAAAGACGACTAAGAGGAGATCTTATCACATTGTTCAAGTATATGAGAGGTCAATAAAATGATCTCTGTGGTGAGCTATTAATTCCAAGACCTGATCGAGTGACCAGGGGACACCCCTTGAGATTAGAGGGCAGGAGGTTTAGACTTCAGCAGAGGAAGGTTTTTTTTTTACAGTAAGATCCGTTAAATTGTGGAATTCCTTGCCCAAGGAGGTGTTTATGGCAGATACAATGGATACATGTAAAAAAATATTAGATACATTTCTTTCAAAAGAGAACATATAGGGTTATACTCTATAATAGTAGGCAAATCAGGAAGGTCTGATAAAGACTAACTTATTTGGTAGCAGGAAAGCTGTACAGTTCTCATGTCACTAGGGTATCAGGCAAAGGTTGAACTGGATGGACTTGTGTCTTTATTTAACCTAATTTACTATGTTGTTATATTACATTAGGGGACCCTCTGTCTCATTGCTTGTCACCTCCTCCAAGCAGCATTGAGATGTCTGTAATAGAGCTGCAGCACGTAGGGACTAGTGGTGGTGGTGATGGTAATGGAGAAGCTGGGGTGAAAGAGACATTGATGGCCTTTTTAGCAGAAACTGAGAAGGAATGGGAGACAGGGATGAGGATGGGCATCACTACCACCACCATTAGCAGTGAGCTTTTTGAATTTGTGGAATTCCTGCTGCTGCTGATATGCAAGGGCAGCAGGATGCTGAGGAGCAAGCTAGTGTGCCACAGACCATCGTGGACACAGTGGGAATGGGGTCAACAAGTAATGAGGAACTATGACAGGTTCCTCTTGCCAGTGGCAGCAATACTCCTGGTCCTAGTTGCAGTGCTGATTCTGAGGCAGTAGCTGCAACAGCAGCAACATTATACTCTGCCACTGACAGTGAAGGAGAATGTGGAGGACAAGAAGAAATAGGCCATTCTTTATCTTCTGGAATACCTGCTTGCAGCTCATTAATAAATGTCTGGAGATCTGTCTCCCTCATGATCCTTGGTTAATATTGTTGTACAGAGATCTACTGGCAGTGTCCAAGGTGAAGAATTTATTCCTATACACTATGTTGAATGCAGGCAAAGTGCTCATTCCTCTTCATTGGAAGTCAGATGTCCCTCCATCAGTGAGCACTTGACTTAAAAAGGTTGAGGAGTAAATTCTCTTTATAAAAATAGCCTGGGGGCATAAGAAATTGGACCTTGATCAATTTCACAGATGGCTATCAGCCTTTCTAACCCTCAGGATTCAGTAAATATGCCGTATGCTTAGGGTGGGCACCACTATCCCCCCCCCCATCTTTCATCTCTGTCCGTTCTTTACCTTTTCTCTTCCCCTTTCTTCTCATTCTACTTTATTCTCCTCACTCTCCTTCCTCCCACCTTTTTTCTCATACTTTCCTCTGTATTCTATAATGTACCCTTTCTTCTTCTTCCACTCATGTCTAAGGTCTGAATCTGCTTCCTCTTTGCAGGAATTGAGTATGTATTCCTTCTCCATGCACCAGACCTTTCTGATTTTTTTTCCATTCTCTTCTCCTCTTCTTCATTTCTGTGTTTATAAAATAAAATTGGATCTTTCACAGGCTTATGGCCCCCCCTTTTTATTTCAGTAAAAATATATATATATATGATGTATACTCTTTGAAGTCATGTTCCTTTTAAATGTATTTACCAAACTTTCTGTAATCAGATGTATTTCTTGTGAAGATCATTCAATAAAATCTTTTGATACAAGAAGGCCATTCTTATCCATCTGTTCCCTATCCTCCACCCCCAAAGTCATGGGTGTGGAACTAGTTTTCTCTTGAGGCAGGCACAGTGCAGTCATCACCAACAGCACTGTGCACAATTTGTGACAAGTCTGTGAGAAGAGGAAAGGAGGGAACACACCTTGGCACAAGATCCCTATCACACATGAAACACAGACACCATGACATTTATGTCAAACATGTTAAAACCAAACACCCACCACAGAAATCGAGCACAGCTGTTGCTGTACCCCCTGACTGTCCAGAAAGGCAACAAGAGATGAGGCAGAGATCAAAGGGGAGGAAGTGTAGAGAAACCCAGGTAGAGACTGGAAGTTCCAAGACAAGTGAAACAACTAGCTTACCATCACCTTCTTCAGGATAGCTACATCTTCTGCCAATCTACGTAATTCATCATTACCTCCCCTGCCAAATGTTAGCCACTCTATTGATATTAGGATGTGGCAGTTCATGTCTTCCCATGGCAGTGTGGTGGAGGAAAATGGCAATCCAGGGCATCAAGCGGCATCTGTGGAGATTCCATCACACAGAATATGCTAAGATGGTGGCAGGGAGGGTTCATCATTACTATTAAACTGTCAGCAAGTTGTAATGTGTCCTTAGCGGGATCTGGACAAGGAGTATAGTGACAGCGGCAGTATTTGGTTTCTGGTGTCATGGTGTTTGGATACAGTTGTGCCCCCAGTTGTTATTTACCACACACACTGTGCACATTGCAGTTGCTGATGAGAGGCACAGTTCCCTCTCTCAAGGGAAAAATTTCTATTCTAATAACACACACATGATTATGGAGGAGGGGCAGGAGGATTATTGGCCAACTTCTTTTCTCCACAAATACTGGGGGCTACTTATTGTGCTGCTACTTCCTCAGACGCATCACTGGAACTAGTCGTGGTAAGTAGGGATGGGCGAAACTTTCCACCTCAAACTGAAATCGGCGAAAAATGGCACTTTCCTCTTGGCAAAAAATTCCTGTGAAAAGTGTCGATTTTCCTATTGTCTGCTTTTTTTCACCCATTGAAATCAATGGGAACATAGAAGTTACACACAACACATTACAAATAATATTTTATTTCCCAAAGGCACAGTATAAAAGGGGCATGAGGGTGCCTGTGTTGGTGAGGTGTGAGGAAAGAATCAGTTGAACAGGGGATGATTTTTGTGGGGTTGTTTACTGGGATGGGGGGGGGGACTTGATAAAAGAATAAATACTAAATAAAATGAAATAAAAACCATAAGACATAGTATAAAGGGGTCTGAGGAGGGAGCCTGTGTTGGTGAATGAATAACTCATTTGAATAGGGAATTTGTTTTGGGGAGTTTCTTGACTTCTATTGGGGGGGACAGTTAATAAAAAAATAAATAAAATAAGAAATTTGTATGTAAAGTGATACAGACAGGAACCCCCTGACATAAGCTGCCACTGGGGTGGACTGATACTTGACTTGATGGAGTATTTTGTACAGGATGATTTGTTTGATTTGTTGTTAAAGGCCTTTGTAAAACTTAGACTTAAAGGGATAGTAATACTTCGTTTTAACTTTATTTTATTTTGTAGGCATTAAAAAAAACAAGAAGAATGATATGTCTTATCTCTCAAACCTTTATGGTTTAAGAGATATTCACAAGCAAAGTTTCCCCTCCCGCCCCTTTTACCTAGTTTAAGCCATCTCTTCTCAGATGTGGAATCTGGTTGTAAGACCAGACAGATAACAGCAGGGGATATTCTTCTTCCTGTGAAAACAATGACAGCCCTGCCCCCCTTGACAAGCTTTTCAGGTTTTTCCCTTATCTTAATTGAAGATTGTCCCTCTCTGCAGTCTACCTGGGCACCTCCCTTCTGCTCTGGCTGAGCAGTATTACATCAGTAAAAGGGGTGGGAGGGGGATACTTTGCCATTGAATTACTCTTGAACTACAACTCCGACAGAAATGAAATAACACTCTCCAAAGTCCAAATTATATGATGTTTAATTAGAGCTGCTTTTATTATGAAACATTACTATCCCTTTAAATTAGAGGCCCAAGCCCTGAAGAAACATGGATTTGTAAGAATTAAGCTTGTTTGGCACAAGCCCTAAAGAAACATTGATTTGTTAGAAACAAACCCCCCAAAAATGGTTTATTTTTTGTAGGACTAGGTTATTTATTTATTTTCAAAACACAAGCCCTGAGAAAAAAATAAAAATGCCCTACTGGCCTAATGCCAGCAGGTCATGTTGGTCAGTGGCCACTGTCAAATGTCCTTCTGAGTCCTGAGTTGCAACTGTTATTCGTACTGCTGCTGCTGAGTTTTTTTTTAGCAGCAGGATGATTAGGCAGCTGAAAGGGAATGGGATCAACAATAGCAGTAACATGGAAGATGGATGATGAAGCTTCCACTTGCCACAACTGACTCCAGTAATGTGCCTGAGGCAGTAGCAGCAGTATAAGTAGCCCCCAGTCTATGTGGAGAAAGAAGAAGTTGGCCATTAAATCTTCTCCATCTGCCTCTCCTCCAAAATCATGGGTGTGTTTTTATTAGAATATATTTTTTCCCTTGAGAGCAGGAACTGTGGCTCTCATCAGCAACTGCAATGTGCACAGTGTGTGTGGTAAATAACATCTGGGGGCACACCATGACACCCGAAACAAAGTACTACCCTGTCACTGTGCCCCTTTTCCAGACCCACTAAGGACACATGACATATTGCTGACAGTTTAATAGTAATGATGAACCCTCCCATATGCTGAGGATGGAATCTCCTCAGATGCTGCTTGATGTACTGATTGCGATTCTCCTCCACCACACTGGCATGTGTGGTCAGTGCACTACACAGTGTGCAATGGGTAGAGACTAACTGCCACATCCTAACATCAACAGAGTGGCTATCATTTGGCAGGGGAGGTAATGAACGAGGAGGATTGGCAGAAGATGTAGTTATCCTAGAAGGTGATGGCGAGCTAGTTGTTTCACTCGTCCTGGAATTTCCAGTCTCTGCCTGGGTTGTTCTATTTCTCCTCCTCCTCTTTGATCTCCGCCTCGCCTCTTGTTGCTTTTCTGGTGAGTCAGGGACAGCAAAAGTGGTGCTTGATATCTGTGGTGAGTGTTTGGCTTTAACATGTTTGGAGTAAATGTAATGGTGTCTTTGTTTAATGTATGATATGAGGGCGCTTGTGCCAACGTGTGTTCCTTCCTTTCCTCTTTTCACTGACTTGTCACAAATTGTGCACAGCGCCGTTGCGGATGACTGCACTGTGCCTGCCCCAACAGAAAAATAGTCCCACACCCATGGTGACTTCAGAGGGAAGGGGAAAGGTGGAGAAGAATGGCCTCTTTCTTCTTGTCCTCCACATTCACCTTCATTGTCTGTGGCAGCGGATAATGTTGCTACTGTTGCTGCTACTGTCTCAGAGTCAGCACTGCAACCAGGATCAGGAGTATTGCTACTGCTGGCAAGTGGAACCTGTCCTAGTCCTGCATCGCTTGTTGACCCCATTCCCACTGTGTCCACAGTGGTCTGTGGCACACTAACCTGCTCCTCAGCATCCTGCTGCCCTTGCATCTCAGCATCAGAAGGAATTAGAGCAGTTGCAAATTCCTCTAATTCCAAGATGTCCTTGCTAGTGGTCGTGTTGATACCCATCCTCATTCCTGTCTCCCGTTCCTTCTCAGTTTCTGCTAAAAAGGCCAACAATGTCTCTTCCACCCCAGCTTCTCCAGCATCATCATCACTACCACCACTAATCCCTACATGCTGTTGTTGCTGCTGCTGCTCTATTCCAGACATCTCACTGCTGCTTGGAGGAGGTGACGAGCAATGTGACAGAGGGTCCCCTAATGTCACACTTACCATTGCCTTTTGACCTGAAGATGAAGGCAGACTAGCACTAGCAGAAGTAGCAGCAGGCACAGGCAGCTGATCTGTGCTCCTGCTGGTGGTATTCATTTTCAGCCTGCTCTCCTCCCCAACACCAGTTCTGGCCTCTTCAGGATCATGATCCACCTGGGCACTGTAGTGAAGAGAAGGGGAGGACTCCCAGTCCCTGGGTCAGGAGAATGGTGTGGGCTCCCTTGATCGCTAGTCTGGATGCTGTAAGATGTTTCCCCTACCACTCCGTCTGCTTCACCATTACTGCTACTACTAACACCAACCACATCAAGTTCAGCTGCAAAGTCTTCCTCCTCAGTCTCACAGTCACTAGTAATATCAGGGTATTGTTGATTACCCCCTCCTTCGCTCCTAAGGCTAACAAGCTGCTGGACCTTAGTAGCAGTAGTACTAGCAGTGGCAGGACTGCTTGGGAATAGCACGTGTGATTTAGGGTCCCTTGCTGTCACACTTGGCATCATTTTCTCCTTCCACCCTGAGTACTACAAGAAACACTAGCAGCAGGCAAAGTATTGGTGGCAGCAGGTTCAGTATTAGCAGAGGTTCACCACTGGCAGCAGGTTTAGTACTAGCAGCAGGTTCAGTACTAGCAACAGGTACAACACTAGTGGCTGCAGTTATAGAAATGGTGGCACTGGCAGCAGGAGCAGCACATCTGGCAAAAGGTACAACACTAGTGGCTGCAGGATCAGAAATAGTGGCACTGGCAGCAGGGGCAACACGTCTGGCAACAGGTACAACACTAATGGCTGCAGGATCAGAAATGGTGGCACTGGCAACATGGGCAGCACATCTGGCAACAGGTACAACACTAGTGGCTGCAGTTACAGAAATGGGGCACTGGCAGCAGGGGCAGCACATGTTGCAGCAGGCACAGGCAGCTGACCTGTCCTGCTCTCACTATCCTTTTCTCCCTTCCTTCCCACTCCCTTTTCTCCCTTCCTTCCCTTTCCCTTTTCTCCCTTCCTTCCCATTCCCTTTTCTCCCTCCCTTCTCATTAAATTGCCCAAGATCCCTTGGGGTGATTTAGGGGGACTGGACAGCATTATTCCAGTACTGCTCACTTCCTCCTCCTCCTCAGACTCAGTGGTCATATAATAAGGGTCCTTCCAGTTCCTCTTTTTTCTGCTCATAGTGATAGGAGTCACTATGAGCCTCTCCTGCCTCAATTTTTGCTAAATATCATAAGAGAACAGCACAGCACGTTTATCTCGCTCTGTAGCTGCTTCTATTGTGTCTGCCTTTAGCGAAAATGTCACGTTTTTATCGAGAAAACTTTACAGCCATTGAAAAAATGGCGAAAGATTTTGGCCAATGGGCGAAAGATGTGAAAATTTTAAACCCTAGTTTTAAAGTGGATTTTCTCGCAAAAAAGCAGATAACAACATGGTTTTCACAAAATTTCCCACTGGAGCACGGCTACAACTTTCGCCCACCCCTAGTGGCAAGTGGAACCTTCATCATCCATCCCCCATGTTAATGCTATTGTTGATTCCATTCCCTTTCAGCTGTCTTATCATCCTGCTGCTTAAACAACTCCGCAGCAGAAGCAGCAAGAACAGCAGTTGCAAATTCCACAAATTTGGATTCAGTAGGACATTTGACAATGGCCAGTGGCCACTTGCCAACATGACCTGATGGCACTAGGCCAGTAGGGCATTTTTTATCAGGGCTTGTGCTTAAAAAAACAAACGAAAAAAAAAAACATTTTAGGGGGTTTGAGTCTAACGAGCCAAATCCTACAAATCAGTTCCTTAGGGCTTGTGCCAAACAAGCTTAAGTCCTACAAATCAATATTTCTTCAGGGCTTGTGCCTCTAACAACAAATCTGACAAATCA